>OZ053301.1:11615454-12253606 GCA_964056655.1 Arabis hirsuta | reverse complement strand
ATACGTCAGGTTTTGAATGCCATGAGAAGAGGGGAAAATTTACAGATTGAGGTATGATTGTAACATAAGTTATTTCCAACGTTGCTGCTGTTAATATCAATTAATGGATACAACACTTTCCATATCTTAGTAAATATGTTGTCCCAAAGTGTGATTTTTCAGTCAAGTGTGTTCTGATATACATATGCGAAGAAGTAATGCCTTTCCATGCCTTGAATATAAATGTTCACTTTATAACCTTTAAGCCATAGTGTCCTGCGTTTTAAGTGTCTGACATCTTTGTAGCTGCAGTATATCATAGTTTTAAACGTTATAGGCCTCTCATTTTGAACAAATTTTACGCATTTGAGAGTTCCTTAGCACTTTTAGTTTTCGTTTTGAATCAAGATATATGTACCTCAGCTTCCTTTTTTCAATTCGATAGGATTACATGGTGATCGATCCACTTATCTACCAGGGTATGACTGAAATGCATGATAGGCACCGGGAAATGCGCCTTGATGTTGACAACATGTCCTACGAGGTGAATAACAATTTCCTTTGACATCATGATATATCTCAATCTTCCCACATGCCAATATTGTGTGCGAATGAATATAGGAGCTATTGGCACTTGGGGAACGCATAGGAGATGTGAGTACTGGGCTAAGGGAAGAGGTGATTTTGAAAACAATGAAACAGCACAAACATACATCTTCTTCTGCTGAGTTGCATCTGGACATAGAGCCTTGCTGTATTTGTCAGGTATTTGCTTAACTATGCATTAAAAGTGTTTTCAAGTACTAGTCATGCATCTGTATACTCACTTAGCCAGTAAGGCCATTTCTCGTGCAATACTTACCCATCTTACCGACTAAATGATAAGCATAAAAGATGAAGAAAAGTGGTGTTACTGAACTTGCTTTCAATATTTCACTTTACATATGGAGTGAACTAGGATACTATCAATAAGATAGATTGGACCAGAGTTTATAGGTTTTTGGTCATTGGTTTGTTTGGGAGCCTTTTGGACTTTGGGAGAGTTTAGGGACTCTGTGACAAAACCCTAACGATTACTTGGTTCTCATATCTTATAGCTCCTGGTTCCTTTGTTTAATTTAGGACAATATGGATTAAGTCTTAGGTGTCTCTTCTAAAGCTGAACTGATGTAAAAAAGCTGTTGCTGCTGTTTTTGACAGGAAGATTATGCACAAGGTGATGATCTTGGGACCTTGGAATGTGGTCATGAATTCCACAAAGACTGTATCAAGCAATGGATCATGCTCAAGAATCTCTGCCCCATTTGTAAGACTGTGGCATTAACAACATAATAATACCCCTCCCTTCATCTTCACTGCGCTGCCTCCCAGCTCCATTCATCATCGTCGCAACGCCAAAATAAAATAAAAATAGAGATCTCAAAAGTTATGTTCTATCCCGTATCCCATATGAAATTTAACTGTTATGCTTACTAAACTGTGTCACTGTTCAAAGAACATTATGACAGTTAAATAACAATCTATGGAGAAGAGAATAATTCCCATTTTTACTCGAATCTATGCAACTGTTGATAACTGATTATTGATTTCTTTAGGGATAATCATAACATGCATGTTACTTCTTACAAAGACTATTTGGTGCTAAGACTCTTCCTTTCCAATGTCTCAAAAGTACTTGAACTGCAGAATCAAAGCTTAACTTTTTGTCCCAAGGAAAATGAGTAGAGAGCATGTACAATAATAATGGGAGCTACTCAGGCAAAGAGATTAAATTGCTTCTGATCATTTGGTCCTCGCAGGTGGTCAAATGCATCTCGAAGAAGTCTCTGTAAGCATTGAAGTGCCTCATCTGATCTGTGAAAGTGTCCAGTAAGAAGACTCTGGAGTTGGGTATGCCTAAAGGGCGTTGATGAGTTTGGTACCTGTAGCAGGATCTTCATATATGGTAACAACACCCCTGAACTTACCAAAGAGCTGCTCCAATTGATTCACTCCCATCTTTTTGAAGTCCAATGACCTCTTGTACCTTTGCTTGTATAGCGCCTCAAAATAATCCATCTGTATCTGACAACAATAGCACACCAAAATATCTTGCAACTCGAGCTGGAACTCTTCTAGGTTATTCTCGCTCTGAACCGAGCTTGTGTCTGACAATTCATCAGAGAAGACCCCTCCTTCATTGGTAGTAATTTTCTCGGTGGCATATTGATAAGGATTTGAATGTAGTTTCTGTAATCTCTCTTGCAAATGTGTAAAGATCAAAACTTTGTAAGCTTTCTTCTTCAAATAAAGCCAAAACTTGTTCAAAAAGAGGAAGTACACAGGGAAATTAAGGAGTCCCTTACTCTCCTACTCTCTCTCTCTCTCTTTACAAAATTGATCAGCTCTCTGATAAAAACCTATATAGAGCCTTGGCCGTTATTCTTCAAGTGACGTGTCCCTCCTTGTACTGATCTTACTTGTCTTGGATCATTGCTTCTTGAGGGCCTTGGGCCTGGATCGGCGGTAGTGGTATATGATTGGTGGTCTGGCCCATTCTCGGCTATCAATACTCCCTCCTTTCAGCGCAACCTTGTCCTCAAGGTTGAGGGAAAGAAACTGTTTGGAGATAGTACTTCGCCACTCCCATGTGCAGTCTTGGTCAGGAAGGCCTTGCCACTTGATTAGGACTTCGGGTTGGCCAGTAACAGCATTGATCCTTTCGCCGGCGCAGCTCTCAGGTACAGCAGCAAGGATACCCTCTTCGGTGAGTTGAGGAGGAAGTGGGGCGGGAGGCAGGTCACTGCCAATGGCAGGCTTGAGTTGGGAAACATGAAAAGTATGGTGGATTTTGGCCTCTGCGGGAAGCAACAATTTGTAAGCCACAGGGCCAATACGTTCCAAGATTTCAAAGGGGCCATAAAACCTCGCTGATAGCTTCTCATTACGCCTCTTTGCAAGTGTCTGTTGACGGTAAGGCCAGAGCTTGAGGAAGACTTTGTCACCCACAACAAACTGGACATCACGCCGGTGGTGATCGACCTGTTTCTTCATGAGCTGTTGAGCACGCAGAATGTGTTGGCAGAGAGTCTGAACCATTGCATCTCGCTCAGACAGTCTGCTCTCCAACTCAGCATTGTTGGTAGAGCCAGGTTCAAACCGGAGCAGAGATGGGGGGGTCGCGACCATAAACTGCTTGAAAAGGAGTCATACGGATGGCCGTGTGATAGGAGGTATTGTAGCATAATTCAGCCCATGGTAAGTATTGACACCAACTCTTAGGCTTGTCACTAGCAAAACATCTCAGATAAGTTTCTAAGCCGCGGTTGGTGACCTCAGTTTGGTCGTCAGATTGAGGATGGTAAGCTGTGCTGAAATAGAGCCTGGTGCCGGCCAAACGGAACAACTCTGTCCAAAATCTTCCAGTGACTAAGGTCCCGCAGTCCGAAACCAAAGTCTTGGGGAACCCATGAAGGCGGACTATCTCTTGGATGAAAACCAAAGCAACAGAGACAACATCAAAAGGGTGTTTGAGGCGGATGACGTGAGCATATTTGGTGAGTGTATCTATGACCACCAGGATGGAGTCAAATCCCTCTGACTTAGGTAGCCCCTCAACAAAATCCATACTGATATCTTCCCAGATCTGTGAAGGGATTGGGAGAGGTTGGAGAAGGCCTGCGGGAGCCAAAGTAGAATACTTGTGGCGTTGACAGACTGGACAAGATGCTACATACTGCCATATATCCATCATCATACCCTTCCAGAAGAAGGTGGTGCCAATACGCTTCTGAGTTTTGAGGACTCCACCATGACCTCCCAACTGGCCATCATGATATTCCTGCAAAATGAGCTTAACCAAAGGAGATGTGGCCGGTAAGACCAGCTTCCCCTGCCGGAGTAACCTGCTTTGGACCACTGCAAAGTCAGGTTGAGAGTTGGTACCTTGCAAGATGCTTTCCTTGAGGGTGTGAAGTGCTGGATCCTGGTCCACTGCCTCGGTAATGTCTGCCAATTGGAGGGCAGATGGGATAGAAAGGGCAAGGAGCTGTGGACTATCATCCCGTCTTAATAGAGCATCCACGACCTTATTCTCCAACCCTGGCTTGTAGAGAATATCGAAGTCAAAGCCAAGAAGTTTGGTGAGCCATCGCTGATATTCCATATTCACTTCTCACTGTTCCAGGAGAAACTTGAGGCTTTTCTGGTCTGTGCGGATCACGAACTTCTGGCCCAGCAAGTAGTACCTCCACTTTTGTATAGCAAACACAATGGCCATGAGCTCTCTTTCATAGACAGATTTTAGCTGTTGTCTAGCTGTCAATGCCTAACTGAAATAGGCAACAAGCTTGTGGTTCTGCATCAAGACCGCTCCCAATCCAGTGGCGGATGCATCAAATTCTACAACAAACACAGAATTGAAGTCTGGCAAGGCAAGGATAGGGACAGAAGTCATAGCTTGCTTCAGCTGTTGGAAAGATGTGGTAGCCTCGGAACTCCATTGGAATTGATCTTTCTAGAGCAAGCTGGTCAAGGGTTTGGCAATGGTGTCGTAATGCCGCACAAACTTGCGGTAGTAGCCGGTGAGACCCAAAAAATCTCTGAGTGCTTTGACATTCTTTGGCTCAGGCCACTCCACCATAGCTTGGATCTTGGAGTTATCAGCCGCTACGCCTGTTGCGGAAATGACATGGCCAAGGTATTCCACAGAATCGCGGCCAAAGTGGCACTTTTTGAGGTTGGCAAAAAGCTGGTGATCCATTAGGAGCTGCAACACAATGCGGAGATGTCTGTGATGGTCTTCCTCATTGCTGCTGTAGACTAGTATATCATCGAAAAAAACCAACACAAAGTCCCTCAAATAACTGCAAAACACATCATTCATCAAGGCTTAGAATGTGGCTGGAGCATTTTTCAGGCCTAAAGGCATAACCAAAAACTCATAGTGGCCGTCATGGGTGCGAAATACGGTTTTGGGGATGACAGCGCCATGGAGTTCATCCAACAATTGATCGATGATTGGAATAAGGTAGCTATCACTGACAGTGGCTAAGTTGAGGGCCCTGTAATCGACGCAGAAGCGCCACCCTCCATCCTTCTTCTTGACGAGAAGAACTGGGCTAGATAAGGGGCTTGTGCTTGGTTGGATTATCCCGGCAGCTAACATCGATGTCACCTGTCATTCTAGTTCCTCCTTCTGAGCCTGTGGGTAACGGAATGGACGAACACTCACAGGGCCAGCTCTGGTGGTCAAGGAAATGGCATGTTCATGACCACGAGAAGGGGGCAAGCCTTGTGGTTCGGCAAAGACCCCAGCGAATTCCTAAAAAATAGGCTGGAATTGAGGAGGAACTGGAGGGGATCCAGAAGGAGCGACTAACTGTAAGGCGCTGTAGTCGATGATCAGACACTCTGCAAAACTAGCCATCTGCTTCCGAAAGGCTTTCAAGGACACTTGGGAGCAGCAAAGGGCTGGGTTGCCCTGAAGCCGGACCTTTGTGCCATTAACTTTGAATTGGAGCCATTACAGTTTCCAATTGGCCTTCATATTGCTCAACGTTTCCAACCACTGGATGCCGAGGATGATGTCCGCACTGCCCAGCTCGATGGGTAGGAAGAACGAAGTGATTTCAACTCCCTGGAGGCATAGACGGACGTTGTGACAAACGCCCTAAGTCCGCACTGTCATGCTTAGTACCGGTGACTACTCCGTAATGACTTGTGGGGCTGATCGGAAGGGAGAGTCGGTTGACGAACTTGGCCGACATGAAGTTATGCGTGTCGCCACTGTCAATCATCACTGTGAACTCATCGCTGAGGATCAACCCCTGGAGTTTTAGGGTGCGGGGGGAAGAGAGCCCGGCAAGGAAGTGAAGCGAAAGCTCCGCTAACTCTGTGGCCACCTGTATTGTCGCTGCGTCGGGAAATGTTTCATCATCCTGTTATTCTTGCTCGGAGCCGTCAGGGTGGACGATGAGGAGGCGAAGCTCTTTGCGAGAGCACTAGTGACGGGCGTGCCATGGCTCGTCACAGCGGAAACATAGATTGTTGGCCCGGCGGTGCGCCATCTCCTCCGGTGTGAGTCACCGGAACGGAGCTACTAACCGATTGTGGGGAGAAGGCTATTTCGTGTCTTTGCTGGGAGGATACGATGTCGTAGGATGAGACGTTGGGGCTGGTGACGAAATGGGCCGAGGGATGTGAGGCCCAGACCCAGTACGGTTGCCCATCAACGATGTAGGGTCCGAGTTGCGGTTAGAGCCCGGACTGTCAGCGGAGAGAACTGAGGTCGACTAAACCCCAGAATCGTCCCAAGACTCGACCTTTGAGGCAAAGAACATCATCCGCTGAAGGTTATGCGGTTCAAAGGTTTTAACTCATGACCGGATGTGCGGAGCGAGGCCATTCATGAATGCAAGCTCAAGGGTTTCTTCCTGGAGAGATGGCGCGTACGTGGCGAGGCTGATGAATTCACGGCAGTAATCGGCGACCGAGCCTTGTTGCCGGAGGGATAAGAGTCGTTTCCCGGCAGATGTGTCAAAACTGGTCATGAACTGAGTCAAGAGCCGTTGTTTCATCTGGCTCCAGGACAGAAATGGGTCACGATCGCGTTGCCAGAGATACCAGCTTCTGGTGGTCATTAAGGTAAGTAGCTTCGAAGAACTGTTCAACTCGGGCGACCCAGTCCTCCGCCTCAGAACCGTAAAAAATCAGTAGCTCCAAGCGACGGTTCGGACGGTGAAACTGCTCGGGATTCTGTTGTCGACCTGGTGGTGGCCAGTTAGTAAACTCCGGTTCTCTGGGGTGGTCGGGAAAGAGCCGTACGTGCGGCTGGTCGACGGGACCCTGGGGTGGAGCAGTGCGTCCAGGAGAGTGAACATCGGAGCTTTGCCGGACTGGTGGTCGCTCGCGGATGCATCGCGGGACGAGCCATGATGAGCAGAAGTGAAAGATGGCTCCTTTTCCTGTTTGTCCTGGTGGTGGGAGAACGCCATCGCGGCTAGTGATTTGTTCATTTCCTGCAGCGTGATGAGGATTTGGGAGAACATCTATGTCGTAGGTGGCTCTGCATCAGACACTGTCACAGAGGTTTCATTGGAGACTTTAGTGATGGGTGACAGAGCGGGTGCGTTTCTCTCCATGTCCCTGGGTTTGAAAAGAATCTGATACCAATTGATAAGGATTTGAATGTAGTTTCTGTAATCTCTCTTGCAAATGTGTAAAGATCAAAACTTTGTAAGCTTTCTTCTTCAAATAAAGCCAAAAATTGTTCAAAAAGAGGAAGTACACAGGGAAATTAAGGAGTCCCTTACTCTCCTACTCTCTCTCTTTACAAAATTGACCAACTCTCTGATAAAACAAAATGACTACAAGCCAAAAACCTATATAGAGCCTTGGCCGTTATTCTTCAAGTGATGTGTCCCTCCTTGTACTGATCTTGCTTGTCTTGGATCATTGCTTCTTGAGGGCCTTGGGCCTGGATCGGCGGTAGTGGTATATGATTGGTGGTCTGGCCCATTCTCGGCTATCACATATTTTCTTTTATTCTCTCTTCTAAGTAGAACAATAGGGGGAGAGGGAGAGGGAGAGACGAGGTTTGGTTTGGAGCTCCAAAGATAAACAAATCTCTTGCTCCCTTTACCATCCACTGCAATCACATCACCCATTTTCTTCAAAAGATCCACAAGCTTGGGCGCACCGTAGTCTTGTACAAAAAGCGGTTTACTGAAATTTATTTGGTATTCGGAAGGAACACGCACGAGAGGCATAAATCCACCATAAAGTTCCAGAAGCTTCACTAGCTGTCCCTTGAGACCGTTTACATCTCCTGGCATTACCCACATGGTGGACTCAAGGTGACCAGGAGGAGGGTACGTTGAAATCTCGCCTGAACTAACTGGCCAACGTGACATTGTGCTGCTACTATACTGATTGTGAAACTGCGATACCATCAAGGATGAGGTTTCTCTTGAGTTACTATAACAGGTCTGCGATATAACTCTATAGACAATTGTTTCTTCATCATTCATCCCATCCAAGTTACTATTATCATTCACACCGCATCCCATGAGATACGGCCCAACACGAGGAGGAGGCATATGTTTTGGTAATGGCATATAGCCTTCACCATGAACAATACTTTGCCAGTCCCAAACAAACCTACCAGCACTAGACAAAGCTGAATTCACAAACACACCAGAAGGTATAACAACAATCATAGTGTACCCACGTTGACCTAACACATGAAGCGCGGGAGCGAAATCGACATCTCCCGTTATAAGAATGATGGTCGAAGGTGCACGATTATCAAGTACAAACAAGAACATATCTAGCAAAATAGCCTTATCAGCTGCATCTTTCCTACCATTAGGTACATCAACAAGTTTCACACCAGTTCTTTGACAACCTTCTCTAACCCGACGAGGAAACGCATTGAAATCGCTGTAAGCCGAGAATAAAATCACTGGACCGTTTATCACAGGGTAAAGTTGTATAGCTCTTCTTATATTACCAGCAACATCTTCAGGACATACATCACTAGGAATAGAACAGTTCTCAATTTACGTTGGATGGAAACTCCACCCAAGTTCGTTTCTTATTTCAAAAATGTTTCAAAAATGGAAACGCGAGAAAACGCGATGGAAACGCGTTTCTTAAATATTCTAATTTGGAAACGTTTTCCAAAATTGGAAACGCGGCCGGAAACACTACTTTTTGTTTTGGAAGCAAATTGAATAAATACTTTGAAAATATAGGGATTTGCTTGTTATTTTTAATAAGTTTTAAAACCTAATTATTAAACACTAATACATTCTTTTTTCTCTAATCGTCACAGTAACCTAAAAAAGTATTATTTTCAATTACAGTAGATTTATTATTGATTATTGAAATTGTGAAGTCGTATACATATACATAAACGAAGTGTTTTTTGTTCGAGTCGAACTGGATTTGTGTTATTTCAAATATTTTAAAACTATTGATAATTTTTGTTTCATGATATATATTTTATTTCATGATATAAATATACGTTTCCGTTTCCTCTTTTTTAAAGAAAAATCCTTTCCGCATTTCTTAACGATATAATGCATTTTTGGCGCATTCTAACATTTGTTTTGTTTGTTTTATCGAGTCTTACATTTTATTTTGAGTCATTTGAGGACTGAAACTCATGAAGAGACTTGGCAAAAATAGAGGAAAAGTGGAGCTTTTTGGAAAGTTTGAAGAAAGGAGCACCTACTCCTGCTCCCGAAACCTGCTCCGCGGAAGATCCATTTTTGGAAACTTTCATTAAACCTAATTTTTGCCACCTAGGGGTTTTCCTAATTTATCCCAGCCGCCCCAAACTTCTTTTTAAGGAGGATTATCGAACTCTTTTACGGGAGAGACATAAAGTAACAGAGAGAACACGAGAGAGAGAGATTTTTGATACATTGTTTTTAGTTTTTGTAAGTTTTGAAGATTGTCTTCCACCATTTGGAGAAGATTTTTAAATTCTTTATTTTTTTTGTTTTATCCATGAATTCTTTTATCTCTTTTGCTGTCATTCAATCTATCATGTTTGAGTAGTTCTCCTAGTTAGGTTAAGGGGTCGAAGAGGTTAAGGGGTCGAAGGGATTAGGGATTCATGAACTAAGAATAAATAGGATTCTATGTATATTGATATCTTCATCTATCATTGTTTTAAATGCCTAGACTAACTTGATCACCTAGCCTATGATTTTAGGTTTAATTTACTCATCAAAAGTGTTGTGAATTGCTTGAAAGAACATAGATGGGCGACTTGTCCTTAGCCAACGATAGTTGATGTTAAGGAAAATTGTGAACAAATTGATCCCATCCTCTATAATGCTTATCATTCTTTGTAAACTCAAACGACAATTTAGGGTGTTAGATTGATTGATAAAGTGGTTGATGCCACGACAGTGGATCCTCCTATTTCTATGGTTGAGTTCTAGATTGGTTCTGAATCGTTGTCCTGAATAATTGCTTGGTTTTAGATGATCTAATCCCTAAGATATCTTTCCTTAGCCTAACGTTTTATTAATATTTGTTTAAACCAACTTTACTTAATTTGCTTGCTATTCGTGAGAACCTACACTTAAATCCAACTTGATCGCTTAGTTGAATTTTTATCTCAGAAGATTAGAGTGTATTGCTGGTCCCTTGGATCAAACCTCATGATTCTACATCGAGTTTCTGAGGTTTGAAATTTATAGTAGAGGAAAATACGTTCCTATCAATTGGCGCCGTTGCTGGGGACCAACTCGATACCTCTAGTTTTAATATACGTTTTCAGACTAAGTACTGACTTGTTCTTTTTTTCTTCTCTTGCATGTGCTTCAGGTGCATGAACTCAAAGTCAACAAGGAGCAATTGTCAAATACCCCTTGTAAACTTGAGTAACACGGAACTTGCAAGACTTGAACGAGTCAACAGAAGAACTAGGCCTAATCTCGTCGACATGGGTGAACAGGGCGATAATGATATGGCGGCTGAGCTGCAAAGGTTGCTAGAGCAGATAGCTTAGATGCAACAGCAACATGCGCGCGAACAACGCGCACATGAACAGCAACGCACACGTGAACAACAACGTGCTATAGGGCATATAGACAATCCTCATGCCTTCTACAGGAACAAAGCTGCTATTGTTCCACCTGCTGTTGAGAGGCAAGACTATGAGATAAAGCCTCAGATGATATCGCTGGTCAAGCAGCACTTGTTCCATGGACTTCCCGTAGAGATTCCAATGGACCATATAAAGAATTTTGAGTAGATCTGCTCCACAACGAGTTCTAATGGGATGAACCCGGACTTCTTAAAGTGTAAGCTTTTCCCTTTCTTACTTGTGGTCAAAGCTTCTCGATGGCTCAAGTCTCTACCCGCTGGATCCATCACGAATTGGACACAATGTAGAGCAGCGTTCTTGGACCAATTCTACACCAAAACCAAGACCACGAGCTTAAGGAACAAGATCTCCACGTTGCAGCAACATTCAGGAGAGTCCTTTTGTGAGGCATGGGAACGATTCAAAGAATACATGAGAGAGTGTCCACACCATGGGTTTACCGATGAGAACTTGCTGGGTATCTTCTATGATGGTGTTGATTGGGATAAAGGAATGCTTTGAATGTTGCGAGTGATGGTGATTTTATGACTAAGAATAGAGAAGGTGTTTACAAGCTTATTGAAAACTTGGCTACAAGTTTTAGAAGCAAGTCTCAAGAGTATGATAGAACCAAGAAAACTGGTGGTATGGATTCTCAAAAGATCGATGACCTTACAGCTAAGGTTAACTTGTTGCTCAAAGGGAACCAAAGGACGGTTCATTTTGTTGATGAGAATGGTGAACCACTTTATGAGGAGATGGTTGAAGAAGAAGATTGTCATCAGTTAGAGGTTAGCTATGTGAATGGCCAAAGCTTTGTGCAAAACCGTGGATTCAACCAGAACTATAGGAGTCACCCAAACTTCTCCTATAGGAGTACAAACGTTGAGAACCCGCATGACCAGGTCTATCCGTAGCAAACTGGTCTCCAAAACCAAAAACCTCAGGATCAAGGTTTTCAGAAGAGTTTTCCTCAGGGTTTCCAAGATAAAACGTTCCTACCTTACCAAGGTCAGAATCAGTTTCAAGGGGGAGTTCAACAGAAACCACAGTTCACCAACTTTCAGGCTCCTTCGAGCTCTGGAATTACTTCTCAGGATGAACTGAAGGGTATGATGCAGCAGCTGATGGCTAATCAATAGAAATCTGCCACTGAAATCAACACAAAGATAGACGCCATGTATTTGGATCTCAATGGTAGACTTAAAGCTGTTTGCAATCATGTGAAGAAGCTTAATACTCAGGTTGCTCAAATTGCTGAGGCAATCAAGTAGTACTGCCAGGAAAACCAGATGCAAACCCTAGAGAGTTTGTAAACGTAATTAAGCTAAGGAGTGGAGGGGTTCTACCACAGGATGTGAGGGCAAACGCCAAAAGTTTCCCAGGAAATTCTGCAGAGCACCCGCTCCCAAATAGAGCACCACCTTTAAAAGAAGGAGTACCTGCTCCAGACGAGGAAAAGAATGAAAAAGTTGCTGAACCAACTTCTAAGGTACTTCGACCGAATGAGATTGCTGATAAGATTTATTCTCGTGTCTACAAACCTCCAATTCCTTACCTAGTCCCTCCAAGGAAATCCAAAAGGATTTGGAAGAAGGAAAGTGTAAGGAGATGTTGAAGGATTTGACTGTTAACCTCCCTGTGGCAGATGCAATTCAGATGATGCCAGCTATGAAGAAGTATGTTAAGGGTCTAATTACAGGAAATGTTTCTTCAGAACAGAGTGCTATGATGGTATCTAAGAACTGTAGTGCTGTGCTGCAAAACAAGATGCCTAAGAAGCAAGAAGACCCAGGGAAGTTTGTTCTATCTGTGCAGATTGGTCCTAAGCGATTTGCTTGTTCCCTATGCGATTTGGGTTCAAGTGTGAACCTCATGCCATATTCGATTGCTAGGAAACTTGGGTACACAAAGTTCAAGCCAACTAGAATTTCGTTGGTGTTTGCTGACAGGTCAGTAAAGTTACCCGTGGGGATTCTTGAGGATTTGCATGTTAGAATTGATAACACTTTAATTTCAGCAGATTTTGTGGTGCTGGAATTTTATGAGGAACCAAATGATCCCTTGATTTTGGGACGTCCTTTCTTGCGCACAGCTGGTGCGATTATTGATGTGAGAAATGATACAATCGGTCTCTATCTGGGGGACATTATCATGGAATTTGAGATGGATAGAATGCTCAAAAAGCCAACCATTGATGGGCAAACTTTTGCCATATAAGATAATCTCGAAGTCTGTGAGGGAGAGATTGAGGAGATTTTGGCTGATGATCCGTTAGATGTAGCTTTGACAAAGGCTGAGGGTGAGAATAGGTACTTGAGTGTGGACATAGTTGGGTTTCAAGGATGCTGGATTCGATCTAGATGGAAAAATCAACTGGGTTCTTGAAACTCGAAACAGAGGATGCTGCCGGATCACCTGCTCCAGAAAAAGAACCTGCTCCTGGAAACTCTATTGACAATCCTTGGAGCGAATTAAGGACTGTCAACAGAGTTTCCAGGAGTAGGTGCTCCGGCAGCATCCTCTGTTTCGAGTTTCAAGAACCCAGTTGATTTTGCCATCTAGCTCGAATCCAGCATCCTTGAAACCCAACTCTTTCCTCACTCAAGTACTCATGTTCACCCTCAGCCTTTGTTAAAGCTACATCTAACGGATCATCAGCCAAAATCTCCTCAATCTCTCCCTCAGAGACTTCGAGATTATCTTATATGGCAAAAGTTTGCCCATCAATGGTTGGCTTTTTGAGCATTCTATCCATCTCAAATTCCATGATAATGTCCCCCAGATAGAGACCGATTGTATCATTCCTCACATCAATAATCGCACCAGCTGTGCGCAAGAAAGGACGTCCCAAAATCAAGGGATCCTTTGGTTCCTCATAAAATTCCAGCACCACAAAATCTGCTGAAATTAAAGTGTTATCAATTCTAACATGCAAATCCTCAAGAATCCCCACGGGTAACTTTACTGACCTGTCAGCAAACACCAACAAAATTCTAGTTGGCTTGAACTTTGTGTACCCAAGTTCCTAGCAATCGAATATGGCATGAGGTTCACACTTGAACCCAAATCGCATAGGGAACAAGCGAATCGCTTAGGACCAATCTGCACGGATAGAACAAACTTCCCTGGGTCCTCTTGCTTCTTAGGCATCTTGTTTTGCAGCACAACACTACAGTTATTAGATACCATCATAGCACTCTTTTCTGAAGAAACATTTCCTGTAACTAGACCCTTAACATACTTCTTCATAGCTGGCATCATCTGAATTGCATCTGCCAAAGGGAGCTTAGCAATCAAATCCTTCAACATCTCCTGAATAGCTAGCTCATTTTTAGCTAGTATCCTCCTTAAACCATACCACTGATAAGACCTCTTGCACTATTGTTACTTCATTGTCAAGAGGTCTGAAAAGAGATATGGTTTAAAGAGGATACTAACTAAAAATGAACTAGCTATTCACGAACAACAAAAGTGATGAAAAGAATAAAGAGTCCTGAATATGATTCGTTTCCCTAATCTAGTGCCAATAGCGGTTCAGGTATAATGAGAGTTTATGTTCTTCTGATGAAACTTGGAAGATAGGGTATTGAAGTGTTTCAGCTGTTCCATGCACCCAATTTTCTGTAAAAATGGTCACTAGAGAGAAGGTTAAACACAAGTAGTTCAATAATCATCCTAGAATGAGGTCCTAATTCCCAACAAAGTCTTGACTCGATAAAACAAAAGAAAAACTGACTCAACAGGACTTAATACTTCATCATGGGAGGATCTTGCCACTGTTCCGACACAGTATCCGCGATTAAAGCATACCAGCGACGTGCCAATGTTAGCGCTAACTGGTCTACACAGTCAACGTTCGCCAATGACATAATCACCTTCGAAGAGCATAAAATGGAAGGCATTGATCGACCACATAGCGACCCCC
The DNA here is from genome assembly GCA_964056655.1 of Arabis hirsuta. Lineage (NCBI taxonomy): Eukaryota > Viridiplantae > Streptophyta > Magnoliopsida > Brassicales > Brassicaceae > Arabis > Arabis hirsuta. Next base: position 12,239,114 of record OZ053301.1, on the reverse strand, counting down.
TCGTCATACAACTAATCGTCGATGACCGCAACGTGGCACACATACTGATCGATACGGGCAGTTCTGTTGACGTAAGCTTCCGGGATACCTTTGAACGAATGAGTATCGACCTCTCCAGAATCCGTTCCTCTCCCAAACCAATCTCAGGATTCTCTGGCAAAACCACAATAACTATGGGGACAATCAACCTGCCCGTTTGAGCTGGTAACCTGACAAAAATCGTTGAGTTCTCCGTATCTGATAACCCGACCATCTACAACATGCTCATGGGAACTCCCTGGATCAATTCGATGCGAGCAGTGCCATCAACCTACCATATGTGCATCAAATTCCCAACTCCCGATGGCATCAAAACAATCTGGGCAGCGAGAAAGAATCCTGTATCTGTTTCCTCGCTGAGCACAAACTTCAGAATCTAGCTGGAGACCCTACTAAAGAAGGAAAACGAAATAAGCTGAAGATAAACCGCGAGCAACTCAAGGGACAAGCCCGCCTCTTATAGCAACTACAGATCGATGAGGATCGTAGGAAGGAGGGTCCTGTGTCAACTTGCGATACTGTCATCTCAGTCTGCATTGACGACGACCACTCAGAACGATGCTTGGAAATAGGCGCCAAACTTGACGAACAAATCAAAACTGAACTTATCTCCTTTCTCAAAAAGAACATCAACACCTTTGCTTGGGCCACTGAGGATATGCCCGACATCGATATCGGAATCGCTAACCATGAATTGCATGTCGATCCAACCTTCAAGCCCGTCAAGCAGGAATGGCGGAAGCTGGGACCTGAGAGGGCAAATGCAGTAAATGATGAGGTGGAAAGACTTCTGAGCGTTGGATCGATAATGGAGGCCAAGTACCCCGACTGGCTCACAAATCCAGTCGTCGTAAAAAAGAAAAACGGCAAGTGGCGCATTTGTGTGGATTTCACCGACCTGAACAAAGCTTGTCCTAAAAGACAGCTTTCCCTTACCACACATCGATCGTCTAGTCGAAGCAACCGCTGGCAACAAACTCCTGTCCTTCATGGATGCATTCTCGGGGTATAATCAGATCTTCATGAACTCCGAGGATCGCAAAAAAATGGCGTTTATCATGGACCACAGAATAAATTGCTACAAGGTGATGCCATTCGGCCTCAAGAACGCCCGAGCTACTTATCAGCGTCTGGTGAACAAAATGTTTGCTCATCAACTCGGCAAAACTATGGAGGTTTACATCGATGATATGCTCGTCAAGTCATTAAAAGAGGAGGATCACATAGCTCACCTAGAGGAATGTTTTCTGCAGCTCAATCAACATAACATGAAGCTTAACCCGGCAAAATGTCGATTCGCAGTAACTTCCGGGGACTTTCTCGATTATATGGTGACCCACCGCGGCATCGAGGCGAATCCCAATCTGATCGATGCCCTCCTCAAAATGGTCTCACCCAAAAACACCCGCGAAGTGCAGAGATTGACTGGAAGGGTGGCTGCTCTTAACAGATTTATTTCTCGTTCCACCGACAAATGTCTGCCTTTCTACGATACTCTGCACGGTAACAAGAGATTCGAATGGACGGATAAATGCAAAGACACGTTCCAGCAGCTGAAACAGTACATGGCCAGTCCTCCCGTACTCGCCAAACCAGTCGAAGGCGAGCCTCTATTCTTATACACGGCCGTCTGTGACACATCAGTTAGCGGAGTGCTTATTCGAGACGACGCGGGGAGCAGAAGCCTGTCTTCTATGTTAGAAAAACTTTAATGGATGCCGAGACCAGATACCCTCAGATGGAGAAGTTGGCACTGTCTGTCCTCATATCCGCTCGAAAGTAGAGACCGTAGTTTCAGTCTCATACAATCGTCATTGTGAGCACTTTCCCACTTCGCTCTATCTTGCACAGTCCAAGTCAGTCCGGAAGACTTGGAAAATGGCCTATTGAACTCAGCGAGTATGACATTGAGTATCGTGCCAGGACCGCTGCCAAATCTCAAGTGTTGGCCGATTTCATGATCGAACTCCCGAATGAGGATTACGTCATCGAACATCCGAATCTAACCTTGTAGTTACACGTTGACGGATCCTCCTCCAAGAGTGGTTCCGGAGTCAGCATCCATTTAATCTCCCCGACAGGCAAAATTCTCGAACAGTCATTCCGCCTGGACTTTAGAGCATCTAACAATGAGGTCGAGTACAAAGCCCTTATCGTTGGCATAAAACTCGCCCAAGACCTTAAAATCGATTGGGTTGGTACGTTTTGCGACTCACAGTTGGTTGTCAACCAGTTCAACGGAGAGTATGCCACCAAAGATGATCGCATGGAAGCATATCTCAAGATAGCAAAGGAGTTTGCAGCATAATTTAAGGAGTTCAAATTGACGAGGATTCCTAGAGCCGAGAACAGCAACGCCGACGCATTGGTCACCCTTGCCTCTACTTCCAACTTAACTTAAGATGAGTAATACCGGTAGAATTCATCGAATTCCCTAGCATTGCTCCGCCCGTTGAGGTCAATGTCCTTACTCGAGCCCAAGCTGCGAAAAAGAAAAAAGAGCAAGACGAGGCAGCGGCTGCAGGAATGGGGAGGACGGAAGCAAAGGTAACTTCCAACTTACCTCTGTCCAGTTCAGAAGAGACGCTTCCGCCAAAGATTACACATCCAAGAACTCCCGCGAAAATAGTCCCCGCTACGCAGCTCGAAGACACAGAGCCACCTGCAGCCCAAATGACACCTCTCAGTTCCACCGACGACACAACCACTTCTGCTCCTCCACTCGAAGAAGATGTCATCGTCTTAGACGAGGACTCCCATGCCACTGAATATGGTTGCGATTTCAAATGGCTAGACATAATCAGAGAATACATCTCCGATGGCCCCTTGCCAACATACAAATGGGAGGCTCAAAAACTTTGGGCACAAGCTGCTCGTTTTATTCTACTCGACGGCAATATCTTCAAATGGAGATTCTCAGGACCGTTTCTTTCTTGCGTCGAAGGACAGAAGGCGCGCGAGATAATGAAGGAGGTCCACAGCGGCTCTTTTGGCAACCACTCTGGTGGTAAAGCTCTCGCTATCAAAATTAAGTATCACGAATATTTTTGGCCTACTATGGTCAAAGACTGCGAGACCTTTTCTGCAAAGTGCGAGAAGTGTCAACGTCACGCCCCTAAAATCCATCAGCCCGCCGAGCTTCTTTCTTCGGTCACGTCGCTCTCTCCATTCATGCGATGGGCCATGGACATCAATGGCCCGTTGCACCCATCTCGCCAGAAATGATGCCTATTGGTCTTGATGGACTATTTTTCCAAATGGGTGGAAGCTGAAGGATTCGTTTGCATTCGCGACGCTTAAGTTGAAAGTTTCATGTGGCGCAACATTATATGCCGACACAGAGTCCCTTACGAAATCGTCACGGATAATGGTTCTCAATTCATCTCGGCCAGGTTCGAAGCTTTCTGCGAAAAGTGGAAGATCCGTTTGACCAAGTCTACCCCACGCTACCCTCAAGGGAACAGACAAGCTAAGGCCATCAACAAACTGATGATCGACGGCCTTAAGAAATGCCTGGACCAAAAGAAAGGAATATGGGCCGACGAGCTTGATGGTGTGCTTTGGTCCCATCGAACGAATCCACGGCGGGCTACTGGAAGACTCCATTCTCTCTCGTTTACGGTACCGAATGCGTCATTCCTTCTGAAATACGTTTTTCAGGCGTCCGCCAGAGACTTTTATCGGGTCAAAAGGCACTCAACCACTTTTTGATGCTTGACGAACTCGACTTCATCAACGAAAGACGCGACCATGCTTTGGTTCACATCACAAATTACCTGCACGCCACCGCAAAATACTTCAACTCCAATGTCCGACCCCGCAAGTTTTCTGACGGGGACTTAGTGCTACGTGAAGTCTTCCAAAACACAGCATAACGTAATGCTAGAAAACTTGGAGCTAATTGGAAAGGACCCTACATCATCACCGAAGTAGTAAAACCAGGCGTCTACAAACTCGCCCACACGACCGGTGAACCAGTCCCATGCTCATGGAATGCGCTACATTTGAAAATGTATTTTCACTAAGATAGTTTACGTTAACAACATAAATAGGGTACGTAGTCGGCTTATCTTTGGATGGGTTCAGCTGTCCCCCCTCCTACACAGGGGTGGGGAGTGGGTATGTATACTCGTATACTCCCAATTCTTGTAACCACTTTTCACGGTTAATCAAAAGCAAGATTTCATTTAAACTCGTCTACATCCTTCACGTATTCTTTAAGTCTCACAAAACAGACATACATTTATCACATCTTATACGGGTCAATTATCGTCTTAACTACAATCAGACGTTTTACACGTACTCTCGTTGCTGCTGGCCACAGTGGCGAATCTATATGAATACTATAGATCTGACAAACACATCCTTCGCAGGATTAAAAGTGCGCTATACAAATAAAAATGTTCATTATCGAGCGGATATGTTCAAAGAGGAACATATGCGTAACCCGGAATGATCATTCTAAAAACCCAACTTACAAATCGTTGGTTCTATCACTTATATGTTCATTATCGAACGAATATGTTTAAAGAGAAACATGTGCGTAATCCGAAATGTTCACCTTAAACCCAACAAAAGAAACGTTGGTCGCTACGCGATACATGTTCGGCTTGGGGCAGACTTGTCAATGAGAACTCATCTGTAAACCAAAATGAACACCCGAAAACCCAATAATCTGACTATTGGTCTTACCCGCATAACGTGCTCATTTCACGGAGTAGGCTCGTCGATTGGAACTCGCCTGTAAATCGAACTCAAAGTCACGGAATAAAACCCAACACACGAAATGTTGGTCGCATCACAAGTCAAACATCTAAGTTATTTTTGGAGCGGAGTCGTTAAAAAGAACTCGTCCGTAAACCAGAATACTTAGCTCGAAACCCAATACGCGAGCTATTGGTCACCTCAAACATCTGAGTTATTTTTGGAGCGGACTTGTTAATAAAAACTCGTCCGTAAACCAGGGTACTTAGCTTAAAACCCAATATATAAGCTATTGGTCGCCTCAAAAGTTTTAAGTTATTTTTGGAACGAACTTGTTAACGAAAACTATACAACTTAAACATCAAAACAATAATCTCAAAAGCCGCATCCATAAATCATCCCGTATCATGTCTAGATACGGGGCAAACACCACAAGGTTCAGAGTCATAACCTAGGTGGTTAAAGCCATCCAGGCACAAAACCAAAAGCAAGGTTCTAAGTTAAGACCTACAAAGCCATCTAGGCCCCAAAATAAACCAAGTCTAAAGAAAAAGCAGAAAGCACAAACGCATAATCAAGCCAACATCGCTTGGTAATAGTCCTCGTAGCTCCATCCTCGACGAAAACCTCCTCGACGGTAGCTAGAGTGACGACGGTAGCAGCGGCCTCCACTGACTCGCCAGTCTCGATCTTGTCTCCATTGTGGAAGAACTTTCCATCCTCACTGACCATGATGCTGTCTGAGCTGTCCTCGATAAACCTGGAAGTCTCGCGGTCACTCTCAGAAAACTCGGCATTGACTTGAGTGGCAGAGTCGGCCATAGTCCTCGACGAAGATGCGCCTCCATCACCAAACAAAAAGATAGAAGTTCCTAAGCTCTGAGATTCGAACTCACTAATAGCCGCATTGCCCTGGTTCAAACCAGAAATGTTGACGATGCCAACACTCGCTGCAAGAGACTCCACGGGGTCGTCTAGGCGAGGAGGGACGACGAGGGCCGACCCAGGAGGAGATGGCAGAAGACTCCACTTTAAGTCGCCTAAGATAACCTCGAAGCGAGCATCAGCACCCTGCAGTGTCGCGATGCGAGCCTCTAAACCCATACTCTCCTCGTCAAGATCAGGTGGTGGCTTTCCCTTGAGAAGCATCACGAGCTTAAGGTTGCTCTTGATCTGATCCAAGTCAATCATTTCAGTGTAAGCCTCGCCCTTAACCTTGGCAAACTGAGCTCTCGAGCGAGCTTGTCTTGAAAACTCGTTGATAACTGACTCTTTGTATCGTCCACGGCGCGCTGAACCTGTGTCTTCTGAGCCTCCTCGGATGCAATAAGCTGATTCCGAAGCTCGATGATGGTCATATCGCGGCGATGCTTACTGCCTTTCAAATACTCGACTTGCTTTTTGACGGCATCATACTTCTTTTCAAGAGCCATCATCGTAGAACGATGCTCGTCAGCTTCGTTTGACGCTCTCTCAACCTCGCCTTCTAGCCCGAGGATCTTCTTCTGATTTTCCTCCGCCTGAGTCCTACTCAACCAGGCCCCTTGGTCATACTCGTATACCAGTTGGTTGATGTGAGCAAGAAACTGCAAGAAAAGAAACAAAGTCAAGAAATCACAAGGCCAAAAGACAAAGGATAAGGCTAAAAGTCGAAACTGCAAAAGTAAAACTCACCGCGGTCCCTCAGAGGGCCATCTCGGCATAGGGAACTTGCTGTGTCAGCGTGTCCGGGGGAGTCATCGTCATCCCAGAGCGAGTCACGCTAAAAAGAAGGAGGGCCACAGAAGAACGACTCTTGAAAATGCCATCCTCGGCTGAAGAGATCGGGTTACTCTCATGACCACTAACCTCGACACGTTTCCTATTCTTTGTAAGTGTTTCTTCGGCGGCGGCCTTCTCTTTGGCAGAGCCATCAGGTTGTCGGCCCTCGTTCTTCCCTCTCTTCTGGCCTACGCCAGCTCTAGCAGTCTCTGTAGAACGGCCAAGAGCGAGTACATGCCCAAAAGATGGCGTTACGTTAGATCTCGGCACCAGTTTTGGAACTGCGAAGCCCTTCGAAGATGGCTTTAAAATGGAGCTCGGCACCGAGGAATGGCCAGCACCCTCCATAGTCGGCTATTTCCCACCAACAACATCGCCAGGACGTCTCTCCAGAGCAGCCTCGGCGGCCTCCTTGGCCTGTGCAGCCTCTCTCTCTCTTCCCCTCCAAGTCACCATCTCGTGGTCTGAAGAATTCGCTGATGAACCCGAAACTAGTAAATCCTGCCTAGCGAGCTCGCACCTTCTCCACACGGTTCAGGGAAAAATGTCTCTCCCAGTTACACTTCCGGGATGCAAGGGCATTGCAAAGTGTTCTCAAATCTTCTGGAAGTTTTGGGAAAGGATAGATCACTGCAAAAAAGGAAAAGAAAATAACCTAGGTCAAAATTCTGAAATAATCACTCAAATAGTGCACAGAAAATCTGAGTACGCCGAGCCCTTAAAACTTTCAAAGGGGTCGGCTACCCTTTCTCTGCCACCGAGTCGAGAATTCAACGCCGCCGCCAAGGTCTCCACACAAATCAGCACATAAAAGAAGGAGTCCATGCACTGGTGATCCTTGCTTGGGAACCCTTTGATGATGCGATAATCTTTTCGGTTCACCGCAAAGTAGACTAACTTGTCTTTGAAAGAGGATTTGCAAAGATCCAGCCAGTTTAGTAGGTGGAGGTGTGTGACCTCCTCATCAATCTCATAACTCCGAACCAAAATCCCAATCAAATGAAGGAGTCCCCGAGGAGTGAGTTGCGAAATCGAGATGCCATAATATCGCAAATAAGATAGAATCACAAACGAGATCGGAAACCACAAAAAACACCCGTGAAAGAATCTCTCGTATAAGGTGAAGTATCTGTTCGGAGGGTTGTCGGTGCGATCTGAAGATGAAGGAACGCAAAACTCAATCTCCTCGGAAATGCGAAATTTATGTCTCAACACACCCAAGGACTCCTCGTCAAAAGTGACGAACCTGGAAACCGGGAACTTGTTTCTTCTTCTTGGCTCCGCATTTCCTCAAAATTGGCATGGCATCTATCGGAGAGCGAGCACCCCAACGAGCAATCACTCCCAAGTAAGCGAGTTTGGCCTCAGAGTTCAGCTTAGCTTTAATTTCAATCGGACTCAACGTCTCGTCTACTAGCTCATCCTCACAAGGAAACACTTCCAAAGCACTTGAACCCATAACATCAGGATCAATCACGGAATTTTACTCAACATCAGAAATAGATAACTCGACGCTAAAACAAGGACTCTCCATCTCTACAATCACAACAAATTCTTCAAAGTAATGCTAAATCACCGAAGGTATACTCAACAAGGAAACGAGGCAAGAGGATCTCGGCTTACCTTGGTTTGTGGTGAAGACCTCGGCAAGTAGGGAAACAGTCCACGGCAAAACCCTTAGGTGAATATTCGGCTAGCAACACCTCAGCGCCAAATCAGAAGATGCGAGGAGTACTCGACACAAATTCAAATTTGGCTTTGGATTAAATCGATGCATGGTCGGCACAAATTCAAATTCGATCGCTTCGGGCCGAGAACAAAGTCAACAACAAAACATGTCAAACCATCCCCTGACCTCAGCTCCAATCAATGGATCTCGGCGAAGATGGTGAGACCCCGAATGACAATTCTCTATGCCGAAGTCTCGGTAAATCTTGGCAAAGCCGAGTACTAACCTCGACAAAAATCTTGGCAAAAATCTATGCCGAAATCTCGGCAAATCTCGGTAAAGCCGACTACTACCTCGGAATCATCAACAGCAAGTCGGCAACGAAACTGTGGTGATGCTGAGGAGGTTATAAGAAATCTCGGTGGCGGTAGCAAGGTGACGGATCTTGGCAACGGTGATGGCGGTGGGTTGTAAAAAAAATAACCAACAGACCTAAAAAAAGGGGGAGAGAAGAGAGAGATAAACTTTATTTTACCTTTTCTTTTGGAGAAGTGGAGTTATGATGAGAAGAAGAAGAGATGGGGACTTTATAGTAAAAAAAAAATCATTACTACATCTCGGGAAAAGGCAATTCCCACTCCAATTCCTATACGGAACAAGAAACTCGAAATTTCAATTTCCAGAGGGAATATAAATTTTTAGTAAGTATGGAGAATTGTCAAGTTAAGCATTCCAGAACATGTAAACTTGGCAATGAAGAAATACGATACGAGTCGCAAATCGTAAATTTGGATAACTTTTACAAAACGAGCTCAAAATAGTTTCGAAAGCATTGTTGGGTTAAGCATTTTCTGAAACATGTAAGCTCGACGACGTTAACAGGACGACAAATCTCAACAGACACAAGTTTAGTCGAATCGGGAAAACAAATACGATTTGGAGTCTAGTAACGTTGATCTTGTAACGCCTGTGAACCAAAAAGTGGATTTTGGTTGGGTGTGTCGATTGACACAAGTGGGTATGTCGATCGACACGTGCGTTTCGACTTGTGAGAAGTCGGATTCTTGGTGGTGTGTCGATCGACATAGGTGGTGTGTGTTGATCGACACGAGTTAAAATTGGACCGAACGATTTGGTTCCAATTTTCCGGTTTGGCGGACCGGTTTAGGGAACCCTAGGGTTCGTATATAAGGCTGAACAGACGCGTTTTTGTCTCTTTTGGCCAATCTTTTAGAGAGAAATCAGAAGGTTGAGAGAAAAGTATGAAATCATAAATGTTGGGTGATTTTTGAGTGTTTTTGAGGCTGGGGATTGCGTGGGAAGCCATTGGGAACGAGGAAGGATCATTGCTGGGTTGATTCGGGTCTGTGATGATAATAATCCAAAGGAATTTTTTTTTAATTTTTGGGTCGGGTCGTTTTATTTTGGTATCAGAGCCCTTATAGTTATAGGGCGGGTGCAATTGATTGATTATGAGTTAATTGATTAATTGTTGTGTGGGTATGGAGTCCTAGATCATCTCTTCCGAGCCTTCAATTAGAATCTACGGTAAGTGTTGTTTGACTTTTCTATTTTTCTACTATTCTTAGTATTCTGCTGGTGAGTGCAGAGTGATGGCTAGAGGTGCTAGAGGCAGAGGTCGTGGGGGCTGTGGAGGCCGAGGTGGTCGTGGTGGGCGCGGGCGAGGACTGCAGAGTGAGTCAGATGCCGCGAGTGTGGGTCAGGAGACCATGCAGGAGCAGGTGGCGGACTCGCAGGCGTTTCAGGAGGGGTCTGTGGGTGTGACTGCTACGAGTGCCAGTGTGGGGGCTGGTGGGACTAGTGTGGGTCCTGAGGTAGCTGGTGGTGTGGGAGGCCCATGTGGGGGTGTTCCCGTAGGTGTGGCCCAAGACCGAGATGATCGCTTGGCGGGTTTGCTGCAGTTGATTCTGGAACAGTTACCAGGTGGGGTGCCGGCTCTGGGTCAGGCTCCGGGAGTTCAGCCAGGTGGGGCTGATGTGCAGTAAGTAGTGGCTGGGGTTCAGCCGATAGGGGCTAGTGTGCAGCCGGGTGTGGCGGTTACAGAGGAGTTTCCATCCTACCTGAGGATGATGGAGCAGATGCAAAGGATTGGCACCGAGTTTTTCTCGGGTGGTGCCAAGCATGAGGAGGGCGATGAGTGGCGGCGGAGGTTGGAGCGGAACTTTCGCTCTATCAGGTGTCTAGAGGGATACCGGGTGGACCTAGCGGTTCATTATCTAGATGGTGACGCGCATCTCTGGTGGGGAGGTGTCGAGGCCAGGAGGGTGCAGGCCAAGATGGTCTGGGAGGATTTATTGGCGGAGTTCAACGCCAAGTATTTCCCACAGGAGACGGTGGACCGGATGGAGTCGAGGTTTCTGAACCTGCCTCAGAGAGATCGGACTGTGAGAGAGTTTGATTTGGAGATCAGTCAACTCCTGGTGCATGTTGGTAGGAGCATGGAGGGCGAGCAGGCCCAGGTGAGGAGGTTCCTCGGGGGAGTTCGAGCTGAGTTGAGGACTCGCTGCAGGGTGAGTAAGTTCGCCGCGAGGGCAGAGTTGGTAGAGACGGCAGCTGATATCGAGGAGAATCTCAGATAGCAGGCTGTGGTGGTTAGTCCGCCGGTACAGCAGCAGAGGAGGTCGCAGCAGATGGGTTCGAGAAGGGGAGGCAAGCCTGCGCAGGGTCAGAAGAGGATTTGGGAGAGCACTTCTGGGGCCAGTCAGGGTGGACAGGGTGGTTCAGGATGCTATGGGTGTGGTAGTATGGGCCACAAGGTGGCAGACTATCCGAAGAGGAGAGAGGATCGGGCTGCTCAGGTGTGCTATCACTGCAGGGAGCCGAGGCATATCAAGCCCAGGTGTCCTAGGCTGCAGTAGATGGCGGTGGCGGCAGTGCAGCCGTTGGCAGTCCACCCATTGGCTCAGATCGTAACGACGCCGCAGGTTTTCACGTCGGCGGAGGCGGGAGGTTCTAGTGCCAGACCGATCACATGTATTATTTAGACTTGACTTTTTCGTTTATTTCTTATGGTGTTTGAATTAGTCTATTTGGAATTGTGAGTCTGTGCTAGAGTGTCGGGTCTTAAAGCACATGGGATTTGTGCAGGGACCTTAGTTCGGGCGGTTGTGAGTCCCACGTGTTATTTGATTCGGGAGTTACGAATAGCTTCATTACTCCGGAGTGTGCGGAGGGCAGCGGGATCCGGAGCGATTTCGGAGAGCAGCCGGGAGTAGTTAAGGTTGCTGGTGGCAGGACATTGGCTACTTTCGGGCGGGCTCATGGTTTAGATGTTCTGGTGGCGGGGAAGTTGATGCCAACAGATCTGGTCATTAATCCGGTGGAGCTGTACGATGTCATCTTTGGTATGGATTGGTTGGATCGGTACAGGGTCCATCTGGATTGTCATCGAGGACGAGTGGTGTTTGAGCGAGAGACATGGATGTTGGTGTTTCAGGGTGTGAGGCCGACTTCTAGGAGTCTCGTGATTTCAGCGATACAGGCCGAGCAGTTGATTGAGAAGGGCTGTGAGGCGTATCTGGCGACGATAGTGATGCCGGAGACTGTTGGAGAGGTTGCTGTTGGAGATATTTGGGTTGTTCGGGATTTCCAGGACGTGTTTCAGTCGTTGTTGGGATTGCCACCATTGTGGTCAGACCCTTTTACGATTGAGTTGGAACCGGGGACAGCTCCGATATCCAAGGCGCCTTACCGTATGGCTTCAGGAGAGATGGCAGAGCTGAAGAAGCAGCTGGATGACTTGTTGGGTAAGGGATTCATATGGCCTAGTGTATCACCGTGGGGAGCGCCGGTGTTATTCATGAAGAAGAAGGATGGGAGTTTCCGGTTGTACATTGATTACCGGGGGCTTAATCGAGTCGCTGTGAAGAAGAGGTACCCTTTGCCGTGCATTGATGAGTTTTTGGATCAGTTGCGAGGGGCTACTTGGTTCTCCAAGATTGATTTGGCATCGGGATACCATCAGATTCTGATTGATGAGGCGAATGTTCGATAGACGGTATTCAGGATGAAGTACGGGCATTATGAGTTTATGGTGATGCCGTTTGGATTGACGAATACGCCAGTAGCGTTCATGCGATTGATGAACGGGGTGTTCCAAGAGTATTTGGATGTGTTCTTGATTATTTTTATCGATGATATCCTGCTGTATTCGAAGAGTCCTGAGGAGCACGAGGTGCATTTGCGGTTGGTTCTAGAGAAGCTGCGGGAGCAGAAGCTGTACAGGAAGTTGAGTAAGTGCATTTTCTGGCAGCGAAAGATGAGCTTTCTTGGTCACGTGGTTTCTGCAGATGGAGTTTCTGTGGATCCGGCTAAGATAGAGGCTACCAGAGGTTGGCCTAGATCGAGGAGTGCCACTGAGATTATGAGTTTTCTTGGGTTGGCGGGTTATTATCGGAGTTTTGTCAAGGGATTTGCGAGTATGGCGCAGTCGATGACGAAGTTGATAGGGAAGGATGTCCTTTTTGTATGGTCTTCAGCTTGCGAGAAGAGTTTCGGAAAGCTGAAGGAGATGCTGACTAGTACACCAGTTTTTGCGTTACTCGAGCCGGGTGAGCCTTATGTGGTGTATACAGATGCTTAAGGAGTTGGTTTGGGATGTGTGCTGATGCAGCAGGGAAAGGTTATTGCATATGCTTCGAGGCAGTTAAGGAAGGATGAGTGCAATTACCCTACCCACGACTTGGAGTTGGCTGCGGTGATTTTTGCACTTAAGATTTGGAGGTCTTATCTGTACGGTGGGAAGGTGCAGGTACTCAAAGACCATAAGAGTCTGAAGTATTTCTTCACTCAGCCAGAGCTGAACCTGAGACAGAGGCGCTGGATGGAGTTTGTTGCAGACTATGACCTGGAGATTGGGTACCATTCGGATAAGGCTAATCTGGTGGCAGATGCGTTGAGTCGGAAGAGGGTTGCTTCAGATCAGGAGCGGGATATAGAGGCTCTGGTGAGCGAGATTAGTACTTTGAGTGTTGTGTGTGATCTCACAGGAGCCTTTGGGGTTAGAGGCAGCTAACCAGGCAGATTTGTTGAGCAGGATTCGGGTTGCTCAGGAGAAGGATCAAGGTTTGATTGATGCTTCTAAGGCGGCCGGTTCAGAGTATGTGGTCTCAGCGAGTGGGATGATACTGGTGAACGGGCGGGTTTGTGTACCCAAGGATGAAGATCTGAGGCAGGAGATCCTGAGGGAGGCTCATTCGAGCATGTTATCGATTCATCCGGGAGCGACCAAGATGTATCATGACCTGAAGCGGTATTATCAGTGGGTCGGGATAAAGAGGGATGTGGCTAGCTTGGTTGCAGCCTGCAACGTGTGTCAGTTGGTGAAGGCTAAGCATCAGGTTCCGAGTGGTATGTTGCAGAGTTTACCCATTCCGAAGTGGAAGTGGGATATGATTACCATGGACTTCGTGATGGGGTTGCCAGTGTCACGGACTCATGATGCGATTTGGGTTATTGTGGATCGTATGACCAAGTCGGCACACTTTCTGGCCATCAAGAAGACTGATGGAGCGGCAGTTTTGGCTAAAAAGTATGTGCGTGAGATAGTGAGGCTGCACGGGGTGCCAGCGAGTATCGTGTCAGACAGGGATCCGAGGTTTACTTCAGAGTTCTGGAGGGTGTTTCAGGCTGAGATGGGCACTAAGGTGCATATGAGCACAACGTATCATCCTCAGACAGATGGGCAGTCGGAGAGGACGATTCAGACGTTGGAGGATCTGTTGAGGATGTGTGTGCTGGATTATGGTGGTCATTGGGCAGATCATCTGAACCTGGTAGAGTTTGCTTACAACAACAGTTACCAGGCGAGTTTTGGGATTACTCCATATGAGGCTCTGTATGGGAGGCCGTGTAGGACACCCTTATGCTTGACTTTAGTGGTGGAGAGGAGCATGTATGGTGCGAATTTTGTTCAGGAGACGACAGAGAAGATCCGTGTCTTGAGGCTGAACATGAGAGAGGCTCAGGATCGGCAGAAGAGTTACGCCGATAGGAGATGGAAGGAGCTGGAGTTTGAGCTAGGAGATCTGGTGTATCTCAAGGCAGCTATGTTGAGGGGTCCTAACAGATCCATTTCGGAGAATAAGCTAAGTCCGAGGTTTATGGGTCCGTTCAAGGTGGTGGAGCGGGTCGGACCGGTTGCTTATCGTTTGGAGTTACCTCAGAGTATGAAGGTTTTTCACAAAGTCTTCCATGTTTCGATGCTGCGGAAGTGTCTGCATGAGTCTGAAGAGGTGTTAGCTAGGAGCCCAGAGGATCTTCAGCCCAACATGACGTTGGCGGCGAGGCCTATGAGGATTTTTTAGAGGAGGGTCAAGGTGCTGCGTCGGAAGAGTATACCGTTGGTGAGAGTCGTGTGGGACTGTTACGGTATTGAGGAGGAGACTTGGGAACCAGAGGCGTTGATGAAGAGGAAGTTCTCGAAGTGGTTCGAGAAGAAAGCGGTGGCTTGAGTGTCAATCTGGTTTTCAGAGTCTGTATCAGCATGTTGCTGTATTGTTGTTATGTATTTCATTTGTTGTTGTAACGATTTACATTTGAGATGAGTTTTCCTTATTAAATGTGTTTTATAAGATGTGAGTTCTTATATTTTTATGACTGGTGGTCATGTGATGGCTGGGAATGGAAGTTCTATGCGGCTTAGAGCTTGTTCATGTTCTAGGAGTGGCTATAAATAAGCTTGTGCATGTCCTAGGAGTGGCTAGAAATGGAAGCTTTATGCGAGTTAGAATTTGTCATTCGTAGGGAGAGGTTTTATAGTGGTTAGAACTTATCTATTTCCAGGGACTCTAGTGGAAACGCCTAGTGGGGGTTGTTTCGGATGACCTAGTGGGGGTCATGGATCTGATGATATTCCGGGTTAGGGATGTCATGACAGAGCCATGGAGGCAATTCCGATCGACAGGTACTTATGATGCATGTTTCAGAGTATTTCTCCAGGGGACGGGTGGGTTTCCTGCATACTTGAGGGACGATGGTTCTTTCCAGGGGACGGGTGGGTTCCCTATATGTACTTTAAGGGATGGAGGTTCTCTCCAGGGGACGGGTGGGTTCCCTGCACACGTAGCTCAAGGGGTGATGATCTTGCGAGTGGGTGTGGTGTATGTGTATATGAGTTATGAGTATGAGTTATGAGCAGTAGCGTCTAAGCGTGGTCGTGAGTATGAGACTGGATGAACTTCGGGGATCGAGAGTGGATCTCAGGTTGTACTGACCGGGTTGGGGTCAAGATTGTAGCCGTGGTGAGATGGTGCAATGGGGCTAGTGTGAGCCTAGTAGAGCTCGGGGATCAGGTGTGATCACGAGTGGTGCAGGCCAAGGGCCAGGAGTGTGTGGTGGATGTCGAGTCTAGGGTTTGTGCTTACGTTAGAACTTTGTTCGGACAACCCTGGTAACATATGTAGCACCATTGGTCGTACATGTTCTTGTTTGATTGTTGTGCGTTCATTTGGTCTAGTTTAGGGTCAACGGTTGGTCGTGCATGTTCTTGTTTGATTGTTGGACGATCAATCGGGCAACCCTAATCCGGACCAGAGGGCGTTGCATCGTTGATGTTCTCTGGTGAATCTGGTTGGGTTTTAGACGGAGGTGTTAACCTTAGTGAGACAGAGTCGCGTGATTCAAGGTTGAATCCGTGTTAGTGGGGGAGAATTGTAACGCCCGTGAACCAAAAAGTGGATTTTGGTTGGGTGTGTCGATCGACACAGGTGGGTATGTCGATCGACACGTGCATTTCGACTTGTGAGAAGTTGGATTCTTGGTGGTGTGTCGATCGACACAGGTGGTGTGTGTCGATCGACATGAGTTGAAATTAGACCGATCGGTTTGGTTCCAATTGTTCGGTTTGGCAGACCGGTTTAGAGAACCCTAGGGTTCGTATATAAGGCTGAACAAACGCGTTTTTGTCTCTTTTGGCCGATTTTTGAGAGAGAAATCAGAAGGTTGAGAGAAAAGTCTGAAATCAGAAGTGTTGTATGATTTTTGAGTGTTCTTGAGGCTGGGGATTGCGTGGGAGGCCATTGGGAACGAGGAAGGATCATTGCTGGGTTGATCTGGGTCTGGGAAGGATGAATCAGAGGCTGTTCTTCATGTTCTTCGTCGTTCTTCATCTTTTCAATCCGAAATCAAGGTGAGTGCGTGACTGTAGGCTTACATAAGTGTAAGGAATGGGTAGAATGCGATTGCTTGTTGGATTCCATGTGTTTTGGTGAATGAAATTGTGTAGGAGACTCGACGAATCGCGACGGAATTGAGCCATGAGAGGATAGGCTCGTTTCTGAGTTCTGCGACGTCGTGTCGATCGACACCAGGGTGGTGTGTCGATCGACACGGGGTGTGTATTGATCAACACCTAGAGGTTGTGTCAATCGACAAAGAGTTCCTGGATTGGTTCGTGTTTGACTATTTCATGAATGCTTGTGTATGCTCATCCTGGTATTGTATCTATTGTTTATGCTTGTGTATAAATAGTCTGTAGATGGGATGACCGCGTCGCTGAGTATTTATGATAATACTCACGCAACTCTTTTTGCCATGTGTTGCAGGTAAAGAGAAAATGTGATCGTGGAATCATGGCCGGGAAGAGGAGATGATCTAGAGTCTCGGTTGTGTGTTTTGTATTGTCGTTAGAACTGCTAGGGTGTTAGTAGTTCAAGAATTGGATGAATTGGTGAATTGGATATTGTAGGTTTCAATATAGTATGGGATGTATTGAATGATTTGATTTAGTTAGTTATTGATTGGTTATTGTTTTCAGCAGTTGCTTGTTTGTTGATCCATTGAGGATTATTATCTGTGATGATAATAATCCGAATGAAATTTTTTATTTTATTTTTGGGTCGGGTCGTTTTAGATCTCGTCGGAGGCTTCTTCAAAGTTTGGCACTCCCGTAACAGGGACTACCAAGGTGGGGGACTAACTGTTGGGGTCAAAATTCCCTCTGACAGTTATTTTCGATAAAATGACTAAGTGTGGAAACAAACATTTATGGGACAGTGCCGAGTGCACTCCGGAGACCTGGGCAGCTCGCCAAAAATGCTCGTTTCCGCCAATTTCTGCCATCTGTGGCCAAGCATAGCCTCGCCGACCACTGCCACCGAATGCTCCTTCCCGAGCACTGCTCTGCCGACTACCGCCGCCGACGTCGCCGTCTGAAGTGCTTGATATCTCGCCAACGTAGGCATCCTAAAGAGCTAGGAAATGGGTCGACTACAGGAAGTTGGGCCGAGAACGGAGGCCCAAGATGGCGAGATGGCGAGATGGCAAAGTCTTGCCCATGACGACGAAGCCCGTGGCTAGTGCCGCCTACGATAAAAGGAAAATCCCGAGGAATACGGAAAACTTCCTTATCTCTTATTTGTTAGACCTAGCCGACTTAGACTTGTATATATATGTTTGAAACTCCTTTGTAAAAGGGGGATCCACAACTTTTTGCACAAACACTTAGCAACAAATCAATAAAGTTTTCTTAACGCAATTTTCGTGTTTTTTGTTTTTGTTCTTAGCTGTTCTTGTGATTCTTTCCAGATATCTCGTTTCCCTTAAAACCCTTGAGAAATTCAATTGAGTTGGTTTCGACCTCCACAGCGTTGTCGCACAGAAAAGTTCATTTCATTAGATTGATATTGTTAATCTATTCTCGTTAACAAAATAGTAACGTGCAAAAAAAATAATGCTTTTTATTTTTATCTTCTAAATAAGAAAAAAAACACTTGCAATTTTTGCTGAATTGAAAAATAATTCAAACATAATTTATTTTTCGACCCACTAATATCAAAAGGACAATTAATATATTTATATGATTTATGAGAATCTTGGATATGTTTTATTGTCAACAATATATGTGTTTTTTTTGGGATAAAATGTGAAATTTATACCAAAATGGAACATTTCTTTACAATGTTTTGCGTAGCAGCTAGTTTATTTCGAGTCAAGAAAAGATATGAAAAAGCTCAGAAGAAACAAAAAGTAGTGTGACAAAAACATAGCTTTGTCTAACTATACGTAAACCAAATTGACAACAACGTGGAAGGTTTTCTTCTATACCTTGCCAAAAAAATATCTCTGACGGTCTGTGATCTTGAAAGTGCTATCCGGTGTTGACGAAATTCCCATGTGTAGACGGATATTCCTTTCTCTAAAAAAAAAAAGATATCTATTTGTTTCATTGTGCAAGAAATACTAAAAACAACTAACTTAAAGTTAAGCAAAACTCTAAAAAAAAAGTAATTAAAAATCAACATAGTTTAAATCATAATAGAAGATTTAAATTTCTCTTCCCTTGAACATTGATATATTTAGTGATATATTTAGTGAAAATAAAGTAACTAAATTTAAGCTCCAATTTGAAGAAAAATGTATTTATCTATTTTTTCATATTCCTATATATATATATATATGTTGGCGCGTTACTTTCGATAGACATATTTGAACTCGTTGTTCTTGGCTTATAATCACAGGTCCATCTATACCAATTGGTCATTTCTATTCAATATGCATTATTGTTTTTATGTATATGTCAATTTTTTGTCAAAGGATAATTTAAATAAGAAATACCATATGAAAATTGAGGACTAAGATCAAATAACATTGAAAAAGTTGTATAGAATTGATCAATATGACTACTGGAAGATAAAATCTATATCTTCTTTTTGCATGCTTTATCGTACCATTACAAACACGGTTAAACAACTCTAGTGGATGCAAGTAAGTTTTCAACTTCACCAATTTTAGAAGTGTTCGAAGAGCTTATGCTTTTTTTTTAGGGAAAATTGTGTAAATAGGTCAAATTTGATTTGATTTTGTCCTACTACCTCTATCTCTATTTTCACCTAATTTATCTTTTTGACAGATCTAATAAATCATTAAAAATAGTTTTAACAGCAAAAAAAATTAGGAAAATTCAAAACAATGAAAGAGTCACTGGGAAGAATATAAGTATATTTTTTTTATTTTAAAAATATGGTTAGAATTGAAAATAATTTTCTGCTCTACCTTTTCCAGTAATCATATTCTACCATCTATGGGGTAGTAGAATATATATTCTACAAATTGGTCTTAGTCTACTGTGTTTATAATATATGTTCTACAGATTATTGATATATCTACGCACCCGTAGAATATATGTTCTACTCATTACTCTATATTCTACGATTTAATTGATTTGGTAGAGTACATGTTCTAATGTTTGTTCTATATTCTACCAATTTTTGAAATATATATTCTACCGTAACTACTATAAATCCACCATTCGTAGAATTCATCTTCCAGTTTTTTCCTTTTGTCTATTCTGCGAAAATATCCTAAAATCTAGGAAATATGGTTAGTAAATTGTCACCATATCTTTCTAAATATTTTCTAACTGTTCTTCTTTGTCGTTCTTCTTCTCTTCTTTTTTTCCTTTAACTTTTTTTTTGTTTCTCTTCTTCTTGGTTACTATGTTACATATCTATGCAACTCGGGGTTTATGGAAATCGTCTACTAATGGATGAAAATTTGTTGTGGATGGGAAAAAAGAGGTAGATTGCTTGCTTTGGAATCTAATGATACTTTTGAAGAGCTACAGATGATGGTTTCAGAGGAGTTCGGAATCGAAGATAACAGTGTTGATCTCGAGTTGAGCTACTTACCTAGCGAGTTGATCAACAACAAAGAATCTCCCCCAGTTATAATTGCAACTGATGGTCAAGTAAGAAATTTTGTTGGCTATGCAAAGAATCAACCATCAACACATTTGTGTGTGACATGTAAAGCCTTGTTCAAATTTAATTTAAATGAAGAGCCACCTGCAGATTCAATTAATGGAGAAGATGAAGGAAGTCTGGGTGAAAAAGGTGAAGAATTTGTGACTTCCAATGGAAAGAAAGAGCACTTCAAATTTGTGTGTGCCAATGGAAAGAAAGAGCACTTCAATGGCAATATCTCTGACGTGGAGGTTGATGTTGGTGATGGTGATGATGTTGTATGGTCAGAAGATGAATGAAACAGTGCTAAGACAGTCCGGTTTTCTTTGGTGGAAGCTATAAAAAAGAAGCAACACTTCAGAAGTAAAAACTTTTTGAAGGCTACTATGGAAATCTGTGCAATGTAGCATAACTTTGACTACATGGTCATAAAATCTGATACCGAGAAGTGGATTATTCGCTGTGCACAAAACAGCTGCAATTAGGGTTTACTTGCTGTATGTTTAAAGGGATCTACATATTTTGTTGTCAACAAGTACATTGCGGAACATACATGTTCTCCTTCAAGCCAAAAAGATTTTGGTAAGGCAGCCTCCGCCAAAACAATTGGTGAACTGTTTATGCATAAGTATGAGGGTGTTAAGGAAGGGCCTAGACCAAATGATATCAGACAGATGATGCGTACAAAGTATGGATGCGAGTTATATTATTCTTTAGCATGGGATTCACGTGAGTATGCAGTTGCTGCTGTTAGAGGTATAGCGGAGGAAAGTTATGGTAAAATACCAAAATACTTGCACATGCTAAGAGAAGCAAATCCTGGTACTCATTCTTATTATGAAACAGATTGTGCTGGTAGATTCAAATATCTATTCATTGCATTTGGTCAATCTATAAGAGGTTTCTACAAAGTCATTCGACGGGTCATTGTTGTTGATGGTACATTTTTGAAGAGCAAATACAAAGGAGTTCTACTAGTTGCTAAAGCTTTAGATGGTAACTCTAATTTGTATCCAATCGCATTTGGGATTGTTGATTCAGAGAATGATCGGTCCTGGGAGTGGTTTCTGAGACAACTAAAGGTTGTTGTTGCGGATGAGCGTGGTTTGCAGTTTGTGTCAGATAGACATGTCTCAATTGGTAAAACGCTGGAGCAAGTTTACCCCCAAGCTAGCCATGAAATTTGAATTCACCATTTGTTGACCAATGTGGTCACATATTTCAAGGGCAGAGGTGTGTCTAAATTGGTTGCAAAGGCTTCAAAAGCATACAGGGTTACCGAATTTCAGAGGTTGTTCACTCATGTTTGCAAATTAGTCCAGGAATTGGAAAATGTCTACTCGATGCTGATGTTACAAAATGGGCTCGCTGTCAATTTCTTGGGTACAAGTATGACCTTAGAACCTCTAATCCTATTGAATCGATTAATTCTGCCTTGCGATCACCTAGAGAGTATCCAGTAATTTCTCTGTTAGATAGCATTAGAGAAATGTTGACCCGGTGGTTTTATGAGCGTAAAAAGCTAAGTGCAAAGCACACCCAACATTTAACCATTGAAGTGGAGAAGAAGATTGATAAAAGGATTGAGAAGGGCAAAAAATTTAAGGTATATCCGGTTAATGAGTACATATTTCTTGTTAGGGGTGATACCTTCGAGTGCCTTGTTGATTTGGCCAGAAGAACCTGTTCATGTGGGAAGTATGACTTGTGAAAAATTCTTTGCCGACACTCCATTAAAGTAGGTTATTCATTGTCCATGGATCCACGCTCTCTCTCTGATGAAAAGTACACCACTGCTATATGGAGAAAAGCATATGAAGAATGCATTAATCCCATAAGTGTTCCGGAAGATGCATGGCGTGTCCCAGAGCATGTCAACCTAACTCAAGTTCTACCACCTAAACATGAAGAGCTGCTGGAAGGCCAAGAAAACGAAGATTTGAATCTGTCAAAGACAAGATACACTCTTCACAAAGTGAAAAACAACCTAAGATTCACAAGTGCAGCCGGTGTGGAATTCCAGGTCACAACAAGCGACATGTGATAGAGCAATATAGGGGTGTTGTTTATTGTTCTATCAATTTCTCTTGTTTCAGTTTGTTTTATCAGACATTTCGTTGCAACATCTTTTTTTGTAGTGGTTTTTCAGTTTTTAAATTTATCTGAATCACTTTTGATTATGTGTTAAAGCAATGGTTTTTTTTGGTCTGTCGTGACTACGATTAAAGTGTTTTTGACATGATCCTTATATTTATGGATAGATGAAGTTTGAGGGAGTCTATGAAACTTTACAGTGTGTCAATAGGAGCTTCGATGCATGCAATTTGCTCTCCAATTTTCGCAAAACTCATATCAAACTGCTATTTTCTGCAAACTCAGAAATTTATGTGTTGAAGTTAAGGTTTTTGTGGGTCTGTCTTCAACACGGATGGTTTTTTTTTGGCATCTCTCGGATATATGGATAGATTACGTTTGAGGGAGTCTGTGAAAGTTTACATTGTGTCCATACGAGCATAAATGCATTCGTAAATCAGTGTGCAATTCCCCCAAAACTCATATTATTCTACAATTTTCTGAAACTCAGAAATACCTTTGTTCACACTATGGTTTTTTCTGAAATTGTTTACAAAACCATTAGATTTCAATAGGTTTGTCAGTCTCAGTCAAACTATTAGAGTTTCAGAACTTTGATCTAACGAGAGTGTTAACAAAAAAAAAAACCAAAAAAAAAAAATTGTAAACAGTGGGAATCGAACTCAACACAAGTCAGTTTGGGTTTATATTGAAAGGAAGGGGACCAGTTGGGTTGTATGTTTCATTCGGAAATTGTTTAACCCAAAGTATTAATAAATGTAATAGGCGAAGTTTTCTATGTCATCTTCGTAGACTCTTCATCTTCTTTGATTTTCAAGCTGTTGGAGTCTCAAGGTTTTGATTATGCTTTAGGAGACATTTTTAAATTTCTAGAACAATACACTTGATCTAGAGTAAAGAATGAGCCGACTACAAAGCCGGGTGTACCATCTCAAGTACGACTAACTACTCGCCTTGTAGCCTCTGAGAAAGGCAAAGTTGTTGCCTCTCTTGCAAACAAGAAGCCGGTTCTCAAGTCCAAGAAAAAGCAAATTGCACACTCTAAGAAGAAAGTTGTAATTGAGGAACTGTCGTCCAGTGACGAAGAGGAAGAGGAATCATCCTCTCAAATGGAATTTGATGAGTTTGTGGTTCGCATTCTTAAGAATGTTTATGGTTTGGTCTTTCAAGAGGCTCTAAGGACTGGTGTAAACACGTTTCAGTCATTTATGGATGCGTTTGCTAAGTCTTCTACAACATAGCATTAAAATGTTTTCGGTTATGTTTTCGTTTGTGTGGTATATTTTTTTTTTTTTTGGCAGTATGGTTAGCTAATTTTCCGGCTTGAAGCTAACCAGACAAGAAGACATTAATTAAGGCGGAGCAATTAGTTTTATCGAGCATTCAGTTAGAAAGCTTTTTGGCTCTTGTATGCTCAGATTGCTTATGTGTTTTGCGGTGTATGTTAGAAAAACATAACATTGGGTGTGTTTATCTTACCTTATGGATGTATGCTAAAGATATTTATGGATGTGTGTGGTGTTATGAAAATTTATTTGTATTTGTCTTGCTAATTCATCCACATCAGGTTGGTGGAGCAATATCTGAAGATTGTTGTTTTGTTCGTTTGCCGTTTTTCAACCGAGAACAATCAACGACTTCAATTGCTCTATGGACAAAACTTATGCACATCAAGATCCAGTGGGTACTGCTGATACAGACTGGAACATATATACAACTAACATCCACATCCCAGACTTTGTTTGTCCTTCCGTGAGAAGGAAGCTCACCTTTTCCATAAGCTAAAAGCAAATCAGGCAATTTGAATTTCTCTTATCGGCCAGAAATTTATGGTATGCCGCCCTGATTTGAACACTGAATATGCAGCTCATGAAACTCACACGCTTTACATTCCATCGATGCAGAGAAGTATTTTCCCGAAATAAGTACAAAAGGGCATCCATATCCTGAGATAAACATATAACTGTGAATAATTTGATAATTGTAACAATTTGATGTTCATAAAATAGATTATAGTGGTACATTTTTTACCTCGTTATGAAGCCATTCCTTGGTTTGTATTATACATGTGGCTAATGTATGACTAAAAACACTTGGACCAATTTGAAGATCCCTGAAATAGGAAACAAACCGTAAAAAATGTATTAGTTAAAGATAAAGTTACTTTATACAATTTTAAATGAGGAAAGTGTTGGGACTTACTTGGGTGACATCGACCAATCTTGTAGTTGTTGCCATGCTTCTTGTGAGACAAATACCAATGGGTAATCAACATTTTTTTTACCAGTTTGTGTTATGTCGAAGTCATTTAAGAGAGGCTGCGACAACTTCTCTCCAACAGTAGGACTACATTTTGTGGAGTTAAAGTGCTGATGGGCCGAAAAGATGTGTTTGGGGTCAACCAATCCAGTGGGTGTTCCTCTTTTGATGCCTGGGTTGGATCAAAATCAGGTACAATTGGATCTTGAGATAGCTCACCAATTCTTTTGCGGATGTATTCTTGTGTACTTAATTCCATTTCAAATCTGAAGTCTGAGTTAAGTGAACTTCATGTAGTTTATCAATGGAGACATCTATTTTTGGGGCCTGTTAATAGAAAAATATCAGCTCATACAATTAATACAAAAAACAGCTTATAATATTTTACAAACTTAGAAACACACAAAGAGTTATACATAATTTCTTACAAACACATAGATACAGCTAGTTGTTTTAAAACAAACTTAGACACGCATACAAACTTAAACACTTAGGCATATGGTACATAGACACATGTTACAAAGACAATTCAGATAGAGATCAAGACTTAGAGTTTTTTTTTCTGGTTTACCTTTCCTTTTCGGTGAGTTTTGTCTTCCTTTTCTTTTGGCTGCGATTTGTCTACTGTTCTTTTTGGCTGAGAGTCGTCAAGAGAGGAAGGATTCGATCTGTCGGATGGCTCTCCTATCTTTCTTGCAAATGTAGAAGCAGTGACTATATCCTCTAGTTTTTCTATCTGATTCTCTAATTTGTCAAGCCGAGAGTCAAACTTTTTGTCAAACTTCTCCTCCAAAGAAGTGAACCCAGCAGTAAACAGACCTTGTATAAAACTTTTCAAACCTTTGTTAACAGCATCCGGGTTTGCAGTTGATCTTTGACACAATAATTTATGTTTATGTGACTGAGCACCATGATCAATCTGCCTTTTTAGACCCATAATCGAACCAGGTGTTGATCTATCTACTGTAGTTGGAGTTCTTCACTTGTGAACATCATCAGCCATCTCATGCTCTACCTCTACATCTTCTTTGTCAGAAAGATGTGCAGGAATTGTAGCAGCTTCTTCAACTTGCCATATATAATGACTCCACGCATTTTCGCCTCTGATGAGCGAGTTCAAATGATCCACCCTTTCATCTTTCTTTTCAAGGGTTCTTAGAAAGTCAGCAGAATCGTAAACATCAAAATTCCCAGTGGCAGAGATGTATGGATATAGAACACCCTACAACAAAATTGAAAAAAAAATTGTAAGACTTTTTGATTAAAACAAATAAAGTTTACACAAGAAAGAAGTGTTTTTTCTCATGAACTACTTACCTCCGATCCAAAAATGTTCTCAAGTTGAATGATCTCTGTATACGATACCTTTGCAGCTCCTTTCCAGTTAGAACATCTATGACTCACCACCTCATCTTCACTCAGCTTTTGTCCCAACATAATCCCAAAGTTTGGAATAGCTTCCATAATCCATATGTGAAGTGCATACGAGAATCTTTCCAAGACATAGTTATCCGGCTTATCCAATTTCACCCTAGCCTTTCTAATCGACTCCACTAGATAGTCATAGGTGTGCAAACCCCATGGATAAGACCGTAGCTTCTCTAAATCCATAAGCAATTTGATGTACTTTTCTGGGATCCAAACCTTCTCATCTTTTGCCATTAGCAAACCACACATAACACACAGATACACTAACCTCTTCCTGTCCACGTGTGTCCAGTTCCTAGACTCCTCTATGTGCTTATCTCTAATTTTCTTAATGCTAATCTTACCACGAGTCTTTAGCAATTCACTCCAGAAACCCTCATCATCTACCCACTTCTTAACTTCATAGTTGCGAGTTTCTTTGCACTTGAGCCGAGTAACATCATGAAATTCTTGCATGGAAAAGCGTAGAGGTCTCTTAGCAAATACAAACCATAGCTCATATCGCTTCGAGGTAACAAGCTGCCTACACAAGAAACTGTGTATCAGTTTCGCTGAATACTTGAGACCATTTTCACGGATTGCGATAATATGAGTAAAAACCGGGTCCCTCTTCACTTCATTGTACTCATCTTCCATCTCTTTCTTCAATAAATCCAGAAGTGACATTTTGCAGCAATTGTTGATCTTTTTCACTTGTGGTTCAGTTTCTTCCTCATAAATTCGTTTTGGCAACTTTAAATCCATGCCTATAAGAATGAAAACAAAAACATATTGACATTCTTAGAAATAGATTATCCATAGACAAGAGAACAACAAGTAAATAAACCAGGCAACATAAGATGTTTCTTACTTTCGGAATCAACAAAAGAGCAAGCTATGAACACAAACAAAGAACAATTCCTAAAGCTAAACTTGTTATCCAACCATGTCCTTTTGCCTAAAAACATAAATAAAGTACACGAAAAACAAAATCGATACTACACAAATTCGATTTAATAAAGTTACATACAAAATTTTGACTTCACATGATATAGACAAGTTAACAAAACAAGCATTCAACCCTAGCAACGAATTTTCAGTATCAAGTCCATAACAAAACAATTCAAATGAGTCACATTCGCTACAATTAAAATCAGTATATGAGAACATGATTGATACCTGCAAATTCTTGCAATGTGGAGGTAAGCTGCTGCTGCTACTGCTATTGTTGCTGGTGATTTCGAGGGTAAGAACCCTGTAATAATTAAACCCACATAACTCTTAGTTACTCACTGTTTTACTTTCAATTCAATAGCTTCAAATTCATGTCGAATCAAAAGCAATTGAAAGGGTTTAGCATAAACCAAAAAATATCATAAATGTCAAGTTTTGTGTGAGTAGAGACTGAAAATCGAAGAATATATTTGATGCAATAAGTGTGAAATTCAAAGGGTTTATGATATTTGCTAGTTCGGTGGTGTTTTTGGGGATTTAAAGACACATGGAACCCACTAAGGAAGAGAATGTTTGATTTTCACCTTCAGCTCATATTACTCAAGTCACAGCAGCTCCAGTTCTACAAGATGCCTCATCTCATCCAGGTTATTTACTAGCGTTCGAGTAATCGTTACATCTACGATTATAGGTTAATGTGCAGTTGAATTGCTTATATATAAAAGTTTCACATTTACTATAACTACAAGCGTCTCTACATGCTGTTACTCCAGTTGAAGCTTTGAAATCTAAATTTATGTGCTCCTAATGTTGATTAGACCATTAAGTATAGACCTTAATTAAGTGGGATCATTATATACTGAATGACGATCTTGTATTCGGGACTCTTGTGTTTGGTTGACTAACGTGGTTTTCAAACACGAGGAATTTGGTTTGGAAATGTGTTGTGCGTTTACTTATTGTCTTTAAATTGCCAATATGAACCTGCAGCTATTGAAGATGAGACATGGATCTCTTTGGTGAAGAGAACGAGGAGAGGGAGGCTGGTAAGAAGCACACCAAGAAGCATAAAGAAAGTAAGTCTCTATCTGTTATGCAGTTCGTTAGATTGGATTGGATAGTGTGGAGAAAAATAAACTCACTGTATTCTGCTGGAATGATATATGGACAAGCATGTCTTGTAATTAGCTTGGGAATGAGAGACTGCATCTTGAATTCTTATTGTATATGAGTAACACAACTCACAAAAGAACCATATAAAATATGTTGACAAAGGAGTATAATATTTTTTAACATCTTGCTTTACTTTGGTCTTTGTAAACACAGATTTTCGTCCCTCCCTATTGATACAAAAACAATTAATTTCTATTTACAGGGCTTCGGGGACAATGTTTGTAAACTGCTATTTTGTACGTGTATTCAAAGATGGATGTAATATGATTCAAGTGGCAGCCAGAGACACACATTTCGTCCATAGAGGTACGTAAATGGTGAGCTCTTTTATTTCCCCAAGTTTGGTTAACTAGACTCCAATGCAAATTGCGTACTAACTCAATCCTAAAGTTCAATTTTGTAATGACCAATACAAGTAATAAAGCCTTGGGTTACCTAACCATATTTGCTGGGAACGGCTCCCTTTAGAGCAACTATGCTATCGACTAGGTCTGGATATTCAGACTGTCTACCAATTTATAAATAAGAGTGAAAAATAATTACAAAAATTAAATTGTTGCTACCACCTTTGTTGTCTAAGGATTTTTCTATAACTTCTATGGATTCTTCTTCACTTTATCATTTGGTCTGAATAACTTGTTTTCTGGGCTGATGATATCATGTCCATAGTAGTATTATTATCCTCTTCTACACGACTTTTGGAATAAGACTAAAGTTGTAACTCATGGAGAAGTCTTGGTTGACTAATTGCATTCTTTATTCCTCTTAACATGGTCCAGCTTCAACGTCTTCTTCAAACTCAAATAATATTGCTTCGGTAAGAGCAAGCTATGGCCTTTGCCCGAGGAGTTGTTGCTCTGAGTTTCTTACCTACTTGAACGGATATATAAGACATGAAGAAACATGGGTAGCGCGACGCTTGGCAGGGGAAAAATAAGATATGGTTGGAGAACTTTGAGGTTCAAGCTTAGTTTATTTTAGAAGAAACTGTTTTCAAATACTTTCTTTCGCTTTTGGAGACTAAATTGCAGTATGATTGTGTAGAGATCAAATTATACTACTTTGAATTGATTAGATTGGAGAACTTTGAGGTTCAAGCTTGGTTTATTTTAGTAGAAACTGTTTTCAAAGACTTTCTTTCATTTTTGGAGACTAAATTGCATTATGATAGTGTAGATATCAAATTACACTACTTTGAACTGTTTATTAATAGTATTTGAGAATACAATTTTCATTACTTAAGTGAAATTCACATAGTAGCTTCGCAAAAATATTTGATTCTCTGCTAAGGAAATTGACATATGTATTTATTGTCTTTATTGTTTTCTTGGGTCGAAACTCTCACAAAACAAGAAGTTGTGAAGATGGAAGCTTATATATATCTTGCGCTGCTGTTTGAATGGGAAACCCCACTGTCAATACATTTATAAGGTTATAATTTTATGCAAAGAGGTAGCTTTTACTGCAAAACGGCATTCGTCTTCATAGGAAGCTATTAGAGCACACTACTGGTGAATGTTGAATCATTGGAAAAATCATGTGTCATGTCTTTATCTATATATCTTAACCTGATGCACCAGCTATGTTGTAAGGTTCCACTCATCTTGTAAATTGTTCCAGGTGATTATGATCGATCCACTTTATTTTGAAATCAAGCTACAAAGGTAACCAAGTACAATGAAACATTACCCTATTATTCACGAGCATTAAAAGGCAAAGAAAGCTCTTATGGATCGATGCGGGTGGATTTTCTTTCCCAAACACTGTCACTTGAACACAATCTTCCATTTCCTAATACAAGTGAGATAGCATGTGTGATACGTATATTCTGTTAGAACCATTTCCATCTCTCGATTTAGAAAAGGAATTACTATGTGTACTTCTCTACTTCTTTTTTCTTTGGTATATGTTTTACATTTTATCATATATAGAGCTAAAGTATGGGTTTGTGAGACTTATTCAAGAAATTTAGACCTTTGGAGGTTTCTATCGGATTAAGCCTAGAGGAAAATAATGTAGTTTCTACCTGCATCGATCCATAAGAGCAGGTGATTCTCTGTTTCTGTTTTCTTTTTCTTTGGAAAATAATATTGCAGCCTAGAGGAAAATAATATAGTTTCTACCTGCATCGATCCATAAGTGCAGGTGATTCTCTGCTTCTGTTTTCTTTTTCTGTGGTTTTCAAATCGGTTGTTAACTATGACACCGTCGCTTCTCTTATTACAAATTGTTATTCACTACCTTCAATGCGTACTCCAAGCTCATAACTATGGTGTTAACATTAAAACTTTGACGGCTTTGCAAACAAAGGTATCATCATGTCTATAAATAAAGGTACATCATGTCTACCATTGTTTTCATATCTCAGCATTTTCTAATACATAATCTTTCTCTTATCTATTAAATCTTGGGTGTTGTTGGTATTAGCACACAAGCGGTGAGAATGCATGGACTAAAATGGGCAAAACTCTTGTATAGCTGATATATTCATATATTTACACTTTCTATGTACATAATTGCATCCCACTAAACCGCATTCAGCATCATCCTGCATCATTAAGACCCTTTTAGTTATAGTTTAGTCCAAGTTTGCATCTTAGGGCCTTAGGTTAGTGTATGTACATATATCTCTTCTTTTTACCTTTTTTCAGCTGGTATCTTTGTTTAATGGGAGTTATCTGGCTTGTCAGAGCCTGGAGGATTGGAGTAAGTCGCAGAGGATTGGAAACAGAGGCAAGTGGTAGGATCTGGAATGAATAGAGGAAGTAGGGTAGCAGAAATCAGTCATCTTTCATCATGGCTCACCGATGAGAAGCACCTGGAACAGCGGAAGGATGGAGTCTCAACAAACCTATTGAAGTTCGTAACTTGGATCGAGAATCAAGAGGCCAGTGCCCACAAACCAGTGAGCAGTTATCCCCTTGTTACGATGGAGCATCAAGACTCTCCAACCATTAGACCTAGTGCATCACATCGGCTGAAGATAAGCTAAAGAAATCGATATCCCTCGATATCGACACATAACAATAAAGAAGACCGATAGCCTGCACCTAACGAGGACACCGTGTCGCGACACGAGAGTTGGACGGAGCGCTGGATAGGCAACGGGTATCGGTCACTTCCTTGATATGGAGTGACCGATACTTACTGCATTTTGTTGACTTTTTCGAAGACTATAGTTGACTCTTGCGGGGCGATCTATTTCCTTATCGGGTCGACCCGGGTACTATTATGAGGGGCTATAAATATGTTCTTTGCCCCTGATGAAAACCTAAGTTTTGCTTCTTTTTTTTTTTATCGCTTTCAAGTCTTCCTTTTACGTTTTAGTTGTAATCGATCCTTAGAGCATCGAGACTTTGATGTTTTAAGTTCTTATCTTTATAAAGTTTCAGTCTTTAGCTTAAAGTTTGAGTCTTTGTACTTGATTCGCATTCATTTCTGCATTTCACCATACACACATCATCCGAGCTGGGTCATGGCTTGTTCAGTAGCCATGAGTGAGTAGTCTCTTCCTTGAGCTGCGGGTTGGTAGATTTAGGGAGTTTAGAGAGTGGCTAACATCGTTTCAGGTCATGATTGAAGCGTTCTCGATCCTTAGATTCTTCCTTGGATCGTGCCAATAGATTTTCCCCTGCCCAAAAGGTGTTTGTGGGAATGCCTGAACGACCTTTTGTTTGGCTTAGTAACCCTTGATCATGAAAGTGTTGTTGAGGTGCTAAGTGAGCTTATTGGGGCTTGACCGTTCATGCTTGGAGAGTACTTGTATCTAGCAGCAAAAGTTCGTTAGATGCTCGTACTCAACAAAGTGATTAGTGCCATGAAAGTGGACAGGTTTGCTATCGTGTCCCATGCTTGTAAACTGAACCTTCACCTTAAAGCCCCTAACTTTATTAGCCACGATCTATTGTCCTTTTATTAGTTGTCTTCCCGTAGCTCAATGTCTTCACCAGCCTGCATTTACGTTCATTCCTTGTTCTGTTTACTTTACGTTTTAGTTCAAAATCTATTTAGGATAGCTTAACAACCAAATCTCCCTTTTCATTACTTTAGCTTAACCAGATTTCTCCATGGTCTAGTACTCTAAGTCCTAGTCTTCCTTGTGTTCGAACTCTACGCTTGTTACAATTGAATCATGAGTTAGGTTGTTAGCTTACTAGGTTTTTATTTGAAACAATGAAAAACTTTTCTCATCAAATTGTCCCCGTTGCCGGGGAAGCTTGCGCATTTAGATATTAAATTTGAGTAATCTGTTTAGACTAAAGTTTTAATTCTTGTTCGCATTTTTGTTATGCATTTTGTTTTGTTTTTGTGTTTGTTGTTTCTTCTCTGTTTTTCTTGCAGTGTATGAAAAGGAGAAACCAAGAAGGAGGACTTCTTGACTTGGTTTCTGACATTGGCAGACTTGAAAGACAGAGTAAGGCAGAAACACAAGCTAGAAAGTTGAAACAGAGAGAGGATATGGAACATCTTCAAGTTAACCCACCAGTTGTGAACCCACCCTATTCTTCTGAGGGAGCAAGTCCATGCGGCTGACAATCAACCAAGAGCACCACCACTAGCTTAGGGAGCTGCTTAGGTTGAGTTAAGGCCTATTGGTGCCTTTGATGAACCAAACACTAGGGGTATCGATCTGGGAATATGCCCGCCCATCCTATGCCAAACAACAATTTTGAGATCAAATCTAGTATGATCAACTTGGTGCAGAATTCTATGTTCAATGGGCTGCCAAGTGAAGACTCTTTGAACCATCTTGATAAGTTTGACAGGCTTTGCAGGACGATTAAGATGAATGGTGAACCTGATGACACCATTAGAATGATATTGTTCCCTTTCTCACTAGGAAAAAAGGCCTCACAGTGGAAACGCAACATCCCTTCTGAATTTGTCAACACTTGGGAGCTTTGCAAGAAAGAGTTTCTGAGCAAGTTTTTCCCCAAGCAGAAGACCGCTAGGTTTAGGAGTGACATCAACTCCTTTCGGCAGGAAAGTCAGGAATCTCTGAGTGATGCTTGGGAACGTCTAAAAGGGTACACTAGAAGCTGCCCTCACCATGGTATTCCAAAGGATAATCTCTTGGGAATCTTCTACCGTGGAGTCAACAAGAGCACAAGCACCCTTCTTGACACAACCAGCTATGAAAACTTCAGTGGGCTCAATGAGAATCAAGCAGAGCAGCTGATAGAGAACCTTGCTGAGAGTGATGCTTGTTAGGGAGGAGACTATGACAAGAGCTACCCTCCATCTGATAATCATAGTGATCACATATTCAAAGAACTCAGCGAGAGGTTGGACAGGATGGGGAAAGTATTGATGGCTAACCAGAAAGGTGTTCACTTTATTGGTGAGATTGATGGATTTAATCCTTGTTACCGAGAGGAAGCTATTGAGGGTAATGAAGGACAACAAGAGGAGGTCAATTATGTTGAAAATCAGGGGTATCAATTCAAAAACTTCAACCCTAACTACAAGAACAACAACCTCTCATACCGAAGCACTAATGTAGAGAATCCACAGGATCAAGTCTACCCTCAACAACAGAGACCTCAAGGCCAGGGATTTTAAGCTAGGCTCTACAACAACTACTCTCGAGGGCAGCAACAAGGCTTCATTCCTCAAGGGTATCAGCCAAGGGCTCAGTTTGCACCCAGTTCAGACTCTGGATTTTGGCCACAGCACTGTGCAAACAACCAGTACTTTGCTCCTGCGTCTCAAGTCCCACCATGTTTTGATCTCAAGGGAGTCGTGCAATAGATAATGGATGGTCAATCTAAAACTCAGCAGGAATTCAACAAGAAAGTCTTGGAGCTGAAGAACCATGTGGATGGAGGATACACTTACCTCTAGACCATGTTTGAAAGTTTGAACTCTCAGTTCAAGTCATTGGATAACCGCGTGTTTAAATTACCTCTTCATCT
The DNA here is from genome assembly GCA_964056655.1 of Arabis hirsuta. Classification (NCBI taxonomy): domain Eukaryota; kingdom Viridiplantae; phylum Streptophyta; class Magnoliopsida; order Brassicales; family Brassicaceae; genus Arabis; species Arabis hirsuta. The sequence continues at coordinate 12,205,437 of OZ053301.1, read as the reverse complement.
CAAACAACTCCAGACACTCTTCTAGAAAATGTGAAACCAATCCCAAGGAAACATGTAATGCCCTTTTCCTGGAGGATGATTGTTGCGAAGAACGCATGGAGGAACACTTGAGTGAAGAAGATTCAGAGGGTGACATGGACAGTGTTGAGCCTCTACCTGTTGAAAAGAATGAAGAGACTCTCTCGGGCAGCTCTGGTTTGCCTACTAAGCAGTTGAGTTTCGAAGAGGCGTATCCTGTAATTAACAAGATGATGAATGAATTCTTAGTACCACTCTAGTGGAGGGCTGTCTCATCTAGGGACACCGTGGAACAGAGATTCATTAACACAGTTCTAGACTGCCAGCAGAAGTTTAAGGACGCTGTTGCAACACACGACAACCTAAAGGAAGAGGTGTCCACTCTGTGGATGCTGCCAAAAAAAGTTAACCCAGGAAAGTTTGTTCTACCTTGCTCTATGGGAGGTTTTTATGAGAAAGGCCTATGTGACACATGTTCAAACATCAATTTGATCTCTCTTTTCATGGTGAAGAAGTTGGACATCAAAGAGGTGAAAAAGCGTATCTACTCCATCACTATGGCATACTCCTCTTCACTGGATTCACTTAAGATACTAGAAAGCTATCCATTGCAAATTAGAGATGCTCTCATCTCTACTGACTCTATGGTAGGTAATATGGAAGGAGACACCAGCTTACCAATCATCTTGGGAATGCCCTTCTTGCAAACCGCTGGTGTTGTTATGAACCTCCAAGACCTGACCGTTACTCTTACTCAAGTGGATGTGAAACGATCCAATCCGTAAAAATTTAAAATTTTCCAAATTCAGATTATTATTATCACAAATAATAATCTTCAACGGTCAAAAACAATATACGGAACTCAACAATCAATAAACCAATTAATACCATTCAATAAATCCTATACTTTATTGAAACATTGAATCAATCTCAATTCAACCAACCAATAATCCAATCACAACATTCCATAATTCACTAGCAACCTAGCAATTCTAACAACAATGACAATAAACCAAGCCAATAAATCATCTTCTTTTCCCGGCCATGATTCCACTATCACACATTGTCTCTACCTACATCACATAGTTAAAAGAGATTCGTGAGTATTATCATAAATACCCAGTGAGATGGTCATCCCATCTACTTGGCTATACACTCAAGCATAAACAAAAGATACAATACCAGGATGAGCAAACAACCATGCACAATACGAACAATCAATGAGAACACAACACATCAGTATGTGCATTGATCGATACACCACCACGGTGTCGATCAACGCACTGATGCAGAACCCAGAATCGAAGCTATCCTCTCATGGTTCGATTCCAGATCGCATCTCATCGATCCCTGCACACAAATCCACCAAAAACAAGCACGAATCCAACCCATAACAACAATCAAACGCATCCTATCAATTTCTTTACCCAGATAAGCCATGGTCACGTACTCACCTTGGTTCTGGAAAAGAAACAAAGGGAGGAAACTACGAAGAATACGAAGAACACGGATCTCCAACCCGAAATCCCCTCCTAATTCGCAAAGAACAAGCACCAGCTTCGATCCCAAAAGCCTCACAATGACTCTCCTTTCTCTCAAAACTCTCTAAAACTTTTTGGAACTTTCTGGAACTCTAAAATCCCTCAAAAATGCGGCCACAACCCTTTATATAGGGGAGCCCTAGGATTTCCCTCTTAACCGTCCCGTAAACCGACCACTCAAATTAAACGGACCGGTTCAATCCCACCTTGCGTCGATCGACGCACGACCAAAATCACGAGAAATTGGTTCGTGGTCATTACAGGATGCTCGAGTCAGTTATGATATCACAACAGTCCAACCAGTGAAAGGCAAACACAAGTCTCCTATGATGACCATGGAGGGCCGTGAGGCAATTATGCTCTAACCAAGTCAATTCTACCTTCTACTGGGGATAAGAGAACTGTAGAGACAGGGATTGAAGCCAGTTTGACTCCCTCGCCCCTGCTACATAAAGAGCCTCAAACACCTAAGGAGAAGTGAAAGACAGGGGATAGCTCAAGAAATTATGTATATGCAATTGGGAATCCGACTAAAGACATGGTTGAGGCTGACGCTGCCAACGTAACAACGACAATGAATGATTGGGGACCAAGGTCTAACAAGGGGTCTTTACCTTCTTCCAACTGAAATGAGCAACAATGTCAAGCTTAGTGACAATAAACAAGCGCACTTGAGAGGTATTCTCATGACTATCCTTTTGTACATATATCTATGTCTTATCTATCTGCAATTATATTCTATTTTTCATTTTATCCTTTTTTTAAGTATAATCCAGTAGCAAGATCTACAACGGTTCAAGGATCAAGAGATATGACTAGGGAAGGAAGCTATGAAACAAGCTGATTTGGCAGCATTTATCGGCTTCAACCAACGAGTTAGACTGATAAAACCAAGCTGCTCAAGGGAAGAAATAGACAAAGAGCAAGATATTGGTGTACAACAATATCAAGTTCGAATTTCCACGCCAAACACCACGAGTAACCGGGATAGAACGACCAATTGACCATGAACCCAAATTTCAGTCACGGCAAACCAGGTTATTTCTTTTCATTTTTATGTTTTTGGTTTATTCTGGTTTTTGACACCTAATTACTGGTTCATTTAAGGCAAGTGGGCTTTTTCCTAGATATCATAACTTCTCTATCTCTTCAAAAAATCCTTCTTCTTCCTTTCTTTGTCGGTTTCTGCTAAAATAGAGAAACTGTTCATTCACGCCCTAGCTTTTGAACTTCTCCTTGCTAAATTATATCACTATAACTGTCTAACTCATCGTTGACTCCTCTGCTCTCCTCTCTGTAGAGATATTCCAGAACCAATTTCCTTTTTGTTGAGTTGTGCCAATTAAAGACCTTGCCTTTCCTCAACCATAAGCACTTCAAGTTCTTCGAGTGGAGAAGGAGTCTTCTACAGAGCCGACCTGTAGACTGATTCAGAGTGGAATTTCTTGCAACGGCTAAGCGAAACCCCAATGGTCCCAACTAGATTTGCTTGTAGAAAAGTGTTTTTCAAAATGGGAATCCGCGACAGTCTTGATGAGTTCGCAGCGCAAATGAACTTTACCTCTCTGTCTACAATGGAGTACTTCACCTACCCCACTCTAGCCAGGCAATTCCTTGTGTCAGCTTGTTATCCAGTGGAGGATTTAGCTGTTGGATCACGGAGACTATAATTCAAGATAGGTCAAAATCACTTTTCCCTCTCCTATGCTAAGACCCTGAACATATACGGGATAGTTGGAGACACTTAAAGACCAAGTCCTACCTGGGGTGACGCTGACCTTGTGTGGAGGAATATTGCAAATGATTGACCTCTACCACCCTAGCCCCTACAAGATTTCACGACACACACATACAACTTTATTTCTTTTCTCTTCTTCTTCTAAGTGCATTTACATAGTGTCCTGCATCTTCTCATTCCTTTGCATTTCATTCATTGCATAAAATTTTTCAAAAAGACATAGAAAAAGACAATGCATATAATTTCATTTTGCATCTACATTTTTCTCTTGTTTCTCTTTCATATTGGATTGAGTCTAGAAGCATTGTAGATTGCATTTACATGTGCATACGGGGACAATTGCAGTAGAAGATTAAGCTTCAGTTTAGGACTCACACTTGCTGTGGCCGATGCTTTAACATTGCTGAATTAGAGAGCCAACCATGTTTTGATCTGTCACTTTGAAAGTTCCTATTTGCTTGAAACTTGCTTGATCTGCTTCTCATCTCTGTGAATTTGGACTTAATTGGATTAAATTTTCTCACTTTTGGACTTTGAATCATAACTTTGGATAAACACCTAACATTCAAATCATGTTTGCCTCATTTTTACCACTCTTTTCCTGATTTTAATGGCCATCCCGATCCAATTCATCTTTTGGATGAGGATGGTACCACACCCTTTAAACCCAAGCCTTTTGTTCAACCGCTTGCATATGTTCTTGAGTGAGGCCTTTTTCTTTCAAGTGTTGCATTAGTAAAATCTTGCAAGCATTAGAGACGACAAGGCAAAGTTTCCAATAAGCTAGTTTCTTGAGTTTAAGACTAGCCTTAGGTGGGGAATGAAAACAAAATGGGTTGAGCGTCACTGTTTTATCTTGAGGGGTTAGTGGTTAGGTGTGGAAAAGGAAAGGAATGGAGATATAGAAAAAGACAAGTTTGGGGGGGGGGGGGGGGGGGAAGTTTAAAAAGAAAAAGAAGAATAACTCTAGTGGATGATCAAAAGAAAGTTTAGCCTTCTCATAAATCAATGAAATCAAAAGAAAAGCAAAGTTATAAGTTAGAGAGGTTAAGCTAGAAACTAAAATGAAACAGAGCTAGAGCAAATCAAAAGTGAAACTCCCTGGGTCTTGATTCAAAAAGAGAGGATTAGAGTCTGTTGAGAGGTTGTTATTTGGCCAAAAAGGGCCAGTGTTACACTGTTATTTGGCCAAAAAGGGCCAGTGTTACACTTGGACAGTGAGAGATGGAGAGAATGAGAGATTGCATCAAGGGGATAAAAGGTAGACATTGGATTCCTAGCTTTGTATGCATCAATTGTTTCTTTTCTTTCTTGCTTTAACATATGTGTGACACTTGATTTTGAGAGCTAACCACCCTAAAAAGACTTGAACCTTCTGTGAACATTATTCTTCAAGCCTTTTCCCTACCATGCTAAACGGTATTGATTCATTTTCCAAATGTGAGACTACACTAAACACTTTAATGAATGATAAAGAGATGAGACAGTAGTTGATAACAAGATTTCTTGTGAATCCTGGGATTTATAGTAGAAGTTTGATTTGTGATGAGCATGGAAAAGTTTTCTTAAGTAGGGATTGTTGGGCATCGACTTGGTTCTCTTTAGGGCACACTTGTGAGTATATTTACTGTCTCTTTCTGGTACTGCATCCCTGTCTTTAAACCTCTCCTTTAGGTTTGCCTTATGTCAGTTTGCTTGAGGTCAAGCAAAAGGCAAGTCTGGGGGAGTTAATATATTAATATATTTACACTTTCCATGTACATAATTGCATCCCACTAAACCGCATTCAGCATCATCCTGCCTCATTTAGGACCCATTTAGCTCTAGTTTAGTCCAAGTTTGCATCTTAGGGGCTGTGGAGGTCGAAACCAACTCAATTGAAATTGTCAAGGGTTTTTAAGGAAACGAGATCTTTGGAAAGAATTCACAAGAACAACCAAGAACAAAGACAAAAACACGAAAATAGCGTTAAGAAAGCTTTATTGATTTGTTGCTAAAGTATTTGTGCAAAAAGTTGCGGATCCCCTTTTTGGGTGAGTACAATGAGCTATATATAGTGAAATATCCAAAACGGGCTAGCTAATAAAATGGGCTTGGCCCATTAAGCAATAAATCTAATTTAGACCCATTATTCCATTAAGCCCATTTTGCTTATGGGCTTAATGTCATTTTGGGCCTAGATTGACCTCGTCGCTATATCGATTTCACAGGGGTGAAATCTGACCCCAACAGTTAGCCCCCCAGCTTGGTAGTGTCGAGTTACGATGATGCCAAGGTAAAGGTTTATGGAGTCTGAGATCGATATGCTGGACCGCGAAGTTGCCAGGCGTGGACGTCTTGTCATCAAACTCGGGAAGTTCTTGTTATTCCGCGTCGAGCTGATGTCTGCTTGTTTTTCTAGGCTTGTTTTCTTTTTCATTGTCTTAGGAGACTGAGGAGGTTGATGGTTTTGTTGCGTTAATTGGCTTTGAGGTCTGCTGGAAAATTTCAGGAATTTTTCCAAAAAATAAGTGATTTCAGGAAATTCTCCAGATATAAATAAGTCTGCTTCCCTGGAGTTATTTTCCACCAATTCACTTTTTTCCTAAGCGCAAGGTAAACAATCGTCTCCTTTCTGCCTCCTTATTTTATTGTTATTTATTTTATATTTTTTTTTTTAGGTTTTTTTTTTTTTTTTTGTTTGATCTCCTTCCTCCGATCTGCCTTTTGCCGTCATCTCCTTTCTTCGGTCTCCTCTTCTGCCGTCATCTCTCTCCGGGGTCACCATCTCCGCCCGTCGTCGTCGTCATCGCCATTACCGTCCCAGATCCAAGGTTCGAGATGAGGAGAATGCTCGATGGGCGACAATGTCTCTGCTACGAGGCCCCTTCCGCCGTCGGTTCGCGATGGTCCAGCGACACGATCGAGATCCGTGGTCTTCAACGGAGGTTTCGTGGTGGTGCTACGCAGTGGAGAAAAGAGAGAAACAAGAGCACGGCAAGGAGAGAGAGAGGTGTGTGGCGACGGCGAGGTGCGGCGAGGCGAGATCGGCGGAGACAAACGGTGGATCGAGATCTGGCGAGTTGACTTAGTGAGCTGACTCGGCCGAGCTGACTCACTGAGTTGACTCGACCGAGTTGACGCACTGAGTTGACTCGGTAATTTTTTTTTTTTTTTTTTGCGACTCAGTGGTTCAAGAACTTGGTAGCAAGGCTGGCTTTGTGGAGCGAAATTGATTTGGATCGTTGACCTTTGGTACAGCGGAGAGGTGAATTTAGGAGGATGGTTTCTGATTCCGCTGACTCGCAGCTTGACGGTTCGCGCGCAAAGGACACCACAGAGGCTATTTCAAACTTAGACGATTCCGGAGAGATGGTCGCCGATCCCTTCCTTCTCGGAAGGAGAATGGTTCTTTCGCCAGCATCCGACAGTGGTAGTTTGTCGAGACCGGTCTACTCTGACGCTCTAGTCATGGTTAATGAGGTTATTGATGGGATTGCTTTTCGTCCGGCTGCCAAGAAGCCGAGAGCAAAGCGAAGAGAAAACGATTCGCCTGGATCCACCATGTCAACTCCGAAATCTTTGGATTCCCTCAATGCTTGCTTTGGTTTTCCCGACGGAGTCGAGCTAGTTGTTCCTTGCTCAGATGCACGGGCAGATCATCCTCCAGATGGCTACTTCACTCTGTATGAAGCATACTTTTATGCGTGCTTCCTGTGGTTCCCGATCCCTGGCGCTATTCTTGACTTCTTATGGAGGACCAACCTTGCTGTTGCTCAGATCACGCCTAGCGGGATGCGCCACTTGGTCGGGATTATGGTACGCAGCTATGAGTGTGGTTACGAAGTCGGAGTTGACCATCTGTTGAGTTTTCTAGAGGTTAGAAAAACTGGCTCCAAGGACAAACTCCTTTATTTCCTTAAGGGCAAACCGGATCTCCAAGTCGTCGAGGATTTTCCCAACATAGATTGTTTTTGGTCGGAAAAATTTTTCTTTGTGAAATCAATGAAGCATCTGTTGGTTGCGATCATCTGGCCATGCTTCGAAAGAGATGGGGGACTCGCGGTAGCAGATTCTGCCACGCTTTTGTGTTTAGCTTACCATTCTTTGATGGTTTTTAAAGTCACCGTTTCTTTGCTTGCCTACATATGGAGGTTCGCTATTCTACCCATTTTCTCTTGTTGTTGTTTTTGCAGTTTTGAGTCGCATTGAGAGGTTGACGAGTGACCTATCGTTCTTCGTGATATACTTGCTGCTGAGAAGTGTAGCTGGAAGGAAGACTTTTCTTTACGCAGAGTCAGAGAAACTCGTGCTCGTCGCTTCGGAGTTACTTCGCAGATTTCTTTACAAGAGATGCCGAACAACGTGAGGAAACCCTCTGCTCGTGAGAGGAGAGCTGCCGAGGCCAGAAGAGGATATAATGCGAGAGTGTCAGTTCCAAAAGCAAGCACTGCTGGAACCCTTGTACCCAGGCAGCGTCATCCAGTGTTGGAGCGAAATGATGTAGTCATCACTTATCGTCGATCTGAACCTTCGTATAGGTATCATGATGATACGCAGGGAAGGGATGATGATGCTGGGACAAGTCGTAAGCGTTCCTGAGAAGAGAGGGGCAAAGATATTGCTGGCGGAGAAGACCCAAGCAGATCAAGGCGCGCATCGACTCCTCTCTATGATCACATGGCGACAGATTCATCCTTTCCTTCCGGTTCGAAAAGATCTTTTAGCAGTGTCTAACTAGCGGCGTCGCATCTGTTCAAGATCGTCTTCCCAGGCACTGAGTTTCCCCCTCCAGAACAAATGTCGAAGAAGAGTGCTTACTCAAACATGGCCATCGACTACATGACGGTAAGACTTCGCGGCTACTCTTGTGGGATAATGATTTCTTTCTTTTTGATTTTCTAACTTGTTTTGCGTGCTTCATTTCTCTGTTTGGCAGTTCCTTTCTTCGCTTAATAAGGTCGCGATTGACGACGAGGTAACTGCTTGCTCACTGACTCGTAAGCTTGCTAACGTTCAGAAGGCTTGTGACGATCACAAAAAGCAGAAAAGGGACGCGGAGGATCGCGTTGTTACTCTCAAAGCTGCTATGAAGGAAATCTAGGATAGGCATCGCGAGATAGATGGAATATTTATAGAGTCTGAATCCGAGAGGAAGCGTCTTCAGAAGGAAGTCTCTGACCTTACCACCCGCTTAGATGTTGCTGCCAAACTTCAAGATGCGGCTGTGTAACGAGCTGTTGACGAAGCGAAGAGCGAACTAGCGGTGAAGTATGAGGCGAGGATCGTCCGTGCTACGGAGAAGATTAGAGCGATCGATGGCCAACCAAAGATTGACATAATTGATCTTGCTGAAGTCCGGAGTAACATTGAGTTCATAAAGTTGCTTCAGAGTGACAAGGCGCCTGATCTTGGCGGAGAGGTCGTTGAGCTTGAGAAGCAGGAGGTAGACCTATCACTCGCATATGAGGTGTTTGCTAAGCATGTGCGCGAACTTGAAGGGATCCTTAAGGATTTGTCGGTTATCGCGAATGATGATCGAGTTGAGGAGTTGGATGATGATGCCGTTGAAGAGGAGGCTGACTCGGATTCGAGTTCTTCTAATTCGTCAAGCGATGATGATTTGTCAAACTCTGTGGTAGCGATTCCTTCTGAGCAGGCCATCGAGATTGTTGACGATGTTGACGAGACTACGACTTAGTCGTTTTTTTGTTTCAACACTTTGTTGTACTTTTGATTTTAGACTTAGTATTTGATTCAGCTTGGAGGGTGTTTATCTTTTTGTTCACCGTCATTTTTGTCTTCCATTATTTGAGATAGCGATTTGAGTTGGGATGATGGTTTTTTTGGTTTTGAGGCATGCGATAGGTTAGGTGGGTTTTCTGATGAACTTCTTGGTTTACGGGTGAGCCTCCGTCAAGACACCCGCTCCGAGAATGAACACATTATTACAAAATGACCAACGATTAAGTTGTTGGGTTTTTGAGATGAGCATCTTGGTTTATGGATATGTTTCTGTGAACAAGTCCGCTCCAGCAATAAACACCAAATTTAGAATAGCGATTTGTTGTATGCTGGGTTTCTGAGTTAACCATTCTGGTTTACGGATATGTTCTCGTGAACAAGTCCGCTCCAGCAATGAATACTGAATTTAGACTAGCAATTTGTTGTGTGCTGGGTTTAGAGCTAAGTATCTTGGTTTACGGACGAGTTCTTATTAACAAGTCCGCTCCAAATATAACTTAGCTATTTGAGGCGACCAATAGCTCGTGTATTGGGTTTTGAGATAAGTATCTTGGTTTACGGACGAGTTATTTTTAACAAGTCCGCTCCAAAAATAATTTAGTTTTTTGTTGCGACCAGTAGCTCGTGTACAGGGTTTCGAGCTAAGTATTATGGTTTACGGACGAGTTCTTTTTAACAAGTCCGCTCCAAAAATAACTTAGATGTCTGACTTGTGATACGACCAACATTTCGTGTGTTGGGTTTTGCTCCATGACTCCGAGTTTTGATTTACAGGTGAGTTCCAATTGACGAGCCTGCTCCAGGAAATGAGTACATTTTGCGGGTAGGACCAATAGTCAGATTATTGGGTTTTCAGATGATCAATTTAGTTTATAGACGAGTTCTCATTGACAAGTCTGCTCCAAGCCAAACATGTATCGCGTAGCGACCAACATTTTTTTTTTGTTGGGTTTAAGGTGAACATTTCGGATTATGCACATGTTTCTCTTTAAACATATACGCTCGATAATAAACAGATATGCGATAGAACCAACGATTTGTGAGTTGGGTTTTCAGAATGATCATTTCGGGTTATGGATATGTTCCATTTGAACATATCCACTCGATAATGAACATTTTTATTTGTATAGCGCGCTGTTAATCCTGCGAAGGATGTGTTTGTCAGATCTGTAGTATTTGAATAGATTCGTCACTGTGGCCAGCAGCAACGAGAGTAAGTGTAAAAATGTCTGATTGTAGTTAAGATGATAACTGATCCGTATCGGATGTGATAAATGTATGTCTGTTTTTGTGATACTTAAAGAATCCGTGAAGGATGTAGACGAGTTTAGTCAAAATCATGCTTTTGATTAATCATGAAAAGTGGTTACAAGAATTGGGAGTATACGAGTATACGTACCCACTCCCCCCTTTTTAGGAAGGGGACAGCTGAACCCACCCGAAGATGAGCTGCCTACGTACCCTGTTTTAGGGATTAAGCCGTCTTGTAGTTCATGTTGTGAATGTAAAGTATCCTAGTGAAAATACTTTTTCAGATGTCGCACATTCCAGGAACGCGGGACTGGTTCGCTAGTCATGTGGGCGAGTTTGTAGACGCCTGGTTTGACTACTTAGGTGATGATGTAGGGTCCTTCCCAATTAGCTCTGAGTTTTCTGGCATTACGTTCTGCTGTGTTTTGGAAGACTTCGCGTAACACTAAGTCCCCTTCAGAAAACTTGCAAGGTCGGACATTGGAGTTGTAGTATTTTGTGGCGGCATGCTGGTAATTTGCGATGCGAACCAAGGCTTGGTCGCGTCGTTTGTTGACGAAGTCAAGCTCGTCAAGCATCAAAAGATGGTTGAGTGCTTCCTGACCTGATAAAAGGTGTCGACGGATGCCGAGAAATCGTATTTCGGAAAGAATGACACATTCAGTGCCGTAGACGAGAGAGAATGGAGTCTCTCCAGTCGTCGCCGTGGAGTCGTTCGATAGGACCAAAGCACACCATCGAGCTCGTCGGCCCATAGTCCCTTCTTTTGGTCCAGGCGTTTCTTAAGGCCGCCGATGATCAGTTTGTTGATGGCCTTAGCTTTTCCGTTCCCTTGTGGGTAGCGCGGGGTAGACTTAGTCAAACGGATCTTCCATTTTTTGCAGAAGGCTTCGAATATGGCCGAGATGAATTGAGAACCATTATCCGTGACTATTTCGTAACAGACTCCGTGTCGGCAGATAATATTGCGCCACGCGAAACTTTCGACTTGAGCGTCGCGAAAGTGAACGAATCCTTCAGCTTCCACCCACTTGGAAAAATAGTCCGTCAAGACCAATAGGTATCGTTTCTGGCCAGACGGGTGCAATGGTCCAACGATGTCCATAGCCCATCGTATGAATGGGTAGGGTGACGTGACCGAAGAAAGGAGCTCGGCGGGCTGGTGGATTTTAGGAGCATGGCGCTGACATTTCTCGCACTTTGCGGAAAAGGTCTCGCAGTCTTTGACTATAGTAGGCCAATAATGTCCATGACGCTTGATTTTGATCGCGAGAGCCTTGCCACCAAAGTGGTTGCCGCAAGAGCCGTCGTGGACCTCCTTCATTATTTTGCGCTCCTTCTGTCCTTCGACGGAAGAAAGCAATGGTCCTGAGAAATGCCACTTGAAGACATTGCCGTCGAGGAGAATAAAACGAGTAGCCTGTGCCCAAAGTTTGCGGGCCTCCCATTTGTCTGTTGGCAAGGTGCCATCGGAGATGTATTCTCTGATTCTGTTTAGCCACTTAATATCGCAACCATATTCAGTGGCAGAAGAGTCCTCATCTGAGATGATGACATCGTCGTCGAGTGGAGGGGCATAAGTAGTTGTGCCGTTGTTGGAAACAGGAGGTGTCGTTTGGGCTGCAGGTGGCTCTGTGTCTACGAGCTGTTGAGCAGGGATAATGGCCTTGGGAGTTCTTTGACGTGTGATTGCTGGCGAAAGTGTCTCTTCCAGACTGGTAAGTTGGAAGTTATCTCCGCTTCTGTGTTTTCTGTTCCCGCAGCCGCTACCTCTTCTTGCTCTCTTTTCTTCTTCGCGGGTTGGGCTCGAGTAAGGACATTTACCCCAGCGGGCGGGGCGATGCTAGGGAATTCGATGAATTCCACCGGGATCACTCATCGTAAGTCTGGGTTGGATATAGAGGCAAGGGCGGCCAGTGCGTCAGCATTGCTGTTCTCGCCTCGAGGAATCCTCGTCAATTTGAACTCCTGAAGTTGCGCTGCCAACTCTTTTACTATCACGAGATATGCTTCCATGCGATCGTCTTTGGTGACATACTCCCCGTTGAACTGGTTGACAACCAACTGTGAATCGCAGAACGTTTCCACTCGGTCAATTTTAAGGCCCTGGGCGAGTTTCATGCCAGCGATGAGGGCTTCGTAGTGGGCCTCATTGTTGGATGCTCTAAAGCCCAGGCGGAATGATTGTTCGAGAATTTTGCCTTTTGGGGAAGTTAAGCGGATGCCGACTCCGGAACCATTCTTGGAGGAGAATCCATCAACGTGTAACTGCCAGGTTAGGTTTGGATGTTCGATGACGCAATCCTCGTCTGGGAGTTCGATGAGGAAATCGGCCAATACTTGAGATTTGGCAGCGGTCCTGGCGCGATACTCAATGTCATACTCACTGAGCTCAATAGCCCATTTCGCAAGTCTGCCGGATTGACTTAGACTGTGCAAGATAGAGTGCAGTGGGAAAGTGATTAGAATGACGATTGTATGAGACTGAAAATACGGTCGTAACTTTCGAGCGGACATGATGACAGATAGTGCCAACTTCTCCATCTGAGGGTATCTTGTTTCAGCGTTTGTTAAAGTTCTGCTGACGTAGAAAACAGGTTTCTGCTCGTCGCGTTCGTCTTGAATAAGCACTCTGCTAACTGCAGTGTCAGACACTGCCGTGTATAAGAATAGAGGCTCGTCTTCCACTGATTTGGCGAGTACGGGAGGACTGGCCATGTACTATTTTAGCTGTTGGAAAGCGTCTTCGCATTTGTCCGTCCATTCAAATTTCTTATTGCCGCGAAGAGTATCGTAGAAAGGCAGATATTTGTCGGTGGAACGAGAAATAAATCTAGTAAGAGCAGCCACCCTTCCAGTCAATCTCTGCACTTCGCGGGTGTTTTTCGGCGAGGCCATTTTGAGGAGGGCATCGATCTGCTTGGGATTCGCCTCGATGCCGCGGTGGCTCACCATATAACCGAGAAATTCTCCGGAAGTTACTACAAATCGACATTTTGTCGGGTTAAGCTTCATGTTGTGTTGGTTGAGCTGCTGAAAACATTCCTCCAGGTGGGTTATGTGATCCTCCTCTCTTGATGACTTGAAGAGCATATTGTTGATGTACACCTCCATAGTTTTGCCGAGTTGATGAGCAAACATCTTGTTCACCAGACGCTGATAAGTAGCTCCGGCGTTCTTGAGGCCGAATGGCATCACCTTGTAGCAATATATTCCGCGGTCTGTGATAAACGCTGTTTTCTCGCGATCCTCGGGTTTCATGAAGATCTGATTGTACCTTGAGAATGCATCCATGAAGGACAGGAAATTGTTGCCAGCGGTTGCTTCGACCAGACGATCGATGTGTGGTAAAGGAAAGTTGTCCTTAGGACAAGCTTTGTTCAGGTCGGTGAAATCCACGCAAACACGCCACTTACCATTTTTCTTTTTTACGACAACCGGATTTACGAGGCCTCCATTATCGATCCGACGCGCACAAGTCTTTCCACTTCCTCATTTACTGCCTTTGCCCTCTCAGGTCCTAGCTTCCGTCGTTTCTGCTTGACGGGCTTGAAGGTTGGATCGACATGCAACTCATGGTTGGCGATGCTGATATCGATGCCAGACATATCTTCAGCAGCCCAAGCAAAGGTATTGATGTTCTTTTTGAGGAATGAAATAAGCCCAGTTTTGATTTGGTCATCGAGTTTGGCGCCTATTTCCACGCATCGTTCTGGGTGATCGTTGTCAATGCAGACCGAGATGACAAGATCGCAAGTGGACATAACGCCCTCCCTCCTGCGATTCTCGTCGATCTGTAATTGCTATAATAGGCGGGCATGCTCCTTGAGTTGCTCACGGTCTATCTTCATCTTCTTTTGTTTTCCTTCTTTAGCAGGGTCGCCAGCTGGATTCCTGAGTTTGTGCTCAACGAGGAAGCAGATACGGGATTCTTTGTGGCTGCCCCAGATTGTTTTGATGCCTTCAGGAGTTGGGAATTTGACGCAAATATGGTATGTTGACGGCACTGCTCGCATCGAATTGATCCAGGGGGTTCCCAGGATCATGTTATAAATAGCTGGATTATCGGAGACGGAGAACTCAATGATTTTCGTAAGGTTGCCAACTTGGACGGGCAGGTTGATGGTCCCCATAGTCATTGTGGTTTCGCCAGTGAATCATGTGATTGGTTTGGGTGAAGAACGGATTCTAGAGAGGTCGATACTCATCCGTTGGAGGGTATCTCGGAAGATCACGTCAATGGAACTGCCTGTATCGATCAGTATGCGTGCCATGTCACGATCATCGATGATTAGTTGAATGATGAGAGGGTCGCTATGTGGCCGATCAAGGCCTTCTGTTTCACGTTTTTTAAATGTGATTATGTTGTTGGCGAATGTTGACGGTGTAGACCAGTTTGCGCTGACGTCGGCACGTCGCTGGTATGCTTTAATCATGGACACTGTGTCAGCACAGTGGCGAGATCCTCCCATGATGAAGTTGATTCGTTGGCGGGCACCGCCGTGATCTTGGTCATCATTCTGTCTTCCTCTCTTTGGGGTCTCGTTATCGTTCTGGTCAGGGCTTTCTGTGTCTTCTTCTAATTCAAAGTCCTTGAGACTTATATCTCCTTTGAGTGTGCCAGCTGCTAGTTTTGCAGCTAGCTTTTGGCCTAGGACACGGCAGTTGGCAGTCGAATATCCAAATATATGGTGGAGATCACAGTACGCAGCTTCGTCAAAGTTGCTTTGACCTCTTACCCATGTGTTTCGAGGACCTCGTCCGCAGCCTCGGCCTCGTCCTCGTCCTCGACCTCGACCAGTGCTCGTCAAGTCGACTTGAAAGTTGTGAGTGCCTTTGAATCCGCCTTCATGCTGGACAAAACCCAAACCTTGGTTGGTTTTCTTTGTCGCTGGTGGGTTCGCGGCTGGGCTGGGATTGTTAGCTTGCTTTGACTTGCCATGTTTCTGGGCCAATTTTCGGAATTCCTCTTCGTTCTTTGCGAATCCTGTTGCGCGATGAAGGGCATCCTCAATTGATAAAGGTGCATTGACGTACATTTCCTTTCGAAAATCTGACTCGTACCATAACGTGTTTCTCAAGGCGTCCAATGTAGATTTGTCCGTTACTCCTTCTATCTTAGACAGAACTGTTTTGAATCTTTCGACGAAGCTCCAAAGGGTCTACTGCTGTCCCTGTGACATTGTCCAGAGGTCGGCATCGGAGGTCACCCGCTCCATGAATATGCCATAATGCTTTAGGAAAGCGGCAGAGAGTTGTTCGAAACTGTCGATCGAATTTCTTTCAAGTCTTGAGAACCATTGGAGAGTTGGTCCCTTGAGACTTTCGACGAACAAGAGACACTGGCCTGTGTTTTTCTCGTTTGCTCTGAAGTTGATCCGTCCCATGGTAATTGCAAATGCCAGTAGATGTTCCTTTGGGTCGGCGTTTTCTTCGTAAGTCGGGACTTTCACCCTTTCGTAATCGGATATGTTTGCTTCAGCGATCTGCGCCGTGAAAGGAGTGGTCTGGGCTTCCTCGAGGACTCGGTCGATCTCAGGGGCCCTGCTAGACACTCGATGTATCTGCGATCGCATGTCTTTCATCTTCGATGTATTTCGTTCTATTGCTGCTTGCATCTTGGCCAACGCCTTCTGTTGGGCTTTAATTAGCGTTGCACAATCGTTGTCTTGTTGCGACTGCTCCACCCAGAAAACATTCTTTTCTTCTTCATCGGCAAAGTCTCGGTCCCGTACAAGTAGAGTGTTGCTTCGTCTGGATGGGGCACGCGTTCGAGGTTCGCGATGGTCTCCTGAGGCGTACTCATTGCCCTGGTTGTCATCTAGGTTGATCACTGGGGGAGACTTGTTGGCGGCAGGGACGTCACCGGTCGGGCTATGTTCGGCAGTAGGAAGGGAGGGGTGGATTGGTGGCAGTCCACGAATCCTCTGTTTGCCGGTTGGTGTCGAAAAGTTCAACGCCGTTGGGTTAAGGCGCCCAGTGGACTGTTGGGTCGTGACCGGTCCTCCTCCTTGTGCTCGGCTCACCGTGTTCGGGGCCCTATGCTCGTTGTCTACGGCTGCGTTCCGTGCGTCTCGCTCCGCCGACTTCTTCATCAGCGTCTCCAGCATCGTTTGCATTTGGGTGAGGAACTCCGGCGTTGCCCCAGCGGCTTGGCTTGCTCCAGGGTTCTCGGCACCATCCTTCTTGGTGCCCGTATGGTCCGCGCTGGTCTTGTCAGCACCGTCGTTGTTGGCTCCAAGGTTGTCGGCACCGTTCTTGCTGGCGCCACTGCTCTCCGCCGCTGGGTCCTTGTCTCCTTGTCGATCTTCTCTGGGAATCTCGGATACGTCGTTGGTGGTCATCTCTGCCAGATCTTTTTTCGGGTGATTCTTTTGTGTAAGAGAGTCTCAATTCCCCTTAGACGGTGCCAAATTGTGGAGGTCGAAGCCAACTCAATTGAATTTGTCAAGGGTTTTTAAGGAAACGAGATCTCTGGAAAGAATTCACAAGAACAACCAAGAACAAAGACAAAAACACGAAAATAGCATTAAGAAAGCTTTATTGATTTGTTGCTAAAGTATTTGTGCGAAAAGTTGCGGATCCCCTTTTTGGGTGAGTACAATGAGCTATATATAGTGAAATATCCAAAATGAGCCAGCTAATAAAATGGGTTTGGCCCATTAAGCAATAAATCTAATTTAGGCCCATTATTCAATTAAGCTCATTTTGCTTATGGGCTTAATGTCATTTTGGGCCTAGATTGACCTCGTCGCTATCGATCTCACAGGGGTGAAATCTGACCCCAACAGGGGCTTAGGTTAGTGTATGTACATATGTCTATTCTTTTAACCCTTTTTCATGTGGTATCTTTGCTTAATGGGAGTTATCTGGCTTTTCAGAGCCTGGAGGATTGGAGTAAGTCGCAGAGGATTGGAAACAGAGGCAAGTGGTAGGATCTGAAGTGAACAGAGGAAGTAGGGGAGCATAAATCAGTCATCTTTCATCATTGCTCACCGGTGAGAAGCACCTGGAACAGCGGAAGGATGAAGTCTCAACAAACCTATTGAAGTTCGTAACTTGGGTCAAGAATCAAGAGGTCAGTGCCCACAAACCAGTGCACAGATATCCTAGGTTATCCTCTTGTTACGATGGAGTATCAAGACTCTCCAACTATTGGACTAAGTGCATCACATCGGCTGAAGATAAGCTGAAGAAATCGATATTCCTCGATATCGACACATAACAATGAAGAAGACCGATAGCCTGCACCTAACGAGGACGCCTTGTCATGACACGAGAGCTAGACGGAGCGCTGGATAGGCAATGTGTATCGGTCACTTCCCTGATATGGAGTGACCGATATTTACTGTGTTTTGTTGACTTTTTCGAAGACTATAGTTGACACTTGCAGGGTGATCTATTTCCTTACCGGGTCGACCCAGGTACTATTATGAGCGGCTATAAATATGTTCTTAGCCCCTGAAGAAAACCTAAGTTTTGCTTTTCTTTCCTTTATCGCTTTCAAGTCTTTCCTTTTACGTTTTAGTTGTAATCGATCCTTAGAGCATCGAGACTTTGATGTTCTAAGTTTTTATCTTTATAAAGTTTCAGTCTTTAGCTTAAATTTTGAGTCTTTGTACTTGATTCGTATTCATTTCTGCATTTCACCATACACACATCATTCGAGCTCGGTCATGGTTTGTTCAGTAGCCATGAGTGAGTAGTCTCTTCGTTGAGCTGCGGGTTAGTAGATTTAGGGAGTTTAGAGAGTGGCTAACATCATTTCGGATCATGAGTGAAGCATTCTCAAGCTTAGGTTGAACTTAAAGCTCGATCCTTGGATCCTTCTTCGGATCGTGCCAATAGGTGTTCCCCTGCCCGAAAGGTGTTTGTGGGAATGCGTGAACGACCTTTTGTTTGGCTTAGTGACCCTCGATCATGAAAGTACTGTTGAAGTGCTAAGTGAGCTTATTGGGGTTTGACCGTTCATGCTTGGAGAGTACTTGTATCTAGCAGCGAAAGTTCGTTAGATGCTCGTACTCAACAAAGTGATTAGCGCCATGAAAGTGGCCTGATCGTGTCCCACGCTTGTAAACTGAACCTTCACCTTAAAGCCCCTGACTTTATTTGCCACGATCTACTGTCCTTTTATCAGTTGCCTTCCCATAGCTCAATGTCTTCACCAACCTGCATTTATGTTCATTTCTTGTTTTGTTTACTTTACGTTTTAGTTCAAAATATGTTTAGGATAGCTTAACAACCAAATCCGCATTTTCATTACTTTAGCTTAACGAGATTTTTCCATGGTCTAGTACTCTAAGTCCTAGTTTTCCTTGTGTTTGAACCCTACGCTTGCTACAATTGAATCATGAGTTAGGTTGTTAGCTTGCTAGGTTTTTATTTGAAAGAATGAAAAACTTTTCTCATCAATGGCTGACATAAAAGAGAGCAAGGTAAGAACAAAAAGTTTTGTTCCTCTGGTGAATCAGTTTTTGAGACCTAACAGTTTCAACTTTGTGATTAGATATGAGAAGTTTAGGATGTGAAGGACCAAATGAAAAGGCAACGACTGAAATGGTGTTTATGGTTATGAGGATCGATGCTATAGTGACTAGATATATTGGTCTCATCTCACCATCTATTAATCTTTTTTCTATTCTCGATTTTGGTATGCAAATTATGTGAAACTTCATAATTTTCTAAATGGTTTATGATTTTGCATTTTTATATTGGCGATAAAATCTTCTGAGTTTTGGGGGCAGTGAGTGATGAATTTATAAAGGCTACGTAGTTTTGGATTTGGAAACTATATCTTGTGATAAAACAATATGAGCTGCAAATGTACAAGTAGATGTATATCATAACTTTTACCTGCAAATGAATGTAACAATATTATCTGCCTCATGACTACCTTTCCATAGCTAAAGAATAATACTTTTTTTCCTACTTTTCTTATAAAGAAGAAAACTTCTTTCTTTGGTTTCAGCTTCTTCTTTGGTTTATTGTGAATGTCAATCATGAATGTGAGGGAAAAAAAAAAAAAAAAAAAAAAAAACAAGGGGTTGCCATAAAGATGTAAACTATACAAACGTACGAAGATTCACATAATACTATTATAAGCCAGAATACTAATATAAGCCACACAATCATTTGGCAACATGGAAGGAGATGAAGCGAGGCTAAAAAGCAAATTACACTCTAATTTTTGTCTCATCACAAAGCCTTATAGTAACATTTTTGTCTCATAAGTCATAACCAACAATACAACCAGCTGATTTTTAACAAGATTTTTAATAAAAATGTTAAAAAAGGTTCTAAAACATAAGCAATTTTTTAAAAATTAACCTTCGGAATCAACAAAAACCTGAGTGTAGTACGGACTTTCACCTAGTATTTTTAATAAGATTTGACCTTGGTTCCTCCTCTCTTATCTTCCTCAACAGATTCACGAGTTGTTGTTCACGAGTTTCTATTGCCCTATACCAGAGAACAAACTCTTTAATCCTTCCCTTACACTTTCTTATTCTATTTATATACTCAATCTATCTTCTCTCATGTGTAATCTTGTTCTTTGTCGTCTTACTTTTTAGGCTCATTCTTCACATATAGCTCAAAATCATTCACTGCCACCTCATTATCAAAACCTTCCATATCCTATCACCATCCTACCTTATATCCTATCACCATCTTACGTTGTCGTTCGTTTTCATGGTTTTTAGTTGCGAAGGAATCTTATTCATTTTGTAATTCTCAAAGAAACAAATTTAATTAGAACGCATGAAAAATAACAAGACTTACCGAAAATAGGAGAGGAACGAAGACTAATGTTCGGTACAAATAAATAAAGAAACGCATAAAAAAGCTTTGATAGAGACAAAAATTTTGGCGCCAAAATTTAATCTATCAAATTTTATGAGAACGAGTTAAGAATACATACAATAACCAAAGAAATCTTAGATTGGGCAATTATGAACGATTTTACATGTTTTTCTACAATGGCTACAAAAGAAGATATAGGCATAAAAATGTTTTAGAATGGCAACTGCGAAATCTATGAGATTTGACCAAACAATGCTTATGACAGCATGAACAAGTAAAATTAAATTCTACAACCATTAAGAACACCGTAATTCTAAACACTAATCGAGTAAGTAAATTTATTAACTTGATCGTGAAAAAATCAATCAGCAAAGTCAATAATTCCATATCAGACAACAACAAAAGACAATGGACCTAGATTAATATAGAAGTAAACAAGAACGACTAACTTACATACGATGTTGCTAAAGCGGTCAATTTGACAAGTATGAAAACTGAAATAGAGCATACCTTAGAACACTTGGCACTGAAAAAAGAAAAATTAGATGTCAACAATATATTGTTGGTGAAACTCAATTAACTATTATGAAAAACATCGAATACTAACAGCACAAATGGATTAGCAATTATGGACAGAACAATCAAACTCCATCGAAGGAAAAAAGAGTTAAAAATTTAATTGAAGGAAATTATCTATAGTGAAACAACAATTTGAGTGATGAAAATAAATCTTAAGAATTGGACTTTATAAAGAAGGTACGAAGGTTTAGGAGAACAAACAACAAAATCAACATAAAACAATAATGGACATTCGAAATCCTAACGCGACGGGGAACCTCTACGCTCTTTCCAACTAATCACAATCGATAAACCAGTCGATTCTCCGAGACTTACCAAACCCGGATTTATGACGTTCGGTTTCTGGAGATTAAGGGGTCTTTCGGATCGAATCATCTCTCGATTCTTCTTGGTTTTTTCAGCCATGTCTGCCATATATAGCGGAATTAAGAGATCTTACTCCGAAGATATTCCTTTTCCTCCTTCTACAAAGAGGTTATTCTCCTCCGATTCCTCCATACCCGACTCTTTTAATCTCCTCCTTGCACAAACAACGAAACTTTGGAACTGGGACGAGATCGACACACAACTATGTAGACTAATTACGAAAATCTGATTCCAATTACCATATCAGAAACTCGAAGACGGTTAAACCGAATACGAAATCAAACCCAAAAATCAAAAGAACTTGTGCATCGACATTGAAACGCAGTACGGCTCCGACGAGCGAATAACATCTTCAGCAGTAGAGAGATTGAAATCATACCGATGACGATCAATACTGATCAAAAGAAGTGGGACTTACCATGTCCAGACAAAGCGAAAATATAAATCGACAACCATGAAAACCTAACTTTTGTGTGTTTGTGAAACGGTTATTCTCAATAAATAAAAACAGAAAAGATCACAACTCTTCATCAACGAATGCTTTAATATTTGAAAGCGTTCATATCTCTGTTGGAATCTCTAGATAGAAAATCACATCTTTTCATTACGATTATAGAAAATCACAACTCTTAACTCTTGATTAGCATCTGAAACACTTATTGGCGATGCATAAAAAAGTGACGTCAGCATCACTAAAATAGGACAATCTTGACCACTTAATAAATAAAAAGGTGATATCAACAGTTAGTTTTCAGTTTTTTTCCTATAAAAAGATGTGACGTCAGCGAATCCCAAAAATAGGTTTCCTATTATATACTAGTGTATTAATATTATAAAAAACTTTTAAATATTACACATAATAATTAGTTAAGGTAAATAAAAAATGCAATATATATATATTTATTAATTATAAAATCAAAATTATTAAACCAAGATAATCTAAAGTTATTATAACAAATCAAGATAACAATAAAACAACTAAACACCGAAACAATTAATAAAAAATATATATATTTTATAAATCAAAGAAAAAACATATTCCAAACCACCACATGCCAAAACACGACGGACAACAACAATAATTCTCTTACATTCACCTAACTGACATTATTTGAAAGATTAGATACAAAATCATCCATCACACTTTTAGAATACCATCCAACAGCTTCGACATTACTTACCTAAACATATTCATCATCATCATCGAGCAAAATAAATGCAGAACATGAATCTATAGACGCAAGATATACTACTCACGGATAGTTCGAATATCTTCAAAACAGGTTGGACCTCACAAACCCAAGTAATAACCAAAGATAATAAACCTCCGTCCACTAAGTAAGTACCCGCGTCTTGCGCAGGATAGGAATAACAAAAAAAAACTATTCTAAAATTATAAGTTAATCATTTACATTCATCACAAAAATCAATTATATATTTCAATTAACGAATCTTGTCGGTATCCCAACCCATGTGCATTGTCTCGTACCCGCTTCCCGTCCCATCCTAGCCTTTACCCGTATTATGTCCCAACCCTTACATGTTCCGTCCCAGCCTTTACCCGTCCCGTCCCAACCTTTACCCACGTCCCATCCCAATCCTTACCCGTCCCACCCCAATCCTTACCCATTTTTTCATCCCATCCCTTACCCATCACGATCCAGTCTTATTCGAGGTACATTTTTTTTTTTATTTGGTGTGATGGTTCACTTATATTTTCTCTTTGAGGACAGACATGTGAGACCAAAATAACAGATAAGAAACCGCAATGTTAAAATCATGAGTTAACAAAAACAAAAGATATTTAAAACGAAAACCAAACAAAACATGAGGTAACCATATATTTCGTCTTACTCAAATGGCTCTAAACATTAATAGGTGAGGCTTAACCCTCAAAAATGGACGTAAAACAATTTTTTAAAACAAATTTGTCAAATTAAGATGAACTAAAACCCTCACAAATGTACGTAAAACAATTTTTTTTTAAAAATCAGTCAAATTAAGATGAAATAAACCCCAAGAAGAGAGTTTTAACCCTAACACATTGAATAAAGCTGTGGATTATTGGGCCAGACATCAAACACAAAAGATATGGGCTTCAAGGGAAGGGCCTATCCGAAGGTAAAGAGAAGAGAGAGATCAATTAGGCCCAGTTCTAAGGAAGGCCCAAATCTGTTTGTCTTTCGATTACAACAAATCAAGAAGCTAACAATAAAATCAGAGAGAATCGAGACTTGGAGATTAACACGATCATTATCGTCTTCTTCAAGCTTTCTTCTTCTTGTACCTTAAGCTTCTCTCTCTCTAATCTCTGTAAAAACCCTAGATTTCTTAACCGCCACTGTATAAGGCATGTGTATCTCTCACCTTGATTCTAGTGGAGTTTGGGAGGAGAGTCTCCCACGAGAAGTACCAGTCGCTGGCTGGGAACTCGTTAATCGCTGTGTTCATTACGTTTATGTTCATTCCGATCATCTACAAGAGAACAAGCATCAGATTAGGTTGCTTATTTTGCAAGTAACGACTCTACAAGTGGTATCAGAGCTCTTGGTTCATCGCTCAAGAGAAAGGAGAAGATCGGAGGTGTGAATCTTACCGGAAAAGGTCGTTCTGGTGATCGGATTCACTGGGTTGGCTTTGGGTTTGAATCCTGTATCAGGATCGTTACTGTGTGTGACGGGAGAAAGAATATCGTGGATCTTGTGTAGACGATCAAAGGCTGTTGATCGTTGGAGGTGCCAGATCTGAAAAGAAGAAGAAATTGAGGACTCTAGTCAAAAGGAAAAACAAATTAAAGAAGATCAAAGATCAGGTGTTTTCTACTCCTCTTTGTGAATCTTTACCGTTTGTTTTTGGAGTTGATTCAACAGTGTTGCTGTGTTGATATTTCCCTTGTGTCTTTGTTGATTCTGCAGGTTTGCAAAGAACAAGAAAACATCAATAAACAAGGGATCCAACTCCAGGCAGATTTGAGATGGAAAAATTTGATGGTACAGGGGATTTTGGTCTGTGGAAATTCAAGCTACTGGGACAGCTTGAGATTCAGGGGTTGCTATCAGTCTTAAGTGAAGACTGGACTACACAGACTACTAAAGAGGTTATGAAGCCAGGAGAGCCTCAACTAGCTATCAGAGAAATTGTGGTTGACACGAAAAAGGCTGAGAAAGATTTGAGAATAAGGAATCTTATTGCTACCTGTTTGAGTGAAAGGATCTTGAGGAAAGTAATGAAGGAGACGTCTGCTCTTGTAATGTGGAAGGCCCTGGAAAGAGAACACCAGACAAAGTCATTACCTAATCGCATATATCTCAAGCAAAGATTTGCCAGTTTCAGAATGGAAGAGAGCAAGTCAATTGAAGAAAATGTTGATACCTTTCTAAAATTGATTGCTGACTTGGCCAGCTTGAAGGTGGAGGTTTCAGAGGAAGACCAAGCCATCCAGCTACTCTCTAGTCTTCCTCCAACTTTTGAGCCTCTGGTTCATACCCTGAAATATGGGACAGGAAAGGAAACAATTACGGTTAGGGAAGTTACTAGTGCTGCTTATGACAAAGAAATGGAGTTAAAGCAGAAAGGGAAACTTGGTAAAGGAAATGGGGACAGTTTATTTGTTGATTCAAGAGGCAGGTATAATAACAGAGGTTATGGTAAAGGAAACAACAACAATAACAGAGGAAGATCTAACAGTAGGGGTCGGTCTAAGTCTAAGCCAAGATTCAATAATAAGACGATGAAGGGAGGTTGTTTTATCTGTGGAAAGGAAGGTCACTGGAAAAGAGAATTTCCTAACAAGGGCAAGAAAGAAACAGATGATACAGCTAATGCAGATTATGAAGTACCTCAGCCGATGGTACTTAGTGTGAGTACAGAGGAGAACTATGGTGAGTGGATATTGGATTCTGGTTGCACATTTCACATGACTCTAGATAAGGAATTGCTGTTTGACCTAGAAGAATTTGAGGGAACAAAAGTCAGAATGGCAAACAAGACTATAAGTCAAGTAAAAGCACTAGGCAAGATAAGGATTATTAATCCAGACAATTCAGTTGTGATTCTAAGTGAGGTTAGATACATGCCAGATTTTGACAAGAGCCTAATATCAGTGGGTATGTTGGACAGAAATGGATGCAAGTATGAAGGTGGAGATAGAATTCAGACTTACTACAAGGATGACAAGAAAGTATTCACTGCTAAATGGGATAATGGCTTGCACTATTTACAGGCTAAAGTAGTTAACTCAGAAGCAAATGCAGTTACTACGGATGAACAAAATGCTAATCTATGGCATTCCAGATTAGGCCATATGAGTTCTAAGCAGATGGGAATACTTATAAAAGAAGGTTATTTGAACATAGTTAAGATTGAGGGACTTAGCTTCTGTGAAAGCTGTGCGCTTGGTAAGTCTTACAGGTTGAGTTTTCCATCAGCCAAGCATACAACCAAGGGTGTATTGGAGTATGTACACTCTGATCTCTGGGGGTCTCCTGCAAATCCAGAGAGTCTTGGAGGGTGCAAGTACTTCATCAGTTTCATAGATGATTTCTCCAAGAAAGCATGGGCTTATTTCCTGAAAACAAAAGCTGAAGCATTTAGTAAGTTTAAGGAATGGAAACTTGCTGTTGAAAATCAAACAGGAAAGAAAATCAAATGCCTAAGGATTGACAATGGCCTGGAATTTTGCAACAATCAGTTTGATGGGTTATGCAAACATTCAGGGATTAAATGGCATCGTGCTTGCACTTATATTCTACAGCAAAATGGAGTTGCTGAGAGGTTAAACAGAACCATTATGGATAAGGTCAGAAGTGTGTTAGCTGAAACCGGTTTGGGAAAAGAGTTTTGGGCTGAGGCTACATCTACTGCTGTTTATTTGATTAATAGATCACTAAATTCATCCATTGATTTTAAGCTACCAGAAGATGTTTGGTCTGGAAACAAAACCGATTTGTCACATCTAAAGAGATTTGGATGTTCTGCCTTTGTACATACTGTACAAGACAAGACAAGTCCAAGAGCATTGAAAAGAGTGTTTATGGGCTATCCGGTTGGTACTAAGGGTTATAGAGTTTGGTTATCAGAAGAGGGAAAGTGTACTATCAGTAGGAGTGTTGTGTTTAATGAGATGGAACTTTATAAACACACACTCGCAGGATCTAATGAACCTGAACCAGAGGTTGCAAACTCTGATAAGGTTCCTAAGGTCAAGTCTAAGAGGAAAGTCACTTTCAGTGATCAGCTAATTCAAGGACCTACTCTACCTAATACAGCTACTTCAAACAGTGAAGGTTCATCAGAGGGTTCAGATTCAGAAGGTATGGGCAGTTCTCAAGTTTCAGATTCAGAAAGTGAGTCAGAGATTGATAGTCAGGCTACTTCAGATTCTGAGGGTAATGAAGAACAAAGTTTGGGCAGTTACATTCTAGTTAGAGACAGAGTTGTTTGGACAGAGAGAAAGAAACCAGCAAGGTATTCAGATGATAATTTTGTGGCTTATGCATTGGTAGCAGCAGCTGATATTGAGGTTATGGAACCTAAGTCATTTAAGGAAGCTATGGTCAACAAAGAACACAAGTTCTGGAAAGGTGCTACATGGGAAGAGATGGATTCTCTTTGGAAGAATGGAATGTGGATTCTAATTGAGAGGCCTATTGGTTCAAAGTGTGTTGGTTGTAAGTGGATTTTCAAGTTAAAATGAGGAATTCCAGGGGTTGAAGATCAGAGATATAAGGCTAGACTAGTTGCTCAAGGTTTTTCACAAAGAGAAGGCATTGACTATAATGAGATATTCTCACCAGTAGTCAAGCACGTTTC
Organism: Arabis hirsuta; assembly: GCA_964056655.1. Taxonomy (NCBI): domain Eukaryota; kingdom Viridiplantae; phylum Streptophyta; class Magnoliopsida; order Brassicales; family Brassicaceae; genus Arabis; species Arabis hirsuta. The sequence continues at coordinate 12,178,608 of OZ053301.1, read as the reverse complement.
TATCAGAATTATGCTGCTATGGTTGTTAACCTAGATTATGAGCTAGAGCAACTAGATGTTAAAACTGCATTTCTACATGGAAGCCTAGATGAAAGGATTCTAATGGAACAACCAGAAGGGTTCATAAAGAAAGGAGATGAAAACAAGGTGTGTATTCTAAAGAAATCACTTTATGGACTTAAACAGTCACTTAGACAGTGGAACCTTAGGTTTGATACGTTTATGAAATCTCAGAAGTTTACAAGGAGCAGTTTTGATTCATGTGTTTACATGAAAGATGTTCAAACTGACAAAGGCTATCTATCTACTGTTATACGTTGATGATATGCTTATAGCATCAGGGAATTGGTAAGTTATTAAGGATCTAAAGGCAAGCCTAAACAGGGAGTTTGAAATGAAGGATTTGGGAAAGGCTTCAAGGATTCTAGGGATGGACATCATAAGGGACAGGCAGAAGGGAACTCTAATCCTATCTCAAAGAAGCTACTTGGAAAAGGTTTTAAAAACGTTTGGTATGTTTGATGCTAAACCAGTTAGCACTCCGGTTGCTCCACATTTCAAATTGAGGAGTGTACCAGAAGAACAGTTGGAAGAGGAGATTATGCACATGAAGGATAAGCCTTATTCCAGTGCTGTTGGAAGTCTTATGTATGGTATGATAGGTTCTAGACCTGACCTAGCGCATGCAGTTGGTTTGGTCAGCCGGTTTATGTCATCACCAGGAAGAGACCACTGGGATTTGGTTAAGTGGATTATGAGATATCTTAGAGGTGCATTGAATTCTAATTTAGTGTTCAGAAAATCAGGTGAGTTCAGTATTGAAGGGTTCAGTGATTCTGATTATGCAGCAGATTTAGACAGGAGAAGGTCTATTACCGGATTTGTGTTTCAAGTTTGGGGTAATACAGTATGTTGGAAGTCTAATCTACAAGATGTTGTTGCATTATCTACTACTGAAGCAGAGTAAATGGCTCTGTCAGCGGCTACTAAAGAGGCTTTGTGGCTTAAAAGGATTTGTGAGGAGATGGGATTTAAAACTAACAGTGTAAGGATACACTGTGACTCTCAAAGTGCACTGGCCATTGCAAAGAATGCGGTGCACCATGAGAGAACTAAACACATAGCTACTAAGTACAATCATATTAGGGATGTTGTGGCAGAAGGTGATGTTATTTTAGAAAAAATTCATACGAGTAAAAATCCAGCAGATTTTTTTAACTAAAGCCTTACCTAGGCAGAAGTTTGAACTCTGCTGCGATCTCCTCAACATCGCCTAAGTGGCTATGCAGCTCTAGGTAACTCCAGTTTCAGTGAATTCCTCGCACAACAGGAAACATGCAAGTTAGTATGTTGCTATCACTAAAATATATTGATTGTTGGAGGTACAAACAAATTAGTAAGGAGGTTAGGAGTTACCTGTGATGCTAGAAGCTGAAGGATCAAGACTTCAGTTTCAGGTGGAGTACCTGTACGAAAAGGAAGACGTAAACTGGTCAGTTTCGTTAAGGTTTGATGTTCTTAAATTGGTTCAGGTGAATTGAGGTCAGGATTGAAAGGGTTCAGAACAGATATGAAATGGTATTGTATTTGTGAACAGAGGTGAGAAGTTACCTGATTCTGTAGCATCGGGAAGATGTTGGAGGTTCGAGTTGTAGTGTTTTGGTTAGTCAGGTCGTTGGAGAACCCGAAAGGTTCGGGTCAGTTGACGGGTCAACGGAAGTCACAAGGTCAGAGGAAGTCGAAAGGTCAGAGGAAATCTTCGGGTTCAGAGATTGGTCAGACAAGCCTGAAGATGTCACCGGAGGCTCGGATTGGAGGTCACTAGCCGCCGACAAATCCGAAAGGATCAGGAAGCTGTGGGATCGGCGAGATACATCGATTTCTTCAAAGTCATCGAAGACTCAGATAAGGAAAAAATACATGAGACACAGAGGAAAAGAACTTCAGAATCAAAGAGGGTAGAACTTCAGACTCATCTCAGAGAAAAGGCAAATCTCAAAGAGGTTGAATCATCACAGAGTATTGATTCGACAAAGAAAGAGAAGAGGAGTTACCTGAAATCGCCGAGGACAATGGACGACTGCGGTTCATGGGCAAAGGCAAACCGTCGGGGCTGTAATCGGACCGGAGGAGCTTCGATTACGCGTTGCCGCTGGAACAAGGTTTGAGAGATGGAGACTAGGGTTGTTGTCTTCGGGTTGTGTTGCGTTGTGCTGTCTGGACCAAGGGGGAGTTTGTGGATTATTGGGCCAGACATCAAACACAAAAGATATGGGCTTCAAGGGAAGGGCCCATCCGAAGGTAAAGAGAAGAGAGAGATCAATTAGGCCCAGTTCTAAGGAAGGCCCAAATCTGTTTGTCTTTCGATTACAACAAATCAAGAAGCTAACAATAAAATCAGAGAGAATCGAGACTTGGAGATTAACACGATCATTATCGTCTTCTTCAAGCTTTCTTCTTCTTGTACCTTAAGCTTCTCTCTCTCTAATCTCTGTAAAAACCCTAGATTTCTTAACCGCCACTGTATAAGGCATGTGTATCTCTCACCTTGATTCTAGTGGAGTTTGGGAGGAGAGTCTCCCACGAGAAGTACCAGTCATTGGCTGGGAACTCGTTAATCACTGTGTTCATTACGTTTATGTTCATTCCGATCATCTACAAGAGAACAAGCATCAGATTAGGTTGCTTATTCCGCAAGTAACGACTCTACAAAAATTATGGTTTGATTCAGTTGGGCTATAGAAAAAGTTGGTTCGATTGTAACGTTACAAAATGAAATAAAATTTTAGTTCGATTTGGTTTTTAGTGAAAATTACTACATTAACCATGCCATGGTTACTACAACAATAAAATAAAATGTTATGATCGTATACTTGTTCATACTAATAACTTATATTTATTTTTGAATTTATAGATATATCATTTATATTTTAGCGAATTAAAAGATGAGACAATTGCAAAAGTACCACTTGTGGTGTGTATATGTTCAAAAATACCATTTTCAAAATCTTTGCAAAAATGCCACTAATTAAAGATTTTTAAGCCCTAAATCTTAAAATTCTAGGCGAAGCAAATCTCAACCATCCCACCCGAAAACCATTGGTAGCCTAAAGAGAGTTCAACCCTAAAAAATATTTTGACCCCTAACAAACCCTAACCATCAAAACTAGACCCTAATAGAGCATAGTTAACCCAAACATTAATGATATATTGAGTAAATGATTTTGAAAAATTGGCATTTATGCAAAGATTTTGCAAAAAGTGGTATTTTTGAAAAGTTGTATTTGAAAAGTGGCATTTCTAAAAAAAGTCTCTTAAAATATTCTAAACATTAAGCAATCATAAATGTACGCAAAACATTTAAACCATTATTTTTTTTTATCAAATTAAGAGGATCTAAACCCTAAGAAGGAAGCCTTAACCCTCACACAGAATAAAATTACGGTTCGATTCAGTTCGACTGTAGAAAAATTTGATTCGTATGTAACATTGCATAAAGAACTAATAATTTGATTGGTTTTTAGTGAAACTTGTCATTTAAAGGTTTGGTACATGTTTTTGTGTTCACATCGGGATTCTTCTTCTCATGAAATTTTGTGCAAGCATCTATCTCCCATGCTTGTATAACCATTGCTTTGATTTCATCGATCTTATCATCAAAGTTCATGGATCCACTACTTTCAACTTGAAACAAATCGATAAAAACTAAATAAAACTATGGTTTACTGAAAAATTTCATTTTCTCTCATGTACGATGCAAACAACCAATACAATATGTTTAAAGTATTTATATTATGTGTAAACCTAGATTTGATTTTACAAATCTATGCAACGTACGTTATAGTCTCTTCCAATGGGTCATGATCCTATAGTGATCCGTTAATATGGCATTATCAGAATATTATAACTTGTAGGATCTTAATGTTATCCGTTTATGATCGTGCGTTGCTTTGTTAAAACATAAAAAAAAAAAATTCCGAATTTAAATGTGAGTGAACTCAACAATGGAGATATGAAAATGTTGAGGCTAGAGCTTTTGAAATCTTCGTGCTAGCGAGTTTCTCCTCCTTTGTCACAGCTTTCTCTTCCTCTGTTTCAATCTCTACTATTAGCATCATTAAAAACACATATAATCATTTAATTAGTCTTAAAGATGCGGTCATGATCAAACAATAATAAGCAAAAAAAATTGTAAAATATATATACATACAATAAAGAAATGAAGAATATCAACAAAGAAGCCTAATTAAATATCTTTGAAACGTATATCTTCGTGAAAAAATATTAACGAAATGACAATTTCCTAGTAAGTATATTACATATACTATTCCGAATAAATTAACTATAATAAGATAATGACAAAATTTTGCTTCAACATTTTTAATCAAGTTATAATATTCCAGTTTTCGTTCTAAATTTTAAAGGAGGAAGAAAAGAATATTTGTAACTCTTGTTTTTCTTCGACGTGCTCACCTTTGAAATGTATTCTTTATCATTATCTTCATCACTGTCTTCATAGATTTAACTTCATTATCATATTTAATTAACATCAGGATCCCAACACATCATAATATATCATTCTCATCATTTTTAGTTTTCAGCCCCCTTTCATCTAGAATAGGCCAAATAAATGACATGTAGATCATTCAAAAGAGAAAAGAAAATTGATCGCTGATCTGTTAAATAGTAAACAAAACAAATCACGTTCTTGAATTATATTGTTGCTGTTCTTCGTGGCTATCTCTTCTTCTTCACTTAAATCACACAACTTATCAATTAAACTACTGGTTAGGACTATGTTACATTTAAATCCAAAAAGAGAGACAAGGTGAGTGTGTGACCATGACTTATCGGGGTAAAAGGAATGGTATAATGCGTTTGATTGATGTTGGATTGATGTGATGATGATTGATTGTGAGTTTTAGATGAATTTCGTGTGTATGTTGACGTTTTTGGTGCAGGGAATCGCTACGTCGGATCCTGGAAATGAGCCATGAGAGGATAGGCTCGTGTTTCTCGATTCTGTGATGTGTGTCGATCGACACAGGTGATGTGTGTCGATTGACGCAAGGGCTTGTGTCGATCGACACCAAGGTGGCGTGTCGATCGATGCAGCCTATTGATTCGCGATTTTTGTACTGATTATCGTGTTGTGCATTGTTGTGTGATCGTTCGGTATTGGATCTCTTTCTTATACCTGTGTGTATAGCCAAATAGATGGAATGACCGTCTCACTGAGTATTTGTGATAATACTCACGCATCTCGTTTTTCCATGTGATGCAGGTAAAGATAAAGTGTGATCGTGGAATCATGGCTGGGAAGAAAAGATGATCTAGTGTCTCGTTTATGTGTTTTATGCGACTGTTTAGATTTGCTAATTTGTTGGATATTTGGAATGTTGAATTGGATTGACGTATTGGTTGATGATTATTGGTTATTATATTGTTGAGTTATGGTTTAATAATTTGGTTGAGTATGATTTTCGCTGGATGTTTAATTGTTGGTTTGATTGGATGTTGAGGATTAACATTTATGGGAATGTTAATTCGAGTCCAATGTTAAAAACAAAACGGCTTGGGTTGGTTCAGGTTGGTATCAGAGCCCTTACGGTTTTAAGGCGGGTTAATTGGAAATTAATTATGAGAAGTTAGTCAACTGTTGAATGAATTGAATTGATTATGAGTAGTTAATCAATTGTTGTGTGAGTTTGGAGTCCTAGATCATCTTCTTCGAGCCTTCAATGAGATTCTACGGTAAGTGTTTTGTGCTTTGGTTATTTCTAGTATGCTTAGTTTTCTACTGTTGGTAGTGCAAGTGATAGATGGCTAGAGGTACTAGAGGTAGAGGCGATGGTGGTCATGGACGTGGGGGCGGACGGGGACTTGTGAGTGAGTCTGCTACCGCGAGTGTGGTCCAGGGTTCCGCGGAGGAGCAGGTGGCGGCTTCGCAGACGTTTCAGGAGGGATCCATGGGTGTAGCCACTACGAGTAGAAGTGTGAGGACTAGTGGGGCTGGTGTATGTAACGTCCCAGACTATCGCTGACCAGGACGCCACAGTAGATACCCGTTGACCGGCCGATAGAGGTTACTAGAACTAATCTAGTTTCCCCAAATCAACTTGTCTAAAGTACCTTTACCTCTTGACCACAGCCTAAGGCTTTGCAACCCGTTCCATGATCTCGAGTTGTGTTAGTCTGGACAAGACTAATATCAGATCAACAACCACAATTTCATAAAATATACTTTTATTTATTTACAACAACTTACAAGGTTTAGGTTCGGCCGAGGCCTAGAGCCCAAAAGAGTCGTAAAAACATAGTATAAACTTAGTTTTACAAAAGACATATAAAAGCCTACTTCTGGTGGTCTTATCGTTCCGCACGCCCACTAGTGGTTCCCTCTAAAGGCTTACCTGTAAAACAAATTGGAGTCATGAGTACTAATTACTCAGTGAGCCAAAGCTCCCTCTAACAGACAATAAATATATTTCTCAACCCAAACCCAAAATAACAATCAAATAGGCAATCACACAATCAATCAGAGAATGCACATGCAGAATAGGTAAATCAAACATAACATAACAAGGGACCTTCCACAATGAAGTCCTTTCACATGTAACTCAACCCTAAACCGCAAATTGACAACTTCCTTCCATTGTCCCTTTTACCTCACACGACCCTAACCACAAAGGCTAGAAAACCAGTGATCCGACTCTGTAATACACCGGCCCTAGGTTGCAATCTCGTTCCTCCGGGTATTACAATCGGTAGTCACGGGCCTAGGCTGCAATCCCGTTCCTCCGTGACTAACGATATTTGGAAGTGTCAACTGCTCTCTACGATTGTTAGAACATTACATGATCCTCTTGATCACTTGTAATGCCTAACGTCCGCACAACATAAAAATTTACCTTTGACCCGCATGTATCTAAATAGATCACACGCGGATCAGCTTCCTCTTGAAATCCTGCATCCACAAAGGTTGGCGGCAAATACAAACATAATTATCCCATGACTCATGCAGCATGCAATCACACAATCAAACATCATGCACAAACAATCAAAGAAAACACTTAACCAAATTCCTAAAATTTTAGCACGAACCTCTACAACTATAAAGTATAAGAATAAACAAGTAACGTGTGCTCTACTCATCTAGCACACGAAAATCATCACCAAGACTCACCTTATTCTGAATGGTTAGGGCTTAGATTCAAACTTAGGCTCTAGACTGGATTTGGTTCTTTGGTTCCACAGACTACTTCCTTCACAAAAACAGACAGAACTTAGGCTAGACTTTCGACCAAAAACCTTCCGATACGATGGTTCACGAACACGGCCTAGACTAGATCATGGACGCGGACAAAGATTCGGGTTTTCTAGACTGTTTTTGTCAGAGGTTTGGAACGAAAACTATGTAAGAAATGGGAGCTACTTTGTCCTATTTATAGGGTTTAGCAAGCAGGTAGGCAAGTAGGACGGTCAGCGTGTTTGCGTCGTGCTTCGTGATGACTCGTTGCACACGGTCGCGACACCTCGTGCTTACTGATTTGTCGTGCTTCTGATTTTTCGTGCTTGCGGATTTGTCGTACTTCTAATGACTCGTCACACAAGATTACGACACTTCATGCTTACAGGATTTGTCGTGCTTGCGGATTTATCGTGCTTCCGATGACTCGTCACACAAGATCGCGACACCTCGTGCTTATGGGATTTGTCGTGCTTCCAACCTTTATATATTTTTATAAAAAAATATTAAGTTGAAAAACACCACGCCACCTCGTGTTTTGGCCACCTCGTGCTTAAAATCCCGTCATGCTTGTTGATTTTTTTTCTCTTCCGACAACTAGGTCTTGCCTCGATCATTCCCCGTAACTGTTTTGATCTCTGGGCTGGGGTATTACATTCTACCCCCCTTGAAAAGAATTCTTCCCGAATTCTTAAGCTTGAATACTTCTTCCATTAATCCCCCGTCGTGCCTTTGGAAAAATTGGTTTAGGAAATTTTTTCCTAATTAACTAAGACATCTATCAATAACTATCAGTTTCCAGGATTGGGTCTCAAACTCTAGCTAGACTCAATCAATTTTGACTACAAAATACTCCACAATTTCACCACACACTCTAACTCATAAATGCATGCACATGCAATCACATAACAATCAAATAAAAGAATTAGAACCCATACTTATCTGAGGTAGGATTTTTGAGGATCCTAATAACCTAGATGGTGGTAGACCTAACTGATATACTCTCCCTGTTATACATGGCCTCTTTGTTGGGGGTTCTTTTTCTTCCTCGGTCAATGGGGGTTGAGCAACGGTCATTGCAGCTACCATTGGGTGAGTGCTTGGACATGTATTTGCATAATGACCCTTTTCTCCACAACGAAAGCATACCACTTTGGCAAGAGCATAAGGTTGTTTTTGTCCTGTCTTGGGACACTCTCGGGCTCGGTGGCCTATCTCACCACATGAGTAGCATATGAAACTAGAGTCTAAGGTTGCTTCTATGCGACCTCCACGGTTTCCTCGACCTCTCCCTCATCCACTCGACTATCCCTGACTTATCGAGTTGTTATGTTTTTGACCTTGATCAGTTCTTGAATCTTTCCTCCCACTTCCTTGTCCTTGGGATACAACTTCCTTTTCCTTAGCTAAAATTTCCTCGATGTTCACGGCCTTTTCAACCAATTCTTGCAAACTTGTATGCCCCACAGCCAGAAGTATACTACAAATATCTGGGCGTAAACCTCTGAGAATTTTCCGAACCATGGAAAGTTCATCATCACGTCTATCAAAAACATATCTCCGAAGCCTTGTAAATTATGTCTCATAATCTCGCACACTTCTTCCCCCTTGTTTCAACTCCAAAAACTCAAGTTCTAACCTATCTCTAGCTTCAGGTGGAAAGTACTTCTTCTCAAATTCTCTTCAAAATTCTAACCATGTTATCACCTGATGTTGTCTCTCCACTGCATTCCACCAATTTGTTGCATCCTCCTCTAAGTAATATACATCAATATCCTTCTTGTACTCCTCTACGCATCTGATTGCTGCAAAATTCTTCTCCAAATTTTGCAACCATGCATCTGCCTTAAACGTATCTACTTCTCCCTTATAACTATTGGTTTTGAGAGATTGCATCATCAAAACGCTTTTTAGGAAATCTGGTGGATCGGCTCTATGATTTTCGGTTGCTTGGTCTTGTTGTTGCTGCATATGGGATGAAAATTCTTGAAGCACATACAAAGTTGGATCGGCTCCACTATACTCTCTTTGTCTTGCTCGTTCTTATCTTCGAACTATATTCTATGGAACATACGGCTCATAATAACTATTGATTGAAACTCTCGGCCTGTGAGAAGAAGACCTTGGATGGTTTGGATCACTACCGTGTCCCCTTCTCAGTGTTGGATTTCCATCCATACGTGGCCCTTCACTAACATACGACCAACTCTCATCTGACACTTCTTGATATGATTCTGGACACCTCCCATGTGTCGATCGACACACCTCCTCTGCGTCGATCGACACAATCCCCAGAACACGACTTCTCAAATGTCCAAAAACACACATGTCGATCGACACCCACACCCTGTGTCGATCAACACCCAACCAAAAATCCACTTTTTGGTTCACGGGCTTTACAATTCTCCCCCACTAACACGGATTCGACCTCGAATTACGCGACTCCGTCTCACTAGGGTTAATACTCCTGTCTAAAACCCAACCAGATTCTTTCGGAAACATCAACGATGCAACGCTCCCTGGTCCGGATTAGGGCTGCCCGATTAATTGCACAACAATCAAATAAGAACATGCACGACCAACCGTTGACCCCGAATTGGACCAAATGATCGCGTAACAATCAAACAAGAACATGCACGACCAACAGCGCTGCATATGCTTACAGGGTCGTCCGAACCAAGGTTCCAAACACAAGTAAAAAACCCTAAACTCGACATCCACATACACACTCTTGACCCTCGGTCAGCACCACTCGAGATCAAACCTGATCCCCGAGCTCCACTAGTCTCATACTAGCCACATTGCACTGTCTCACCACAGCTGCAATCCTGACCCAACCCGGTCAGTACCACCTGAGATCCACTCCCGATCCCCAAAGTTCATCCAGTCTCATACTTACAATCACAATACAGACACTATTGCTCATACCCATATCTATATACACCACCCCGCTCTTAGGATCGTCACCCTTTGAGCTCTCGATGTATATCATACCACTCCACCTTTAGGACAACCGTCTATCCAACTCTCGGTATGCTCCAGCTCCTCCCACTCTCAGGACACATAGTCCATTAAGTTATCGGCTGCAGGGAATCACACATCTCCTGGAAAAGCTTCGGCCCCTCAAATTATATGCAAGGGAACCACTTTCCCTTGGAGAGAACCTCTCTTTTCCGGGAGAGAACCTCACTGTCCCCTCAAGTACATCCAGGAGAACCACTATCCCTTGGGCAATCACGCTGTAACGTGCATTATAAGCACCTGTCGACCAAAATCACCTTTGTGATCATCCGGGACAACCCAATCACCAGGGTGTTCCCACAGAGTCCCTGGAAAAGACAGTCCTAACTCACATAAGAGTTCTATTCCAGACTCCCCCTAGAAAATAGGCAGGCTGTAACTCACATAAAACCCCTATTTCCCAGCGCCATTTAGGGAATAACAAGTCCTAACTCACATAGAACCTCCATCCCCAGATAATCCTCCTAGAACATGGACAGCCCTAACTCACATAGAACTTCCATTTCTAGCCTCCCTAGTCGATAGACAAGCTCTAACTCCCATAGAACTCTATCGCTAGACCTCCACATGACCTACCAGTCATCACAATCCACGACTCCACCAGTTATACCATAAGAACACACGTCTTATAACACATTTAATAAGGAAAACTCATCTTATTAAATGTCAGAATGTATAATCGTTACAACAACAACAAAACGAAAATACATGCATCTCATAGCCACATGCTAAAACAGACTCTGAAAAACCAGAAAGACACTCAAGCAAAACCAGAAAGACACTCAAGTCACCGCTTGCTTCTCAAACTACTTTGAGAACTTCTTCTTCATCAACGCTTCTGGTTCCCAAGTCTCCTCCTCGATACCGTCACAGTCTCACACGACTCTCACCAATGGTATACTCTTTCGACACAGCACCTTGACTTTCCTCTCGAGAATCCTCACAGGCCTCACCGCCAACGTCATGTTGGGCTGAAGATCCTCCGGAATCCAAGCCAACACCTCCTCAGACTCATGTAGACACTTCCACAGCATCGAAACATGGAAGACTTTGTGAAAAGCCTTCATACTCTAAGGTAACTCCAATCGATAAGCTACCGATCCGACCCACTCCACAACCTTGAACGGACCCATAAACCTCGGACTCAACTTATTCTCCGAAATGGATCTGTTAGGACCCCTCAACATTGCTTCCTTGAGATACACCAGATCTCCCAGCTCAAACTCCAGCTCCCTCAGTCTCCTATCGGCATAACTCTTCTGCCAATCCTGAGCCTCTGTCATGTTCAGTCTCAAGACACGGATCTTCTCCGTCGTCTCCTGAACAAAGTCTGCACCAAACATGTTCTTCTCCCCCACTTGAGTCCAGCATAATATTATCCTACACGGCTTCCCATACAGAGCCTCATATGGAGCCATCCCAATACTCGCCTGATAGCTGTTGTTATACGTAAACTCTACCAGGTTCAGATGATCCGCCCAATGACCACCATAATCCAGCACACATATCCTCAGCAAATCCTCCAATGTCTGAATCGTCCTCTCAGACTGCCCATCCGTCTGAGGATGATACGCTGTGCTCATATGCACCTTAGTGCCCATCTCTGCCTGAAATGCCCTCCAGAATTTTGAAGTAAACCTCGGACCCCTGTCTGACATGATACTCGCTGGCACCCCATGCAGCCTCACTATCTCCCGCACATACTTCTTAGCCAAAACTGCTGATCCATCAGTCTTATTAATGGCAAGAAAATGTGTTGACTTGGTCAAACGATCCACAATCACCCAAATCGCATCATATTTTCGTGACACTGGCAACCCTGTCACGAAATCCATTGTAATCATATCCCACTTCCATTCTGAGATAGGCGAACTCTACAACATACCACTCGGAACCTGATGCTCAGCCTTCACCAACTGACACACGTTGCACGCTGCAACCTAGTTAGCTACATCCCTCTTCATCCTAACCCAGTGATAATACCACTTCAGATCACGATACATCTTGGTCGCTCCCGGATGAATCGACAACATACTCGAATAAGCCTCTCTCAGGATTTATTGTCTCAGATCCTCGTCCTTGGGTACACAAACCCGCCTGTTCACGCCAAGACCACATACTCTGAACCTGCCGCCTTAGAAGCATCAATCAATCCCTGATCTTTCTTCTGAGCAACTCGAATCCTGCTCAACAAATCTGCCTGGTTAGATGCCTCTAACCCCAACGTCTCCTGTGAGATCACACATAACCTCAAGGTACTGATCTCGCTCACCAGCGCCTCCATATCCCACTCCTGAGCCAAAGCAACCCTCTTCTGACTCAACGCATCTGCAACCAGATGGTACCCAATCTCCAGGTCATAGTCCGCAACTAACTCCATCCAGCGTCTCTGCCTGTTCAGCTCTGGCTGAGTGAAGAAATACTTCAGACTCTTCTGGTCTGTAAATACCTGCACCTTTCTGGCATACAGATAAGACCTCTAAATCTTAAGGGCAAAAATCACCGCAGCCAACTCCAAATCATGGGTAGGGTAATTGCACTCGTGCTTCCTCAACTGTCTCGAAGCATACGCAATAACCTTTCCCTGCTGCATCAGTACACATCCCAGACTAAATCTCAAAGCATCTGTATACACCACGTAAGGCTCACCCGACTCGGGTAATGCCAACACCAGTGTACTCACCAACATCTCTTTCAGCTTCCCGAAACTCTCCTTATAAGCCGAAGACCACACAAAAGGGACATCCTTCCCATCAACTTCGTCATCGACTGCACCATACTCGCAAACCCCTTGACGAACCTCCGATAATAACCCGCCAACCCAAGAAAACTCATGATCTCAGTGGCACTCCTCAGTCTAGGCCAACCTCTGATAGCCTCAATCTTAGCCGGATCTACAGAAACTCCCTCTGCAGACACAACATGGCCAAGGAAACTCATCTCTCGCTACCAGAAACTGCACTTACTCAACTTCGCGTACAGCTTCTGCTCTCGCAACTTCTCCAGAACCAATCTCAGATGCACCTCATGCTCCTCCGGACTCCTCGAATACACCAGAATATTATCTATGAAGATGATAACAAACACATCCAGATAATCCTAGAACACCCCGTTCATCAACCGCATGAACGCTGCTGGCGCATTCGTCAACCCAAACAGCATCACCACAAACTCATAATGCCCGTACCTTGTCCGAAAGGCCATCTTCCTAACGTCCGCCTCGTCAAACGGAATCTGATGGTATCCCAAAGCCAAGTCGATCTTGGAGAACCAAGTAGCCCCTCGCAGCTAATCCAACAACTCGTTAATGCACAACAGAGGATACCTGTTCTTCATAGTGACTCGATTAAGTCCCCGGTAATCGATGCACAACCGAAAACTCCCATCCTTCTTCTTTACAAACAACACCGGCGCTCCCTACGGTGAAACACTAGGCCGGATGAATCCCTTCCCCAACAGATCATCCAGCTACTTCTTCAGCTCTACCATCTCTGCTGGAGCCATACGATAAGGTGCCTTGGATATAGGAGTCGTTCCTGGTTCCAACTCAATCGTAAATGGATCCAACCATGATAGTGGCAATCCTAACAACGATTAGAAAACATCCTGGAAATCCTGAACAACCCGAATATCCCCAACTGCAATCTCTCCAATAGTCTCTGGCATCACTATCGTCGCCAGATACGCCTCACAGTCTTTCTCAATCAACTGCTCGGCCTGTATCGCTGAAATCACGAGACTTTCGGAAGTCAGTCTCACCCCCTACTACACCAACCTCCCCGCCTCTCGTTCGAACAATACTCATCCTCGATGACAATCTAGATGGACCCTGTACCGATCCAGCCAATCCATCCCCAGGATGACATCGTACAACTCCATCGGACTGATAACCAGATCTACTGGCATCAACTCTCTCGCCACCAAAACATCCACACCACGAACCCACCCGAAAGAAACTAACGTCCTGCCACTAGCAACCTTAACTACTCCCGGATGCTCACCGGAATTGGTTCGGATACCGCTACCCTCCGCACAACCTCCCCCACCACTCATCGGCCTCCTCAGGCTTGGCACCACCCGAGAAAAACTCGGTGCCAATCCTCTGCATCTGCTCCATCATCCTCAGATAGGATGGAAGCTCCTCTGCAACCGCCACACCCAGCTGCACACTAGCCACTCCCGGCTGAACCCTAGCCACTCCCAGCTGACCACTAGCCACTACTAGCTGCACTCCAGCCACACCTGGCTGCACTCTCGGAGCCTGATCCGGAGCCGGTACCCCACCTGGTAACCGCTCCAGGATCATCTGCAGCAAACCCGCCAAGCAATCATCTCGGTCCTGGGCCACACCTGCGGCAGCACCCCCATCTAGGCCCGCTGCACCACCCGCTACACCGGAACCCACACTAGCTCCACCAGCCCTCACACTGGTACTCGTAGCAGTCTTACCCACAGACCCCTCCTGAAACGCCTGCGACTGCGCCACCTATTCCTGTGTGGTCTCCTGGGCCACACTAGCGGCATCAGATTCACTCTGTAGTCCTCGCCCGCTCCCACCATGACCACCTCGACCTCCACGGCCCCCACGACCTCTGCCTCTAGCCACTCTAGCCATCACTATGCACTAACCAGCAGACTACTAAGTACTAGAAAACAGAAAGTCATAAAACACATACCGTGGAATCTCATTGAAGGCTCGAAAGAAATGATCTAGGACTCCATACCTACACAACAATCAATCAATTAACTCACATAATCAATCAATTGCACCCGCCGTAGAACCATAAGGGCTCTGATACCAAAATGAAACAACCCGACCCAAAAATTTAAAATTTTTCCCTTCGGATTACTATCATCACAGATAATAATCCTCAATGGGCCAAACACAAGCAATGCGGAAACAATTAAAATAAACAATAATTAAACCAATCAATAAATCTCATACTTTATCAATCATCTTAATTCTATAATTCAATCTCAATAACGATATCCAATTCAATCAATTCCATTCGAATAACAATAACCAGAGGTTCCAGAATTACTACATCCTAGAAATTCTAACTCAAAACCACAAAAACGAGACACTAGATCATCTAACTCAACTCAAATTCTAACAATAAGCATGTGTCTATTAGATACTTGCTATCTGCAGTAGTACATTACGACATAGAACTACAACAGATGGATGTCAAGACAGCCTTTCTACATGGCTATCTTGATGAATACATATTAATGGAACAGCCTGAAGGGTACGTAGACAAGGAAAATCCAGACAAGGTGTGTCGTTTAAAGAGGTCCTTATACGGTTTAAAGCAATCTCCAAGGCAATGGAACAAGAGGTTTGATGATTTCATGCTAAAGGGAGGTTATCACAGAAGTGAATATGATTATTGGGTGTACTATATGAAGACAGAGAAAGGCGCATATATCTACCTATTACTTTATGTAGATGACATGCTTATAGCATCAGTGGATAAGGAGTTAGTCAACAGTTTAAATGTACTCCTTAATACTGAATTTGAAATGAAGGATCTAGGGGATGTTAAGAAGATACTGGGAATGGAAATTTTTAGAGACAGAGGCGTCAATGGCGGTTTATGGATATCTCAAGAGAGTTACTTGATTAAGTTGCTGAAGAATTTTGGTATGGATCAGTCTAAGGCTACAACAACACCCCTGGGAGTTCACTTCAAGTTAAAGTCAGCAACTGAGCAACAGTTAGAAGATCAGTATGAGGACATGAAGAAGATACCGTATCAGTCTGCAGCGGGTAGTATAATGTATGCGATGGTCGGAACCAGACCAGACTTAGCTTATTCACTAGGCCTAATCAGTAGGTTTATGAGTAAGCCAATAAAAGAACATTGGCATGCAGTCAAGTGGGTAATGAGGTATATACAAGGCACCACAGACATGAAACTGTGTTACAAGAAGAAAGGGGACTTCATTATCAAAGGATACAGTGACTCAGATTTTGCTGCGGACTTAGACAACCGAAGATCTATAAATGGTATGGTATATACGGCTGGAGGTAATGTCATTAGTTGGAGATCAAGACTGCAAAAGGTAGTGGCTTTATCAACAACAGAAGTAGAGTATATATCTCTGGGAGAAGCAGTTAAAGAAGGAGTTTGGCTCAAGGGTTTGGCTGCAGAGTTGGGTTTTCCACAAGGACCTGTGGAAGTGTATTGTGACTCACAAAGCGCCATAGCTTTGGCCAAGAATGCAGTATTCCACGAGAGGACAAAACATGTTGCGGTCAAGTATCATTTTATTAGAGACTTGATCAAAGATGGAGCAATTCAGGTGGTGAAAATTGCAACAACTTATAATCTAGTTGACATAATCACAAAAGTCCTACCAGTTTACAAGATGAGAGAAGCATTGAGGATGCTTCGGGTTTCAGGAAACTGAAGCTAAAAAAAGGTTGCATCCGGTCAAGGATGCTAGTGTCCGGTAAAGGACGCAAGGAGATCCACCAAGAGAGTGCAAGGTATGATCTGTGTCTAAGGTGGAGATTTGAAGGTTTATAGTCACAGATCAGGAGTAAGGAGAAGCTCAAGTTGTGAAGGCTTCAAGGAAGTGACACTAGCCTGGAATCATGTTGATATGGCTAAGTGTTGGAGAGTCTCTCCTTCAGTAGATCAGAATCAAGTGGGCCTGCGATTGGTGTAATCAGGCCCAACCATTGGTCAGCCCAAGTCTCTCTCGGTTTTCAGTTCTGATATATCTCATTAAATGAGTTTGTTATTGTCGTTGTGAGAGTTGTTACGAGAGAGAGAGAGAGAGAGAGGAAAGAAAACTTTGTACGGTTCTGGCGAGTTTGCCGTTGATCTAGTGGATTCCGGTGAGATTATCACCGCCGAGTTTCGGGGTCGGCACTAAGCCCCAAGCTCGGGTGTGTGTGTGTTTTCTTTTATGCTCTATCGTTATCAATCTTTCTCTCAAGCGATTAGATAGATTCAAGTCTTGAATCGGAGCTCGTTCTACGGAAAATCGGGTGTAATCGAAAACGAAGGTTCACAAATTGTTTGAGATAAATGAAAATATTGATGGTTTGTGTGTTGTGTGCAAACACATAAAATTTGTTTATATGTTTATTCAATAAGAAAATCCTTTGAACTCTTTTCTTACAACTTTTTCACTGCCGTCATATCTTCCTCCCAAACCATCATCAATGGGAAAATCTTTTGAACTCTTCTATTACAACTTTTAGTATTTCTTAGTTTCTAACTCCTTCATTTGATTATCAATCTCTTAGTTTTTTTTTTACCACTATATATTTTTTTTTTAATATTATATGACTTAAAAGAAGATTGGACTAACATTATTAATTTTTTACGAAGTAGTAAACTAAAATATGATTCAACTTTTTTTTTTTGTAAAGTATTGGGTCAAACGTAATTTGGAGTGTTTGTATTCGTAAGTATTTGTATGTGATTCAATAAGTTTACGTAAGTATTTGTAATTGTATGTGTTTTCGTAAAAAGAAATTACTCCCATTTGTTATATTTTCATGAATCTGTAGGTCAAACTTAAAGGTATTGGAAATCTAATTTAATTTAACTATAATTCATTAAATTGATCTATTTTAATTAAAAATATAAAGAGAATGTGTCACAATAAGAAATGCTTATGTGTCACTCTTTTGAGTGAAACTTAACTATTATATATATGATTTTACAAACCTACATTGTTCTCTATTTTAAACCGTTCGATCAAATGACACGTCACCTATCCGCGTCAAACTTAATATTCAACGGCTGTGATGTAATTTCAAAGCCTTACATGGGATTGTCCCTGAAGAGACTGAGAAGAAGAAAAGTCATAAGGGTTTGGTCCGATTAAGTCCATAACACAATCATCAAAATCGATTTTAACGAGTGAGGAAGAATAATCATTTAACTCGCTATGGATCAAAGAAGCTTTAGACGAGCTTCCTCACAAGGCGGAGATCCAATACAGGTTCGGATGAATCTGTCACAAGCATCCAGTCAGGTCCCGTGACTTTCTTCGTCTTGAAAAACATATATTGTTTGCTATGTACAACAAATTCATATAAATCTCAAAATTTATTTGATTTATCGTATGCTATAATTTACACAAATAATAAAAATTAATTTTACGCTATAAATAAATTGAAATAAATAACATTTGCATTAGTTTTAATACTTTATGCAAAATTGATCAAAGCATATAACATCAAAGTATGCTTGATCAAAATTTAACTTTATGACATTTATGTACAATAGATATTATTTTTGTACGTTTATAAATATTGGATTACCCAGCTAAATATTAATATCGATTAAAAAATATATTAAATCTCGCGATTGGCGTGGATCAAAAGCTAGTTTGATAATATATAATAAAACAATGTAAGTACATTATTATTAGCTAATATTTTTTAAATTAAACATAATCAAATGTTTTGGGACAAAATAACATATATAAAGGAGAAATGCCATATTCTATTAATATGAAACCATGATACAAAATACTAAAATTAAGAAGAGACTCAAATACATAATTTAGAATATTGATACACTTCTGTATTTAAACTTCTCAATTTGGGCCACACTCTTGCACCTCCCATGTCTACACTGACAAAGCCCGAAACAGAAACTCTTCCTTGAGCACGCACTTAAATGATTCTCATACCCATCGTCCGTGTATTTGAAGATATAAATTGTCTGCATTCACACAGAAAAAAGAGTAAGACCATTAAGATGGGAATAATGAAAGTAAGTCAAAAGAAGAAGAAACGTAGAAAGGGCAGTATAATCACGAATATGATTTCTGACAACTTCAAAATGCATACATTGTCGGGAAAAAGAAAAAAAAGCTTATGTCTCACATTGCATATAGAATCAGTTGAACAAATATTATAGAGAATTTAATTTGAGGCAATAATCTATGGGAAAATGAAATATCTGACAAAGTCATAAACATTGCAGCTGTAAACAAAAGTAAGATGCATAAGTTGAAATAAGGAATAAGACTAAAAGCTAATGAACCAAATCGAACCAAAGCTATTGAGCACATGAAGCGATTGTTAACAAAACCAATAACTTCAAATGAAATCGAGAAATACTTGTAAGAGCAGGAGATGCAGAAGTTGATCTCCACGCAGTGATAACCTGAAATTGCTTGTGATGAATGTTGACTTTTCAGTTTCAGAGATTTGATGAGCCTGAACACTGAAACGGAAACAATATCAATGGAGATTTATTTGTTGTAGTTCTTTCTCGTTAAAGAAACAGGGGAAAGTGAAAGAAAACTGAGATCTTTAAATTTTTCTTCCAAAATCGAAAAAAATAGACAAGAGAATTCAAGTAGCTAGAGACGAGAGTTTCGGATATCAAAACATTTTACCTCCAGATCTACAACAAACGACGGACTGTTCCTCTCGATTTCGTATTTGTACTTAGCGGGCAATGTCTCCGATTTCATTAACGGAGAGGAAGAAACAGGAATCGAAGGCCAGTGATCGGGCTCACTAGGGTGTCTCCACTCGAGTCTCCCGAAAAAATAGATAGTTCTAATTCACATAAAACTTCTATTCCCAGACTCCCTCTAGGAAATAAGCAAGTCCTAACACACATAGAACTCTTATTCCTAGTCTCTCTAGAAGATAGACAAGTCCTAACTCACATTAAAACTTCTATCTCTAGCTCTCCCTAGGCAATAGACAAGTCCTAACTCATATAGGACTTCTATTCCTAGACTCTTCCTAGAAAATAGACAAGCTCTAGCTCACATAGAACTTCCATTTCTAGCCATCTCATAACACATAACTCATGACCCACCAGTCATACTATAAGAACTCACATCTTATAACCTCATTAATAAGAAAAACCCATCTTATTAATCTCAAAAATGTATAACTCGTTACATCACCAACGAAAATACATCAAAACTCATAGCAATATGCTATCACAGAAACTGAAACCCAAAAAAGACAACTCAAGCCTCAACTTGCTTCTCGAACCACTTCGAAAACTTTGCCTTCATCATAATCGCTGGTTCCCAAGTCTCCTCCTCAACACCATCACAATCCCACAAGACTCTCAATAACGGTATCCTTTTCTGGCGTAACATCTTGACTCTCCTCTCGAGTATACTCATAAGTCTCGCCCATCGTCATGTTTGGCTGAAGATCCTTCGGAATCCTAGCCAACACCTCCTCAGACTCATGCATACACTTCCTCAGCATCGAAACATGGAAGACCTTATGAAAAACCTTTATAATCTGAGGTAACTCCAAACAACCTTAAACGGACCCATAAACCTCAGACGTAACTTATTCTCTGAAATGGATCTGTTCGATCCCTCAACATCGCACCCTTGAGATACACCTGATCTCTCAGCTCAAACTCTAACTCTTTCCTCCTCTTATCGGCATACCTCTTCTGCCGATCTTGAGCCTCCTTCATGTTCAGCCTTAAAACACGGATCTTCTCTGTCGTTTCCTAAACAAAGTCTGCACCAAACATGCCCTTCTCCCCCACTTGAGTCCAGCATAATGGTGTACGACATGGCCTCCAACAGAGAGCCTCATATGGAGCCATACCGATACTCACCTGGTAGCTATTGTTATAAGCAAACCCTACCAGGTTCAAGTGATCCGCCCAATGACCACTATAATCCAGCACACACATTCTCAACAAGTCCTCGAGTGTCTGAATCGTCCTTTAGATTGCCCATCTGTCTGAGGATGATAAGAAGTACTCATATGCACCTTAGTGCCCATCTTAGCCTAAAGGCTCTCCAAAACTCTGAAGTGAACCTCGTATCACTGTCTAACACGATACTCAGTGGCACTCCGTGCAGCTTCACTATCTCTCGCACATACTTCTTAGCTAACACCGTCATTTCATCGATCTTCCTAATGGCAAGAAAATGTGCTGACTTAGTCAGACAATCCACAATCACCCAGATAGCATCATACGTTCGTGAAACCGGCAACCCTGTCACAAAGTCCATGTTAATCATGTCCCACTTCCACTCCGAAATGGGTAAACTCAACAACAAACTGCTCAAAACTTGATGCTCAGCCTTCACTAACTGACATACATGGCACGCCGCCACCCAGTTAGCGACATCCTTCTTCATCCCGACCCAGTGATAATACCATTTCGGATCCTGGTACATCTTACTCGCTCCCAGATGAATAGACAACATGCTCGCATGAGCCTCTCTCAGAATCTCCTGGCTCAAATCCTCATCCTTAGGCACACAAACTCGCATGTTCACAAGTATCGTCCCATTTGCAGAGACCTGATACTCAGAACCTGCAACCTTATAAGCATTAATCAACCCTTGATCCTTCTCCTGAGCTACTTGAATCCTGCTTAGCAAATTTGCCTGGTTAGCTGTCTCTAACCCCAACGGCTCCTGTGAGATAACACATAACCTCAAAGTGTTAATCTCACTCACCAAAGCCTCCATATCCTGCTCCTGAGCCGAAACAACTCTCATCCGACTCAATGCATCTGCAACCAAATTCTCCTTTCCCGTATGGTAACCAATCTCCAAATCTTATTCTGCTACCACCTCCATCAAACGCCTTTTTCTCTGGTTCAGCTTTGGCTGCGTAAAGAAATACTTCAGGCTCTTATGGTTTATAAACACCTGAACCTTTCTGCCATAAAGATAAGATCTCTAAATCTTTAAAGCGAAAATCACCACATCCAACTCAAGATCGTGGGTAGAGTAGTTGCACTCGTGTTTCCTCAACTGCCTCGTGACATATGCAATTACCTTTCCCTAGTGCATAAGCATACAACCCAGACCAAGTCTTTAAGCATCCGTATACACCACGTATGGCTAGCCTGGCTCCGACAACGCCAGCACTGGTGTACTAGTCAACATCTCTTTCAGCTTCCCGAAACTCTCCTCGCAAGCTGAAAACCACATAAAAAGAACATCCTTCCCTGTCAACTTTGTCATTGACTGCACCATACTCGCAAAACCCTTGATGAACCTCCTATAGTAACCCGCCAAACCAAGAAAGCTCATAATCTCAGTGGCATTCTTTGGTCTAGGCCACCCTCTGATGGCCTCTATCTTCGCCGGATCCACATAAACTCCATCTGCAGAAACCACATGCCCGAGAAAACTCATCTCTTGCTGCCAAAAACTGCACTTACTCAACTTTGCGTACAGCTTCTGCTCCAGCAGTTTCTCCAGAGTCACTCTTAGATGAACCTTGTACTCCTGAGGACTCCTCAAATACACCAAAATATCATCGATGAAGATAATCACAAACTCGTCCAAGTACTCCTGAAAAACCCCTTTCATTAGTCTCATGAACGCTGCTGGTGCATTAGTCAAACCAAATGGTATCACCACGAACTCATAATGCCCATACCTCGTCTTGAAAATAGTTTTCCTAACATCCGCCTCATCGATAGGAATCTGATGGTAACCCAAAGCCAAATCAATCTTGGAGAACCAAGTAGCCACTCGCAACTGATCCAACAACTCGTCAATATGCGGTAAAGGATACTTGTTCTTCACAGTAACTCGGTTAAGTCCCCGGTAATCGATGCATAACCAAAAACTCCCATCTTTCTTCTTCACAAATAGCACCGGCGCTCCCCACGGTGAACTACTAGGCCGGATAAATTCTTTCCCCAAAAGATCATCCAGCTGCTTCTTCAGCTCTGTCATCTCTGCTGGAGCCATTCAGTAAGGCACCTTAGATATCGAAGTCGTCCCAGGCTCCAACTCAATTGTAAAATGATCAAACCGAGACGGTGGCAATCCCTGCAACGATTGGAAAACATCCTAGAAGTCTTGAAGAATTCAGATATCCCAAACAGCAACCTCTCCAACAGACTCTGGCATCACAATCGTCACCAAGTACGCTTCACAACCCTTCTCAATCAACTGCTCGGCCTGAATTGCCAAAATCACGAGGCTCCCAGACGTCGGCCTCACTCCCTGATAAACCAACCTCCCCGCCTCTCGCTCAAACACAACTCGTCCTCGATGAAAATTCAGATGAATCCTTTACCGGTCCAGCCAATCCATACCCAGAATGACATCGTACAGCTCCACTGGACTAATAATCAGATCAGATGGCATAGACTTGAGCCCGCCCAAGAGTAGCTAAAGACTTGCCACCAGCAACCTTAACTACTCCCGGCTGCTCTTCGGAATCGCTCCAGATATCGCTGCCCTCCGCACACTCCAGAGTAATGAAGCAATTTGTAGCTCCAAAATCAAATATTACATGGGACTCACAACCGCCCACTACTAAGGTCCCTACACAAATCCTATGTGCCAAAGAACCCTAACATTCTATCACCGACACACAAGTTCCAAAACAGACTAAATTCAGCAACATTAACATTTAACAAGTCAAGTTTTGAAATTTACTTGTGATCAGTCTGGCGCTAGAACCACTCGCTTCCACCGAAGTGAACACCCGTGGTGCCGCTGCAATCTAAGCCACCGGCTGTACTGCCGCCACTGCCATCTGTTGCAGCCTAGGACACTTGGGCTTTATGCCCCGGCTCTCTGTAGTGAAAGCACACCCACGCTTCCCGAGCCTCATTCCTCTTCAGACAGCTCGCCACCCGGTGATCCATGCTCCCACACCCGAAGCATCCTAAACCACCCTGACCATCCTGACTCAGTCCGAAAGTGCTCTCCTACTTTCTCTTTTGTCCTAGCGTAGATTTGCCGCTTACTCAGACCCACCTGCTGCTGCGATCTCCTTTGCTGAACAAGTTAACCACCACCACCTACTCCCTCAGGTCATCCTCAATCGTCGTAGCAATCTCAACCAACTCTGTCCTCGTGGCGAACCTGCTTACTCAAAGTCCTCTCAAGAACCTCTTCACTTGGGTCTGCTCACCCTCCATGCCTCTATCCGCATGAACCAGAAGTTGAATGAACTCCGCGTCAAACTCCCTCACTGACCGTTCACCCTGAGTCAACTCCAAAAACTTCAACTCGAACAGATGCACCGCATCCTGCAGGAAATACTTGGCATTAAACTCTGCCAAAAAGTCATCCCATGCGATCCCTGTCTGCACCCTTCTGGCCTCAACACCTCTCCACCAGAGATGCGCCTCACCCTCTAGGTAATGAACCGCCAGATCAACTTGATATCCCTCTGGACACCTAATAGAGCGAAAGTTACGCTCCAATCTCAGCTGCCACTCATCGGCTTCCTCAGGCTTGGCACCACCTGAGAAAAATCCTGTGTCAATGCTCCATTATCCTAAGATAGGATGGGAGCTTCTTCGCAACCGCCACACCCAGCTGCACCCCAGCCCTACCCGGCTGCACACCAGCCATACCCGGCTGCACACCAGCCATACCCGGCTGTACTCCAGCCATACCTGGCTGCACACCATCCATACGTGGCTACACCCCAGCCATACTTGGCTTCACACCAGCCATACCTGGCTGCAATCATTCCACGGGTGGCCATACTGGAGCCTGAACCTGAGTTGGTATCCCACCCGGTAACCGCTCCAAGATCAAATGTAGCAGACCCGCCAGACGATCATCTCGATCTGGGGCTACACCTGCAGCAGCACCCCCACCCGGGCCCATCGCACCGCTAGCCACACCGGGACCCACACCAGTCCCACCAGTCCTCACACTGGTACTTATAGTGGCCACACCCACAGACCCCTCCTGAAATATCTGCGAAGCTGCCACCTGCTCCTCGGTGGAGGACTCACTCTCAAGCCCCCCCACCGTGCCCACGTCCTCCATGACCACCACGACCAACACGGCCTCCACGGCCTCTACCTCTGGTCCCTCTAGCCATCTCTCTGCACTACCCATCATAACACTAAGCATAGTAGAAACAAGAAATATCACAAAAACACATACCATGGAATCTCATTGAAGGTTCGGAGAAGATGATCTAGGACTCTAAACCCACACAACAATCAATCGACTAACTCACATAATCAATCAATCAAGTGCACCCGCCCTAGAACCATAAGGGCTTTGATACCAAACTGAAACAACCCGACTTTTTTTTTTTTAACAATTTACATTGGACTCGAATCAATGTTCCCATAAACATTAATTCTCAATATCCAATCAAGCTAACAACAACAACCAACGGAAATTACAGTAAATAATCAATCCAATTCAATCAACGAATAACTCCATTCAAATAAACCAATTCCATAATCAAATGAAACTCAATTCTAAAGAACAACAACCTAGCGATTCTAACAATCCAATCACATCAACCAATCGAGACACTAGATCATCTCTTCTTCTTGGCCATGATTCCACGATCACACTTTGTCTCTACCTGCATCACATGGTTAAAAGAGATGCGTGAGTATTATCATAAATACCTAGTGAGACGGTCATCTCATCCACTTGGCTATACACATAGGCATAAGCAAAAGATACAATACTAGGATGAGCAAACAACAACGCACAACACGAACAATCAAAGAAGATTCAGCACAAGAGCCCGTGCGTCAATCGACACACAACCGCAGTGTCGATGGATGCGTTCCTCGTGTGTTGATCGACGCACAGCTCGTGTGTCGATCGACGCACCGACGCAGTGTCCAGGAATCGAACCTATCCTCTCATGGATCAATTCCAGAACGCATCACATAGATCTCCTGCACAAAATCCACCAATATAACCACGAAATCCATACAAAACACACAATCAATTACATCCTATCAATTCTTTTACCCAGATAAGCCATGGTCACGTACTTACCTTGGTTTTGGAAAGGAATAAGGAATGAACTATGAAGAACGTGTAGAACACAACACCCAGATCTCCAAATCTGAAATCTCATTCTTCCCTTCACGAAGAACACAAGTCAAATCCACTTCCAGAGCCTCACAATCACACTCACAAGCTTTCAGGATCAAGAACGCGAAGAAATCAACAATGATTCTTCACATCTCTCAATCCTCTGTCAAAACTCTCTGGAAATTTTCTAGAACTATCTGGAACTCTAAAATTAACCAAAACGTGGCCAACCCCTCTTTTATAGGAAAGCCCTAGGGCTTCCCTCTTAACCGACCCCCAAACCGACAACTAAAATCGAACCAACCGGTTCAATTATACCTTGCGTCGATCGACGCACGACCAAAATCCCTAATTTGGTTCGCGGTCGTTACATTGATGATGTGTTGGTTTGATTGGATATTGAGAGTTAATATTTATGAGAACATTAATTCGAGTCCAATGTAGTTAAAAAAAAAACGGGTTGGGTTGTTTCATAAATCATACATCATTTCAAGTACAAAACAACATACATCTTTTTAAGTACAAAAACAATATGAATATACGGTAAATATTATAGTTTATTTCATAAACTTGAAAAATTTGTAAGACGTTCACATAATCTATTATATAATGGGAGAGTTTTCTCTCCTCTTAAGGTGTCAATATCATCACTTTGAAGCATTCACTTCATAAAAAAGGAGTAATTACATTAAAAATAAAGTTTAATGATTCATTTATTTCTTTTATCTTTTAATTATTGTTTTCTATTAATTACACACAACATAAAAATTTAAATTTACATAAAACGAAAATTAAAAATTGTGCAATACAATGAAACTAAATAGATATTAGAAGAACTAAAATAAAAAAAATTGATACAAAAATTAATATTAATAATTCCAACGTTAAAATTGATTAAAATTCTAGATAAATCATACATCATTTTAAGTACAAAAACAATATGAATTTACGGTAAAGATTATGTTTATATCATAAACTTGAAAAAATTGTAAAACGTTCACATAAAAGAATAAATGATTAAAATTATAGATAAATAACATGAGTCAATTCTAAAAGAACAAAAAATCAAATGATGATGAATGTTTGAGGAGATGTAATAAAATGATTAAAATGATGATTGTGAAGTAAAAAATATGATTAGATAGTGAAAAACTTGACGTTTGCTGAAAGATATGAAGAATTTCACTACAATGAGATGGAAATCAATATATAGTCTTAACATGTTATATATGACCAAAGAGAAAGTGAAAAAGAGAATAGATCCACGAAGGAGAACAAATGTGTTTTGGAAGATGTAGAAAATTAAATGAGATAAACAAGTGTTTTATAGCTTAAATAATGTAGGCAAAAGACTATATAAAATTTTCATATTCTTTTTTACTATATGAAATGAATGGTTTTTTTTATAAAAATACTTTATATATATTAATGGACTAGGTTATCGGATTTGAAACCATCTAAATTTTATTTGGTCGCACCAGTATGGTAGGTTGGATAGGCAAAAATATTTTATGTTGATTAAAAAAAATTCTTAAATCTTACTCTCCGAGTCCATTGTGGTTGCATAGAATTACCTTCTAAAATTTAAATTATTATACTTTTATTTCATGATTTATTTTTTTATATATTAAAATGATATCCCACGCAATGCGTAGATATAAATCTAGTTAATATAAAAACACATGTCAATCTCTCTTATTCTATTGATAATTTTTCTGGATTTTGTAATAAAAAGACAGGTTGTAATAAAAAGACAGAAAACATAGTAAAATAGATAGTAAAATAGGTAAAATATGGGACATATCACAAAACATCCTCCATCTTTAGAAATTTTCACCAAAGCCACTTTTGTTCAAACGATAACTTGACAGGTTAAGAAAAAACAATTTAAATAAAACGACGTTGTTTTCGTAAAACTCAAAAAAATCTACGATTTGAGTCAAAAGTTAAACCCTTAACTTATAAGTCAACCTCCTCTTCTCTCCACCATCTGCGCCGCCGGAATCGACCTTCTTCGGCGTCGCATCGACTTCCTCCAACTTTTTTTCGGTGTTGCATCGACTTTGTCTGAGCTTCTCCGCCGTCGTCGATTATTTCAAGTGTAAACGCTAGATTACCTACTGGAAATTTGATTTTGATGAAGTAAAAAGAAGATCTAATTTGGGTATGTAATTTCTTGTTTGGCGACTTTTTCTATGAAATTTCTTCTGGGTTTAGTTTGAAACGATGTTACATGTATTTTTTAGAATCTAAAATCGAAAGAGATGGAAGCGAGAAGCAAACTGAACCAGAAAATTTTCGAGATTTTAAAAGAGTTTATGACAAGGTAAGTTTGATTCTCTTACAGATATGTACTTTCAAGTTGGCTCAATTTAATCCATCTAAGGAATGCTGCAAACAACTTTTTGCTACTGTTTCAGCAAGGACTCAGTATGTTGCTTTTGTAATATTTTCATTGGAGATTACAATTTTGCAATCCCTCTGTGTCATGTTTATGAAAAAATTTCTTATGAAATTATCATCTCATGCATTCTTCAACGTCTTCCAATAGTTACTTCGTCCAAGTTGATCGAGAACATTATCAAGAAAAATGAAACAAGACGGCTTAAATCATATATAGAAGCAGGATGTATTAACATTCATGATGCTGCACAAAGCACAAGAGCTTGTATGTTACTAAATCAACTCTTTTGATTTATGTTTTAGAAATTCTTCATATATAGAAGCAGGATGTATTAACACATTGCTCTTTTCTTTCTTGTTCATCTGCTTCTTATCTGAAAACAAAACTACCAGAATAAGAAGTGCATACATCTTTATCAAGACTTTCTGACCACCTAGTCAAAGGTAATGTATTACTATTTATCGCCATATTACTCCGTCTCTATTTTTTGTTTTACAATCAGTTACTGTTTTATATCATCATTTACTCCTACATAATTATATTTTCTTTTTCTATAAACAATTATGCCCTTGTAATCTTTAAAATGTGGGTTTTAGAGCTCAAAGCTTGTCACTTGAGCTCGAACGTCTCGCAGATGAAGCAGGCCTTGCAATGGAGACTGCTACACAGGTAGATAAAGAATCAAGTCATGAATTAGTAACATATGATGAGGTAATATGTCAATAGAATTTGTTCACATGTTTCTCGAGTAAATCAACTTGTATCTCTGAGAAAACACAATTCATAATACTATTATTTGTTTGGATGTGTGTTGTTTCAGAAAACCGCGACTCTACCTTTTGCATGAAGTTACGGACTACGCTACATTTATTGTAGTAGCTTACAGTATGATGAAGCAAAACTATGCGATGCAGGTGCGCTCGATCTGAATTCTTCAAAACCTCAAAACTCACTGAAAGAAAGAAAAATGGATACTCTTAGGAAAAGATGTGAGATTGCAAAGTTTGAAGTCATCTTCTGGTGAACTAGAGACTTATACTCTGATGTGGTCATTGAGTCCTTTTGTAGAAGACGAGATTATGAACGGAGCATGGAAATTTATTTACTAAAACCACTATTTTTCATCCAAATTTTTTGTTCTGATTAGATTGTTTCAATCATCAATTAATCACTAGGCCAATACCCGCGCATTACGTCCGGGTTTTTGAATACTCCCTCCGTTTCTAATTATAAGATGTTTTGGCTAAAAACACGAAATTTAAGAATTTTTTTATTTCATATAAAATTATTTAATATATAAAATAAAAAAAACCAACCAATTCAAAAGAAGACTGCATAATATTATTAGTCACACAGGTATTCAATAAAGGTAAAAACTACCTAGAAATATGAAAATATTTTATATGATTAAATAAAAAAAACCTCCAAAAGATCTTATATTAAAAAAACAAAGAGAGAATAAATTTAGAGATGAGCAAAAAAATTATCACGTTTTGATTCATTGCAATCTGTTTTATTCTTATTTTGAATTTTTATTCTATACAGAAATACATTCTCGTATAAATTAAAATTTTTATTTTTATTTGAAAACGGAATGGAAAAAAAAATTCCATAAATCTCATTGAGATAAATTTATGAATAATTGAAAACGTAACAAACTTTCTCATTAAATTTAATGAAACAAATTTATTTATTTGAATATTTTATGTTATGTAAAATAATAATTCATTTATATTAATTTTAATATTATCATATTTGTTATATTTTTGAGAATTGTTGTTTCGCCCCGTTTCATCTTCTTTTTGTGCTGAGCTTTAAATTGAATATAAATTGAAAAACTATTTTGCTTCTCTGGTTTTTGTCACGATTTTGTTCGCACAAAATCCCATTCCGATATTTTTCTACCTTTATAAAAATATCCAAAAAAAATTATTACTAATATAAACGTAATAACAAAATCATTGGATGTAGAAGAATTAATTTTGCATATAAATGTAAGAAAATATGACCAGTTGGAAAATAAATTTCACAAAAGATAAAAAAATGAATAGGTAAGCTAAGTTCAAACTTTATACTAATTAGTTGAGTTAAATTTATGTTTTTATGGAACCATATTATTTATTGTTAGTTGTTTGTAATTTTAATTTTAATTTATTTGATTTTAGACTTAGAATCTATTATATAATGAGAGAATTTTCTCTCTTCTTAAAGTGTCCACATCATCAGTTTGAAATATTCACTTCATCAAAAAGGAGTAATTACATTAAAATTAAAGTTTAATAATTCATTTATTTCTTTTATCTCTCAATTATTGTTTTCTATTAATTACCACACAACATAAAAATTTAAATTTACATAAAAAGAAAATTAAAAAATTGTACAATACAATGAAATTAAATAGCTATTAGAAGAGCTAAAGTAAAAAAGTGATACAAAATATTAATATAAATATTTTCATCGTTAAAATTGATTAAAATTCTAGATAAATTATACATCATTTTAAGTACAAAAACAACATACATCTTTTTTAGTACAACAATAATATGAATATACGATAAAGATTATGTTTATTTCGTAAACTTGAAAAACTTGTAAAACGCTCACATAATCTATTATATAATAGGAGAGTTTTATCTCCTCTTTAGGTGTCCACATCATTATTTTGAAGCATTAACTTCATCAAAAAGTAGTAATTACATTAAAATTAAAGTTTCATGATTCATTTATTTCTTTTAACTTTTAATTATTGTTTTCTATTAATTATCACACAATATAAAAATTTTAATTTACATAAAACGAAAATTAAAAAATTGTACAATACAATGAAATTAAATAGATATTAGAAGAACTAAAATAAAAAAGTGATACAAAAATGAATATAAATATTTCCAATGTTAAAATTGATTAAAATTCTAGATAAATCATACATCATTTTAAGTACAAAAATAACATACATCTTTTTAAGTACAAAAACAATATATACAGTAAAGATTATGTTTATTTCATAAACTCGAAAAATCTGTCAAACGTTCACATAATCTATTATATAATTGGAGAGTTTTCTCTCCTCTTAAGATGTCCACATCATCACTTTGAAGCATTTTCTTCATCAAAAAGGAGTAATTACATTAAAATGAAAGTTTAATGATTCATTTATTTCTTTTATCTTTTAATTATTGTTTTCTATTAATTACCACACAACATAAAAATTTAAATTTACATAAAACAAAAATTAAAAAATTGTACAATACAATGAAATTAAATAGATATTAGAAGAACTAAAATAAAAAATTTGATACAAAAACTAATATAAATATTTTCAACATTAAAATTGATTAGTATTCTAGATAAATCATACATCATTTAAGTCCAAAAACAACATACATCTTTTTAAGTACAAAAACTCTATGAATATATAGTAAAGATTATGTTTATTTCATAAACTTGAAAAATTTGTAAAATGTTCACATAAACTATTATATAATAGGATAGTTTTCTCTCCTCTTAAGGTGTCCACATCATCACTTTGAATCATTCACTTCATAAAAAAAGAGTAATGACATTAACATTAAAGTTTAATGATACATTATTTATTTTATCTTTTAATTATTGTTTTATATTAATTACCACACAACAACAAAAAATTAAATTTACATAAAACGAAAATTAAAAAAATTGTACAATACAATGAAATTAAATTGATAATAGAAGAACTAAAATAAAAAAAAATTGATACAAAAGTTAATATAAATATTTCCAACGTTAAAATTGATTAAAATTCTAGATAAATCATATATCATTTTAAGTACAAAAACAACATACATTTTTTTAAGTACAAAAACAATATGAATATAAGGTAAAGATTATATTTATTTCAGAAACTTGAAAAAAATTACTTGACTAGGTTATCGGATTTGAAAATGGCTAAAATTTATTTGGTCGCGCCAGTATGGTAGGTTGGATAGGAAAATATATTTTAAGTTGATTAAAAAAAATTCTTAAATCGTACTCGCCGAGTCCGTTGTGGTTGCATAGAATTACTTTCTAAAATTTAAATTATTGTACTTTTTTCATGATTTATTTTTGACATATTAAAAATGATATCCCACGCAACGCGTGGGTATAAATGTAGTTAATATAAAAACACATGTCAATCCCTCTTGTTCTATTGATAATTTTTCTAGATTTTGTAATAAAAAGACAGATTGTTACCGTTTTTGAGCTTTTTGTTGAAAACTTATTTTTCTATTTTGAATTTTAGTACTGAAAACTAAATAAAATATGTCATTATTCATTTTTTTGGTTTTAGATAAATTGTTTTCATTTCATGATTTTTATTTCTATTCCCATAACTTTAAAATTCCCCACAAATATGTAATCTTGAAGTAAAACAATTTGGTTCAAGGTAAAATAATGTGTGTAGGTTAGATTCATTTTTCATTAAAAAAATATGCTATCATGACAAAAAAAAAAAATTCTGTATTTGTAATGCTAAAACTATATGGGTGAAAAAAACTCACGCGTATGCAAATCTCCACTTCTATTAGCCAATGACAATAGAACACCTGCACAGAAAAATGCCAAAAGTATCAGAATGAATATTTGACAAGCATATATATAGGAGAGACTCTCTACAAACAGAAACTAACTTCCTCTTTTAACAACTCTAACTACTTCAACGGTTAAATCTTCATCTTCTTCTTCAAAACCATCTCAATCTCCTTCATTTCTCTTCATCTTCCTTATGTAAATCTTCAATTGCTGATCACTACAATGATTTCAGAATAAGTGTATATGTTTCTATAGTATAACACAAGCTTTCTATATAACGACCGCGAACAAAAATTGAAGATTTTGTTGCGTGCGTCGATCGACACAAGGGGTGTGTGTCGATCGACCCAAGGTTAAATTGAACATGTTGGTTCGATTTTAGTCGTCGGTTGTGGCCTCGTGGTTTGGTCATTTTAGAGTTCTAGAGAGTTTTCAGAGAGTTTTGAGAGAGGATTGAGAGAAAAGAAGAATCATTGTTGATTTCTTCCTATTCTTTATCCTAAAAGCTCGGTTTGTTTGTTGTGGAACTCTGGATTGGTGATTGGATCCGTTTCTTCGCGAAGGAAGAAGAGATTTTGGATTTTGGGGAGGCGTTCTTCGCGTTCTTCATCGTTTTCATCCTTTTCCTTTCCGATAGCGAGGTGAGTGCATGACCATGGCTTATCTGGGTAAATGAATTGATAGGATGTGATTGTTTGTGTTGTTTGTGTGGATTCGTGCTTGTATTGGTGATCTTTGTGCAGGAGATCGTTGGAATGCGTTCGGGAATTAATCCATAAGAGGATAAATTCGATTCCTGGACACTGCATTGGTGCATCGATCGACACACGAAGTGTGCATCGATCGACACACGAGCAGTGCATCGATCGACACCAAGGTTGTGTGTCGATCGACACATGTGTTGCTTTACTGTTTCTCATGTGATTGTTCATGTTATGCATTGTTGTTTGCTCATCCTGGTATTGTATCTTTTGCTTATGCCTATGTGTATAGCCAAGTAGTACTCACACATCTCTTTTAACCATGTGATGCAAGTAGAGACAAAGTGTGATCGTGGAATCATGGCCGGGAAGAAGGGTTGATCTAGTGTCTCGGTTTATTGGATGTTGTTGTTAGAATTACTAGGTTGCTAGTGAATTCTGGAAGTGTTGTTTATCGTTATTGGTTATTGATTTGGAATTTGTTTAGTGTTTCAATAAAGTATGAGATTTATTGAATGGTGTTGTTTGGTTAATTGATTCTGAGTTCCGCATGTTTGTGTTTTTGACCGTTGAGGATTATTATTTGTGATAATAATAATCTGAGTTTGGAAAATTTTAATTTTTACGGGTTGGGTCATTTCTGTTTGGTATCAGAGCCCTTATGGTTCTAGATCGGGTGCACTTGATTGATTGATTATGTGAGTTAGTCGACTGATTGTTGTGTGGGTTTGGAGCCCTAGATTATCTTCTCTGAGCCTTCAATGAGATTCCACGGTATGTGTTTTTGTGATTTTTCTGGTTTCTAGTATGCTTAGTGTTCTGCTGGGTAGTGCAGAGATATGGCTAGAGGTACTAGAGACAGAGGTCATGGAGGCTGTGGAGGCCGAGGTGGTCATGGTGGGCGTGGGCGCGGGTAAGGACTTGAGAGGGAATTTGTTGCCGCGAGTGTGGCCCAGGAGACCACACAGGAGCAGGTGGTTGATTCGCAGGCATATCAGGAGGGGTCCGTGGGTGTGGCCACTGCGAGTACCAGTGTGAGGACTGGTGGGACTGTTGTGGAGCTACGAATTGCTTCATTACTCTGGAGTGTGCGGAGCTACGAGGTACATCTGATGTAACGACCGCAAACCAATTTAGAGATTTTGGTCGTGCGTCGATCGATGCAAGGGAGGTGCATCGATCGACGCAAGGTGGAATTGAACCGGTTGGTTTGATTTTAATCGTTGGTTTGCGGGTTGGTTAAAGGAAAACCCTAGGGCTTCCCTATAAAAGGGTGGTTGGCCGCGTTTTGGTCGATTTTTTAGAGTTCCAGAAGTTCCAGAAAGTTTCCAGAGAGTTTTGTGAGCGGATGTGAGATAAAAAGAGAATCATTGTTGATTTCTTCTTGTTATTGATCCTAAAAGCTCGGATTGTGTCTGTGAGGCTCTGGATTGGTGATTTGGTGCTCATCCTTCGCGAAGGAGGAGAAGATTTTGGATTGGAGATCTGGTTTCGAGTGTTCTTCGCGTTCTTCATATTTCATTCCTTTTTCCTTTCTAGAACCAAGGTGAGGCAAGAAGGGTTTCTTCCATCTAGGACGGATGCAAATCCAAAGCATAGTGTTGCTGCCATCACCACAAGGAGTGGAAAGACGCTTGGGGAACCAGTAGTGAAGAAGGGACTTAGTGCAGAGCAACTAGACCAGCTTGTGGAGATCGAAGATGAAGAGATTTTTGTTCCAGACCCCGTGTCGATCGACACAGGTTAAAAATCTCGATTTTGGAAATTACGCAATCGGTGATTCTTCACCCAAGGTCGACATGAGGTTGACGTAGAAAACTCATATTGATCGACATGAGGAGTGTGTCGATTGACATGGGTCCCAGAATTTCCCAATCTCTTCAAAACCTTCAGCCATTGAAGAGGAGAGAGTGTATAAGCCTAAGATACCCTATCTTAGGAGCAAGAAAAAGTCTAAGCAAGAGCTAGAGGATGCTACGTGCAAAGCTATCATGGATAAGCTAGTTGTGGAACTTCCTTTGGTTGATGCTATTAGGACTAGTCTGGTGATCCGACGTTATGTGAAGAGGATGGTTACCAAGAATTTGGGTCTTGAGGAAGGAGTTGTCATGATATCTGAGCAGGTCAGTGCAGTGATTCAGAATAGGGTTCCAGCGAAGATCACAGATCCGGGAAGCTTTGTGTTGGATTGTTTGATCTTCAAAGAGAGGTTTTTGAGGTCTCTTTGTGATTTGGGCTCTGGTGTCAACCTAATGCCACACTCCGTAGCTGTTGGTCTTGGAATGACGGATTTCCAACCTACCAGGATCTCTTTTATCCTTGCCGACCGATCAGACAGGATCCTAGAGAGTGTTTTGGAGGACGTTCCAAATCAGGGTTGGGGATTGCTTGATCCCTACTGACTTCGTAGTCTTGCAATACAACGAGGAATCCAAAGATCCTCTTATTTTGGGTAGACCGTTCTTAGCCACAACTAGTTCTATGATTGATTGCAAAGGAGGCAGTATTACGTTGAGTGTGGGATGGACAAACTAATGAAGAGACCTACCATAGATGGTCAGACATTCTATGTAGACACACTCACCGACATCGCACAAGAAGTCTTCAATGAGATGCATCCCATTGATCCCTTGGAAAGGACTGTGGTAAACCTATGACAGTGGAAAGACAGCTTGATGAGGTTGCTAAGGGGTATACGAGGATGATGGATGCTAGTAAGAAAGTGATGCAGTTGGTTGGTAATGTGGAGTTGGTTGGAACTTCAGTGAAAGCTACAAAGGTCAGTGATTGGAGTGAACAAAAAGCTCCAAAGACCAAACTCAAACCACTTCCAGCCGGGTTAAGGTACGCTTTTCTTGGTCCTAATTCCACATATCCAGTCATTGTTAGTGCTTCTTTGAACAATGCAGAGCTCACTTTACTACTAAGCAAGCTGCACAAGTTTCGCAAAGCTCTTGGCTATTCTCTTGATGATATTTCAGGCATCTCTCCGGACTTGTGCATGCATAGGATTCACCTTGAGGATGAGACTAAGTCATTGATTGAGCATCAGAGGAGGCTAAATCCAAATTTGCAAGAGGTTGAGATCTTGAAACTTTTGGAGGTTGGGATCATCTATCCTATTTCTGACAGTGTTTGGATTAGTCTAGTTCATGTGGTGCCTAAGAAAGGAGGAGTCACAGTGGTGAAGAATGAGAGGAACGAGCTGATTCCTACAAGAACAGTGACAGGACACAGGATGTGCATTGACTACCGGAAGCTCAACGCAGCCACCAGGAAGGACCATTTTCCTTTGCCCTTCATTGATCAGATGTTGGAGAGATTGGCGAATAATCCTTACTACTGTTTCCTCGATGGGTACTCCGGTTTTTTCCAAATCCCCATCCATCTAGAAGACCAGGAGAAGACCATATTTGCTTGTCCCTATGGTACTTTTGCATACCGTAGAATACCCTTTGGACTATGTAATGCTCCTGCGACTTTCCAGCTGTGTATGATGTCTATCTTCACAGACATGATTGATGATTACATGGAGGTCTTCATGGATGACTTCTCAGTCTACGGTTTTTCCTTCTGTAACGACCGCGAACCAAATTTTGGAATAATTGGTCGTGTGTCGATCGATACAGAGGTGTGTGTCGATCGACACATGTTTGTGAATTTGTTCTTCGCATTTCGGTCGTGACGATTGACACAGGTATGTGTGTCGATCGACAAGAATGTCAGCAGCAGAAAGTGTTTAAGTCAGAAATCGGATTATTTTTCTAAATAATCAGAAAATCGAGTTTTGCGAGGATTTTTGGGGGATTTCGGTGTGTTCTTGCGATTTCTAGATCGTTGGTGAACGTGTGTGCTTGTGGTGTTCGCGATTCGTGTGGGCGGCGCAGTTTTCATTTCCGGGAAGATCCGTTCTTCGTGTTCTTCGCGTTCTTTGTGTTCTTGAGCGTTTCGATCCATTTTTCCTTACGAATCGAGGTGAGTGCGTGACCATAGGCTTATATAGGTAGAAGGAATTGATAGAATACGATTGTGTGTGGTTTGGATCGATTTCGTGTTGTTTTTGTTGGATTTTTGTGCAGATTCGTGTTCTGGGTTTTCTGGGTTTGGTGTGCCGATCAACACAGGTATGTGTGTCGATTGACACGGGTGTCGGTAGGTGTGTCGATCGACTCCATTTGGTGTGTCGATCGACATAGGCCGTCTGTTGCATAGTTATTGTTGTTTTCTTGCTAGTTGATTGTTGTACTGGTATTGTATCATTTTTATACCTATATATCGATAGTCTGTATACGGAATGACCGTCTCACTGAGTATTTGTGATAATACTCACGCATCTCTTATAACCATGTGATGCAGGTAAAGATAAAGTGTGAACGTGGAATCTGGGCCGGGAAGAGGAGATGATCTGGTGACTCGTATTGTGTGTTATTTTATTAGAATTGCTAAGTTGTTAGTAATTCTGGAAACCGTGTGTTTTATTGTTGAATAATGTTGACCATTTAATCATTATGGGATTATTAAATGAGGATCGTGTATGATTGTTAAATCGCTTATTAATTCCGTATTGTCTTGTTTGTGATTTATTGGACCGTTGAGGATCTCTATTGGTGATAATAGAGATCCGGGTCAAAAAAATTTGAATTTTCGGGTTGGGGTGTTATATTTTGGTATCAGAGCTCTAGCGGTTCTAGGGCTAAAATATTTAATTGATTATGGGAGTTAGTCAATTGATTGTTGTGTGGGTATGGAGTCCTAGATCATCTTCTCTGAGCCTTGAATGAGATTCCACGGTATGTGTTTTTGTGATTTTCTATTTTCTAGTACTTAGTATTCTGCTGGTAAGTGCACAGTGATGGCTAGAGGTGCTAGAGGAAGGGGTCGTAGGGGCCGTGGAGGCCGAGGTGGCCGTGGTGGCCGTGGACATGGGCAGAGACTTGGGAGTGAGTATGCTGCCACGTGGGTGTCCCAGGAGACCACGCATGAGCAGGTAGCTGACTCGCAATCGTTTCAGGAGGGGTCCGTGGGAGTTACCGCGGGTGCTACCCAGGATCGAGATGATCGTCTGGAGGGTCTACTACAGCTGATTCTGGAGAGGTTACCAGGAGTGGTACCGGCTCCGATCAGCCTCAGGGGGTGCAGCCGGGGTTGGCTGGGGTTTTAGAGGAGCTTCCATCGTATCTGAGGATCATGGAGAAGATGCAGCATATTGGCACGGTGTTTTTCTCGGGAGGTGCTAAACCTCAGGAGGCTGATGAGTGAAGGCTACGATTGGAGCGTATCTTTCGCTCTATTAGGTGTCCGGACGGATACAGAGTTGATCTGGCGGTGCATTATCTAGAGGGTGATGCGCATCTCTGGTGGAGAGGTGTAGAGGCCAGGAGGGTGCAGGCCGAGATGGTCTGAGAGGATTTCTTGGCGGAGTTTAACACCAAGTATTTCGCACAGGAGGCGGTGGATCGGTTGGAGTCTAGGTTTCTGGACCTGGCTCAGGGGGACCATACAGTGAGAGAGTTCGACGCGGAGTTTAGTCGATTGCTGGTACATGTAGGTAGAGGCATGGAGGGCGAAGAGGCCCAGGTGAAGAGGTTCCTGAAGGGACTTCGACCAGATTTGAGGACTCGCTGCAGGGCGAGTAAGTTCGCCACGAGGGCAGAGCTGGTTGAGACGGCTGCTGCGATTGAGGAAGATCTCAGGGAGCAGGTTATGGTGGTTAGTCCACCGGTGCAGCAGCAGCAGCAACCGAGGAGATCTCAGCAGCAGGCGAGTTTGGGCAGGGGCGGCAAGCCTGCGCAGGGTCAGAAGAGGAAGTGGGATAACACTTCAGGAATCAGTCAGGTGGTTCGAGTTGCTACGGGTGTGGGAGCATGGACCATCGTGTGGCGAGCTGTTCGAAGAGGATCAGAACTTGGGATGTGCGGGTCGAGGTCCAGGATACGTGGGTGTGGTACCACTGCAGAGAGACGGGGCACATCAAGCCCAAGTGTCCTAAGTTGCATCAGTTGGCGGTGGCAGTGGTGCAGCCATTGGCAGTGTAGCCGTTGTCTCAGACTATGATATGCTCAAATTTACCCTGAGCTACTCTCTCAAATTAAGAGATCGTAGTAGTACTTAGGGATCGAATCCACAGGGAATCTAAACACAAAATCGATTAAAGAGTTCAAATTATGCTAAGTAAATAGTGATGAATGTAAAATAAACAGCAAACATAAACAAAGTGAATGATGATAAGGGTTCTAGTAATCAATTGGACAAAAGGTTAGGCTATGGGTAATTCGCAGGAATGAATCAAAATTGATCGTGTCGATCAACACAGATGTCTGTGTCGATCGACACAGAGATAATTAACCGTAGGATTTGTTAAGTGCAGTTCTAGAACTCAAACACGAATGTAAAACCAATCAACTTTCGTTGCAGAGATTATCTATGACTAAATTTCTAAATTCCAAATTTTTTTGCAAACTTAGTGAATAAAATCAAGCATTAAATTCAGGTTCAATTGTTCACAAAATTACTAAGCCAAATTTCTTTGCGAATAGATAATTTTGCTCATCTAAGATTATATCAGGTTGTTAATAATACTTTCGCATCTATTAAAGCAACCTAGGATATCCAATTTCAGTTAATCAATCCTAAAATCAGAGTTAAATCAATCTAGATGAAGAACATAAAGATAAATCCTAACAGTTTTCATTCCTATCAATTTTTCATCAAACCATTGAATCACCCTAAACCTAACAAACAAACTACTCAGACATAGATGCACTAAACATTATGAATGAAATAAATTGCATAAAAGAGATAGAGTAAGTGATACAGAGATTCGAAAACGATGAAATCTGGAAGTCTGAAATCTCCTAAAAGCTCTACAAATCTCCTCTCTCTCAAGTCTCAATTAAAAACTGGATAAAAACATGAAAGCTTAAATAAAAACTATATATAATGTCTAAAATTCGAATTGGGCTTTTCTGTAAACTTATGGGCTTCGTGGGCTGAAGAGGAAATTCTTCAATCTTCGCGTCAGACATGCTTGTGTCGATCGACACACAGGACCGTATCGATCGACACAGCCTTGAAAACTTGACTCTGACTTGATCACTTTGGCTCCTCTTTCTTCGATGCTCCAAAAAGCTCCAAAAACTCCCATAAAGCTCCAATCGTCCAATAACCTACAAAGATTCTAAAAGACTCAAAAAATACCAAAATGACTCTATGAAAAGGACTTATATCATGGTCGAAAACGGGTAAAAACCATGATATATCAACTCCCTCAGACTTAGCATTTGCTTGTCCTCAAGCAAAACATACACCAAGAATGTGAAAGAGGTTTGAAAACTCAGAAACTTACCTTCCCTTGGAGTACCGGACCGATCTCTTTCAACTAGTAAGCCACATAATGCATAACCAACTCAAAACCAGACCACCATGTACTTCTCCATAGACATTCGCAACCTCCCAAATTCATTCACGACTTCTCAACATAACTCGCTAGTCCTCATTGCTGGGTATCGTCCCAGATCTCGATGCCAAGAACCTTCTAGACTCATTCTCATACTATACCATGACTAGTGAACCATACAACCTTCGATACTCTTTCTCTCCCCCAGACTTATTCGATTCAGAAACTCAAAAATAGTGCTTTCACTACTATTGTTCCTTGTGAGGAGACATGGTCGTGAGATCGCTCGTCCTCTACATCCATTCTAAGGGACTCAGACTGCTGCTTGTGAGCTCCAGGTGATCACCTCTTGAGTACTGACGCACTGGAATTTTATTTCCTCATCTTATACTCAAGAACTATCATTTCACCCCAAATCATTTTTTTTTTTCGATCGAAGGAGAGGAGTACCATTCTTTTCAACAGAGATTGCACTTGTCATGTATGAATGAGGAGTCAAGCTCTATGAACACCAATTACCGAGGAGACCGTATAATTAGCTCGAACTTGGCGGATCATGCTGGAAGATATATGTCTCCAGTTAACTGGTCAACCTTAGGATTTTCCATTAGTCTGATTCTGAAATCGATCTTGGAAAAATGGTCACACAACTGAAAAGAAACAATCCAATAATCCAAAAGAAGGGTCATAGTTTCCAACTGACTACTTTGACTCAATAAAACGTTTTGGACTGACTCTCAAAAATGAAAACAAAGTTAGCAACTACCTCCCCCAGACTTAAACAACACTGTCCCTAGTGTTAACAAGCCAGAGGTTGGTGAAAGAAGTCAAAAGGACAAACAAACTTGTTAATGGAACTCGAAATTTTACCAACGTTGGGGCCGTGTTGATCGACACACAAGTCCATGTCGATCGACATGGTGCTTCTGATTGGAGCAGCAGTTTCCTCATCATGTTGAAATCAAGTTCAATGTTAATTTTCTGCAAATGCCATCAGTAAACAAATCAAAAGGAAAACACTGGCAAATCACATTAGTTCCCAAATTTAGAAATCCTAAAGAAACATCCAACAAACTGACCCAAAAGAATACAGAAAAACAGACTCAAGTTAGAAAAATAAAAGAAATTAAGTGAAACAGAAAAAGGATAAGTGTGGAGGATCTAATCCTCCTCAGATGATGATGACTGATGCGGTGGAGTAGGTGGGCGGGGACGAACACATCCACAACGAGGCCAGGAAGACATGGTTGTCCAGATGACCTGGAGACTCTGAGCGACCCAACTCTGAAACTCGTCTAGAGGGCGGTCAGGCAAGGGTGGTAGCGGAGGAAGCTGAGGTGGGGCACTGGAAGTGCCTGCTCCTGAGGTACCAGCTGGAACAGCATCCCTAGTAATCTGCTTGCGCACAGGTCCAACTGTATGCACAAGTCTCTCGTCAGGCTGAAAAGCCAGCAAAAGGGGGTCAACTGCGATGTCCATCAATGCAAGAAGGGGTAACTTCACCATGCGCTGCTGTCTAGGAGAAATGCGAAAACCCTAGTGATTTGGTTGCTTAAGCCAGGTGGCCCTAGTCAGATAGTCCAAATCCACTCCATAAACTGTGTTATCCACACTGCAGATAGAAGTGTCAACCTCAGAAAACGTAAAGATGGGAGTGAGAAGACTACCAGCAGTGAAAA
This sequence comes from Arabis hirsuta, assembly GCA_964056655.1. NCBI lineage: Eukaryota > Viridiplantae > Streptophyta > Magnoliopsida > Brassicales > Brassicaceae > Arabis > Arabis hirsuta. The sequence continues at coordinate 12,135,845 of OZ053301.1, read as the reverse complement.
GCTTGCTGCTCTTCGTCAGCGTGAGTGGCGTGTGCTTTAAAGAGAGAAGTTGGCATGCAAAAACAACCCCCATGTTAGGTTGAATCTCATCCCAAGTCGGGTTTACCACATTCAACCGGAGAGCATATGACAGCAAAACCAGCTCCTGTAGCCTCATCTTTCTTAGCTCCACCTTGCACATAATCGTGGTAGAGAAAAGGCGAAGCAGATACCTAAGCATTGGATGCCTCACATCCGTATGTGTGGAGGCAGAAGCAGTAAACCTCCCTGATCCAAATCGTCCCCAGAACTCCTGCGGGTCAGGCAACATATCTGGAAGATCCTTATAAAGGCCATCCTGGTCAAAACCATAGATCCTGCAAAGGTCCCATAGTGAGAGCTTGTAACAGACCCCTCTAATATTGAAGCTAAAAATCCAACTCCGGGTATCATCTTCACCCTCAGCAGTAGATGCCACACAACCCAGCTGCATAGATGCAAAAAACTGGCGAACCAAATCGGGGTACATCGGAGAATGTCGTGTCGCGAGTGTACCCAGGCCTGCATTTTGCAGTAAACGTAACACCTCCTATTTTAAACCCAAACGTCTCATTGTTCGGCTGTCACCAAACCAGGTCCTTGATAATTGCACCTTCAGCCACTCATTATACAGTAGAGAATCATAGTCATCCCATTGGGATGTGTTCTTTCTACGGAGAACATCCTCTCGAAGAAGAACCTTAGCAGGGACATGTCGATCGACACACAGGTCCGTGTCGATCAACACAGATCATTTTGTTCCAAAAATCTGAATAAAACCAATCTAAAATACCTATACTAAAAATAAAAATAAAGTTAGTAAAACAAAATGAAAAATCAAATTAATTTACACGTACCAGTGGGTTGCCTCCCACTAATCGCTTGTTTTCAGTCATTAGCTTGACTGTGTCGGAGCTTAGACAGCGGGTGCATCATCCAGAGGCACAATGTGTCCTTCTGGAATCTCGGCTTCTGCCCAATAATGCTTCACCCTTTGCCCATCCACGGTGAACTCCTTCCCATCTTTACTAATGAGGACAACAGCTCCATGTGGTCTGACTTCTTTAATGGTGAAAGGACCTGACCAACGAGAACGCAATTTACCAGGAAAAAGCTGTAAACGAGAGTTATAAAGCAATACCTGGTCATTTGGTTGGAATGTCCTGGAGATGATCCTTTTATCATGATATGCCTTAGTCCGCTCCTTGTATAACTTAGAGCTTTCGTAGGCATGATGTCTGATTTCATCCAGCTCATTTAGTTGTATCAGACGCCTCTCTGCAGCAGGCTTGATGTCGAAGTTGAAAAGTTTCACCGCCCATGCTGCCTTGTTTTCCAACTCCACCGGTAGATGACATGCTTTCCCATAAAGCAGATAAAATGGAGTAGTTCCCAGAGGGGTTTTGTAAGCAGTCCGATAGGCCCAAAGTGCATCATCCAGTTTGCTAGACCAATCTTTCCTTGTAGAATTGACAGTCTTCTCAAGGATCTCCTTAATTTGTCTATTAGATACCTCAACTTGTCCACTCGTCTGAGGATGATAAGGACTGGCCACAAGATGATGAACTCCGTATTTCTGCAAAAGCTTAGAAAAAACCTTGTTAATAAAGTGTGTTCCACCATCACTAATGACAACCCTGGGGACTCCAAATCAAGGGAAAATGATGGTCTTAAATAGCTTAACAACCACCGCAGCATCGTTCCTAGGACTAGCAATCGCTTCCACCCATTTGGAGACATAGTCCACAACGACCAGGATGTACTTGTTCCCATAAGACGATGGGAAAGGATCCATAAAATCAATGCCCCAGCAATCAAAAACCTCAACCTCAAGGATGACGTTTTGTGGCATCTCGTTCCTCTTAGTTATCTTGCCTCTCCTCTAACAACTGTCACACTGTGCAACAAAGGCATGAGCATCCTTAAACATTGTGGGCCACCAAAACCCTGCTTGCAGAATCTTGGAGACCGTCTTGAACGTGGCAAAATGCCCAGCATACTTAGAACCGTGACACTGGAAGAGCACATCACGAACCTCACTCTCTGCAATGCACCTCCTGTAGATACCATCTAAACAGTGCTTGTAGAGATAAGGCTCATCCCAGTAATACCGCCTAAGTTCTCGCATGAACTTCTTCCTTTCATACCCCTTAAGATCTGTAGGTACGTCCTCTGCAGCTAGGTAATTGGCGATGTCAGCGTATCAAGGTCGGTTGGATCCAGAGATAGCACATACGGTATCACGAAATGTCCCACCTGATGTCCAGCAGGTGCGATGTCGATCGACACACAGGTCCGTGTCGATCGACACATCGACTTTTGGGTTCTGCCAATTAACGAATGGATCCCGTGTCGATCGACACAAGTCCTTTGTGTCGATCGACACAACATTTAGAACTCCGAAAACGTGTTGATCGAGCTCTTTTCTCGTTTGCAATCCAATCTCAATAAAGTGTACACTCTCCTTTGGGAAGTAGTCATCGATGGGGACGCTGTCTTCTATGCGAATTCGCAAAAGATGATCCGCGATGCCATTTTCAACCCCTTTCTTATCCTTGGAGGAGTAGAATCCATATCAACAACCTCGGCTTGGCATCCTTCTTCTGCATTAAGTACTTGAGTGCTGAATGGTCAGTGTGCACTATCACCTTAGCTCCAATCAAGTAAGGACGGAACTTCTCAAAAGCAAAAACCACAGCGAGCAACTCTTTTCTGTAGTAGCATAGTTCCTCTGAGCCTCGTTGAGTGTCCTACTAGCATAGTAAATGGCGTGAAGCTTCTTGTCCTTCTTCTGACCCAACACAGCTCCAACTACAAAATCACTGGCATCACACATCACCTCGAAAGGCAAATCACAGTCCGGAGGTTGCACTATTGGAGCACTCACCAAAGCCTGCTTGATCTGTTCAAAAGCAGCTAAACAATCAGTATCAAAAACAAATTTGACATCCTTACAGAGCAAAGTGGTGAGTGGGTGGGCAATCTTTGAGAAGTCCTTGATGAATCTCCTGTAGAATCCTTCATGTCCTAAGAAACTTCGAATCTCCTTGACTGAAGTAGGTGGTTGCAGACTTGTCATGACTTCGATCTTGGCTCGATCCACCTCGATTCCATCGGCTGAAACTTTGTGACCAAGTACAATGCCATCTTTCACCATAAAGTGGCATTTCTCCCAGTTCAGTACCAAGTGTTTCTCCACACATCTGGCAAGCACCTTCTCCAAGTTGTCCAGACAATCCTTGAAGGACGAACCATAGACTAAGAAATCATCCATGAAGACCTCCATGTAATCCTCAATCATGTCCGTGAAAATCGACATCATACAGCGCTGGAAAGTTGCAGGAGCATTACACAGTCCAAAGGACATTCTGCGGTATGCAAAAGTGCCATATGGACAAGTAAACGTGGTCTTCTCCTAGTCCTTTGGATGGATGGGGATTTGGAAGAACTCGGAGTACCCATCGAGAAAGCAGCAGTAGGGATGATTTGCTAGTCGTTCCAGCATCTGATCAATGAAAAGCAAAGGAAAATGGTCTTTCCTCGTGGCTGCGTTTAGCTTCCGGTAGTCAATACACATCCTGTGCCCAGTCACTGTCCTTGTAGAAATCACCTTGTTCTTCACGTTTTTTACCACTGTCACTCCTCCTTTCTTGGGCACCACATGAACCGGACTAATCTAAACACTGTCTGAAATGGGATAGATGATCCCAGCCTCAAAAATTTTCAAGATCTTCTTCTTGACAACCTCTTGAAAATTTGGATTTAGCCTCCTCTGATGCTCAATTGATGACTTAGTCTCATCCTCAAGGTGAATCCTATGCATGCACAAGTCTGGAGAGATACCTGAAATGTCATCAAGAGAATAGCCAAGAGCTTTGCGAAACTTGCGCAGCTTGCTTAGTAGTAAAGTGAGCACTGCATTGTTCAAAGAAGCACTAACAATGATTGGATATGTAGAATTATGACCAAGAAAAGCGTACCTTAGCCTGGCTGGAAGTGGTTTGAGTTCAATTTTTGGAGCTTTTTGTTCACTCCAATCGCTGACCTTTGTCGTTTTCTCTGAAGTTCCAACCAGCTCCACATTACCAACCAACTGCCTCACTTTCTTACCAGCATCCATCATCTTAGCATAACCCTTAGCAACCTCATCCAGCTGACCTTCCACTGTCACAGAGTTCACCAAAGTCCTTTCCAAGGGATCAATGGGATGCATCTCATTGAAGACTTCCTGTGCAATGTCTGTAAGAGTATCAATGTAGAATGTCTGACCGTCGATGGTAGGTCTCTTCATCAGCTTGTCCATCTCAAACTTCATCTCTAAATCGCCCACACTCAGAGTAATACTGCATCCCTTGCAATCGATCATAGCACCAGCTGTAGCTAAGAACGATCTACCTAAGATAAGAGGATCTTTGGGTTCCTCGTTGTATTGCAGAACAAAGAAATCAGTAGGGATCAAACAGTCTCCAACCTTGATTGGAATATCCTCCAAAACACCCTCAGGGATCTTGACTGAATGGTCGGCTAGGATAAGAGAGATCCTAGTAGGCTGGAAATCAATCATTCCAAGACTAACAGCTACAGAGTGTGGCATCAGGTTAACACCAGAGCCCAAATCACAAAGAGACCTCGGCAACCTCTCCTTGAAAATCAGACAATCCAACACAAAGCTTCCCAAATCCGTGAGCTTCTCTGGAACTCTATTATGAACCACTGCACTAACCTGCTCAAATCATTGCAACCTCTTCTTCAAGACCCAAATTCTTAGTGACCATCCTCTTCACGTAACGACGGATCACCGGGCTAGTCCTAATAGCATCAATCAAAGGAAGCTCCACAACCAGCTTATCCATCACAGCCTTGCACCGAGCATCCTCTAGCTCCTGCTTGGACTTCTTCTGGTTCCGAGCATAAGGTATCTTAGGCATATACACTTTCTCCTTTGCATCAGCTGTGGGTTTTGACAAGGTTGGGTTCATCTAGGAGCCGTGTCGATCGACAGTGTCCTTGTGTCAATTAATATGATCTTTCTGTGTCAACCTCGTGTCGAGTGTCGTGTCGACCTTACGCGAAGAATCACCGATCGCGTATTTTCAGAATCAGACTTTTCAACCTGTATTGATCGACATACTTCTTCCGTGTCGATCGACACGGGGTCTGAAACAAGTTTCTCATCATCTTCGATCTCCATGAGCTCGTCCAACTCCTCTACGTTAAGTCCTTTTTTCACCACTGGCTCTCCAAGCGTCTTACCACTCCTCATGGTGATAGCAGCAATACTATGCTTCGGATTTGCATCTGACCTAGATGGAAGAAACCCTTTTTGCCTCTTCGAATTCTCTGCGGTCTGAGCAAACTAAGTATCCAATTTCTTGACATGGGTGTTCAAGGCTTATAATTTCCCTTTCAGATCTTGGTACATGGCATCCATTTTCCGGTTAAAGCTCACTGTCATCTTCTGTTGACCCTCCAAGATCTGTTCCAGCATAGATTTCATCTCGGTCTTTGATGACTGAGGAGGAGGTGTTTGATAAGAAGACGAACCGTAGTTCCTCGTGTAGTTGCTCTGGAAAGGCTTCTGGTACTCGGTCTTCTGAAACTACGGCTTAGGAGAATAGCTCGGTGAGCCTGGAGTTCCTGTGAATGTTGTCCTCTGGTTGTTACCGTTGAAGTTCTTGTTACCCTGCTGACTACCGAACCTCTGACTTTGAAACCCAGTCCCACTAATGTAGTTAACATCCTCTTCATCCTGCTCTTCCTCTAGAATGAAGGTCTCTACCTCTTGAGCAAACTGAACAGTCTTCTTACCCACTAGCAGGTTATGCACAGAGTCAATCTTGGCTTTCACCTCAGCTATCTGGCTTCCATCTATGTTCCCACCAAGTTTCTTCCTCTCGAATTCTGCGTTCTTGGTACTATTGCTAGAAGCCAAGTTATCAATAAGAATCAGTGCATCCTCCGGATAATGAGTGTTGAAGTTCCCATTGACAATCTCTCTGGTAGGACTTGAATCTTCCCCAGGAAGCCTTAAATGCCTTAGTCGGTCCCTGCTTGAAAGTAGAGATCTTAGTCCTCAGATCCTCGGATCTCGCCTCATCAAAGAAATTGTTTAGGAAAGCATTTTTGGTGTCATCCCAAGTAGTCAGCGAGCCCGGCTCCAGCTGCTTCAACCAGTAGGCTGCTTCTCCACCCAGAGAGTAGGGGAAAAGCTTGCAGTAGAGGTAATCGCTAGACACTCTGTTGGCCTTAATGCTAGATGCCAAGTCCTCGAACCTCTCAATGTGGTCCAAGGGGTGCTCAGAGGATAGGCCATGGAACGGGTGCTGAGCCATAAGAGAGAAGTAAGCCAGCTTCAGCTCAAAATCGTTCCTCGGAAAAGAAGGAGGACGAATCGCTGCCCTGTTGGCACAGATCCTCATCCTTGGGTACACAAACCCGCCCGTTCACCAGTATCGTCCGATTCGCCAAGACCACATACTCTGAACATGCCACCTTCGAAGCATCAATCAAACCCTGATCCTTCTCCTGAGCTACTCAAATCCTGCTCAGCAAATCTGTCTGGTTAGCTGCCTCTAACCTCAACGGCTTCTGTGAGATAACACATAATCTCAACGTACTAATCTCGCTAACCAGAGCCTCTATATCCCGCTCCTGAGCCGAAGCAACCCTCTTTCGACTCAACGTATATGCAACCAGATTAGCTTTACACGGATGGTACCTAATCTCCAGAATCGTAATCTGCTACCAACTCCATCCAGCGCCTCTGTCTCTGGTTTAGCTCCGGTTGAGTGAAAAAATACTTTAGACTCTTGTGGTCTGTGAATACCTGCACCTTCCCGCCATAAAGATAAGATCTCCAAATCTTTAAAGCGAAAATCACCGCAGCCAACTCCAAATCACGGGTAGGGTAGTTGCACTCGTGCTTCCTCAACTGCCTCAAAGCATATGCAATAAACTTCCCCTGCTGCATCAGTACACAATCAAGACCAACTCCCAAAGCATCCGTATACACTACGTAAAGCTCACTCGGCTCGGGTAATGCCAACACTGGTGTACTTGTCAACATCTCCTTCAGCTTCCCGAAACTCTCCTTGCAAGCTGAAGACCACACAAAAGGGACATCCTTTCCCGTCAACTTCGTCATCGACTGCGCTATACTCGCAAATCCCTTGACGAACCTCCGATAATAATCGCTAACTCGAGAAAACTTTGGATCTCGGTGGCATTCCTCGGTCTAGGCCACCCTCTGATAGCCTCAATCTTAGCCGGATCCACAGAAACTCCCTCTGCAGACACCACATGGCCAAGAAAACTCATCTCTCGCTGGCAGAAATTGCATTTGCTTAACTTTGGGTACAACTTCTGCTCCCGCAGCTTCTCCATATCTACTCTCAAATGCACCTCATGCTCCTCAAGACTCCTCGAATACACCAGAATATCATCAATGAAGATGATCACAAACTCATTCAAATACTCCTGGAACGTCTCGTTCATCAATCTCATGAACGCTATTGGCGCATTTGTTAACCTGAAAGGCATCACCACAAACTCATAATGCCCATACCTCGTCCTGAAAGCAGTCTTCCTAACATCCGCCTCGTCGATAGGAATCTGATGGTAACCTGAAGCCAAATCAATCTTGGAGAACCAGGTAGCCCCTTGCAATTGATTCAACAACTCATCAATCTGCGGTAGAGGGTACATGTTCTTCACAGTGACTCGGTTAAGTCCCCGGTAATCAATGCATAACCGGAAACTCCCATCCTTCTTCTTCACGAACAACACCGGCGCTCCCCACAGTGAAACACTAGGCCATATTTAACTCTTCCCCAATAGATCATCCAACTGCTTCTTCAGCTCTGCCATCTCTGCTGGAGCCATACGGTAAGGCGCCTTGGATATCGAAGTCATCCCAGGTTCTAACTCAATCATAAAACGGATCCGACCAAGACGGCAGTAATCCCTGCAATGACTGGAAAACATCCTGGAAGTCCTGAACAACTTGAATATTCCTAACTGAAACCTCTCCAATAGTTTATGGCATCACTATCATCGCCAAATACGCCTCACAACCCTTCTCAATCAGCTGCTCAGCCTGTATGGCCGAAATCACGAGACTCCCGAAAGTCGGCCTCACTCCTTGATAAACTAACCTCCCAGCCTCTCGCTCAAACACAACTCGTCCCCGACGACAATCCAGATGGACCATGTACCAATCCAGCCAATCCATGCTCAGGATGACATCATATAGCTCCACCGGACTAATAATCATATTTGCTGTCATCAACTCTCCCGCCACCAGAATATCCACACCACGAGCCCGCCCGAAAGCAGCCAAGGACTTGCCACCATCAACCTTAACTACTCTCGGCTGCTCACTGGAATCGCTTCGGATACCGCTACCCTCCACACACTCCAGAGTAATAAAGCCATTCGTAGCTCCCAAAACAAATAAAACATGGGACTCACATCCGCCCACTATTAATGTCCCTGCACAAATCTCATGTTCTTAAGAACCCTAACACTCTAGCATAGACTCACAATCTCTAAAACAGACTAAATTCAAACACCAAAAGAATTTAAAAAGTCAAGTCCGGAAATTACCTGTGATCGGTCTGGCGCTAGAACAACCCGTCTCCACCGAAGTGAAAACCCGCGGTGCCACTGCAATCTGAGCCACCGGCTGAACTGCTGCCACTGCCATCTGCTGCAGCCTAGGACACTTGGGTTTGATATGCCCCAACTTTCTGCAGTGAAAGCACACCCGCGTATACCAGGCCTCGACCCGTGTATCCCGAGCCTCAGTCCTCTTTGGACAGCTCGCTATCCGGTGATCCATCCTCCCACACCCGAAGCAACCTGAACCACCCTGACCACCCTGACTGGCCCCTGAAGTGCTCTATCACTTCCTCTTCTGTCCTTGCGCAGGCTTTCCACCCCTACTCGGACCCACCTGCTGCTGCAACCTCCTCTACTGCTGCACCGGTGGACTAACCACCACAGCCTGCTATCTCAGGTCATCCTCAATCGCAGTAGCAATCTCAACCAGCTCCGCCCTCGTGGCGAACCTACTCGCTCTACAGCGAGTCCTCAGATCTGGTCAAAGTCCCCTCAGAAACCTCTTCACCTGGGCCTGCTCGCCCTCCAGATCTCTACCGACATACATCAGGAGCTGACTGAAGTCCTCATCAAACTCTCGGACTGGCCGCCTACCCAAAGCCAACTCCAAGAATCGTAACTCCAAGCGATCCACCGCCTCCTGCAGAAAGTACTTGGCGTTGAACTCAGGCACAAAATCTTCCCAGGCCATACCCACCTGAGCTCTCCTAGCCACCACACCTCGCCACCAGAGATGCGCATCACCATCGAGGTTATGAACTGTTAGATCCACCCGATATCCCTCTGGACACCTGAGAGACTGGAAGTTAAGCTCCAATCTACTCTCCATAGATCCGCCTCCTCAGGCTTGGAACCAACCGAGAATAACCCGGTGTCAATCCTCTACATCTGCTCCATCATCCTAAGGTAGGATGGGAGCTCCTCCCCAACCGCCACACCCGGTTGACCCCCAGCCACACTCGACTGCACACTAGCCATGCCCGGCTGCACACCAGCTATACCCAGCTGAACCCCAGCCACACTCGGCTGAACACCAGCCACACTTGGCTGCACTCCTGGAGCCTGACCCGGAGCTGGTACCTCACCTGGTAACCGCTCCAGAATCAACTGTAGCAACCCTGCCAAGCGATTATCTTGATCCTGGGCAAAACCTGCCGCAGCACCCCCACCTAGGCCCACCGCACCACCAGCCTTCACACTAGTACTCATGGCCACACCCACGGACCCTTTCTCAAACGCCTGCGAGTCAGCCACATGCTCTTGCGTGGTCTCCTGGGCCACACTCACAGCAATAGACTCACTCTCGAGTCCACGCCCGCCACGACCACCTCGGCCTCCACGGCCCCCACGACCTCTGCCTCTAGCGAATCTCGCCATCTCTCTGCACTACCCAGCAGAAAACTAAGAATACTAGAAAACAGAAAGTCAAACAACACATACCGTGGAATCTCATTGAAGGCTCGGAGAAGATGATCTAGGTTTCCAAACCCAGACAACAATCAATCGATTAACTCACATAATCAATCAATTACACCTGCCCTAGAACCATAAGGGCTCTGATACCAAAATAAAACAACTCACCCCGTAAAATTTAAAAATTTTCCCTTTCGGATTATTATTATCACAAATAATAATCTCCAACGGGTCAACACAACAATGCGGAAATAATAAACAATTAAACAACAGTCCTAATCAATAAATCTCATACTATATTGATCTATCTAATTCCAATTCAAACGTATCAACTCAACAAATTATTATCACAAATAACCAATCAACAATAGTTCCAGAATTACTACACCCTAGCAATTCTAACATAACGGCCACAAAATGGAGACACTAGATCATCTTCTCTTCCCGGCCATGATTCCACGATCACACCTTGTCTTTACCTACATCACATGGCAAAAAGATATACGTGAGTATTATCACAAATACTCAGTGAGACGGTCATCCCATCTACTAGGCTATACATACAGGCATAAGAAAATGATACAATACTAGGGTAAACACTCAACGAGACATAGCACGAGCAATCAAACAAGAATTGCATAAACTGCATGTGCGGTGATCGACACACCACCCCGGTGTCGATCGATGCACTGCCCTCGTTTGTCGATCAATGTATAGCACTTGCGTTGATTGACGCACTGACACAGACCCAACAATCGAACATATCCTCACATGGTTCGACTCTAGATCACATCACAATTGATTCCCTCCATAAATCCACTCAAAACCACACGAAATACACCCAACAACAACAACAAATAAACGCATCCTATCACTTCCTTTACCCATATAAGCCATGGTCACGCACTCACCTGAGATCTGAAAGGAAAATGATGAGAAAATAGAGATGAACGCGAAGAACACGAATCTCCACACCAAAATCCTCCTCTACCCGCGATCAACAAGCCCCCTAAACAATCTCCAGAGCCTCACAACGAAACTTCTCTCACAAATCTCTTTGAAACCTCTCTGAAATTTTTCTGGAAACTTTCTGGAAACTCTAAAGGGCCAAAAACGCGGTCAACCCCTATTTATAGGGAAACCCTAGGGTTTCACCCTAAACCGGCTCGCAACCCGACACTTAAATCGAACTGACCCAGTTCGATTTAACTTTGCGTCGATCGACGCACGACCAAAATTCACAGAAATTAGTTCGCGGTCGTTACAATAATCCCTATCAAGCTTTTTTACTCTACGAGTATCTAGTCTTTGAGTCTCACATATTAAATCATAACACTCCTAAATGAGCATGGGAGTCTGCAAACTAGAAGCTACATCTTCACCACAAGGCATGTGATTATCCTCATTATCATGAAATTCAAAGGTTGAGTCGTATGTACCTTCTAGTTGGCACGGTGGAACCCAATAAATTACCTCTTCAAGTGCATGAGCTACTGTAATCTCAGAAAATGTGACTCCCTGCCTTCAAGTGAAACCCGGTGTGAGATGAGATTCACTCAGATCATAGCCGCTAAGTCTCTCCTTGTCAAGGATGGATTTTCCTTGTAAAGCTCATCCAATTCCACTTTTTGTTCTAGTGTAAGAACACTCTCATCAAATAGAGGCTCGACATAAGGCTCATCTTCGAATGTGTCTTCCTCCTCTTGTGGTTCATCATTGAAATCCATGGTCATCACTTTAAAAACCTATACAAAAATAAAATAAAATTAAAAAGTTAGTGTCTTAGACTAAATTTCAATCCCAAATTCGAAGGCAATGTAATTGGTTCCCGGTAACGGCACCAAAAACTTGTTAACACAGGGTTGAAACCCAAAATAACACTGCAAGTGCACAGCAATCGAAGTGGTAATTATGGGATCGAATCCACAAGGACCAAATGTTACACTACGAAAATATGAGAATGAAATTAAGCTAAGACAGAAAAATGATGGTTGATTGCAATATGAAACTAAAATAGTAAATAAAACGATGTAAACTTATGGATTAAAAGCGTCATAATTTAGGGATATTCGCAGGAAATCAGAAATCATGAATTAGACAATTATTCAGGGAACAATTCAACGCAGTCTCGAACTCAAACATAAATGTATAACCAAACTACTGTCGTAGTATTAAAGACTTTATCTAGCAACCTAGAATTCTAAACTGTCGTTTGAACCTAGAATTCTAGACAAGCATTAATGAACAGGTTTGATAAGTTCACAAATCGCCTTAGCATCAGCTTTCATTGGCTAAGGACAATTTGCTCATCTACGTTCTTTCAGGCATTTAATCAAACATTTTTGGTGCATTAAACATCCTAACATCAGAAATTACGTGATCAATCCAATTCAAGCAATAAGAACAATGATATGAAGACAAATACAAATTTCTATCTATGTCTAATTCATCGATTCATAAAATATCTTGAAACCCTAAAACCTAACTATGGATCTACTCAGACATGGAGATGAAGAAACAACAAGAAGATGAAGGAAAACTCATGATCAATAAAATAGAAATCCAATAGGGTTCAGAAATTTTCTCAGTAATCGTAGAGTCAGAAATTCGTCTCCCTAGTGCTTACAAAACTCCAAAAACCAAAAGTATGATATAAAATAAAGCGTCACATCCACAATTGCTTCAAAATTAGAATAAATAGGTTTAGGGTTGGATTTGTGGAGTCTGAATGATTCTGGGGCAAAAAAGGAAGTTCAGAGTTGTCTTTTTTTGTCTGTAAAAAAGATGGATCGATCCTCTACAAGATGGATCCATCTGGCTCGATCTGGTCTGGCCTGAAAAATTCCTGCGCGCCATAAGTGTCAAGAGCGATCCATCCAAATGGATGGATCAATCTAACTCGATCTGCTCTAGCTTAAATGAAATATTCATGTGCACCATAAGTATCAAGATCGATCCATCCAGATTTAAATGGATCAATCTGGCTCGATATGGAAATTTTCCACGCCCAAGAGTGTCTGGATCGATCCATCTAGATTTAGATGGATCAATATTTCTCCTTCTGGTCTTGCTTCTGCACATGCTTCTTGAATGCCAAACTTCTGACCATTTTATGCTCCTTTGTTCTCATTCCTTATTCATTTGCCTCAAACTCCATCCAAATGTGTTTCAACCTAAAAAGACTCTAAAACATAGAAAAAGGTATGCAAATGCGGGATGAAAATATGATTAAACCGTATCAAAATGAGATAAAATATGAGAATATCAATTCCCCCGGACTTGCCTTTTGCTTGTCCGCAAGCAAACAACAAAACACAAACCCGGGGAAGAAGTTTAAAGATGGGAGCTCAAATCCAAAAGAAACACTAAATGGTTCAACAAGATGACCTAAAAAGAACTACCTCGATCACTCTAATTTTACGGAAACTCGATAAATACCCCAATACTATTATTATTTCAGAATACACTCCACAATTTGGAGGATGTCCTTGTATGCCCTTATAGAATAGATATAATTCATCACTACCCTAAAATTGTCTTAATACCCTTATGGAATAAAAATAAAGATGGAAAAGAAATTAAAATTCAGATGGGTCCCACCTGTGTCCCCAATCTCGACCTTCTTCTTCGCCCTCTCTCTTCTTCGGACCTTTTTCGCGAATCCACCATTAACGTACGACGAAGCTTTGAAAAATTGGATTGAGGTTCGATTTCTTGTTCTATTTCGCATTTAAAACTCATAAATTATGTATTGAAGAAGATCTTGTACAATGTGAACCATAATTTTGCAAATCAAGCATTTTGTAGATTTCAATGTTTTTCTTGAATACTCATTCTAATCATTCTCGTTTGTTCTTGTAGTCGATATGGGTTGAATTGTGATTAATATGCATAGATTGTAACACTTGAATTGAACTGAATTGATTTAGTACATTTCGGTATAACTTGTTGAACTTGGTATAACTTGTTAAATGACTATATCGTGCAACTTGTATACCTTGGTATAACTTGGTTTACTTGATTTCGGTACAACTTGTTGAACTTGGTATAACTTGTTAAATGACTAAATCGTGCAACTTGTATAACTTGTTAAACTTGGTTTACTGGATTTTGGTACAACTTGTATAACTTGGTACAACTATTCAAAATTAAATCGTGCAACTTGTATAACTTGGTATAACTTGTTAAACTTGGTTTACTGGATTTCGGTACAACTTGTATAACTTGGTATAAGTGTTCAAAATTAAATCTTGCAACTTGTATAACTTGGTATAACTTGAAGAAAAAAAATGAACACTTTGGTATAACCGAATCTAATTTGGCTTTATATTGAATTTCAGGGGCGCATTGAGTAATAATCCTCGCATGAAGATAGTTTTTGATTTTGGGGGATATTATTTGAAAAAAAGAAATAAAAATAAATGGATTTCAAGTCAAATTCATCAATTTCTTAGATTGGAGAGATCGTACGAAGACGTCACTTATTCATATTTGGTGAATAAAATATGTTTAAAGGAAAAAGTTGATGAAGCTAGGACTAAGCTGAAATTGAGTTACGTTGCAGATCCAGTGGACCAAACGATACCACTATATATCTTCGATGATGATGATGTTGTATCTTTTTTGGAAATGAATGAAGATAAATTCTATGTTTTGCATGTGGAAGTTGTCAAAGATAAGGAGCATGAGCGTGAGCAAGATCGAGGAAGTTTATTTGTTAGAAGTAATGATGAGGTGAATACAAGTGGGACATGTTCAGATGAGAACACGACTGAAGATGAGAACACGACTCAGTTTGAAGGAGAAGCGTCAAAAAATTCTAACGTTGGGGCCACCATGGTTATCTATGACGAAGAACGAGAAAATATAGATAACTATGAAACATTTGAAGGTGAGGCAACCCCGGCAATCCCGACTGTAAATGTAGAATAGGAAGATGGGTTGAATCTGAAGATACGTCAAGAATTTCCAAGTAAGAATGCAGTGAAAGATATAGTTGATGCAGCAGCGCACAAAAACTGTTTTGAGTTTGATATAGTGAAGTCGGATAAGGTGTTGTTTGTGGTAAAATGTTATGAACGTAAAAAAGGTTGCAAGTGGTTTCTTTGAGCTGCGAAGGATATGCCGTCAGACACTTTCTCGGTCAGAACGTACCACAAGATGCATACATGCTCGCGGTCAACTACGAGTACAATGAGAAAGAAAAGGAGAGGCATAGCACGATTGGTTGCATCTGTATTGCAGAAGATTACCCATGTTTGATACAGACTCCAGCTCCAAAACATCTCATCCCTTTGGTTCAATCAAGACTTGGTGTTAAAGTCGCATATTCGACCGCAAATAGAGGGAAAAAACTAGCAGCTGCTGATGTTCGCGGTACTCCAGAGGATAGCTATAGGAATGTGTATTCTTATTTGCACATGTTGAAGAAGAAGAATCCCGGTACAGTTTCATATGTTGAACTGGATGAAAAAAAGAGGTTTAAGTACCTATTTTTTGCTTTGGGTCCTTGCATTGAAGGCTTCCAAGCCATGAGGAAGGTGATCATTGTGGATGGCACATGTATTACTAATAATTTTGGTGGAGTGCTTATCGTGGCTACAGGTCAAGATCCAGATCATCACCATTATCCGGTTGCTTTTGGTGTAGTTGATCGTGAGAAAGATGCAAGTTGGACCTGGTTTTTTGAAAAGTTGAAAACAGTTGTACCAGATTGTCCTGAACTGGTGTTTTGTTCTGACAGACATCAAAGCCTCATCAAGTCCATAAGTGCAGTGTACCCTTTGTCTCACCATGGGTATTGTATTTATCATTTGTCTCAGAATGTTAAATTGAGCTGCAAAAACGTCAACAGAGATTTGGTTGCAAAAACTTTCATGGAGTGTAGCAGGGCTTACACAGAGCCTGAGTTCCTGAACCTCTTTGCTGCGTTCATAAAAAAATATCCGAATGCAGGAGCGTATCTGAAGAATAGTGTTGGACAGGAAAAATGGGCAAGGTGTTATTTTCCCGGGGCAAGGTACAATATAGATACAACTAATAATGTTTAATTGATTAATGGTGTTTTTGTACAAGCGAGGACATATGCGTTGTTACCAATGATCGATGCGATTATTGAAAAAGTTACTGAATGGTGGAACAAGCATAGAAAGATGTCCGTGGAGACACCGGAAGGGCAGAAGCTAGTTTCGTATGTTGAAAAATTGATGCACACACGATGTACGGAAGCAAAGCTCTTACCAGTGACTGAGATAAACTTGTACTTTCTTGAGTACAAGGTGACTGCAATTGATGGGAGTAGTTATGTGGTCGATCTGAAGAATAAAACTTGCGATTGCAAGTGTTTTGATATTGACAAATATCCCTGCGTGCATGTTATAGCTGCTGCCATGGCAGCAAAGAATAGCACAGGTATTGAGTTCCCATTGCATGACTTTTGCTCTAAGTATTACTGGATGGAGCAGTGGACATTGGCATATGCGAAGTCGATATATCCAGTTCGTAGTACGGATATGTGGACGGTGCCTCAGGATGTGCATGATTTGATTGCCATCCGAAGGCGTATGTGAAAAAGAAGGGAAGAAAACGAACAAGGAGGTTTCCCTCAACCGGAGAACAAGGACGGCGGAAATCAAGATCATCTTCCGTTCCTCAGTCGTCTTCCGTGCCTCAGTCGTCATCTGTGCAACAACCGGGAAACTTTGCTGATCAGTCGTCTTCCGTGCCTCAGTCGTCATCTGTGCAACAACCGGAAAATTTTGCTGATCGTTGGTTTAATTGTGGAGTGTAATGAATATTGATGGTTTTATCTTTGTATAACTAAGTACAACTTGTTTTGTGATTGTCCAACTAGACATGTGATATTAATCTTCATCTTTTTCATTTACTTGTTAGACTATTGTTAGATGTTGTTTTACAATAATGGTTTTAAAACTAATTTGTTTAATTTATATTACCATAATGGTTTTTTAATTTTTGTTAAGTTTATATTATTAAAATAATGATATATTATTTAAAAAAGAAATTAAAAATATTTAAAAATCATGATATATCATTAAAAATATTCTTAAAACATTATATTAAATTATATCATTGATTTATTACTTATTAAATTATAGCATCCATCATTTATTACTTACTAAATTTAAAAATAATATTTTTTTCTTAAAACTTATATTAAATCAAAAACTATTCTTAAAACATTATTTTCACTAAATATAAATTTTGAACAATTATGTCATATTCAAACTAACATTTGAGTACAAAAAAATAATTGGATGTGTTACTTGGTTATAATATCCCATGTTACACCATATACTTTAATGGTTACTTTCCATATGTTAACCACTCAAACTTCCAAACGGTCCTTAAAATTATGTTCTGTCAAATATTATTCTACAAAACAGTTTCTATTATATCTAAATTATCATAAACCATTTGTGCAACTACAAATGTTGTCATTAAACATGTGTATACCTAACATTTAAGAAATATTTGAAAAAGTACAACATGCCAAAAATGGTACAACTAGTCAATCATGTATAACTTGGGACATTTGGCAGCTACACACGTGCGAAAAGATGGCTCACACGTGAATCCTCTTTTTAAAAAATTGGAAAAATTCAAAAATCCCTCTCGAACCCGAAACTTTGCCTTTTCCATTTCCGATTTTCAAAAGGCGGCACATCCTTCAAGTGGGTTCCGATTGCGTTTACTTCCCTTTTTCGATTCCGATTTTCTGTGGCCTGGGATTTCCTTTCATAAATAGATTTTCCGATTCCGTTTACTTTCCCTTTTCCAATTTCCCGATTCCGTTTTCTTTCCCTTTTCCAATTTCCCGATTCCGTTTACTTTCCCTTTTTCGATTTTCATAAATCGATATGAGCTGCAACTCTGAAGCATCGACGAACACATATGGCACATTCTCTAAACGAATTAGGGTTCCTGGAATTCCAAAAAAGTGTCACTGCGGATCGGTGATTGTTGAAAAAAATTATGGGTCGGTATCGAATCCTTGTCGTCGATACTACCGGTGTTTGTATGTTGCTCAAAGGAAGGTACATCTCATAACTTGACTGAATTCACATGACCCGAATTCACATCTTCTCTGTTCTTTCACATTTGTTCAATAATTTATGTAGCATGTGAACGATGGTCATGTCTTCAAGTGGGTTGATGAAGCATTTCTAGATGAGATAGAATAGTTGGATTTTTATGTCAGTGTTCTTGAAGAAGAAGTTCTCCTGTTGAAGCAAGAAAGTAAGAAAACGAGGACATTACTGATTCTATGTTCTTCCCTTCTTCTTCTTGGAACAATGATTATCAAAATTATGTAACTAAGAACCCTAAATACTTGATCTTTTGCGTTGCTTCTGGTGGAACCGTCTTCCCTATATTCAGGACCTGCTGCGTTGCTTGTGCTGGAACATCTGATGAAGCCTTAGGTGGAACCTCGGCTGCTCTCTTTCTCTTCCTCACAAATGTCCTCATTTCTTTTATCACAGCCGAATCTGGTTGTACTTCAGTTGCACCAATCTGTACATGTTCTGAATCAGGTTGTACCTCGGTTGCACCAAGTTGTACCTGTTCAAATATCATATATCATATATCATATATCATTGATTTATTACTGATTGTCAGGTTACACCAAGTTGTACCTGTTCCGCATCAGGTTGCACCAGGGTTGCATCAGGTTGTACCTGTTCTTCACCAGGTTGTACCTGTTCTTCACCAGGTTGTACCTGTTCTTCACCAGGTTGTTCCTCTTTAAACCGAGGGTTATAGTCATCAAACCCACGGTTATACTCATCCTCTTCTCTTTCCAACCTCAGAGATGATTCAATAGAGGAGACTTTAGTACCAAGGCCTTCAATCTTCATATTCAATTTGGAAAACATTTTTTCCACCTGGCCCTTTAGCGCAACCAATTCATTTCTCCACTGATAAGGAACATCCGCAGGCGTAGTAGGAGCATCCGCAGGCATAGTAGGAGAAACCGCAGGCATAGTCTCAGGAGCATCCGCATGCGTAGACTCAGGAGCATCTTCGAGCATAGTCTCATCCTGAATAACACCACTGAAACCCACAACATTGTCATCATCACCCACATCAGGATCTAATCCTCTGGCGGTTACATCTTCAATGTAAATATCCCGAGACCATACTATCTTCTTCTCCACGAGAATAAGCCTCGTCCACCCATCAGCCAACCCATCATCATTATCATTCCACCCATTTTCGATATCCATGATTTGGTGCAAGATACGCCTCTCACGGCTGGATGGAGTCAGGATACTCTGAATATCCTAAGAAAATTAATAAATACAAATTAATACCTACCGAGTTGATAAAAAATTAAAACATTTATGCAATATAAACGGATTACTAACCTTAGTTGTACCAAGTTGGACATTGATGTCCTTAAGAGAAAACCCTTTCAACTTGCCGGATTTGAACTTCATCTTGCACATACGAGGACAACTTTTGTGTGCAGGAACAACTTCAATACATCTATTCTTCAGGGCAGGAATGGCCTCAAACGCAAGACACTACACATCATCACACAAAATCCAAGTTATACTTAGTTAGATGAACTGAGTTATACCAAGTTATCCCTTTTGGTCCGAATTCAATTTAGAAAAAACTATTGAGTTATACTAAGTTATACATTGTTAAAAACTTACCTTCAGCAGGATAATGAAGCTAGGAAAGACCCACTGTCCTCTCACATCCCCTCCGTAGTGGTCCATACAATGAAAGATGTCTTTCATGTTTTGCTCAAACGCCTCTCATCCCCACGGATATGAGAGACACCCTTCAAGATCATCCACCGCTCTAATAAAGAAAGGGTGGACAAAGGGTGCTTGCTTCCCTCCCTTTCGTTTCCCGATAAGAACGCTGCACAAAAAATATAGGACTGCCATCTGCAACCGATCGTGAGAAGGTTCCTTCATTGAGAATAGCTTCTTCTTGACTTCGTCCCGAGTTATTGTTGCCCCCACCCCAAATTGAGCACCAACAAACTCGGTCCCGCCGAAAGTGTCTTTGTTAGCTGGATAGTTATGGAAATACAATCCGGACATGAGTGCCATTTCTCTTAGAGAATACCGGATTGGAACTCCGTTCACTATGAACCAACATTCCTTTGTCTTCGCTATCTTCGCCGTGCGAAGAAAAAGCATCCACATGCCCATCAACTTATGATTGACGGACTTGGGCATATGGAAGAAATGCTTGAACTGTGGGTGATTGAGGAACCACGACATCTCATCCTCTGTAAGATGGACTTGAAGGAGTTCCACCGTCTCTTTAATACAACACTTAGCCGAAATCTTAAACGGCTTTGTATATTCGGATGGTGGAAAGTACATCTCTAGTCTTCGTTCTAACGCAACTTCCTCGTTAGAATCCTGGAAACAAAATTAACAAAGTTAATCCTTTTAGTTTTCCGGAATATATTATAAAAATCTAACAAGTTATACCAAGTTATACCAAGTTATACCTTTTGTTTCCGAATTCAATTCCAAGATGTACCTTTGTAAAACTAGCAGGTTATACCAAGTTATACAAGTTATAACTTGTTATTTAACCGATTACTAAGTTACAAAAACTAGCAAGTTATACCAACATTTACCAACTTTTGTTTTCGAATTGAATTCCAAGATGTAACTTAGTAAAACTAGCAAGTTATACCAAGTTATTTAACCATTTAAAAAATTACAAAAACTTGCAAGTTATACCAAATTGCACTTAGTTGGCCACAATATTGAGACATACCATGGAATGGCTAGAGTCCGACACAGTTTGTTCTGAGTCATTTACAAGTGACTCACTGTCATTCGAAGGATCAGGGACTCCGACTTCGCGTTGTCCTCCAGACGATTCACCAACATAACTTGCGTTCTTCGTGCGCGGCATTTATCTTCGAAAAACCAAACAAACCCAACATTATAACTTCCGAAATCGGTTAATCATTTAAGCAATTTAACCTAAATTCGACTCGAATTTGAATATAGGAATTACATTCGGATTTACCTTGGAATTAGATTTTGAGTTTCGAACAGTTATCATTGGTTGTACTTAGTTGAACTTGCTAAAGAAGAAGAGAAGAAAGGGAGAATTCGCGGACTTGTGTTTTTTTTAAAAAGAAGTTGATCCGTTGTCGGGTTAAGGAGGAGAGGGAGAGTGGGATCCGATTTGGGTGTGGGTTGATCCGATTCGGAGTGGTTGGGTCGGTAAATACGAAATTTCATTAAGGGTTTTTCTGTCTTTTATCATTTTTTCGATTTTTACACAGAAAATTTAAATCAAAAATAAACTTTTTTTTTATTAGATAATATCTGATTTAAAAAAAAGTTAGAAGGGTATACGAGGACATGGTCCCCGCAATTTGTTTAAAAGAGTCATGTTTTTTTTGTTTTTTTTGAATAACACTGTTCGTCTCCCTCCTTGGGATACAGCCCCCTTTTCAAACCCCTAGCCAAGCCAAATCCAATCCGCAGGAAAGACACATCTTTTTCTTGTAACACATGGCAGAAGAAGTTCCAGCATCATCATCCTTCACTCCTTACATTCACTCACAAACCCTAATTCCTCACAATCGCGTCGTTTCCTCCGTGAAATTCTCCTCCAATGGCCGTCTCCTTGCTTCAGCCTCCGCCGACAAAACAATCCGCACTTACGCCATCAACGTCGACGGAGACTCAATCGCCGAGCCCGTACGAAAATTCGCGGGCCAGCAACAAAGAGTGAGACGATCAGTGTCTTTGGATTCAAGGGTAAGGGAAGTTGTTGTTGTTGGTAGAGAAAAGGAGAAGGAGAAGAGAGGAAATACTGGATCTTCCATTGTTGGGAGGTCAAGTTTCTTGAAGAGATCAATCTCTTGTAGTTGTAAGTAGTATCTAGTAGCTTCATTGCTAAGAATAAAAGAAGAAGCTCAAAAGTTTCTTGATTATGGTCCAAGTTAAACGAGTTCTTACAGCTTCTGGTCTATATCAACTAGATTTGTAGATTAAGATGATAAGTAAAAAATACACCAAGTTTCATTTCGAATGTTATAGTTTCAACTGCGTTTTATGTGAATAGATTTGTTTGTAATAGAGAGAAAAAAAAACTCTTATTATGAACACTTGTATCGAGGAGTTGCTATAAACACGCCTTATTATACATCTTTCTTGTAAAAAAATTGAAAAATTCTCACACAAGAGAAGCTAAACTACCTTTAAGTCCCTGAACTTAATAAGAAAAGACCCTGAACTTTTAATTTTATCCAATTTCAAACCCTCATCTTCATTTAGTTAGCAAAATAACCCATACTTGTACGCGGCCGTTTGGTCAGTTAACATAGGACAATACTCTCATTTACTCCAAAACATATGTACTCCTATCTACTATACTCCTCAATACACTAACCTGCTCCTACTAACTCACGAAATACAAAAAAACCAAAACTAACTTTAATGAACCTCTCTTTCGTGGAGAGTGTCTGATTTTGTTTTAATAAAAAGCAGAAAGAAAAAATGAGAAAAGCGGGATCGGGACAACGAGTTCGGCGGGACGGGAAAACAAAAAACGAAGTGAGTCGGCTGAAGGACAATACTTTGGCTTCGTCGTCGTTGAGATCGTAGAAGGTAGGAGCTCCGGCGAGGTTCTGGTAGTTCGCAATAGCTCCGGCAAGGTCGACATTGTTTAGTATGCTCGTCAATTGATTTCTCGAGCTCGCAATTGATTTCTGGAAATTGATTCCCATAGCTCGCAATTGACGGTTTTCGAGCTAGCAGTTGAAGCTTTAAGCTTGGTGATTGAGGTGAGTTGTAGATGTGAAAGCTCGTGATTCAATTAAAGATTTGATGGATTTGAGATTTTGATATTGAAATGTAATTCTAGCTAGTACGATTTTGATAATTTGGGAATTGGTGGATTTGGTTGTGTAACTTTTGGATTGAATTAAAGCTTCGGTTGTGTTGGTTAGTTGTGTTGTGTTGTGTTGTGATTGGTTGTGTTGTTAGTCCTAGTTAAGCATTGTCTTGAATTTAATTTTGTGCAGGTACAATGAACAAAACAGTGATACATGCTGAATACGGAGGGCAATACGTGGGGAAAGGAGATAAGATTAGATGGGATTCAAGAGAAGCTACCGTGTGCGTTTTACCGTTTAAGGAGGAGATAACATTTGAGATATTAATGGGTAGGATATGCAAGAAGATTGGAGTAGATCAAGCTACGACAAAGCTAAAACTGAGTTATATACCATTGGTATTGAAACCGCCAAGAATTTGTGTAATTGTAGATGATGATGATGTTAATGGATACTTATGGGCTACGGATAAAAAGCAGTGTAGGAGCTCTCTGAATGTGGAAGTAATTAAATCGAAGGAGAAAGTTATAACACAAGAGAGTTCGGTTGGAGAAGTAGAGAAAAATGATGAAGCAGAGAAAGAGGAAAATGAAGTAGGGATGGAGGGGAATGGTGAAGCGGAGATTGAGGATCGCCCTAGTGAAGCAGATAACAATGACACTCCGATGGAACATTGTGAGGATCTTGTACCATATATTGAGCTTCCTGATGAAGAAGGACATGAAGGACAACAATTTGTAGATGCGTGGGAAGACGGTAGTGGACTGGAAATAGGGCAAGAGTTTGTGGCAAAAGAAGAAGTTCAAAACTTATTGTTGAGAGCTGCACTTAAGGAGTGTTATGATTATGTTATTCTAAACTTTGACAGTTGAAGATACGTGGTTAGATGTAGTGCTGAAGGATGTGATTGGTATTTACGAGTGTCAAGGCCTCAATTTTCAGTGAATGAGATTTGGTCGGTTAAAACATACACGAAGCTGCATACATGCTCTCGTGCAACTGCGAGTTCAAGTAGCAATAAAAAGAAAGGGACTCCACAACTAGTTGCTGATATTATACATGAAGAATTTCCAGGTTCAATGGAAACGCCACCGCCTAAAGTTCTAGTGGATTTGGTTCACTCCAAAGCTGGAGTTTTGTTGTCATATGAACCCGCAAGACGAGGGAGACATCTAGCTGCATCAGTTATACATGGTGGTCCAGAAGATAGTTACAAGAAACTGCCTGCTTATTTGCACGTATTAGAGAAGACCAATGATGGTACTATAACCAGTTTGTTGTTGGATAAAGAAGATAGATTCAAGTACTTATTCATTGCGTTGGGTGCTTGCATCAGAGGGTATAAGGTGATGAGGAAAGTTATAAGTGTGGATGCAACTTTCCTAAAGTATGGTGGTGTTCTAGTGTTTGCTATGGCTCAAGATCCTAACCGTCACCATTATCCAGTAGCATTTGGGGTTCTAGATGGTGAGAATGATGCTAGTTGGGACTGGTTTTTCAAGGAGCTTCTGAAAGTTGTACCAGATACAGAAGAATTGGTTTTTGTTTCGGACAGGAATGCTAGCCTCATAAAGGCAATTGCTACGGTGTACAAGAAGTGTACCCATGGATTTTGTACATTTCATTTGTCGCAGAATGTGAAAGAAAGAGCTCCTAGAAGAAGTAAAGACTATGTTGGGAAGAAATTCAGAGAACTTGCGGGAATTTACCAGAGGCAGAATTCGAGAAGGGTTATGCTGATTTCAAGAGAAGGTTTCCAAAAGTGGGAGAATATTTGGCTAAGAGTGTAACTGTTGACAAATGGGCAAGGTGTTATTCCAAAGGAGCAAGGTACAACATCGAAACTACTAACATGTCAGAATCTATGAATAATGTTTTCAAGAAAGCAAGGATGTATGCTTTACTGCCTATGATTGACGCGATTGTTGGAAAAATTTCTGAGTGGTTTAACAAGCATAGGAAAGTGGCCGGTAGTATACCGACTACCCACAAAATGGTCCCCTTTGTGGAGAATGAATTGCACCCTAATTGTAAGACAGGAAACAAGTTGAAGGTGACTGTGTTGAACTCATTTATGCGTCTCTTCTGTGTAATTGGTGAAGACGGGAAAGCGTACAACGTTGACTTGAGGAGCTTAAGTTGTAGTTGCAAATGTTTGGATGTAGATAAGTACCCTTGTGTGCACGCTGTAGGGTATGTGCTTGTGTACGGGAAAATGGCAGATAGAACAGTAGACATGAATGTCTATGATTTGTGCTCAGATTATTTTACGGTGACCTCGTGGGCGTTGGCGTATTCCGAGACAATTTATACTGTCCCACAGGAGTGTCAATGGGTAATTCCTGCAGACATACTTGCGAAGGTGTCATTACCCCCGCTGTATCCGAAAAAGAGGGGAAGATGTCGAGAAAACAGGTTTACTCATCCTGGAGAATTTCGTAGGAAGAAGAGGAAGACAAATAACAAGTATGTCCCAGGAAGAAGTCTAGGTGAATGGATAGTGTCGTGAATGTATAATACGAACTGGTAAAACTATGTATTATTGTTCCTTGTGTTTTGTCTATTTATGTTTGCAGACTCTCTGCCTAGTTAACTCTGAAAACTGGTAAAACTATGTATTATTGTTCTTTGTGTTTGGTTTATTTATGTTTCCAAACTCTCTGCCTAGATAACTCTGGAAACTGGTAAAAATATGTATTATTGTACTTTTAATTTCAGTCAACGATTTTTAATTATTAGGTTTAACAATACTATTGAATCATGATTTCAAAACATGTAATACGAATCAGTCATATTGAATCATGTTTGTTGAGCAAAAACCATGACGATCACTTTGTTGATCACATTTGACATACAAAAGCATGTAACAATTATGATCAATTTGTTGATCACTACACTTATACTAACAGAAAAATGTATACGATATGTTTCTGCACATATGAAAACATAAAAACCTTCGGGCAAACCTAAAATAACAATATCCCATGAGTACAACTGAAAAATCAAAGATTGTCCATGGTGTAACTACAAAATATTGAAAATGTGGAAAAACACAACTGCTTTGACGGTTTGGACAACCAAAAACTAGATACAACTGCATGTAAAAAAAGTAAAAAAAAATGGTAAACATATTTAACACGTTTTTAACATTCTCATTCTCATTTCTTTTTCCTTCTTATTTATTCCTATTTCTTCCTTCTTCTTCTTCGGCTCACTTCTTCTCCTTTTTCCTTCGTTTTCTCATTTCTTCTTCTTCATTCTTCATTCACTTCTTCTCACTCCGGCGCTGCTCCGTGTGGTCGTCTTCGTGTCTCAGGTTAGCTTTCTATCTCTATGGTTTAGGATTCATCGATTTGGGGATTTGGGTTCACCGAATCGAATTGGGGATTTAGGGTTCGTGGAATTGGGAAAATGCCAAAGTGGAAAAACCTATCAATCCTTGGCGAGTCCGATAACGGCTCCAACAGGAGCTACTATAGGGAGACATCTTCAGAAGATGATATGCCATACTTTGGAGAGACCTTCTCATAATACTTGAACACCCCACCAAGAGAATGGCAGCCAACTGAAAAAGGAATTCCGACTCGTCGAGGAGCTTGACGCTGTGAAGACCAAGTTGGGTGATCAAGAAGCTAAAGTCGAGACAGCTACTAAGGAAATCACTGAACTCAAGAAAATGGTGGCTGACCTTAAAACCACGGTTGATGCTCTAGTGCAAATTCTGGAACTATGAAAATTCTGGAACTATGTTAATTTGGTTTGTAATTTCGGTGGGAATGCTTGAACAAAATGTTTGTTTTGTAATGTTTGAAAAACTTGTTTGTTTTGTAGTTTTAACTAAGGTGTTGTTTGAAGTAGTAGTTTACCATACCCAAATGAAAGTTGATAAGATCTCCCAAAGGAACGCACACTCTTGTAGGTATTGGAACGGATAGATCCTTGAATGAACAAGGCGGGTTACGTAGGTTACACGGGTTACGCGGGTTACGCAGGTTACACGGGTTATGCGGGTTATGCGGGTTACGCGGGTTACGCAGGTTACACGGGTTACGCGGGTTACGCGGGTTACGCAGGTTACACGGGTTACGCGGGTTACGCGGGTTACGCGGGTTACGCGGATTACGCGGGTTACGTGGGTTACACGGGTTACGCGGGTTACGCGAGTTACGCGGGTTACGCGGGTTACGTGGGTTACACGGGTTACGCGGGTTACGTGGGTTACACGGGTTACCCCGGTTACGTGGGTTACGCGGGTTACGTGGGTTACGCGGGAGTGATGATCAGCTCTCAGTAAACCTAATCCGAAGGCTAACCACCTAGGGATCGAATGACTCTTCGGCTAACCACCTTGAAGTCGACGAGATCGCAAGGCTAACCACATAGTGATCGGTTGTGATCAAAGAGCTAACCACCCTAATGATCGGTTTGATTTTGTTGGCTAACCACCAAGAGATCGACAAGTTCATGAATGAATACCAAAATGAAAACCAAGTATTACTAATAGCTTAAAACATCAAAATGAAAACCAAGTGCATAAACTCTAAACGAAAGCAAGAAAGCAAGATGACAAGTTTAAGTGTTCTTGCGAGAACGCTTTGTGTTCTTGCGGGAACGCTTTGTGTTCTTGCGGGAAGTAAAGGTGCTCTTGCGGGAACGCTTTGTTTTCTTGTGGGAAGTAGAGGTGTTCTTGCGGGAAGTACCCACGGCATTCTCCTCCTCCTCCTCCGTAGACACTTCCTTCTCTTCAGCATTCTCCTCCTCCTCCTCCCTAGACACTTCCTTCTCTTCTTCCATACCAGTACCCACGGCATTCTCCTCCTCTTCCCTAGCCAAATATTCCTCCATCGGAGTAACAAATCTCATTACATAATTCACCTTCTTCTCCAATACAGCAAGCTTCTCGGACACCTCTTCCTCAATGTTTGTCATCTTCTCACCAAGGTCCTTCAATCCAGCTTCCATTAGGTTCTTTAAGCTCTCAAAACCTCCATCATCACTCTCAGTCTCCTTCTCCTTCCCTTTTCTCTTTCGCTTACCAGTAGCAGTACCAACAACCTCATTTTCCATGTTCCTACCTTCAACATCATCATTGTACAACTTTTCAAACCATATCTTCTTGTTCTGACTCAGAACTCTCATCCAACCATCAAAAACTACATCACAACTTCTATCCTCAATGCCATCAATTATTTCCTCCAAAAGAGGAATCTCCTCCATGGTAGGTTCCACGATACTATGAATGTCCTGTCATAAAAAGTCCAATAAATTTTTCTATCATCCTACTGAATCAATATGTAACAGAATCTAACGTAATTACACTAACCTTTGTGTTGCCAAGTGCATCATTAAGCTCCGAAAGTGGATAACCTTTCAAGTTAGTTGATTTGAAAGCACTCTTGCACATCCTAGGACACGCAGGCGATGGAGGTATAATCGGGTCTCTGAATTGCTTCATCATATTAGGGATCGCCTCAAACACTAAAATCTACACATTTTAACATAACCAAATACTCACATAAGCAAAAATGCATACACTAAACACTTAATCAAAAACGCATACACATACTTACCTCCAAAGGAGTTATGAACATTGGAAAGGTCCAATATGCTTTGGACAATTTTTTGGCTTTGTCCACAATATGATTTAACCTCTCCATAGTGTGATCAAAAGACAGTCGACCCCATGGAAATGTTCTGCACCACTCAAAATCAGTAACGGCTCTCTGAAAAAACTCTTCTACTGCAGGTGCATCGGCTCCTGTCTTAGAATTTCCCATGATGATGCTTGATAAAAAGTACAGTACTGCCACCTTCAATCTATCATCAGAACGTCTCATTGACATCAACTTCTTCTCAACGGCTGCATAGGTTGGTTTAACCTTCTTGAAGACCTTTTCAACAAACTTCACATTCCCAAACTTCTTATAATTTGTTGGATATTGTAGACAGTTTAAACCACACAAGAGTGCATGTTCATTCATGGAGTATCGTACTGGAACCCCATTCACCACAAACCAAGCTTCGTTTCTCCCAATTGTCTTCACCTTACGGAGAAGGAGCATCCACATTCCCATCGTCATGTGGTTTTTGTCTTTTGGCATGTGAAAGAAATGACTAAACTGAGGGTGATCAAGGAACCATTCCAACTCCTCCGGTTCAAGTGTAGCTATGATATTCGCAACGGCGTTGTCAATATAACAACTGGTTATGATTTTTACAGACTTGCCATACTCACTCTTAGGGAAACACATCTCGAAAGGCACCATTGCTTCAGTTTCTATCTCATTATCCTACAAATCGAATCACAATTCACTTCAAATACATAAAACTCCTAAACTCAAACTCTCAAAAATAGTGTTTCGATGTACATACCTCTCCATTATTTCCTGAACCGCTGATTGCTTCTTCTTCCTCTCCATTATTTCCATAACCGCCGATTGCTTCTTCTTCCTCTCCATTATTTCCATAACCGCCGATTGCTTCTTCTTCTTCTCCATTTTTTTCAGATGCGCTGATTGCTTCTTCTTCCTCTCCATTACTTCCAGAATCGCCGATTGCTTCTTCTTCCTCTCCATTACTTCCATAACCGCCATGACCAATTTCATCTACTATTGCTTCTTCTTCCTCGATTCTTGCTTCTTCTTCGACTCTTTCTTCCTCTTCCGGTGGAACTGGTTCGGGCTCTTCGATTCTTGCCTCCATCACTTCCGGTGGAGGATCGCAAGGCGTCTTTGACTTCGTCTTCTTCTTCCCTTTCCGAGGCCATCCAATGCATGTCTTCACCATCTTCAAATCGTTCGATTTATCTACTAGTTAACGTAGTTATCTTCCTGTTGAAGTGTAGAGGGAGATCGAGAGATAAAAACTGATTTTCGGTTTCAAAAGAGAGTAAAAATAAATGTTAGGGATATCTACAGATCGATTTGGGGATTTATCTGTCTCGACCCGGTTTCGACCCGGATACATAAAACGTCGGGTGGGTAAATTGGGTTGGGTTCGTAATTATGTGATTATTCATCTGATTTTTTTGCCATTTTCATTATTTTGGGATTAAAAAAAATTGAAAAATAAAAATTCAGATATAACAGGAGTATATGGGCATTTGACTTTCCCAGGAGGAGCATATCAGGCATTGACTCGTTAACATAAATGATAAAACGATCCGTTTAGTTAAAAAAAAAAGAAGAAACGACACCGAGAAGGCGACAACTTCCTTCACCGGTTAATCCTTCAGACCTACGGATAAACTCTTCTTTTTCATCGGAATCAACTTCTTCTTCCCGGAGAACTGTTCACCGAGATCGGAGATTTCTTGTTCTTCCCCGAGTTAGGTCAGACCTCATGTTGAGTTTTGTCCGATTTCAGTGTTTTCAATTAAGGTTTTGGTTTTGATGCTATTGATGGTTCGATTTAGGTTTGGGTTGTGTAGGATATGGGATTCAGCGACTGGGCATTGTGTGAAAACCCTAATTGATTATGAGAATCCTCCTGTTTCCTTTGTCAGATTCTCTCCCAGTGGAAATTTTATCCTCGTTGGTACTCTCGATAACACTCTGGTACTGACTTCTTCTCCTTCTTCCATCTCCCAATGGGAAATTTCAAGTGTAAACGTTCGATTACCTACTGTAAAATTGATTTTGATGAATAAAAAAGAAATATAATTTGGGTATGCAATTTTTTGTTTGGTGACTGTTGTCTCTGAATTTTCTTCTGGTTTTAGCTTGAAACGGTGTTACA
Organism: Arabis hirsuta; assembly: GCA_964056655.1. NCBI lineage: Eukaryota > Viridiplantae > Streptophyta > Magnoliopsida > Brassicales > Brassicaceae > Arabis > Arabis hirsuta. The sequence continues at coordinate 12,105,202 of OZ053301.1, read as the reverse complement.
TGTATCTTTTAGAATCTAAAAGCGAAAGAAATGGAAGCGAGGAGCGAACTGAAGCAGAAAATCTTCGAGATTTTCAAAGAGTTTATGACAGGGTAAGTTTGATTCTCTTACATATATGTGCTTTCAAGTTGGCTCAATTTAGTCCCTCTGAATCTTGGTTATTGCGATGATGTTAGGATCACAAAGCTTGAGGAACTAGGGAATGCTGCAAACAACTGTCTTCTACAGTTTCAGCAAGGACTCAGTATGTTGCTTTGTATTTTTTTCAGTGGTGATTGCAATTTTGCAGTCCCTCTGTGTCTATGTTGATGATAATTGTGACATTTTGATGATCATCTCAGGCATTCTTCAACGTCCTCCGATAGTTACTTCGTCCAAGTTGATCGAGAACATTATCAAGAAAAATGAAACAAGACGGCTTAAATCGTATATAGAAGCAGGATGTATTAACATTCATAATGCTGCACAAAGCACAAGAGCTTGTAAGTTACTGAATCAACTCTTTTGATTTATGTTTTAGAAATTCTTTAGCATTTTTTCGCTTCTGTTTACACATTGCTCTTTTCTTTCTTGTTCGTCCGCTTCTTATCGGAAAACAAAACTACTGGAACAAGAAGTGCATACATCCTTATCAGGACTTTCTGACCACTTAATCAAGGGTAATGTACTACTATTTATCGCCATATTACTCCGTCTCTATTTCCTGTTTCACTCAGTTACTGTTTCATGTCATCACTAACTCTTACATAATTATATTTTCCTTTTCTATAAACAATTATGCCCTTGTAATCGTTAAGATGTGGATTTTACAGCTCGAAGCTTGTTACTTGAGCTCGAGCGTCTCACCGATGAAGCAGGCTTTGCAATGGAGACTGCCACACAGGTAGATAAAGAATCAAGTGATGAATTAGTAACATGTGATGAGGTAATATGTCAACAGAATTTGTTCGCATGTTTTTCGAGTAAACAGATTTCAAAGTAATGTCGTTTGTTTGGATGTGTGTTGTTTCAGGAAACCGCGACTCTACCTTTCCGTGAAGTTACGGAGTACGCTACACTTATTGCAGTAGTTTACAGTATGATGAAGCAAAACTATGTGATGCAGGTGTGCGATCTGAATTTTTCTCTCATGTTTGGTCTTTAAAACCTCAAAACTTACTGAAGAAAAAAAATGGATACTTTTGTGCAGGAAAAGATTGTGAGGTCGCTTAGTTTGAAGTCATCTTCTAGTGAACTAGAGACTTATACTCTAATGTGGTCATTGCGTCCCTTTGTAGAAGACGAGATTATGAAGAGAGCGTGGAAATGTATTTACTAAAAACACTCTTTTGCTTCCAAATTTTTTGTTCTTATTAGTTTGTTTCAATCATCAATTTATCATTCATTGAGCAAAAACGTAATACAATTTTTAGTAGATCAATTTACACATTAACACACAAGCAATTATAATGAGCCCAATTACAAATACAAGTTGATGAGTAAGAAAATTGGAAGAGGCCGAGAGAAAGCAAAACAATAAATTTACTGCGCAGATCTAGGGCTTTTTCGCCACGAAGAAGAAGACGACGATGATGGATTATCGATCACAAGCTTGTTAAATGCGAACGTCAAATTAATGGTAAACTTTTGGTGTTCTTCTTCGTGTGAATTTGAATTGATTCAGTTTTTTATGTTTAGATCCATAGATTGTGTGGTTCTTCCTGATTCTGGATCTCTTATTGTAGTTGTCCTTGTACAGTTGCTTCCGGGACAATTGAGTTTGTGGAGAAAGGAACAGAGAATCTTGTCTTTAGCACATGGGATGAAGAAAGAAATAGGGTTGTTTTTCAATTGGGTACTTCGGATGCTGTTAGGGCACTAACGGCTTCTGAGATTGTGTAAGTTTTTTAGGAATATTCATATCCCACTTCACTCAGATGAATCGTATATGGATTTCGTTATGTTTCTCTTCTTCGTCATTTAGGTGCAATGATGTTGCAGCTGTTGAGTAAATGTTTCTCTTCCCAAAGCATTCTCTATTCAAGGAGGGATGGGTGCTGCTTTGTTAAGTAAACCTGAGCTAATTCACGATGTAATATGGCTATGTGGATTCTTTTGACGTGTTTATACGTTTTGTTTCTTATCGATCGGTTTTAATTTTTCCAATCATGTGGTATCGTATCTCTTCTCCATCTTAGATTTTGGCAACACTTAAGAGGAAACCGGTTACTTGTAAGATTTGTTTACTAAAATCACCAGCAGATACCGTTGAATTGGCTAGGAGAATCGAGAAACTTGGTGTACCAGCTCTTGCTGTACATGGGAGGTGATGTACATCACTGTTACTGACTTACTACTTCTCATTCCTTTAAGCTGTTTTGGTAATTGATTCCTTTTCCATAAATATAGAAAAGTTGCAGACAGGCCGAGAGATCCTGCCAAATGGGATGAGATTGCAGATGTGGTTGCGGCATTATCCATTCCCGTTATTGCAAATGGGGGTGTTTTAGAATACGATGATTTTTCTCGCATTAAAGCTGCAACAGGTAGACTTATTGAATTTTTTTATTCACGAGATTAGCTAAAAATTTTATCTGCCATGTGCGCTAACGATTATAGAGTTATATATAACCCTTTGATGTTGTTCCTTGCAAAGGCGCTGCATCAGTGATGGTTGCAAGAAGAGCTATGTGGAATGCTTCAGTTTTCTCTCCAAACAGAAAATCACACTGGGAAGATGTGAAATAGAAGTACCTTAGAAAGGTACAAAGAAAACTGTTTGATGAAGAGTATAGGATAAATTTCGATAGTCAGAATTTGATTTGCAGATTTCGAGGTATTGTGTTGCAGAGCATCTTGTGGAATAACGATGTTAAGAGCACGCAATACACGATAAAGGAGATGATAGCACATCATTATTGTCTTGAACTACCTGAAGGGAAGTCTATCAACAAAGCAGACACTTTGGAAGATCTAGCGTAAATGTTAACTCCTTTCTTTAAACTGCTTTCTACTGATAACGCAAACTCTCTATATGGGTATTTTTACTAAAGAACGAATGACCTTAACCGAACCGAAACCTTAGTCCATGGGGATCTTAATCCTTAAGGACTGGCTCGAGTCTGAGACCAATTTGGTTCAGTATCCAAATCTAATGTTGTTTGTTGGGTGTTGATGTTTCAGGCAGCTTTACGAGTTGGAAGATTACTATTGGACAGTGAAGAACATTCGTCCTCTGACACATGACTTGAATTATGTTTTGTGAAAGCCACACTTGCATTCTTCTTGTAATCTCTCGTTAATTTTATATACAGAGGGATCCCATTTTTTTTACTTAAAACGAGGCTCGAGTTCTCCAACCTACGAATCTATCAGAAGTTACAGTTATACATGCTACAGTGAGCAAGAGCTTCACTGAGTTGAATTGTTATAGTTATAACTTATAAGTGGAAATGTATAAAACGAAGAGATATGATGAAAATATCCAACTTTCAAAAACATTTAAATTGGACAACTAAAAATGGTTGTAAATGAGAATCTATAAAATTAAAAAGTTTTAGTAGGAAAAAGATATAACTCTCCGAAGATGTGTGTTTAAGATTGTTATCATTAATAGTAGCCAACTGATAATACTAAATTGTAGAACTTTTACCAAGAATGTTTATAGTATAGAAAGCAAATCTAATCCAGATAAAACAATTTCCATCCAGAGTCCAACCAACCAAATTAATTGTGTTCCACTAAATTTGCAAAGGTAGTCTGGACTTTGCTAACGAGAAGCTCTCCATAGACAATTCTTTTGAAAACTTGAGATCTTTTATTTTTTGGATACTTGTCTTTGAAGATATCCAATGGCTCAACTATTGCGTTAAGGTTAGGCTGTTCGAACAAGATACATGATTCAAAATCCAAAAGAGGAAAACACAGAGATCGATGTACAAGTATATCATACCTCGCAGAAGAATGCGACGCATACACGGTATCGAGGAGAGTTATTGATCACTCTATGAAGCGTGGATTCGTATACTCCGTTTGAAAGTATCTACAATATATGATTTTCCAAAATGTTTACAAAAATCGTTGAAAAGAAAGAAATTAGAGATAACAGAGAGAGATTGAACCGACAAAAACCTTTAACATGTCGCCGATGTTGCATAAATGATCCTGGGATTGGAATAGCTGATATCCAATCGCCTGCCAAATCTCTCACCTTTCCAATTTTTATTTTAAAAAAATACGCTTAGCTAGAGACACAAAATCAAAGAAGATGATAATAGTTATATTATTTACCTAGTTTTATCATCATCTTGATTTATTAGCGTCAACAAGCCTGCAAAATTACAGTTTTTCTCTCTTTTTAGACAAAAAACAATGAAGATATATTCATCATCTTGATTAGAGTTCAAGCTTACTTACAATAATTAGTGTGAGCACCATTGAAATTTGTAAGTGAAAAAGTGGACGAGTTAATACTACTAGTAGTCAAGCAGATAAAGTGAAATAAAAAGTTGTTGAAGTAAAACAACAATGAAAAAGTTACCATCCGATTTCATTTTCGCTTTTTACGCTTGGGTAACCAATAATACGCATTTCCCTAAAAAGATCTCCAACCATTTTTCCTCAAACTCGTAAGGTGATCCACCAAGAGCTAAGGAAATTCCCCTCAAGATTTTCTTAGAAAGATCTTAAAAACCATGAAATGAAATTACAAACTAAGAATCTCTCATTTGTAAACAAAACACATTAAAAAAAAAAAAAATAGAAAAGAGTAGAACACACCTGTGCAGAGCTATTATACTCATTCATCAACTCTTTGTACCCTTGAGGATTCTTTGGCCTTCAAGGAAACGCCGCACAAGAAAACATATACCAAAAGAGAAATAGTGAGAAGAAGATCAAAACTCATGTAACAAATTATAATACTATGGTGTATCATTTTTTCCCAACATTTTAACGTTTAATTTGGAAACGTGATTTTGTTATTTTTGCCCTTTAGAAATATTTTATCAAGTGTTCACTTTTCGTTATGTCTATGTCTTATGTCAAGCATTACGAAAACCAAATCTATAGTACTCATGATTACTCAACAAAAAAATATTCGCTCAAGCCATTGGCTAGTACGTTGGACACACTTACATCAATGGCTTCGTGCAAATCTTGTTCCCCACCCGTATAGTTTACTCCAATTTTCTGATATCATCTGCGTAACTCAACACCCCATTAATGATCCTCCACAAAAACACTACCTTATGGTCAATATCGCAAAACATACTTATGATGCAATTGCATGTAATGGCAGAAATGCTACCAAACTCTCTCGTTAAGTTATGCATTAGCTTTAAGAAAACAAAGAAAAGATCTATCTTCGTTAAAAGTATATATTGTTTCTTTCGTTATGAACAAAATAGCACCGGTCTAACTAAACGTTTTGGATCATGTTTTGAGATCAAAGTGACAAACCTGTATCCAGCAGCTGGAGTAATCTTGATCTTACGTTCCTCCTCATATGGAAGCTCAAAGAATTGATGCGACACCTCTTTAACCTTCTGCATAAGATCCTCCGAAATTCCATGACCAATCTGTTCCACACACGTCGGTCCAAATCAGACCAGAAGTACCTTTTTTAAAAACCAAAAAAGGAAACTCAAATTTTTGTTACCACATATAAGAATCCGATGTCCCGACAAGCCCGGTCTAGTTTTCCCAGAACCTCTGCCACGCCGGCGTCCTCCATCATATCGGAATCCTCACATTTGAGCAGCAAGGGACTGATGTCTACAAAAACATTGTCTCACATTTAGTTTCCTCGGCATAATATGAAATGAAAACTTTGATGATGAGAGTGATGTTTGCTTGATACCGATAACTGGTAGTAGTGATTTGATGTCTGTAGCCATCTCAGATTCTTAGACAGTGACAAGAAAACTTTCACTTTGATCTAGCATAAAACTATATGTTTGCAACTAATATTTTCTTCTCAATTGCAGTAAAAAACCTGTTTGTTTTTCGGTGAACCTTGGTAGGAGGTTTCCTGAAAATCTTTCTTTGTTGGTAATCATTAGATGCACCCGAGGGGCCGAATGTTCCGCTTTCCGCAAGGCCGTGGGAGTGGCCCCCCTGATGTTCCTGGAATGCTTCCAAATGAGATGCCTAGTAATATGCCATTGCGCGACTCTGTGCTTTATCAGCATGTTCCTATTGGAGCTTTGGCTACATCCCTTGCTAATGCTTCTCCAGAACACCAGAGGACGGTGAGAAAGCATTTTTTCTTTTCACTTTGTATCCTTGCGGTTTAGTTCTTAAATCTTGATTGTGATGTGTGTAGATGCTGGGTGAGAATCTGTACCCGCTGGTGGAGCAGCTAGAGGCAGAGTCTGCAGCCAAAGTGACTGGGATGCTTTTGGAGATGGATCAGACTGAAGTGCTCCATCTCTTGGAGTCACCTGAAGCTCTGAAGGCTAAAGTAGCCGAGGCTATGGACGTTCTCAGAAGTGTCGCTGCTGGTGGTGCAGCCGAGCAGCTTGCCTCCTTGAACCTCAGCGACAACCTTGTTTCTTAAGTGTTCTTGTCTTTCTGTTGGATTGAGAAAATACATTTTTTTTTCGAAGTGTGGCTTTGTCTCTTCCATACACGATTGGAGAGACCTCTCAGAGTTTCTTGTTTATCCTGTAGGATTCTCTGACATGGTTTGTGCTTCTCCCTCTACCCTCAAAACTTATATGTTTTGTTTGAAAACTTGATTTGATATTCATACTTTGGTTTGTTATTTGAAAACTCAATATGTTTTGTGACAATAAGATAGAAGGATAGGTTGGATGTTGTGAATGCAATCATAGTGTTAACAAGAATAGCAAATACAATTAAAGATCTTTACGGTTAGAGAAATGATGCAAGCTAAACTATGGAAGACAATCAAGAATATCCAAAATGACTAGCAATTGGATTTCGTGTAGCGTGGTTTTTGATAGAATCTGATGCTCGTCCAATCTTATTTCTAAAGGAATTTAGGTGATTAAGTGGCTTCACTCTGAAAAAGATTGCACCCCTAGATTTACCCGCTACAAAAACATTTAAGCATGAACCTAAACGTAGACTTTAACTTAAAAAGTCCTGCAAATTAGAAGATAAAAAAAAAAAAAAAAGTTTTTTTCATGTTATTACTAAACAACGTCGAGTTCGAAACATGATCGTAGGACTTCTCAACTTTAGAGGTGTTATGAGGTAAGAAAGTTGCGGTTCAATATTTTGACAGCATATTTATGATTTTGAACCTGAATGGTTTCGAGGTTACCTTCTGAAATATTTCTAAGGTGGTGACTCCAGAGATAAATGACATAATCCAACAAATTAACTTGTCCAAGTCCTCAGTGATGTTTGGAAGCAAAGTGAATCTTTTGATTAAGGCCAAAATCAAAAGAACTTTACAGATTTTAAAAAGGTGGTATGGAACCTATTTAGCCCTCCCCAAACAAATCCATGGCTAAAAATACAAGTGTTTGTGTTTTTTAGAGATAGACTTCAACGTCGTATCAATTCTTATCAAAATTTCTATCAAATGGGAGAAATGACTACTTATAAAACCTGTGGTACCAACTATTACGACATATGCAATGTTGTGTTTCCTTTTTTCCAAATGAATCCGCTCTGACTTGAGTATTGTTATTTTTGATTTTTGGTAGAAATGAGTACAACGAAGAATAATGAAGATCTTCATTGGATTTTTTGTGAGAATATTTGTTCCCTATAATCGTTGGGAGAATAGGATTTCGAACTCTGAAGACTTCAATCTAGCTCTGTTGATAAAGAATTTTAAAAGACTTTTAAGATTTTCAAACTTCTTATTTGCTCGAGTGCTTAAAGGAAATATATTAGGGAGGATTACTAGAATGACCTTAATAAATAAGTTTTTGACTAATTTGGCCATAAAGTTTCATAATTACTAGAACGACCTTGAAATTTTTTTAACACCCGATTTGCCCTTATTTCCTTTGATAACAAAAAATGTATTTACGAAACTGTCATTAATGAGCTTCCCGCCAAAAGCGAATAAGTCTACCGCTCACGTGGTAGACTTAATTTACTGTAGTTGTAGACTTAATTATCTGTTGTGGTAGAGTTATTAATTTGTGGTGGTAAACTTAATTATCTGTTGTGGTAAACTTAATTATCTGTTGTGGAGGTAGACAATCTGTAGTGGTAAACTTAATAATTTACTATGGTAGACTTATTGATCAGCTGTGGTAGACTTAATAATCTTTAGTGGTGGTAGACTTAATTTTCCTTTGTGGTAAACTTATTAATCTGTGGTGGTAGAATTAATTATCCATTGTGGTAGACTTACTAATTTGTGGTGGTAGACTTAATTATCTATTGTGGTAGACTTATTAACTTGTGGTGGTAGACTTAATTTACTGTTGTGGTAGACTTAATTATCTGTTGTGGTAGACTTAATAATCCATTATGGTAGACTTAATTATCTGTTGTGGTAGACTTAATTATCTGTTGTGGTGGTAGACTTAATAATCTGTAGTGGTAGACTTAATAATCCGTCATGGTAGACTTATTCATCTGCTGTGGTAGACTTAATAATCTGTAGTGGTTGTAGACTTAATTATATATTGTGGTAGACTTATTAATCTGTGGTGGTAGACTTAATTATCTCTTGTGGTAGACTTACTAATATGTGGTGGTAGACTTAATTATTTGTTGTAGTGGTAGACTTAACTATCTGTTATGATAGACTTAATTAACTTGTGGTAATAGACTTAATTTACTGTTGTGGCATACTTAATTATCTGTTGTGGTAGACCTAATTAATCTGTGGTGGTAGATTTAGTTATGTGTTGTGGTAGACTTATTAATCTGTGATGGTAGACTTAATAATCTGTAGTGGCGGTAGACTTATTTCCTGCAGATATACAATGGTAGACTTATTGATCTGCAGTGGTAGATTTAATAATTTGTAGTGGTGGTAGACTTACTAATATGTAGTAGTAGTGGTAGACTTATTGATCTGTTGTGGTAGAGTTATTAATCTGTGGTGGTAGACTTAATAATACGTGGTGGTAGACTTAATTATATGTTGTGGTAGACTTAATTATTAGTGGTGGTAGACTTAATTATATGTTGTGGTAGACTTATTTATATGTTATGGTAGACTTATTAATCAGTTGTGGTATACTTGTTTAGATTAGGCATGGTAGACTTGTTTGTGGTAGGTGTAGACTTGTTGCGAAATCACTGTTTTGCCCTCAGGCGGACCTTGAACGGTGAAGAACTAGGGTAGCCGCCGCCATAGCTTGTTTTCTTCATTTCGACGAACCTCCTCTCTTGAATATCAAATTCTTACCTCAACCTTTACTTCTTAAACTCGATATTTGGTTGATTTGCAATGGAACAAATAATTTTGGTATGTGGCACTTGGAGTTTTCCGAAAAATCGATGGATCTGTAGTGGTAGACTTATAATATGTAGTGGTGGTAGACTTATTGATCTGTTGTGGTTGACTTATTGATGTGTTGTGGTAGTCTTACTAATCTGTGGTGGTAGACTTAATTATCTGTTGTGGTAGACTTATTCAAAAAGGGTAAAATCGTATTTTACCCTTCATCTTCTTCACCAGAAGCTGTCAAACCCTAACAATGGCGGCCAACATGTTTTTACCTCGTTTTTACTTTATTTTAACTTGTTTTCAACTGGATTTAGCTTAAAACTAGTAGATCTAACATCATATATCATTTTTCTAACCAAAAATCAAAATTTTTCAATTTTTTTTTTTTTTGCTAGTGATTTTCAATCTGATTTTATCTAAATCTGGTGGCACACCTCCGCCGAACACGTCTCTTGTGCTTCCGCAGCCTCAGCGGCCACCGGATTCAAACAAAAAAAAAATCAGAAATTTGTTTGAATCGATTCAAACAAATTTCTGATTTTTTTTAATGGCATATTCGTAATAATCAGAATTTTTTTTTTTCAAATCTGAATGGTAATTTTGTAATTACAAAGTATAACTTTGGTTTTTATATCTTATACACATTTCTTACAACTTTGAAATTTTGTGAAGGTCATTCTAATAATTAGAGCATTTATCAAGATCGTTCTAGTAATTATCCCTATATTATCGCTATAGTAATCCTATCACGTTCAAACTGATCTCAATTTTTGCAATGGCTAGAATTTATTTCAAAACGATAGTTTTAAATTTATTGCAATGTCTAACGCCCCCAAAAAAAAAAAATCATTTTTTTCTTAAAATTTGATGATTTTAGAAAATTTAAATTGTCGATCTTTCTCTTTTCGTTTGGATTTATACTTTGACGGACTAACATCCGTGTGGATTGCTATACAAAAACACAAAAACACAAAAAAAAAAAAAAAAATTACTACCATGTTTTTTTTTTTGAACCTTATTTCATGTTAGCTCTCTTGTTTTTTTTTTTTTTTTTTTTTGAAACATGTTAGCTATCTTGTGTTGAACTAGTTCCCAATGATAAGAAGAAGAACCTATTTCCGTTAAACTTAATAACATATAGTTTTGTTGTTAAATTAAACATTACTATATGCATAGCATTCATCAAAAAGAGGTTTCAATCATTACTATATGCATAGCATAACAATTTCCTTTGACATCATGATATATCGCAATCTTCCCACATGCCAATATTGTGTGCGAATGAATGTAGGAGATGTGACACTTGGGGAACGCATAGGAGATGTGAGTACTGGGCTAAGGGAAGAGGTGATTTTGAAAACAATGAAACAGCACAAACATACATCTTCTTCTGCTGAGTTGCATCTGGACATAGAGCCTTGCTGTATTTGTCAGGTATTTGCTTAACTATGCATTAAAAGTGTTTTCAAGTACTAGTCATGCATCTGTATACTCACTTAGCCAGTAAGGCCATTTCTCGTGCAATACTTACCCATCTTACCGACTAATTGATAAGCATAAAGATGAAGAAAAGTGGTGTTACTGAACTTGCTTTCAATATTTCACTTTACATATGGAGTGAATTAGGATACTATCAATAAGATAGGTTGGACCAGAGTTTATAGGTTTTTGGTCATTGGTTTGTTTGGGAGCCTTTTGGACTTTGGGAGAGTTTAGGGACTCTGTAACAAAACCCTAACGATTACTTGGTTCTCATATCTTATAGCTCCTGGTTCCTTTGTTTAATTTAGGACAATATGGATTAAGTCTTATGTGTCTCTTCTAAAGCTGAACTGATGTAAAAAAGCTGTTGCTGCTGTTTTTGACAGGAAGATTATGCACAAGGTGATGATCTTGGGACCTTGGAATGTGGTCATGAATTCCACAAAGACTGTATTAAGCAATGGATCATGCTCAAGAATCTCTGCCCCATTTGTAAGACTGGCATTAACAACATAATAATACCCCTTCCTTCATCTTCACTGTGCCGCCTCCCGGCTCCATTCATCATCGTCGCAACGCCAAAAGAAAATAAAAATAGAGATCTCAAAAGTTATGTTCTATCCCGTATCCCATATGAAAATTAATTGTTATGCTTACTAAAATTGTGTCACTGTTCAAAGAACATTATGACAGTTAAATAACAATCTATGGAGAAGAGAATAATTCCCATTTTTAATCATAACATGCATGTTACTTCTTACAAAGACTATTTGGTGCTAAGACTCTTCCTTTCCAATGTCTCAAAAGTACTTGAACTGCAGAATCAAAGCTTAACTTTTTGTCCCAAGGAAAATGAGTAGAAAGCATGTACAATAATAGTGGGAGCTACTCAGGCAAAGAGATTAAATTGCTTCTGATCATTTGGTCCTCGCAGGCGGTCAAATGCATCTCAAAGAAGTCTCTGTAAGCATTGAAGCGCCTCATCTGATCTGTCAAAGTGTCCAGTAAGAAGACTATGGAGTTGGGTATCCCTAAAGGGCGTTGATGAGTTTGGTACCTGTAGCAGGATCTTCATATATGGTAACAACATCCCTGAACTTACCAAAGAGCTGCTCCAATTGATTCACTCCCATCTTTTTGAAGTCCAATGACCTCTTGTACCTTTGCTTGTATATCGCCTCAAAATAATCCATCTGTATCTGACAACAATAGCACACCAAAATATCTTGCAACTCGAGCTGGAACTCTTCTAGGTTCTTCTCGCTCTGAACCGAGCTTGTGTCTGACAATTCATCAGAGAAGACCCCTCCTTCATTGGTAGTAATTTTCTCGGTGGCATATTTTCCTTTATTCTCTCTTCTGAGTAGAACAACAGGGGGAGAGGGAGAGGGAGAGACGAGGTTTGGTTTGGAGCTCCGAAGATAAACAAATCTCTTGCTCCCTTTACCATCCACTGCAATCACATCACCCATTTTCTTCAAAAGATCCACAAGCTTGGGCGCACCGTAGTCTTGTACAAAAAGCGGTTTACTGAAATTTCTTTGGTATTCGGAAGGAACACGCACGAGAGGCATAAATCCACCAGAAAGTTCCAGAAGCTTCACTAGCTGTCCCTTGAGACCGTTTACATCTCCTGGCACTACCCACATGGTGGACTCAAGGTGACCAGGAGGAGGGTACGTTGAAGTCTCGCCTGAACTAACCGGCCAACGTGACATTGTGCTGCTACTATACTGATTGTGAAACTGCGATACCATCAAGGACGAGGTTTCTCTTGAGTTACTATAACAGCTCTGCGATACACCTCTATAGACAATTGTTTCTTCATCATTCATCCCATCCAGGTTACTATTATCATTCACACCGCATCCCATGAGATACGGCCCAACAGGAGGAGGAGGAGGCAGAGGTTTTGGTAATGGCATATAGCCTTCACCATGAACAATACTTTGCCAGTCCCAAACAAACCTACCAGCACTAGACAAAGCTGAATTCACAAACACACCAGAAGGTATAACAACAATCATAGTGTACCCACGTTGGCCAAGCACATGAAGCGCGGGAGCAAAATCGACATCTCCCGTTATAAGAATGATGGTCGAAGGCGCACGATTATCAAGTACAAACAAGAACATATCTAGCAAAATAGCCTTATCAGCTGCATCTTTCCTACCATTAGGTACATCAACAAGTTTCACACCGGTTCTTTGACAACCTTCTCTAACCCGACGAGGGAACGCATTGAAATCGCCATAAGCAGAGAATAAAAGAACCGGACCGTTTATCACAGGATGCAATTGTACAGCTCTTCTTATATTACCAGCAACATCTTCAGGACGTACATCACTAGGAATAGGACAGTTCTCAATGTCCCAGAGAATTGCAGCGGGACCGTCAGTTGAAGAACGTCTGTGTGTTGTTGCAGGCATGTTGAAATCGGTTGCGAAATTCATCATTTGTTGAGAATCTAAAGCTGTTGCTGAAGATGGATAACCGTAGCTTTTTGTATCATCAATGGCTTCTTCTCCTCCTGGAAAAAACCCTAAATTGGGTTCGTAGCTACAGATTAAAGGTTGCTACGTTTGATAGAAAGATGAAGAAGAAAGAGATGAGAACAAGAATACCTGCCTGATTCACGAAAGAGATACGAAGATTGAGATTTCAGAATTCTGCTTTTGTGCGGCGGACGAAATTAAAGAGAGGGATTTTGGGCTTTTTTAGGGTTTGTTTGCGTTAGGCCCACAGATAGCTTACGAGAGAGTCGGTGGAACTATTAACATCTAATCTATTATATAATTAGACACTTTTCTCTCCATCTAGAGTGTCCACATAGGCAAAAATGTTTCTTAATGCATTTAAGTTTTAAAATAGTCATTTACTACACACTAAATCATATTTATTATTTTTTATAACCAATAAAAAATTAAATTAGATTAAAAACGTTAAGACTAAATAAAATGAATGAAAATGAAAATTAATAAATACAAGACTACACATGATTATAGTAGTAATGATAAAATAAATTTTGTTTTACCAAAGTTATATATTACACATATAAAAAAACCTAAAATGTGTGTATGGATTTTATATATGAATTTTGTTTTACCAAAGTTATATATTACACATATAAAAAAACCTAAAATGTGTGTATGGATTTTATAATAAAAAAATTATTAAAAATCAACTGACGTAATAAAATGTTAAAGAAAAAAAATTTTAGATTATTTTTAAAAGTTATATGTTCCATGAAATATGAAAAGTTTCTTCTTACTAAAAAGTTTGTAGTAAAAAAAAAAAACTTACATTCAACCATACATTAGGAAGACAAACGTTTAAGAAATCGTATCTTAAAATCTCAACTATTTTTCTATAATGAACAAAAACCAAAATATATATAAACTTACCAGACGAAGATAAATGACAAAAAAATACTTAAAACTATTTTAAAAGAAACTACAGGTCTCTTCAACTCTAACTAGCAAAATTTTAACTCAAATTTGAAGAAAAAAACCTACACCTTATTGATGAAGAGATAAATTTTTTCATTCATCGATTGAAAAGAATGTAAACAACAAGCAAACAAGATGTTCTCCAGTATATTCTATATGCCACATTACTAAATAAATTGTGAAGTGCTAAGTATAATATAATAACAAAGAGACATTGTGAAGACATATAGAAACCAACTATGATTGATAATTCAACCATACATTAGGAAGACAAACGTTTAAGAAATCGTATCTTAAAATCTCAACTATTTTTCTATAATGAACAAAAACCAAAATATATATAAACTTACCAGACGAAGATAAATGACAAAAAATACTTAAAACTATTTTAAAAGAAACTACAGGTCTCTTCAACTCTAACTAGCAAAATTTTAACTCAAATTTGAAGAAAAAAACCTACACCTTATTGATGAAGAGATAAATTTTTTCATTCATCGATTGAAAAGAATGTAAACAACAAGCAAACAAGATGTTCTCCAGTATATTCTATATGCCACATTACTAAATAAATTGTGAAGTGCTAAGTATAATATAATAACAAAGAGACATTGTGAAGACATATAGAAACCAACTATGATTGATAATTCATATTACTATAAAGATAAATTAGAAAATGACTGATAAATTTTATCTGTAAATTCGTTATCGATTATTTAGATAACATGATTTATCTAATGGCCTAATATATGTACATAACAAAGTGTTAAACAAATAAATTTTAAATGATAACTTTGATATTTTCATGCATCTTTAAAACTAATTCAAAACATTTATTGATTTGATTTCAAATCCAATATTATTTTCTATATCAAAGATTTAATTGTTTTTATCATAACATAAATACTAAATCTATATATAAATAATTATTAAATTGAATAAAAGTATAACAAAATCCCGCGCGAATGCGCGGGTCATATTCTAGTACTAATAATTAATATCTTTTTCCAACTAGTCTAAAGCATATGTTCTAGTTGCAATGCAACCAACACCAACGCATTGTTCAACATCTTGCTTGCTCTCCATATATCTTTTGATTTCAGTTTCGTATCATTTTCGGTTTGATTTCGATTTCGTATGAATACACCGGTTATTATTCCATCGTTTCTAGACACCGGCGATTTTGTAAGACAATTGCCTTCATTTGTTATAGGCTTTAGCTATTTTGCAGTGATCATGGATGTGTAGTGTACGGTCGGTATTAATATTCTTACAAAAATGGTCTTGTCTCATCGCATCAACAACAACAATGCTATCAGATGGAGAATTGGATCGTCAAAAGGGCAAAACGATCACAAAAATAACACACTAAGCGGTTTATGTGGAGGTGACATACAAACATAAAGAGGATCACTTAGATCGCCGCGTCACCCAACCACTGATCTAATTAAGTGTTAAAACATAAATTTAAAGTTTTCATCAATCAATACTACTTATTCTATAACTACCCAAAAAAAAAAAAAACTTTGTATTCTCTCTTCTATAGATGCAAATCTGAAACGAAGGAAAGAAAATTCACAAGGAAGTTATATGTATTCACAATAATCCCTGAACCATCTTTTCACAAAGCCAGTAGTTCTTATATTCACAGATCATTAAAAGAAAGAAAGAAAATATGGAGGTTCCAGACTTGAGACAAAAGACTATTTCTTGTGTCTCAATGAGAAATCAACCATATTGCAATGGAGCGGATTTTAATCTCCCAACAATATTCCTGATCAAAGTGCTAGTGAGAGTTCTCATCAGTGATGCTGTTACTTTCTTCAGGATTTCAATACTCTTTCAATTGCGGAAATGTAGAACTCTTTGGGCATTGTACCCATGATGGACTCTCGTTTCTCCCCGTTCTTGAACAGCAGAACTACTGGCACGGCCTTTATCTCATACTCTTCAGCCACCAACAAGTCATTGTCTGCATTCAGGACATAGCAGTTTAGTTTTCCCGCATAGTCTCCTGCTATTTCGTTGATTATCCTGTGGACCATCCTGCATGGACCGCACCAACTAGTGTAGAATTCTACTAGCACCGGCGTTTCGCTTTTCAGGACTGAGCTTTCCCATGATCGTTCTGTAACTTCAGCTGCTGCACATAGTCAAACCGGATAAATGAGATGTGAGGATTTCAAAACTTGGATATTCTTCATTACATACTTATAATAATCGAACGACAGGAGAAAAAACTTTCACAACAGACTATAAGCATTGTCAACAGAAGCAACTACTATTGTTGGTTTTTGTGCTAAGCTGTGGAACTAGACTAGAATTGCAATTAGTCCTACAACCAGAAGAGTACAGTGTAAGCCGAGTGAGAGTACAAATTGATCTAACGAGAAGACACAGCTTATACATGTTTTGCTTATTCGGTAGAACAAGCTTACTTTGTTTTCCACAAAACTAAATGGTTAGAGATCAATGTATGTTAACTGTAGTTTTTGCATTTCATGCCCATTTCTAAATTATGAGCTCGAAGGAGATTCGACCATACCCAACTTAGTTTCCTACACACATTTAAGTGGCTTTCGATAATCTCAACCTGCAAGATCTTCACACTAATCTTATTCCATTTCTTTCTTTCTCAATCGACAGGAGGAGTCCTGGCCATTGCAACTACCACCAAACTTATTATTCAGAGATCTAGTTAATGAACTCTAAGGAGCTATGAGCTCTAAGGAGCTTTGACAATAACTATCCTAGTTCCTACAAGCTTAATTGCAAGGTCTTCACCTTGTTCTTATTCAATATCTCTCTCTCTCTCTCTCTCTCTCTCTCTCACCCTTGCAGATATCTCCAAGTAGACATTTTTCAAACAAGATCAAAATAAGCAAAGCAGCTAGACCTACATTTATGATCTAGATCAAGAAAAGGAAAACTTGAGAGCTTACAAAGTTACCAAAAAAAAAAGTAAAGTCTAAATCAATGGAACACAAATTTGATCAAGATTTGAAGCAGATTCCAAAACCCACTTACTGAAACCACACAAATACTCATCATTCAGTAAGATCATGAGTGCATGTACCTTTAGAATCACGAGCGCAGAGAGCAGAGAGGCGGTGGAGAGAGCGAGAGGAATATAGGAGCGATCGTTTAAGGAGAGACCGAGGAGGAGAGACGGTGGTGACTGGGAAGAGACGCGACTGAGCTGAGAATATTCGAGTGGAGTTGAAACACATAGAGGAAGAGGAAGAAGAAGAAGCCATTGAAGAGTGGACTTGCGAAGCAGAAGAGTTTTTGGTTTAGGGAAGAAAATTAAGAGAAAGTGGGGAAAATGAACATAATTAATTAAGGTCTGTGATTGATTGATTGATTCCCATTATTATTATTTGGCAGATCTGAGAGATGAAAACGAAAGGTGGGTCCCACTACACCCAACTTACCACTTGTCACTTAATCACGTTGATCTGTTAGACCAAGCCGGTTCAACCCGTTACCCACATTGGGATCGTCTTGATTTCTGGTTAAGTGTCTTCTACTGGTTAGAGACATCAAGATGATCCCTCCCAATATGAGTAACTCTGAAAAACGTTTTGCTTACAATGTATTTTTGGAAGGGATTGGACTTTCTCACTAGTGCAGTAGGAGAACCTAAACGACTTCGGGAAAAAAGTATGTTAAATGAGTTACCAAAGAAATATCATTTTAAAGTAAGAATGAGGTGAATTCACAGACCTATGGTTACTTTCTACTTGCCAAACTTGTAAAAAATGGCATCATCTTTCACATGTGACATGTATGTGTAGTAAATTCGGAGAAAAAAACGAACAAAAGTTGTTTCAAATAGTTCAGAAAAAAAAAAAATCTACATAGTGTGACTAATCGCCACCAAAAAAAAATAAAAAATTAGGTTTGCGCCGCTTGAAATAATTGAGAAGAAGAATAGGAAAAAATAAGTTTTCTTGTTGTGTGAATTACTATTTGTTTTCACATTACTTATAAAAATCTTTGTCCAAAATCTATCTATACTTCACATTACTATTTATTTTCCCCAAAAACCTTCATTTATACCAATACTTAGGATTACATTCAAAGAAATAACATAAGATTTGGGTTGGATTTTCAAAACCAACAAACCCATTTTAGTAGCTATTTCCAGAGATTAGACTTTTTGTTGGCTCAAATTAACTTTTTGTTTCTATGAAGTTAAAATGTATCTACTTTTAATTTTAAAAATTCGTCAAAAGACATTTGTACGAAAAATGTGCTTCTCTTGAATATATAGGCTAGGTACATTTGTACCAGAGATTAGAATCTGCTTTCCTCCAAACAATGCGCCCGTTGGGTTCACACGCAAGCCTCACACAACAACAATAGTCAGCAAGAATAAGCAAATCATATGCGGCTGACCTCCAAGGATAAATTAATACAACTTTTATGCCTAGGGTTTTGAGAATACGAAGAGTTTGCACATAGAAGTGGTCACCTGCCAAGATGAGTACATACTTGGGAACTAATGCTTTCCTCTCTGACCTAGCTCTCGCACATATATCCCATAACTTGCGGTTGATACTGTTGTCAACCAGATTTTCACGGTCTACCAGTAAGTCTGCTTCACTAGCAAAGAGGTAGTCCAACTCAACCAATCCTCGATTTCTACTACAAGCATTCACAAACTCCGGACAGGCAAACATAGTGAGGATCCTGGAATTATGAACAAAACCTAGCATTGTTAACGCATCAACGATCTCTACGATAACTCGATCAGAGATTGCTCCAGGGGAGACATGACCAGAGCGAGTAATTGAGATAGAGACGATTGGAGAAAGTGAAACCAAACGAGAAGAAAGAAAGTGGTAGAGTAAGACAATAGATAGGAGGACTTGAACCTTATTTGAAACCTACATGGAGAATCTTTACCACTTGTAGGTTTCAAACAAGGCTCAAGACTCGATTGTTTGTTTGTGTTTACGTATATGTAGTGTGCACATTTTTTTTCTAGTTGAACCCATCAACTTCTAAAGAAAAATTCACATTTAAACAAAAAAAATTTTGATAAAAAAGAAAGTTAGTTTGATGATGTACACAACGTAAAATACAAATTGTATTTAAAACAATCAAGGCGATTAGAGAAGTGTTCATTTCATGATCGATCTTCTAGAGTTGTTTGTTCTTTGAGAACACTAAAAATTTTGGTTTATTTTGTACGAAAGGCCAAAACCATATGATCTAAAAACAAAACAAAATTGTAGTTACGTGCCGTGGAAGAAAAAAGGTTAAGTGATTTTTTATTGGGTTATCTTCTACAACTCAAAATGGAAAAAAGCAGTTTCAAGTTTTAACTCGTGAAAAAAAAATGAAAAAGAGCAAAACATCACACTTGAAGAAGAAATATCATCAAAAGGGAAGAAATTACTTAAGAACTTGAAACTGATAGTGATATTAAAGTTGACTTAGCCATTGATTGTTTGTGAATCCATATTCAAATTACTTTTTACCCAGTGATAAATGTTTTTAAGTTTTATGACTAATAAATGACCATCCAATTTCATCATACAGTGATTGCAACTCTTGCAATGCAAGATTACATGGAAGCTGCAGCAGTTGTGTTCTTATTCACTATAGCCAAATGGCTCGAAACAAGAGCTAGCTACAAGGTTTGTTAACTAAATTACAATGATGAGCAATTGTTTTAATCAAACAAATTGTTACATTTCATGCTTTTTAATAGATAATCTGAAGTTGAAGTTGTAATGGGTCACTGATTTGAATAAATATTGCAATTGAAATCTCAGGCGAGCTCGGTAATGCAGTCTCTGATGAGCTTAGCTCCACAAAAGGCAATAATAGCAGAGACGGGAGAAGAAGTTGAAGTGGATGAGGTTAAGATCAACACAATTGTAGCAGTTAAAGCCGGCGAAACTATACTGATTGATGGAATTGTAGTGGATGAAAACTGCGAAATAGACGAAAAAACTCTAACGGGCGAAGCATTTCCTGTGCCTAAACAGAGAGATTCTATGGTTTGGGCTGGAACAATCAATATAAATGGTATGTAGCCATCTTCAAGATCTAACCTTGTCTTTGTATCTTTCACTCTTTTGATCATTCTCCACTCTGTTTTTGCAGGTTACATAAGTGTTAAAACAACCGCTTTAGCTAGTGATTGCGTGGTTGCGAAGATGGCTAAGCTCGTAGAAGAAACTCAAAGCAGTAAAACCAAATCTCAAAGACTAATAGACAAATGTTCTCAGTAATATACTCAAGGTAAAGCAAAAACATAAACGAAAACTTGTTTTTTTGGGTTTTTCTTGATTCGCGTAGTTTAAGACCTCTTTGTTTCTTGTTTTTTCAGCAATCATTATAATATCGGCTTGCTTTGCGATTATCCCAGCTATAATGAAAGTTTACAACCTCAAACATTGGTTTCACTTAGCACTAGTTGTGTTAGTCAGGCATCTGTGGACTTATCCTCTTTACACTCTGTGGACTTCTGATCAAGAGTGCTGATTATCTTGACACTCTTTCAAAGATCAAGATCATTGCTTTCGATAAAACAAGGACTATTACAAGAGGAGAGTTCATTGTCATAGATTTCACGTCATTCTCTAGAGAGATAAGCCTACGCAGCTTGCTTTACTGGTAAGAAAAACAAATAAACTTGTGTTCTGACCAAAAACATAATTTATGACTGAAAATTTATGGTGTATAATGTTTCAGGGTATCAAGTGTTGAAAGCAAAGCAAGTCATCCAATGGCTGCAACACTCGTTGACTATGCAAAATCGGTTTCTGTTGAGCCTAGACCTGAAAAAGTTGAGGATTACCAGAATTTCCCTGGTGAAGGAATCTATGGAAAGATCGATGGCAACGATGTTAATATCGGGAACAAAAGGATTGGTTCTCGAGATGGTTGTTTAACTGGTAAAGTTTCAAGCTTTGGATACATAACTCAAATTTTTTGAGGTTTTGTTGAGTCTGATTCTGTTTCTTATTGACAGTTCCAGAGATTGAGGTTGATACGAAAGGCAGAAAGACCGTTGGATACGTCTATGTAGGTGAAAGACTAGCTGTAGTTTTTAATTTTTCTGATGCTTGTAGATCAGGTGTAGCTCAAGCAATGAAAGAACTAAAATCTCTTGGAATCAAAACCGCAATGCTAACGGGAGATAATCAAGACTGGGCGATGCATGCTCAAGAACAGGTCAGACTACATTTCATTACTCTCTTTGGTTTAAAACCTTGAAATGTATTTGTATGAAAACAGCTAGGGAATGTATTGGATGTTGTACATGGAGAACTATTTCCAGAAGATAAATCCAAAATTATACAAGAGTTTAAGAAACAAGGACGAACCGCAATGGTAGGAGACGGTGTGAATGATGCACCGGCTTTAGCTACAGCTGATATCGTTATCTCCATGGGGATTTCTGGCTTTGCGATTGCAACGCAGACTGGTAATATCATTCTAATGTCAAATGATATCAGAAGAATACCACAAGCGATAACGCTAGCGAGAAAAGCTCAACGCAAAGAAAAAATTGTTCAAAACGTGTTTATATCAATCACTTTGAAAGTTGGAATACTTGTTTTGGCGTTTGCTGGTCATCCTTTGATTTGGGTTGCGTTACTCGCTGATGTAGGGACTTGTTTGCTTGTGATTCTCAATAGTATGTTGTTGCTGCGAGAGAAGAACAAAACCAAGAACAAAAAGTGTTACAGGGCTACTTCTACATCTATGTTATACGGTAAGAAGCTCGAAGGCGATGCTGATGAAGGACTTGACTTAGAAGCGGGTTTGTTATCGAATAGCGGTAATGGTCAATGCAACTCAGGATGTTGTGGTGATAAGAACAATCAAGAGAAGGTGATGATGATAAGGCCAAGTAGTAAAACCAGTTCTGATCATTCTCATTCTAGTTGTTACGACGATAAGCAGCGAGACAATGTAAAGCTTGTGAGAGACAGCTGTTGCGGTGGGAATCCAAAGAGAGAAATGGTTTCTTTGAGCTCATGCAAGAAGTCTACTCATGTCCACAATGACCTGAAACTGAAAGGTGTTCCAGGTTGTTGTGATGATAAGAATGAGAAGGTGAAGGTAACAAAGGCAAAAAGCTGTTGTGAAGAGAAGAAGCAAGCAGAGGATCATGTCGCGTTGCAGATTCTTGGCGAGGAGTTAACTGATTTAGAGAATGGGATGCACATTAAGGTTGGTGAAACTGGCAATTCAAGCTGTTCTGGTTATACGGCAGAGGAAGTGATTGCAAAATCTATTCGAGAAGCTAATTCTTGGCAAGCAGCGCAAGAAGAATTACCACTGAAGCGATTATCGGACCCTCCGACACAAGTAGAGGAACTACCTACTGATGTCATCTGCCACTCCGATGCTGCGATGTGGTTTAGGATGGTGGTTCCGTCCAGCCGCTGAAATGCACCAAGAAGAACATTTGTGTCACTTACCAAATGTACAATCTGCTTTGGCAGCAGAAGATCAAAGCCCTCCAAATGGCAAAAGACAAAGGTTATCTAGACTTATTCGTATGCTCCGATTCTCAGATTTTAATTATCTACTTTGCAAGAAGGAATCACATACGAAAATTCATAGTCTTTTGTTTGAGATCCATATGTTAGCTTCGTATTTTCAAAAGTTTTCCTTTACCTATGTTCCATGAGAAGCCAATATGTTGGCGGATTCGTTATCTAAACGAGCTATTTTGGCTTATAGTTTGTCGACGGTTTCAACATGATTATTAATAAAATTCATGATTTTGACACAAAAAAAAATTCATATATTTTATCTTACAAAAATTAATATGCATTATACTTAGATTGAATACGTTTGAGATTATGGGTTCTCTCAAACTTATTTGAGCTCACCAAACTGAAACAATGAACACAAACTTTATATCATTGTAAACTAATGAACACAAATTTTATATCATTGTAAACTTATATCATTGTAAACAATGAACACTTCATCGTTACTAATCCATGATTGAACTAAGAACATCTTCAATGGGTATCTCCATAAGTTTCTTAGGTATAAAAAATGAAAAATAATAATAAAGGAAGAAAGAAAAGGAGAAGACATTTTTTTGGAGAAACTTTGCAAAAAAATTTAGATACCCATATAACATTTGTCACTCTATTATTGGTCTACTTTTATTTTCATGATTTAAAACTTAAATAAATAATTAAATTCTATTGAAATCATTAAAATAATATATATAAAAAAACTTAGAAGGTTCTAAGGGTTGGAGATGCTCTAAAATTAATGGTAGGGAAAAAAGATGGTAAAAATGAAATTCTGTAAATTTGGGGGCTAAAATAGGCATGTCAAACGGGTTAGCTCGGTCCGGCCCAGCCCAAAACCCGCAAAGCCTGTATATATATAAGCCCGCTCGGCCTGGTCCGAGCAGGGCTACAGGGTTTTATGGGCTTTTCTGTATTTATATTTAAAACAAAAGTAAATTTAAAACAAATATCAACTGAAAACAAAAGTGTGACCAAATGAATGTAAATGTCAACTGAATTCAAATAATTATAAATTAATAATACTGTGAAATAAAACATAAGCAAAATATTAAAAATCCAAGTAGTAAAATAAGAGTTTTTGACCAACAAAGTATATATATATATATATATATATAAATAAATTATTTAATCAAGTTATCTTTAAAAAGTATCTTTAAACAAGATTTATTACTAAATTTATGAATTATATATTTATTTTCGGGCTTTCCAGGTCAGCCCGAACCCAACCGGGCTAAAGCCCAAAAACTCAATAGTCCGAATGAGTTTAGCCTAAAAGGCCTGATTTTTTTGGCTTATATATTTAGGTCCGAGTCTGGTATTTTTAAGAGCTGAACCGGACCAGGCTTCAGGTTTCGGACTTTGACCCTAATTGACATGCCTAAGCTAAAACAAAAGATTGAAATAACTTGCACAAACAAAAACGTAAACAGCCCATTATAAATAGGCCCAACAGTGTTAAAATTTTGCATTTTTCTTAATCCTACGTCGTTTTAATCATTGATAACCATGGAAAAATTATTTATATACCGAACGGGTTTGATTATTCACTTTTCCACAGAGAGAACTCTGGACAAAACAAAGAGATTACGGGTGTTAATCTCATAAAACCTTTTCTCTCAATACCTATTCTGAACACCAAAAAATTTTCTCATATAATCTTCTAACTTTTAATGAAGTGGTAAATTACCATATCGCTCTAAGCTAATTTAATTTAATTAAAAAAAAAATCGACAATTGAAACCGGTTTCCGTTTTCCGTTTATCCCTATTTCTTCTTCTTCGGCATTTCTTCGCGTATCCTCCTTCCTCCTCACCCACATTTGTTCAATTAAAGCTCAATCCAACAACTTAGGATATCAAGACCCTAGCTGAATGAATTGAGGTGCGTTATAGCTTTAAATTCGGATAGTAATTCAAGTTGGAAGATATCCAATTGCATTTGGGATTTTCTCCCATTATCTTGGATCGAATCCATTATATTATTTGTTAGTGATAGTATATCAGATGGGTCGATAATATCAAGTAATGTAGACTCCCAGTTGTTGAATCGTAGAGGATTAGTGCATCTCGGGTAAGAATTGAAAAATGCAGACTTAGAATTGGTTCTGGGTAAAACTGAATACAACTTGGTACAACTGGGTAGAAATGGGTAGTACAGATTTATTGGAAACACTAAGTACAACTGGATACAACTGATATGACTAATTTTGTTATTTTTTTTGTTTTTTCAGGAGACAATGAGCACAAGCGTATATTTTGATTATAGAGGACATTATGTAAAGAACGGAGATGGGTATGAATAGATTTCAGCAGAAGATCGCATGTACTCACTATTGTTCAAGAGATTATCTGCAGAGGAGATTAGTTATTCGATGTTATTGGAAAGTGTTTGCAAGAAGGTTGGGATAGATTCAGCTACAACAGAACTGAAATTGAGTTTCATACCATTGGACACGAGACATTTGAAAAAATCATATATCGTCGATGATGATGACGTTTATGTTTATCTAACATCGATGGATGCAAATAAATGTAGAAGTGTATTGCATGTGGAGAAGGGTAAGGGTCTAGTTTCAAGAAGGAATCAGTTGGATAAGGGTCAAGTTTCAGGTAGTTCAGTTGGTTTGAATTACGAAGAAGTGGTTCCAAGAGGTTGTGGCAATGCTGGTGCTCTTACTCTTTACGAAACACCATTGGAAGAACATTATGAGCCAGTGGATAATGATGGTCGTGGAGAGTTTGAAAATATATCTTCAAGTGATGATGAAGATAACGGAATGGATTACTCTTCGGATCGAAGAATGGATGACAATATGGAGCATGAATATATTCCAAGTGAAGAGGAAGGAAGGGATCAGTTTGCCCAGGGATGGGAAGATGGTATGAATTTGAAAGTTGGTCAAGAATTCAATAATAAGAAGGAAGTGAAAGCTTTTGATGAGCGAGGTGCACATAAAAGTTGTTTTGCCTTCTCAACAAGCAAGAGTGAGAGAGATAGATATGTGTTGAAATGTCATCAATTTGGGCAAAGGTGTCAATGGTATTTACGAACTACAAAGCTCAAGGATTTAGAGTGCTTTCGTGTTAACGTATACAACAACACGCACACATGCTCTCGGGCTAGTGCTAGTACAAGTGGCGACAATAGGAACAGAGCCACATCGGGATTAGTTGCTAGTCTTTTGAGAGAAGACTATCCAGGTATTATGAAGACCCCAAGTGCTAAACATCTCATGGGTTTAGTACAAAGAAAATATGGTGTCCCACCGTCACATAATACCTGTTGGAGGGGTAGGAATGAAGCTGTTAACGAGTTGCGTGGTGATCCAGAAGAAGGATACATGCAGTTGTATTCTTATTTGTATATGCTAGAGCAAGTGAATCGTGGAATAAAAAAAGTTGTTAAGTAGGATGAGGAAGGAAGGTTCAAGTATGTATTCGTCGCACTAGGAGCTTGTATTGAAGGGTTTGAATTGATGAGGCAAGTTCTTATTGTGGATTCCACTTTTTTGAAGACTTGTTACGGTGGTGTGCTAATGATTGCTACAGCTCAGGATCCTAATCGTCACACTTATCCGATTGCATTTGCTGTAACGGATGGTGAAAATGATGCAAGTTGGAAATGGTTTTTCGAGACGCTCAAAACCGTTATTAAGGATAGTAAGGAGCTGGTTTTTGGGAGTGACAGAAATGCAAGCCTCATTAAGGTAATGCGTGAGATTTATCCCGATTCTACGCATGGGTATTGTATCTTCCATCTGTCCCAAAATGTAAGGTTAAAAGTTTCGCACGTCAACAAAAAAGTAGTTGCACACACATTCAGGGATATTTGTTCAGATTTATACAGAGCATGAGTTCCAAAGAAGGTATGATGATTTTAGAAGACGATATTCTAGAGTAGCAGAATATCTAGTTGAAAGCGTTGAGGAGTCAAAATGGGCGAGGTGCTATTTTCCCAGAGCAAGATACAACATAGACACAAGTAATTGTGTAGAGTCTCTGAACAAAGTGATTGAGGAGGCAAGATACTACAATTTGTTACCTATGATAGATGCGATTGAGGAAAAAATTTGCGAATGGTTTAACAAACATAGGAAAGAGAGCATTGTATATGGAAACTACGGGAACCGGCTAGTGCCAAAGGTGAATGACATAGTTCACGATATATGTGCGGAAGCGACTCATTTGATTACGACCGAGCTAAACATGTACATGCTTGAGTATAGTGTGGTTGGACGGGATGGAATTCATTATAAGGTGGATTTGCGAAACCAGAAATGTAGTTGTAAAAGTTTTGATATTGATAAATTTCCTTGTGTCCATGCAATAGCCGCAGTCTACATCCTCATGAAGGAAGAAGAGAGAACGACGAGCTTCGAGATATTTGAGTTGTGTTCGCCAAAGTATTTCGTTGACCAATGGGTTTTTGCATATAGCAAGACCATTTATCTGGTGCCGCATAGGTCTGAGTGGAATATTCCCACAAATATTGAACAAAAAAGCATTTTACCTTTGAGGAAAAAAAAGATCAAAAAGGGAAGACGTCAAGTAAGAAGACATCCATCAACCGGAGAACCTCAACCAAAGAAGAAGGCGATTCAAATTGGTGAAGTAGGTGGCCCTTGTGGTGGTGGTGGTGGTGAGTGAGTGAATTGAGATTGTGTGTTTAAGTGTGCACTACTAGTTTGTGTGTTTGAATTGTGGACCATTTTTTTTATTTATTGCAAAATTGTGGACCATTTATTTTTTTACGCGATTGGAATGTCGGAATGGCGGAAAACTAGTAATATTAAATATGGAATAACAGAATTTTAAATATAGCTACAATGTCGGAATTGTGGAAAACTAGTAAACTAGTATTTAAAATATCGGAATGGCGGAAAACTAGTTTTTAAATATATTTTTTTATTAAATATATTTAAATATTATTTGATATCATAAAAATTAAAATATGGAATGACATAATTTAAATGACATAATTTAAAAGACATAATTTGTTATTTATCTACAATTTATTTTTCCAAATATAAGTAAATTTAAACTAGTTTTTAAATATATTTTTTATTAAATATATTTTAAATATTATTTGATACCATAAAAATTAAAATGTGGAATGACATAATTTAAAAGAATAACTTGTTATTTATCTACAATTTAATTTTTGAAAGATAAGTAAATTTAAAACGAATTGTCAAATACAAATTTCACAATCTTACATGTATTACATTACACTTTTATGTATGTTTTGATAGTGTTACTTACCTTTTGATGCAAATACTGACAGTAATTGTGATATTCAAAATATTTTAACATGGTAACTAAAGGAATATGTTTATATTAACAAAAATAAGTTGTACAACTAAAAATTTCTTTTCCATAGTATGGTAAAATTAAAAATTATCTAAATCACCAAAAGTACAACTATGAACAAATATGCACAACTAAGAAACTGGGTAAAACTAAGTGTAACTAGGTGTTACTAACTGTTAAATGACGGCGCATATGACTTAATTAGGTGTCATTCTTTGATTGGGTTAGACCCTTTGATGGCGCACATGTCAATTTTTTTTTCCAAATATTAAACGGATCAAAGGTTTTTTAAAAAACCATAAAAATAGATTTCTCCCAAAATCTAGGGTTCTCGATCCGATCCGATTCCGGCGATCCGATTCCGGCGATAGATTGTCGATTCCGACGATCCGATTCCGACGATCCGATTCCAAAGCTCCGATTCTGGCGATCCGATTCCGGCGATAGTTTCCATTGGGTATCCGTATCCGTTTCCAATTTTGATTACGAAACATGGGTCGTTGGAACCATGAGTGCGTCATATTAGGCAAGTTCGATACTGGTTCCAACAACAACAATTCATCACATTCGGATGACGAACTCATCCTCTCCAAATATGATTGGGAGACAGAAATCAGTCCACCTCGATTTCCTCCGAATCCGGTGAGATGGGAGCCCTCACCTATTGGCATTCCGACCATATGTTATTGTGGAAAGCCGGCTGTGCTTAAGACTCAAACAGTTGGGTTTCAGACTGGGACCAAATTCTACTCTTATTCTAGTGATATTCGTGTAAGGAACTTATATCAGTTTGCTAAATTTCCTTATCTTTATCATTTTGCTAAATGTTTGTTGCATATCTAATTAATTGGAGCTTAGGATGGAGATTGCCACATTTACAAACTGTTGGATGACGCAATCTTGGAGGAGATTACTTTAACCAAATCAAAATTGGGAGAAATAGAAGGTCGCCTAGTTGGATTGCTCACCACTGTTGAAGAAGAAAAGAAGAAACTTCAGGAGATGGTCAACCTAATGAAGAGTATGAGTTTATGATGTTGTCTTTGTTGTCATCTTGTTTTATCATAATGCATCTACGTCTCGTAATATCAGTATAATCTAAACGTTCACAGTTTTACGTAGTTGTACCAGTAGTACAAAAATTGGATCGATCCATCCAATTTTTGAATCGCTTGATCTTTTAATGTTAAATGAATCGGTCCTTGTGGGGATCGACCTGCACACAAGAAGTGATCGATCCACTTTTGAATAATGTATAATGTCTTTCACGTATGGATAAACAATTTGCTTCAAACTTGTTTTGTATTATAATTTCCTAATGTTTGTATGACTTTATTTTTTTCATACCGAGGAAGCTTGTAAGGCTAATGATAATATCAATATAAATCATAACTTGTACGAGATAACCTAAACGTTCACAATTTTACCTAGTTGTACCAGTAGTACAACTAAACGTTCACAGTTTTACCTAGTTGTACCAGTAGTACAACTAAACGTTCACAGTTTTACCTAGTTGTACCAGTAGTACAAACAGTTTTTCACATGTTTACCAAAAACAGAAACAAAGATAATGTCATAAAGAGAAACAAACGTAATATCATAAAGAGAAACAAGGGTAATGTCATAATCATAAACAAAGGTAATAGATAGTTCAAGAGGATGAACATAAGTTCTTCAATTCTTCTTTCCCTTCTTTGCTGGATTCTGGGCCATGTAGGGAGTCTTTAAGGCTGCTGCTCGGTTCTTAACCCTCTTCTCACCAACTTCAGCTTGAGCCACTGGCTCCTTCAAGGCTTCGGCCACTGGCTCCTTCGAGGCTTCGGCCACTGGCTCTTTCGAGGCTTCGGCCACTTCCTTTTGTCCACCACCACCACCAGAGCAATTACCCTCAGCCCAAACCCTAGTTCGAGGGCTATAATCATCACTACCAAAGTCACCCCTTTCATTCCATCCCTAAGAGTTCATAAACGATTCCACAGCCTTGAGCATTGTTTCATGCCCATCAAACATACTATTCAGCTTTACCATTCCTTCTTGCAACCCTATCAACACATTCTTTATCTCTTTGATTTCATCACCATCCCCATCCACCCGAGGACCTACACCATCATCTTCAGCCACCTTATAGTATCCACAGGTTGGGATCGACCTGCCACATCAAGTTCTAACTCCGTTTGCCAGAAAACAGGCTTTGGGTCTTTCAAAAGGCGATCCATCCAACTATTAACCATGTAACAATCAACGTCACGACGGTCCTCCTCCTCATCGAAGATCTTGGCCATAAGAGGACCTTCACCATGATTCAATACCAAGATACTATCTATGTCCTGTGGATATAAAAAATAATACAATTAGTGAGAGTTGACAACTTAAAACAGTTCTTGCTACACAATATGAGAAAAGTAATACTATCATTGGTTGTACCAAGTGCTTCATAAATTTCTTCAAGAGGAATCCCTTTCATTGGACTATGTTTGAATACAGACTTGCACATCCTAGGGCAAGAAGAGTTTGGATCATAACGACCTCTACGGAACGTCATCTTCAGAACAGGAATTGTCTCAAAGGCAAGAAGCTACAACATACATATATAAGACATGAACAATTTAAATAGATATTAAAACTAAAATTTAGTAAAAGAATAATGAAAGTTTAATTTAAATATTACGAATTAATTACCTCTAGAGGAATAATGAAAGAAGGAAAGCACCATCCGTCTCTCTTGACGACTCCTTCGAATTTGAGTTGTACCTCATCGATGTGGCACAAATTGTCATAAAATGACAATCTTCCCCAAGGAAATGTCCGACAAAACTCTAGATCATTGCAAGCTCTCAGAAAGAAACTCTCGACAGACGGTGCATCTGCTCCAATCTTCTTCTTTCCAATTAACACACTGGATAAGAAGTAGAGGACAACCATATTCAACCTATCTCTACAAGCCCTCATCGACACCAACTTCTTCTCCACATCTGCCAACCTAATTGTTGAACCAATTGGGAAGTGCCTCTCGATAAACTCACATCCTCCCATCCTTTCCCAGTTAAGTGGATAATTGTGACAGTACAATCCAGAGATAATCCCATGTTCTTTGATGGAATAACGGATGGGAACTCCATTCACCAAAAACCAAGCTTCTCGGACCTTTGATGTACAAACAGTACGAAGAAGAAGCATCCACATGTCCATCGACTTGTGGTTTTTAAGCTCAGGCATGTGGAAGAAATGCTTGAACTGAGGATGCTCTTCAAACCATTTCAGCTCATTCTTCGTAAGCACCTTTCTTAACGTCTTTAGTGTGTTATATAGAGGACACCTCGTTTCAATTTTAATGGCCTTCTTATACTCCGTTCTTGGAAAGAACATGTCCTTAGGTGGTATTGGTATGGTTTCCTCCTCGTCTAATCCCTGCAATTATAAAATAGTTGTATATCAGTATAACCTAAACGTTCACAGTTTTACCTAGTTGTACCAGTTGTACCAAATGTTATGTTACAGTATTTTCCAGTTGTACCAAGTGTTACGTTTTCTTTTTATCAACAATTTTGATTTCAAATTAAGCTTTACATACCTCAGCGGAGATTTGAGTTCTATCTGTTCTTTCCGCCTCTTCCTCAGCCCCATCTTTCTCCTCCGCCTCTTCCTCCACTTCCTCTGAACTCATCGGATCAACTATTCGTGGAACTCTTTGGGTTATAGGAGTTCCATCGGCCAAAACAGATGCTTGTTTTCTACGCGCCATTGCCTACAAAATCGACAAATCTTTAATCTTTAATCGACAGAAGGAGTAATCTTTAATCGAAATCGAAAAGAAAGACAACATACCTTAGAGAAGAATTGGTTATTGAGCGATTGTACGGGATCCGATTGTGCGCTTTTAAGTGCAAAGCGATTTTGCTTGGTTGTGCGACCTTCTGGGTTGTGCGATTTTTGCGATTTTTTAGTTTTGCTGGGTTGTACTCCTTAGTTTTGCTGGGTTGTGCGATTTTTAGAGGGAACAATTGAAATCGACGGTTTTGTTTTGAAACGGATGAGGAAAGGGGAAAGAAGAAGGTCGTAGGTCGTGGATTTGTTGGGTTTGTCCGATTTACACGGATCCGGGTCGGGTAATGATGGCATGGTTGGTAATTTAATTAAACTTCTTTGGTTTTTCAGCCAATTTTGAGTTAATAAAAAAATTAATTTTTCTCGGGTTATTTGTTATTTCCACTTACTCGTTTGGGTTATTTGAGGTTTTGATCCAGAGATTACTTTGGCCAAAAAATTCGACGGCGGTTTGGTTCGGATCAAGTTCTTATAAAACCTTTTCTCCCAATAGCAAACCTCAGCACCAACAAAAAACCTCATATAACCCTCTAACCTTTAATGAGGTGTGAAATGACAATAAAAACCCTTAGCTAATAAATTAACAAAAAAACAAAAAAATTTGGATCGGAATCGGATCCTCCTCCTCTTCATCCGCGACAGACATCCGACATTACCATTGAAACACATTTATTCAATTGAAACTCAATCCGCCATTGAAGCACCTTAGGTGAATAAATTGAAGTGCGTTCTACTATGTTATAGCTTTAAATTCAGTATTGCAAGTTAGGGAAGGATCCATAGGGGAATCCGCAAGTTGTAAGATATCCAATTAGATTTGGGATTATCTCCAATTATCTTGGATCCCTTTATCTTATTTGTTATCGATAGTACCTGGGTCGATTAGATCAAGTAATGTAACATCTCACAGTTATTGAATCCGAATCGTAGAGGATTAGAACAACTGCAAACTTGAAAAATGCAGACTTGGAAACACTAGGTATAACTGGGTATTACTGATAATAGGGAACACTGAGTACTACTGCATTTAGGAAACACCTGGGTATTACTTACTGATAATAGGGAACACTGGGTACTACTGCGTTTAGGAAACATCTGGGTATTACTGATAATAGGGAACACTGAGTACAACTAGGTACTACTGATATGACTGATTTAGTTATATTTTTGTTTTTTTTTTCAGGAGACAATGAGCACAAGCCTATATTTTGATTATGGAGGACATTATGTAAAGAACGGTTATGGGTATGAATGGATTTCGGCAGAAGATCGCATGTACCCACTATTGTTCAAGAGATTATCTACGGAGGAGATTAGTTATTCGATGTTATTGGAAAGTGTTTGCAAGAAGGTTGGAATAGATTCAGCTACGACAGAACTAAAATTGAGTTTCATACCATTGGACACGAGACCTTTGAGAAAATCATATATCGTCGATGATGATGACGTTTATGTTTATCTAACGTCGATGGATGCAAATAAATGTAGAAGTGTATTGCATGTGGAGAAGGGTAAGGGTCTAGTTTCAAGAAGGAATCAGTTGGAGAAGGATAAGGGTCTAGTTTCATGTAGAGAGGAAGGTAGTTCAGTTGGTTTGAATTACGAGGAAGTGGTTCCAAGAGGTTGTGGCAATGCTGGTGTTCTCACTCTTTACGAAACACCATTGGAAGAACAGTATGAGCTAGTGGATAATGATGGTCGTAGAGAGTTTGAAAATATATCTTCAAGTGATGATGAAGATAACAGAATGGATTACTCTTCGGATTGGAGAATGGATGACAATATGATGCATGAATATATTCCAAGTGAAGAGGAAGGAAGGGATTAGTTTGCCCAGGGATGGGAAGATGGTATGAATTTGAAAGTTGGTCAAGAATTCAATAATAAGAAGGAAGTGAAAGCTTTTGTTGAGCGAGGTGCACATAAAAGTTGTTTTGCCTTCTCAACAAGCAAGAGTGAGAGAGATAGATATGTGTTGAAATGTCGTCAATTTGGGCAAGGGTGTCAATGGTATTTACGAACTACAAAGCTCAAGGATTTAGAGTGCTTTCGTATTAACGTATACAACAACACGCACACATCCTCTCGGGATAGTGCTAGTACAAGCGGCGACAGTAGGAACAGAGCCACATCGAGATTAGTTGCTAGTCTTTTGAGAGAAGACTATCCAGATATTATGAAGACCTCAAGTGCTAAACATCTCATGGGTTTAGTACAAAGAAAATATGGTGTCCCACCGTCATATAATACCTGTTGGAGGGGTAGGAATGAAGCTGTTAACGAGTTGCGTGGTGATCCAGAGGAAGGATACATGCAGTTGTATTCTTATTTGTATATGCTAGAGCAAGTGAATCGTGGAACAAAAACAGTTGTTAAGTAGGATGAGGAAGGAAGGTTCAAGTATGTATTCGTCGCACTAGGAGCTTGTATTGAAGGGTTTGAATCGATGAGACAAGTTCTTATTGTGGATTCCACTTTTTTGAAGACTTGTTACGGTGGTGTGCTAATGATTGCTACAGCTCAGGATCCTAATCGTCACACTTATCCAATTGCATTTGCTGTAACGGATGGTGAAAATGGTGCAAGTTGGAAATGGTTTTTCGAGATGCTCAAAACCGTTATTAAGGATAGTAAGGAGCTGGTTTTTGGCAGTGACAGAAACGCAAGCCTCATTAAGGTAGTGCGTGAGATTTATCCCGACTCTACGCATGGGTATTGTATCTTCCATCTGTCCCAAAATGTAAGGTTAAAAGTTTTGCACGTCAACAAAGAAGTAGTTGCACAAACATTTAGGGATATTGCTCAGATTTATACAGAGCATGAGTTCCAAAGAAGGTATGATGATTTTAGAAGACGATATCCTAGAGTAGCAGAATATCTAGATGAAAGCGTTGAGGTGTCAAAATGGGCGAGGTGCTATTATCCCGGAGCAAGGTACAACATTGACACAAGTAATTGTGTAGAGTCTCTGAACAAAGTGATTGAGGAGGCAAGACACTACAACTTGTTACCTATGATAGATGCGATAGTGGAGAAAATTTCCGAATGGTTTAACAAACATAGGAAGGAGAGTGTTATCTACGGAAACTCTGGGAGGGTCCTAGTGCCGCAGGTGAATGACATAGTGCACGAGAGATGTGAGGAAGCATGTCATTTGATTACGACTGAGCTAAACGTATACATGCTTGAATATAGTACGGTCGGACGGGATGAGAAGCATTATATGGATTGCGAAACAAGAAATGCAGTTGCAAAACTTTTGATATTGACAAGTATCGTTGTGCCCATGCGATATCCGCAGTGTACGAGGGAAGAATCGAGAAGGCATAACATCGAGATACATGAGTTGTGTTCGCCAAAATATTTTATTGACCAGTGGGTTTTCATGTATTGCAAGACCATTTATCTAGTGCCGCATAGCTCTGAGTGGCATATTCCTGCAGATATAGAAGAAAAAAGCGCTTTACCTCCGAAGAAGAAAAAAACCAAAAAAGAGAAGACGTCGAGTAAGAAGGATTCCATCAATAGGAGAACCACAACGAAAGAAGAAGGCGGTTCAAATTACAGACATTGAAGTAGGTGTCCCAAGTGGTGCTGAAGTAGGTGGCCCAAGTGGTGTCTGATTTGGAAATTTTCATTGTTACAATCTGTTTGGACAACTACGTACTACTGGTTATTGTATTTGTACTACTATGTTTGAATTTATATTTACATGTGTTTCAATTATTTATGTGTTCCGATTATTTTTGTGTTTCAATTATATGTGGCATATGAACATTTAATTGTTAATTTTTTTTACAAAATTAATTAATTAAATTGCAAAAATAATAAATAATAAATAATTAAATAATAAATAATAAATAATTAAATAAAAAGTTAAAATTTAACTTTGCAAAATAATCGTCCAAGATAAGATCAATTATCTTATTTATCTAAAATACCATATACTTAATATAAAACAATTTTTTGAATATCATATATGATTTTCCCATCACTCTCCTTAGAACAACCTTACACTTTTAAGAAGAGTTTGTTAATGTCATATACATTATGAAGCAAAACTTGAGAAAAATGTTTGTTTTAAAATATGATGGTATGGAATCATAGGAAATGTATTATAAAGTTTAAAAATGAACTGGACAACTGAAAATTTATTTTTTATAACATGGTATAACTGCGTAATAGATAAAATGTCAAAAAGACAACTATGTGTTTTATTTGTAACACTGTAATACTTGGGACAACTATATGTACCTTTAACGACACATGTCTTAAAACGTGCCTTACTTTGATTGGATGTCCGAAGTTTGAGGTTTTATTTGAATTTTTTGCTCCAAAGTTAAAAAAAAACAAACATAATTCATAATTTTCCCCAAATCAAAATCTAGGGTTTCTCCGACTTTTCCATCGCGACCAGGAGGGATTTCGGAGTTCGACATTTCCATTTCTCCGGCGTTTCTCCGCCGTCTCTGCCGTCTCGGTAAGTTTACTCGAGCTTAATTTCTTCTTCTCTACTCGATTTGTTACCGTTAATCTTGTATTAGGATATGAATTTATTCTTGTATAGAAAATGGGTAAATGGAAACGCACTGACATGTTTGGTGAGGAGTTCGATACTGGGTCCAACAACAACAACTCATCATCTTCAGACGACAAACTCATCCTCCCCAAATATGATTATATGGCAGATATAACCCCGACTCCAACTCCGGCGACATGGGAACCCTCACCTGTTGGTATTCCGACCACATGTTACTGTGGCAAACCATCTATGCTTAAGACTCAAACAATTGGGTTACAGACTGGGATGAAATTCTACTCTTGTTCTGGTGATATTCGTGTAAGTTATCCTATCACATTATCCATTTTGAGATTATTTTGATATCGTTTTGCTAACAATATCTACTTAATTGGAGGTTAGGATGGAGAATGCCACATTTACAAGGAGTTGAGGGATGCAATGTTGGAGGAGCTTACTCTAACCAAAACCAAATTGGGAGAATTAGAAGAGCAATTGAGAATTGAGAAATTTATGGACCTTTGGTTTGTTTAAATACCTTTTGGTTTGGATGTTTAAGTACCTTGTTTGTTTAAGAATTGAGAATTAGCCCGGATCCTTGTTTAAGTACCTTTTATGTTTGTTTAAGTATTTTTGTCTAAGTACTATCATGTATTACCAGTTTTACCAATATTACCAGTACAACCACCATACATAGTATGACCAGTATTACCGATACAACCACAATACATAGTATTACCAGTACAACTAGAACAACCACCATACATAGTATTACCAGTATTATCAGTATAACCATACATAGTATTACCAGTTTTACCAGTCCTTAAACATCAACCTAATATAAGTTCTGATTAAACATCAAACCAAAGCAACAAATTCAAAGTTGTGGTACATAACTAGTTAAAAACCGAAACACATACTTCAAATATAAATAGATAGAGTTTGATAACTTGTTAAAAACCGGATCAGTCTCTCTTGGATTATGCTTTCTTCCTCTTCTTAACCTTCGTCATAGTGATGTAGGGAGACTTCTTTGCATCTGATGGTTTCCTCGTCCTCTTTTGACCAACTACTTCATCCTTCTCACTTTCTTTCTCCACTTCTTTCTCACCTTCTTTCTCAACTTCTTTCTCAACTTCTTTCTCACCTTCTTCCTCACTGTCTTCGTCACCTTCTTCCTCACTGTCCTCATCACCTTCTTTAGCATTGTCCTCGTCACCTTCTTCCTCACTATCCTCATCACCTTCTTCCTTACTGTCCTTGGAACCTTCTTCCTCACTGTCCTTGGAACCTTCTCCCTCACAATCCTTGGAACCTTCTTCCTCACAATCCTTGGAACCTTCTTCCTTACTGTCCTTGGAACCTTCTCCCTCCTCATAATCCTTGGAACCTTCTCCGCCACCAGTAGTACCATCATCACCAGCAGTTGTACTATCATGACCACCAGTTGTACCACCACCACCGGAACAATAAACAGGATCAAAACGGCTATCATTCCAAGTTTGAGACTTCACAAATAATTCCACTTCCTTTAGCCTTGCATCCTGCCCACCAATCAAACTAAACAATTTTTCAAACACATCTTCCATACTTTTATTCATCGTAATCATTCCTTCTTGTAGATCTAACATGGCTTTCTTTAGCTTTTTCACTTCATCATTGGACAACACCTGCGGTTCTTCCTCCACATTATCCGCCTATTTTTCTGCACCCTCTTTCTCAGCTGCCTCTTTCTCAGCAGCCGTCACTTGGGCATGGACATCACGCTCGTACATGAGTGGAAGAAAAATCGGCTTTTTGTCAATAAAAAACCTATTCTTCCAACTTTGAACAATATAGTCATCAACATCTCGATCGTTCTCTGCCTCATCAAAGATTTCATCACAAAGAGTTCGTTCACCAGAAGTTGGGACAAAAAAACTCTGTATGTCCTATGAATATACAAAAAACACAATCATAAATAAAATGAGTATAACTAACTAACAAGAGTATTACTACAGACATTAAAGTATTACTAACCTTAGTTGTTCCCAGCGATTCATATAAATCATCAAGTGAAAAACCTAACACCGAATGTTTCTTGAATCTAGTCATGCACATCCTCGGACAATCAGATCTTGCACCTTCGATAGACTCTCGGTACTTCAGCTTCAAAGCTGGAATCGACTCAAACGCCATAAGCTACAAATTATTTAAACAAAACACATTAGCAATTTCAAACTAAAATCTACAAAGTAAATGGTTATTAATTACTGATTTACCTCCAAAAGAATAGTGAAACTTGGATAAACCCATTGTTCTCTCGTGACGAATCCATCGAATTTAGCAAACAGCTTTTTCATTTCATTGAGATTGTCATCGAAAGAAAAACGTCCCCACGAAAACGTCCGACACAATTCAAGGTCGTTAGCCTCTCTGAGAAAGAAGGGCTCTACACTTTTTGCTCCTTTACCAGTTATTTTCTTCCCTTTCTTCGTCCTCTCAACAATCACTGAACATAAGAAAATACAAGACAGCCATTCTCAACCTATCTCTACAAGGGTTCATGTTCAAGAACTTATGCTCCACAACTTCATACGTTATGGTTGACCCTCTCTCGAAATGCCTCTTGACAAAGTCTAAACTGCCCAACCTATCCCACTCCAATGGATAATTATGACAGTATAAACCAGAGAGGATACCGTGTTCTCTGATTGAATACCTTATAGGAACACCGTTGACAACAAACCAAGCTTCCCGCTTTTTTAAAGTACGTGCAGCATGAAGAAAGAGCATCCACATCCTTTGAACCTTATGCTTATTCTCCAAACGCATGTGGAAGAAATATTTAAACTGTGGATGCTCATGAAACCATCTTATCTCATTTCCATTAAGTACTTCAGTAATTGTCTCCAATGCCTTCTTAAGGTAACACCTTGATGGAAGCTTGAGTTTCTTCTGATACTCGCTACGCCTGAAGTACATATCTGGTAATCATCATCTGAATCCTGGAAATCATACACACTCCAGTCATACCAAGTATTACATTCCAGTCATACTAAGTATTACATTTTACTCTTCTTCTCATTCTAGTAATACCAAGTATTACATTTTATTTGCCTCTCAAAGTTTGGAGTTACATACCATGGATTCATTTTCCCCTGTGTCCTCTCCAGTTCTGCCTTCTTTCTCCTGTGAACCATTTTTTCCTCTTCACCATCTGAAACTCGTTCTTCTTCATCTTCATCGTCCTCCGAAACCTTTTCTTCATCGTTTTCTTCTTCTTCGGAAACCCTTTGTTCTTCATTTTCTTCTTCATCCAATGGACTCGAGGGCGGTTCGCATGTAGGTGCGGGAGGAACTGCTAACTGGATTGATGGATTCTTTGTACGCGGCATAGTATCTACGGCAAAATCAAAATCAAATTGATTTATACCCAATTCTATAGTACAAATTCACAAAAAAATTACTCGACATTATAAAAATTTAACGGATTCGAACATACCTTGGATCAAATTTCGCAAATTGGTAGAAATCGAGTTGGGCGGTTGTCTCTAGTTGTCCTGGTTTTACAAAACAAAATTTGATTTTGAGAGAAATTGAGTAGAAATCGAGTGAGTTCAGGCAAAATCTCTGGCGTCTCCCTCCAGTCCACACGTGCGTTCACGATCGCTGAGTTTTCTCCTCGGAAAAGCGAAGAAGAAGACTGAAAAATTTGTTCTGGTTTTACAAAAAAAAATTTGATTTTAAGAGAAATTGAGTAGAAATCGAGAGTTAGAGGGAGGGAGTTGGGAGTTGGATTGGGCGGTTTTATCGGATCCGCTTTATGTGGAATGGGTAAAGTTTTCGGGTCAGATTTTAGTGGTTGGTTCCGTAAATATGTTGAGTTGGATTTGGTTAATAAGTCTTTTTGTACAGATTCGACTAAAAAAAAATGGTTTTACGAGAGGGTCATTTATAAATTCCGATTATAACAAATGGTTATATGAGGATTTGATCCGTTTGGTTCTCAACTCTATCATCATTCTTCAAGAGCACTCGCTTGGCAATTTCGAAGGTACATATTTATGTGGAAATTACTGCGAAGTTTGTACATGGCTGAAGAAGGAGAGCGACGTGTTTGTGGCAAAAGCTCCGGTGATGAAATAGGGAAAGTAGATAGGCTCAAAAACTTGCCAGATGAGTTGCTATATAAGATTCTCTTGAATCTTCCCACAAAAGATGTGGTTAAGTGTAGTGTGTTATCCAAAAGATTGGGAGATCTGTGGCCATTGGTACTTGGATTGGACTTGGACTGCGGTGATTTCCCAAATTGCGACGCTTTTGTGACTTTTGTCGATAGATTTCTAGGTTTCAGCAAATCATCCCTGCACAATTTCAAGTTAAAGTCATCCCTTTTGTTAGGTCTCAATTACCAATGGGGATGGAATGAGGCTGCTTTTGCTCATGTCACTTGGTGGATCAATAATGTACTTAAGCGGAAAGTTCAACATATCCATGTTTTGAACGTTACTTCTTGGTTGGAGTTTGTAGTGGAGATACGGATGCCCCCATCGATTTACACGTCTGAGAGCTTGGTATCGTTAAAGCTCAATGACGTAACATTGCTTAATCCCAAGTCCTTTTCTCTACCTTGTGTCAAAGTTATCCGCCTCGATTCGGTTAAGTTTGCCAACGATTGGGTTTTCGAAGTCTCAGGCTGCCCAGTTCTCGAAAGCTTAACTGTGAAGAGGTGTCCTTCTGACAATATTCAAGCCTTTCGTGTGTGCTCCCAGTCTCTACTCAGCTTCACTCTTTTTGGCCACAAATACAATGATGTTGAGGAAAGTCACGAAGTTGCAATTGATGCTCCCAGGCTTGAGTATCTCAACCTTTTTAAGGATAAAACTGATCGTTTCATAATAAATAACCTTGGATCCCTTGTTAGGGTGTTTAGGGATACTACGTTTAGCTTGAGTTTTGAAAATAAGTTCGATCTGAATAATCTGCCAAAGAGAAATATGATTCGTAGTTTTCTCCTCGGGATCTCTAGTGTCAAAGATATGTTAATCACTTTGGATACTCTCAAGGTAACCTATGCTTTAGTTTTTCGTATAAGAAATCATTATATCACCACCTCTCAATTACATTATCACCTCTACTCTGATACCTTCTTTTTGTTCTTGCAGGTCATCTATGATTACTCGAGATGTGAACGAGTACCCTTATTACCCAAGGTGTCTTTCTTGTATGTTTTCTTCGTAGACTACAGGTGGGAAATGCTGCCAATCTTGCTTGAGAGCTGCCCGAATCTAAAATCTCTTGTCATGGTGAGAATTGTCTACTGAACCATGAACTTCCTTTCTTTTTGATAAAAATGGTGAAAGTATCAAATACTCAGGTGGTTTCGTCCTTATTGCAGGGTTTTAATGAAACTCATGGGGAGGAGGAGGGAGATAGTATTTTGTCTGGACCTCGACGGTTCCTAACTTCTCTCGAGTATGTTAAGATTGTAATGCCGATGGTAGAGGAGGCGTCAGAGATGAAACTAGTGAGTTACTTTCTAGAGAACTCAACAATCCTCAAGGAATTCAATTTGTGCTTGGGTGATTTCAGAAAGAAGGAAGAATCTGTCATCCTTAGGAAACTCCTTGCCATCCCAAGACTCTCTAGCTCATGCCAAGTTTTCGTTCAAATTTAGCTGATGGCACTACACTTCACATCTTGTCCTTCACTTTGAGACCTTAGTTGATGATGTTCAAGTATATGTTTTCTTCATCGTTTGTGACAATTTTGATGTTTTCATAGTTATAAATGAATTTCGAAATATGAATAATTCACTTTTGCTTGGTAAAGTATAGGCCTCGAGACGAAGGGATTTATAAATTTGGGGATTATATATATTGTAAAAACTAAAATGACATTAAGAAATTTTACAAGCCCAATTACCTGATCTTAAGATTGCACTCATGCTAGGTATTTTTGTAGGTAGCGTTTTGACCTAATCGAAGTTTGGAAGATTCTTTGTATTTTCTTTTGGATTGGGTCACAAATGGATGAAGACGAAGAGAAACGTGCTCTCGGTGAAACGATCTGGTGAAGTTGATTGGATATGCAGTTTGCCAGATTCACTGCAATGTCAGGTACCTCAAATGTACCGTACATTTGAATCTTCCTTCCCACGAAGGATGTGCTTGTTAATGTGCAATTGTGCACTCTGTTTTGTTTTGTTTTTCATGGGTTTTAATTTATCGTCGCTTGTAAGAGAATCATATGTTTGGCACTTTATCAAGAACAAATGTTAATGATTTCCTCTTTTGCCAATCAGACTCTCTAGCTCATCTCTTTTTCTTGTGTAGATTTTCATCGCGAGTTTGGCACGTGCTTGTGCGGAAGTTGCTGAACTATTTGGGACGATCTAGTCTCCCAATTGCTCCATAATGGAAGCTTTAGCATTTCAGAATGTTTCTCATCAGGTATACTTCCAAGCTTCGCTCTATCACTTATGGAGAGAACGAAACAATCAACGCCATGGAGAACAACCTTTATCTCAGGCTCAACTTGCTAAAGTCACT
This sequence comes from Arabis hirsuta, assembly GCA_964056655.1. Taxonomy (NCBI): domain Eukaryota; kingdom Viridiplantae; phylum Streptophyta; class Magnoliopsida; order Brassicales; family Brassicaceae; genus Arabis; species Arabis hirsuta. The sequence continues at coordinate 12,062,193 of OZ053301.1, read as the reverse complement.
GACAAAATAGTTTGGAATCTCTTGAGTTCAATTAGAATGATGGAAGACCAATTCTATGATGACGGTCTCATGGAATGATCCGAGACGAGATCGCAATAATCGGAGGATTTTTAAATTGGCTTGGAATTGTTTTTTCATCCCTTTTAAGTTAAAACATACATTTTGTTTCTTCTAAAACAAGTTACAGTCATTGTAAAAACGTAACTTGCTTAATTTAACATTCATTTCAAAAACATAAAATCATTTGCTGATTTCCTCAGTTCTTGAGAACATGTTGATGTTCATGTATATCACAGTATATTGTTGTTTTCATCGTTTGTGATGATTTTGATGTTTCGTAGCTTGAGGGAATCATATCTCACTGTATAAATGACTATTGTTTTCCCCCGTGGGAACCAATTTCCAAAACTATCAATTATCCAATTCGCAAAACTTCTCATTTAGTTTCGTTAACTCTTTTAGGTGGATTCCAAACGCATAAAAATAAAACTAATTATCTATCAAATTCCATTATACATGATATCTTAATATTTTTTCAATTGATATTAATTAAAATGAATATAATAATATGAAATTAAATATTATACATGAGTTTTATGGAGATTTAAAGAGTTTGTTACGGACAAAGTAGGCATGGGCATAAAAGCCGGACCGAATACCCGAATTTGGAATTGACCCAAAATACAGGTTCAGGTTCGGGTATGGTTATTTATGTTTTACCATGTTGGGTATGTTAGACTGATACCCGCGGTTACAGGTTCGGATAAAAGTTCCTACCCGCGCGTATAGGTTCCTACAAATGAATTCCTATGTGAACTACATCCTTGTTTTGTCACATTTTCAAGTAGTGTTAGTTTTGGATTTCATATTTCCAATGTTTTGTGTTGTTTTTGCTTCAGAATTTTTCATATGACAAGTTAATTTTGTAGATTTCGGGTAAAAGAACAGTTCCAGGTACAATTGAACCTGAAAGAACCTGGAACCAAACCGGACCCGAAATGTTTTGGATATTTACAGGTACAATTAATTGTGACTCGACCCGAACCTGTACCCGACCGAAAACCTTACAGGTACTGTATAGGTCTAAAATTTCTAGACTTGACAAAACCTGGGTATCTGATAGGACCCGACCGAACCCAACCCGAATACCCGTATGCCCAAACCTACGAGAAAGTATCACATCAAGCGAAAAACAAAGGGGAAAAAAATGGACAAAGAGAAGTTGAGAGAGACAAGGAAGCCATTATCGCAGGATCGAGATTGATAGGAGCTTAAGTCTTAAGTCTTCGTAAGGTGTTTAAAAAAAAAGTGATATTGATTAAACAAAATAAGAATACTTACAATGGTGTGTTCATGAAACAAAAATCAGAACAAGACCAAAAAACCTTTATAATAGAGCATGAAACAATTGAGACAACATCTTTCTAAGTTTAGAAAGAGATTAGAAGGGGGATACACTGTTCCAATAGAGTGTCATCATCGGTCGAAACCTCCTGGTCTTGGTGAAGGGATAAAAGCGGTTGGTGATGCCCTTGTGAAGCATGCGAGCTAGGTGGGAGGGAGAGGTGTGGTGGCGTCGATCTTTTCTCTCTCTCTCCACAAACCATATATCGATGCTTGGAATGCCATATGAACAAGCAGAGAGTCAATGTTTGTACGACCAACGCAATAATGTTTTTGTTTTTCTTTGCTAAAAGATTAATGTTTTTGTTAATCAGGAAATGAGACAAACGAAGAGGATAGTAGATGTTGCGTGATCTTAGCAGATCTATCGGATTGAAATGTGAATACATTTTTCTTTACTTCGATTTGCATTGGGAATTATATAGTAAAATTACAAAGACATGACGAAATCTCACGACTAAACTGTCGGAACCAGTTTTTTGACAGGTGGCTTATGCCAACTTTCTGATCAAGTTTGCAGCCAATTATTTTGGCGGAATGGTCTGATTATGAGTGTGTTGGATTCTCCGGAGTGAGCAATATAACGTATTCACATGTCAAAATCGGTGTTGATTTGAATGAGAAATGGAGGTCATAAGTGGGTAGCTTAGAAAACTTGTAAGTTTTGCAAATTTGACTAAGTGCCAAAAATCCAAATGTCCCACATTGGAAGTTTGGATGAAATTCATCTTGTATATAAAGTAGAGAACTCATAACAAGATTAAAAATCTTGTGTACACTTTGGTGTATTAGAAAAAGGAGATTCCTGGACAAAGCTTTGTTTTTGAATTTCGGGATTTGGTTTAATTAATTTTTTGGTCCAAATTTATTTTGAAAATATTTTGTTGATTAAGTCAACAAATATTATATCTCCTTAATTGATTTTAGCGTTAAAAGAAATCATGGGTGATGGTTTTTTGTAACTGATAAATCATCCCACGTTTAATGAGAAAGCAGTTCTCATTACTCCCTTTTCATCTCCACGTTAAAAACTTGTTATAAGAACAAGTCTTCTTCCTCTCAATCGACATTTAGAGAAACAAAGAACAATCTCCTTCTTCTTCTTCCCTCTGATTTTTTAGTCAGAGAGTGCAACACAGTTTTAGGATTCATTAGTTGTTGATTTTGAGGGATGCGAGACAATAGAATCAGAAGCAGTTTTAGCATGGGATTCTTGAGCGTATCAAACCGGCACATTACAGGCGTTTAAAGAATTAAGGAGAGAGATCTTAATCTCGAATCTGCTCACCTCAATTCTAAATCCGTTTATGATAGTTTATTGGTTGTTTTCAGCTTTATATTGTTCTACAATTGGCTTCAATATGATATCAGTTTACCCTTATAAATTTTGGTTATAACATAAACTCGATAGCTCATTAGAAAACCTATTCCAAATTTGTTGTTTATGATGATCCTTGTAGACATCACCAACAGTATAAATTTCTATAAATGATATAAAAATGTTCGTAAGAAAATTTTATTTATGGGTCAGTAATTCAGTATCATAAATTCGATAAATTAATATTCAATAAATTAATAACTCGAGAATTCAATAGGTTTTTTTTTTCTTATACTCCCACTGTTCCATTAAAATGAATATTTTGAGTTTTTTTCACACATATTAAGAAGAATAATTAATCTTTCATTAATTTTTATAATAAACAGTTTTCAAGAAAATCTGACCAATAGTGTTTTAATTTTTTTTTGAAATCTACAATCTTTTATCATTAAATGATAAAATTTTATCTCTGTGGAACAACTTTTTTTATCATTGAAAACCTTTAAAATTTTATCTCGGTGGAACAATTTTTTTGAAAAAAATTTATCTTTGCGGAACGGATGGAGTATTAGGTTTTGGATAAAAATATACTCCTTCCGTTTCAATATGTATGATGTTTTAGAAATTTTGCACAAATTAAAAAATCATATTAATTTTGATCTATTAATACATTGTTTTTTTGCACAAAACAGTTTCCCATAACTTTAAGCCAATAGTACTTTAATAAAATCAATTAATGTGTCTTAAATTTTATAATTTATCTTCATTAGTTAATATAAACTACATTGAAAATTGAAAAACATTATATATTTTGAAACAATTTTTTTTCCAAAACATCATATATATTGAAACGAAAAGAGTATTTCTTAATAAATTAATAAAATATTGTTAATCTTACCGTATTAATTTATAGAGTTTTCAGCGTACATGCTTTGAAAGTTGTCAAGAGGGAATGTTATGCTTTCTTCTTTTGGGGGTTAAAATGAAAAGGATTGAAATAACTTGTAAAAAGCAAAAACACAGCCCATTACAAGCCCAACAGTGATAACCACGGCGAAGTAATACGCGAGAGTTGAGACTTTTCATTTTTCCACTGTCGCCGACTCGCCGGATAGACAAAGGAGATTACTTTGGCCGAAAATTTCGAGTTTGTTTCTCAACTCTATTATCATTCTTCAGGAGCACTAGTTTGGCTCTCTATATTTCTGCTGTTTGACAGAGATGGAGCTAGTGAGCTACGTACTAGAGAACTGAACAATCCTCAAGCTTACTGTTGGGTCTGTACCTACGGTCCATGCGATCTGGAGGTCCAGAAAGCTGATAAAAGCCCAATCCAATACTTAACCGCGGTCTGGTTAAGTGAGGAGTTAGATTCAGCACCTGAGGTTAATAAAACCTGGGATGTACTCTCATAACCTTGTACTATAAATAGAGGAATGAGGTGATGTGACAAGACATCTTTTGGCAGAGTTTAATATGGCCTCAAGTCTCTAATTCTTCCAGAGAATCCTTCAGGAGATCGCTTCTCACCAGAGAAAAGTTACAAACCCGTCCTCGAGAATCAGCCCGCAGCGGTCTAAACACTATTCTTTCTCAAATTGTTAACGATTTGAAAGCCCGAGGTCTGTCCGGTCTGTCAACTCCAAAGCGCTCTGTAATACACTTAACTTGAACGCTCAATCCTCAATACACGAAATTCACCGACCTTTACCTACTACAAATTCATTGTTTCCACATTCGGGCTACAACACTTACTTCTTGGGTAATTTCAGAAGGAAGGAAGAACATGTCATCCTCAAGAAACTCCTTGCCATTCCAAGACTCTTTAGCTTATGCCAAGTTTTAGTTCTCTGATCCTCATAGTCGTCAATGTCTTACTTTGTTGATGTGAATTTTATGGGTCAAAACAGTATCATTCCATCGTTACTAATGCATGCTTTGAAAGAATTGTTAGTGGTTTCTTCTTTTGTCTTGAACCTAGCTAACATTGGTAAGAAAAAAACAAACAAGGTGAAATATGAAGTTTCTGTAAATTTCGGGGTTAACGTGAAAAAGATTATAACTTACACAGCCCATTATAAAGCCCAACAGTATTAAATTATCCTTTTTCTCTTACTATTACGTCGTTTTGATCGATCATTGATAACAATCAATACTCAAGACTCGAGACTTTTCACTTTCCCACTGAGAGGAACTTTGGAATGTCGCCGGAAAATCAGCCACTGGACTGACAAAGGAGATACATTGGCCGGAAATTTTGACGGCCGTTTGTTTCTCTACTCTATTATCATTCTTCAGGAGCCGTTATAAAGTGGTACTACTCTCACTCGCTTAGAACATCTCCAAGAGCTACTTCATATTTAGAGTAGACATACTCTATATTTGAAGTTTCTAGGTGTTATTCTCCAAGAGTGTACTTCAAATTTGAAGTTTTTAAAATATCTATTTTGCAATATGGTCCTTATATTATTAATGATTAACTAAGATAATAAATATTTATAAATAGCTCTAAAACATACTTTAAAATGTTACACATGATATTATTAAATAAAACATTACATTTTTAAAGAAAAATACATAGAAATAAAATCAAAAACATAAAAACTTAATTATAAACCATACATTATTCAATAAAACTATTTCCATAGTGTTCCCATACATGATCAATCAATGCATTCCGAATAGATAAATGAGTCTCTTTATTTTTTATTTGTAGATTACGAGCTAAAAACTGTTGAAATCGGGTATTTTCATTTATTGCCATTTCAACCGTTACTTCCGGCGCTGATCTTGCTTCTCTAACTGGTGCGTTGATATCGCGCTCATCCTCAATTATCATGTTATGCATTATGATGCAAGCTGTCATTATATCATGCAAGATCTCTTTCTTCCAGTAGCGGGATGATCCTGCTATGATAGCAAACTTGGATTGTAGAACTCCAAACGCACGCTCAACATCTTTTCGACATGCTTCTTGCTTTGCTGCAAACAATTGTTTTTTTGGACCTTGGAGATTGCTTATAGTTTGAACAATAGTCGACCATTTTGGGTAAATACCATCAGCTAGATAATAACCCATATTATATTCTTTTCCCTGAATGATGTAATTAGCCGGAGGAGCAGTACCTTGAGCAAGCTTTGAAAATAAATTGGATGCCTTCAGAACATTGATGTCATTGTTGCTGCCTGGCATACCAAAATAGACATACCATATCCATAGATCATAATCTGCAACAACTTCAAGAATTATTGTGGGAGATCTGCTACGACCTGCAAACTGCCCTGCCCATGCAGTTGGACAATTTTTCCACTTCCAGTGCATACAATCTAAACTACCCAGCATTCTAGGAAATCCACGTTGTTGGCCGATATTGAGAAGCCTGGCAATGTCTTCTGATGTTGGTGACCTGAGATACCACTCCGAAAACACTTCTATAATTGCACGACAAAATTTCTTCATGCATTCAATTGCTGTAGACTCTCCAATTTTGATGTATTCGTCCGTGGCATCAGCAGGCATACCATATGCCAAAATGCGAATAGCAGCCGTAACTTTTTCCAGGGTTGATAAGCCCATTCTACCAGATGCAGCACGGCGTTGATTAAAGTAGTTGTCGTGTTGTTTAACAGCATCAACAATATGAAGAAATAACCTTTTTGACATTCGGAACCGACGATGGAACTCTCTTTCACCATACACAGGATTATCAGAAAAGTAATCATTGAATAAATTACGATGAGCATTTTCTCTATCACGGTGTATAACTACATGACCAAGAATAGAGCCTCGATGACTTACGTGATCTCTTTCTTGAGTGAGTTGGTGAATAAGCCGGTTGTTGTTGACTAATAAATTGATTGCAATTTGATTTTCCCTCTCCATTGTTGCATCGTCATCTCTTAACCATTCATCAAACCCAGATGAGTCTGAAGATGAAGACGAATTAAAAGATGGACCTTCATTATTCAAATTCATTTTAAACTAAGTGGTGATGTTGTGATGTTTGTGTATTGTCTAGATGTGTATTTTTATAGATAAATATATTACTATTTAAGATGATAAGAAAATCTTGAAAATAAATCTGTGCCATTCATTAGATCTCATTGTCATGAACCGTTAGATTAAAAATCTATCCAAACTATAACTTATCTTATATATTATATATTAAAAAATATTGCAAATTTTATCCACACCATTTATTAGATTTCACCTCTCACCAACCATTGGATTGAAATCTTATCCCATCTATATAACTTTCCAATAAGAAAATATATGAAAACTAATCTACACCATCCATTAGATCTCACCCATTATTGATGGTTGGATTGAAATCCTATCCAAAGTTTTAGATATAATATCTATGAAATTTGTTTGTGGCCATTCATTTAAACTAGGATTTTCCATCATGATGTATAAATAATAGACTTCAAGGATTGATAATATCACAATTTAACCAAGTCTTAGTCTTATACTAAAAACATGGAAAAAAGTAGAGGTTCATCATTCAACCAAAATGAAGATGAGTTGTTATGTTGTGTTTATCTAGAAATTTCTCAAGATCCAATTGGTAGCAATAACCAATCTGTGGGAAAATTATGGGAAAGGGTAAGTAAAAGCTACCATGAAAAAAAAAAACAGAGAGTTGGGAAATTAGAAGCATTCGATCTCTGCAAAGTAGGATGAATAGCATTACATATGCTGTTAGGAATCTGAAAAGCTGCATCTCTCAAGTGGAGAATTTGCATCCAAGTGGTGCATCTGAATTTGACATTGTAAGTATTTTTTTAATACTTGATTTATATATAAATATGATTATGTTATAAACTAAAATTAATGTTCTAAAAATTTTCAGATGGAAAAAGCCAAAAAACTCTTGGTACAAGATCCAAAATTAAAGAAAGGTTTTAAATTTGACCACGTATGGAATTTGATGAAGGATAATTAATAAATCATTTTTATGAGATTTATAATTTTAGGGACTTAAATGCAAAAAAAAAAGATGAAACTTCAAATATAGAGTATTGAATAGTGATACTCCAAATATAGAGTATCACTATTCAATACTCTAAATTATGAAGTATTGGAGTATCTCTTGGAGAGGATAATACTCTATATTTGAGGTTATAGAGTATCTTTTGGAGATGTTCTTAGAGTTATCGTTCCATTTTGACCTACTCTTTCGTGCTACTTGGCGATTTTGAAGGTACATATATCTGTTGTTCGATTCCTTTCCAGATTTGGTAGATTTTTGAATTAGAGCTTAAAATCTGTCGAAATTAGTACATGGATGAAGAAGGAGAGCGACGTGTTCGTGCCAAAAGCTCCGGTGATGAAGTAGATAGGCTTAACAACTTGCCTGAATCCATGCTATGTCAGGTTCTCTTGAATCTTCCAACAAAAGATGTGGTTAAGACTAGTGTGTTGTCCAAAAGATGGAGTGATCTATGGCCATTGGTACCTGGATTGGACTTGAAGTCTGGTGATTTCCCAAATTGCGCTGCTTTTGTGACTTTTGTCGATAGATTCCTGGGGTTTAACAGCAGATCATGCCTACAAAAGTTGAAGTTAAAGTCCCAATGTGCAGGGTTCAAGTACGAATGGGATTGGGATGAGGCTGTTGTTGCTCATGTCACTTGGTGGATCAACACTGTACTTAAGAGGAAAGTTCAACATCTTTATGTTTTAGTCATAACTTTGTGTAAGTATGAAGTTGAGATGCCCCTATCGATTTATACGTGTGAGAGCTTGGTATCCTTGAAGCTCAATCAAATCCCAAGTCTGTTTGTTTACCTTCTCTCAAAGTTATCAATTTGCATTGGGTTAAGTTTGCCAACTGTTGGGCTTTCGAAATGCACATCTCAGGCTGTCCAGTTCTCGAATGCTTAACTATAGAGAGGAGCCCCAGTGACAATATAAAAGTCTTACGTGTGTGCTCTCAGTCTCTATTGAGCTTTCATATTGTTGGCCATTTTACTGATCCTGATGAGAAAGAGCTAGTAATTGCAATTGATGCTCCCAAGCTTGAGAATCTCCAGCTTTATGATGAAGAAACTGATAGTTTCATAATAAATAATCTAAGGTTGGTATGGGAATTGTGTTTAACTTGTCTTCCAAAAAGAGGTTTGATCCGAATGACTTACCAAAGAGAAATATGATTCGTAATTTCTCCCCGGGATCTCTAGTGTCAAAGATATGACCATCGCTTCGGATACTCTCGAGGTAACTTATGTTGACTTGCTATTTCAATGGTATAAAGAAATGATTTCACTTCTCAAATTTGATACTTTTTTCTTGCAGGTCATCTATAATTACTCGAGATGTGAATCGCTACCCTATTTCGTAACCTATCTTTCTTACATGCTGACTTCAACGACTACTGGTGGAAAATGTTGCCAATCTTTCTTGAGAGCTGCCCGAATCTGAAATCTCTCTCCTTGGTTAGGATTGTTTATTGAACCCATAAACCTACTTCTTATTTATAAAAAGTAGTGAAAGCATTACATACTCAACTGATTTTGTCTAACTTGTAGGTTTTTACTAAATCTCCATTTAAGGAGGAGGGAGTTAGTATCTTACCTGGACCTAGGCGGTTCCTAACATCTCTCGAGTATGTTAAGATTCTACAGACGATGGTAGAGGAGACGAAACAGATGAATCTAAAGAGTTACTTACTAAAGAATTCAACTGTCCTTAAGGAATTCACTTACTGCTTGAGTGATTACAGGAAAAAAGAAAAGAAAGAAGTAGATGTCATCCTCAAGAAACTCCTTGCCATTCCAAGACTTTCTAGCTCATGCCAAGTTATCGTTCTTTGATCCTCGTAGTCGTCAATGTCTTTGAGTACTTTAGTTGATGTGAACTTTATGTTTGTTTTCTGTTTGTCATGATTTGGATTTATCATAGTCTTTGGCACTTAACAGACAATTTTGTCTTTGAGGATTTTGTTAATGTGAAGTCTATGTTTTTGTCTTGCAGAGTCCAAATATGAATTAAATACACTAGACTAGGAAAAGAATAGGTCTAAGAAGTAATTTATAAATTTGAGATTTATTTGTAAAAAACAAACTCAATATGACATGTTGCCAATCTTCCTTGAGAGCTGCCCCAACCTAAAATCTCTCACCTTTGTTAGTATTGATTACAAAAGCCATAAAACTGAATGGTGAAAGTATCTCGTACTCAACTTGTATCCTAACTTGCACGAATTTAAATACCCATGGAAGAAGCGAATCGATATTTTACTAGCTGGACTTCATAGTTTCCTACCAAGTCTAGAGTATGTTGAGATAGTAAATCCTAACAATAAGTATAATCAACAAAATTGCTATATGAACATGCATGGTTGTTTGTTTCAAAAAAGGAACATTCATGGTTTTTCAAAAAAAAAAAACATGCATGGTTGTTTTAATTTCGTAGTCAATCCGAATTCTTTATCTTTCCTCGTTGTTTATGATAATTTTGACGTGTTATATAAATGGTTAGAGACCATATGTTTCATGCTTGGCTTAAATTTAGTAATCACTTCTTTTGACTCAAAGATAAGCACTATCAACAAAAGATATAGTTAAACGAAACCACAATAAGCTCGTGACTTCTCTTACTCTAGGCTCAAAGAGACTTCATTTCAAAATTTAATAATAGTAGGTCCAGAGTCAAAATAAATTAAGACTTTGGGTATTATAATGTAAATATAAATACTTGAAGGAACTTGCACGACCAAAATCCAACAACGTATTGTAAGCCCAATTATTTGGGAGGCCCATTAATGTTATATATAATAATACAATCTGAGATTTTCATTTCTTGTAAACGCCGGAAGCAGCCACTGGATACTTTGGCCGGCAAAATTCGACGGCGATTTGTCTCTTTGTTTAGTGTATACATTCTTCAGGAGAATTCAACAAGGTAATCTCTCTCTCTCTTAGAGTTAATGTTTCCATTTTGTTTGACCTACTCTTGCGTTCGATTCCTTTTGTTTTTTTGGATCTAAAATCTTTCGAAATTAGTGCGAAGTTGTACATGGACGAAGACAGAGAGCGATGTGTTCGTGCCAAAAGCTCCGGTGATGAAGTAGATAGGTTGAGCAATTTGCCAGAATCCTTGATATTTCAGATACTCTTGAAACTTCTCACAAAGGATGTGGTTAAGACTAGTGTGTTATCAAGTTTGGATTTGGGTTATGGTGATTTCCCAGATCCCGAACCGTTCGTGAGTTTTGTCGATAGGTTTCTGGGTTTTAACAGCTAATAACGCCTGCAGAAATTTGAGTTAAAGTACTATAATTTGATCCAAAACTATGAATATAATCCTGATATTGCTCATATCATTCATAATTAATGATATTTTTACAAATAGACAACTCATTTTAATCTTTTTAAAAATTAATATTTTTGCAATTACTCCAAAAATATTTTTTAAAAAAATAACAAAAAAATTAAAATGTGTAATTGAGTAATCATGTTAAATGTAAAATTGCGTTTAGCACAAGCAAAATCTAGTTTTAAATAAAATAAAATTAAAATTTGTGCTATAAAGTTATCTCCAGTAATAACTTGTGTATTTACATGTTGCTCCAAGAAAAAAAATATGTTTACAGGTTTTTTCTCATCTAAAATCTTAACATCATCACTATAGTGTAAAAGCTCATCCACTCTTCTCATTTATTTACTTAAATTATTAAATAAAAAAAATTCTAACACATTTTATCTAAGGAAACAAATTCCAAAAAATTATAAATTCAATTTTTTTTGTTCTACTCCACTTATTTGGCTTGCCTCCCACCTTATTAGCAAGAATACAATGTTTGATTACTATTATCGACTCTTTCTTCCTTCAAACCATGTCACAAAATTGTACTTGAGTAGTAGACAAATTGGTTCACTAAGCTTATGAATTAGATGTTTCATCGAAAGATCAACATATGTACTAAAGAATTTGTTTGAAACCACTGACCATTAGTTAACACACTCTTGACACAAAAAAACGCAAAGATATGGTGAAAAAATGCATTTCCACCAATAACCCAAACATATATGATCGAATTTTTTTTTTTTTTAAATAAACTTTTATGCATGTAAAAGTTTAAAACAAAGTTTTTACACTTTAGATATAAATATTTATATTTTAATTTTTGTTGTTGTTTAGAATATTGAAATTTTGCGTAACGCATGGATATAAATCTAGTAATTAGAATATCAAAAATATAAAATAGATTCAACATTGAAAGCAATATGGATTTTGATGGGTAATTTTATGAAATGGAAGACTAGTAAACAAAAATTGAGACAATTTTACATATCAGAATTATAAAACTAAACTCTAATTAAGCTACAAAGTTATTAAAACTTCACAGAATAAGGGATTTAATTTTATTCTTAAATTTTGTAATAAATAAAAATTTTAAAAAAACGACGCAAATAATCATCTCTGTTGGATTAAATCCGCGTAAGTTTGTAAATTTTTTTTTTTTTGTGAGTCATGATCAAAGCATATAATTTTACATGATTTAATTGTGGTTAAAATGATAGTCTCTCGTAAATAGCTTGGAAGTTTTTCTTTCTATTAACAATTTCAAAGAAAGAAAAACATTTACATTCAGAAAAGTATAAATGTGAAAGAAAAATAATGATTTAGCAATTAATTAAACGACAATTTAAAAAAAAAATATAAATGTTATGAAAAGTGGAAGAACTTTGCCCCAGTGGTTTGATCAAGGCTTCATTAATGTTTCTATACTAAGAGGTTTGAGGTTCAAATTCGAGAAAATGCAATTTATTATAATTGATGCAGATTAATTGTAACGCCCGTGAACCAAAAATTAGAGTTTTGGTTGGTGTGTCGATCGACACAGGTGTTGTGTGTCGATCGACACGAGTTGAAATTGGATCGATTGGTTTGGTTCCAATTTTCCGGTTCGGCGTACTGGTTTAGGGAACCTAGGGTTCCAGTATAAAAGCGTGAACAGTCGCTTTTTGGTTGTTTTTGGCCAAAAATCAGAAGAAATAGAGAGGAAATCAGAATCAGAGAGAAGTGAAAGAGAATTTGAGTGTTCTTGAGGAGGATTGATTTTGAGAGGTTGTTAGAACGAGAAGGGATCCTTGCTGTGGTGATTTCGGGTCTGTGGGGACGAAATCAGAGGCTGTTCGTGGTCGTTCTCCGTGTGTTCTTCGTGTGTTCTTCGTGTTCTTCGTCGTTCTTCCTCTTTTCAATCCGATTTCGAGGTGAGTGCGTGACCGTAGGTTTATCTGGGTGAAGGATTAGATGGAATACGATTGCTTGTGTTTGTTTGGATTGGATTTCGTGTGTTTGTGGACGAATTTCGTGCAGGAGATTGATGAATCGTGATGGGATTCGAACCATGAGAGGATAGGCTCGTTTCCTGGGCTCTGCGATGTCGTGTCGATCGACACCATGGTGCTGTGTCGATCGACACCATGGTGCTGTGTCGATCGACACCATGGTGGTGTGTCGATCGACATGGGTGCAGTGTATCGATCGACACCTAGTGGTTGTGTCGATCGACACAGTGCTTCTGTATTGATTCGTGTTGATTGTTTCGTGTATGCTTGTTGTATGCTCATCCTGGTATTGTATCTCTTGCTTATGCCTGTGTGTATAACCTACAGACGGGATGACCGCGTCGCTGAGTATTTGTGATAATACTCACGCAACTCTTTTTGCCATGTATTGCAGGTAAAGAGAAAATGTGATCGTGGAATCATGGCCGGGAAGAGAAGATGATCTAGTGTCTCGGTTTCGTGGCTGTATTGTTAGAATTGCTAGGTTGCTAGTGAATTCTGGAATTGATATTGGTTATTATTGGTTATTTGATATTGGAATTTAATTGTTTATTGAATGGAACGGTGTAGTGGATTAATAAAATATGAGATTTATTGCTTGGTTTGTTATTGTTTATTTTAATTGTTTCCGCATTGCTTGTGTTTGGCCCATTGAGGATTATTATCTGTGATGATAGTAATCCGAAGGGAAAAATTTTAAATTTTTGGGTCGGGTTGTTTCATTTTGGTATCAGAGCCCTTATGGTTCTAGGGCGGGTGCAATTGATTGATTATGTGAGTTAATTGATTGATTGTTGTGTGGATATGGAATCCTAGATCATCTATTCCGAGCCTTCAATGAGATTCAAACGGTATGTATTTTATGATTGTCTATTTTTCTAGTACTTAGTAGTCTGCTGGTTAGTGCACAATGATGGTTAAAGTGGCTAGAGGCAGAGGTCATGGGGGCCGTGGAGGCCGAGGTGGTCGTGGTGGGCGCGGGCGAGGACTGCAGAGTGAGTCTGATGCCGCGAGTGTGGCCAGGAGACCACGCAGGAGCAGGTGGCGGACTCGTAGGCGTTTCAGGAGGGGTTCGTGGGTGAGACTGCTACGAGTGCCAGTGTGAGTGCTGGTGGGGCTAGTGTGGGTCCCGATGTAGCTGGTGGTGCAACGGGCCCAGGTGGGGGTGCTGCCGCAGGTATGGCCCAGGACTGAGATGATCGTTTGGCGGGTTTGCTGCAGATGATTCTGGAGCGGTTACCAGGTGGGGTACCGGCTCCGGATCAGGCTCCGGGAGTTCAGCCAGGTCTGGCTGGTGTGCAGCCAGTAGTTGCTGGTGGTCAGCCGGGGATGGTTGGAGTTCAGCTGGGAGTGGCTGGTGTGTAGCCGGGTGTGGCGTTTACAGAGGAGCTTCCGTCCTATCTGAGTATGATGGAGCAGATGCAGAGGATTGGCACCAGTTTTTTCTCGTGTGGTGCAAAGCCTGAGGAGGTCGATGAGTGGCGACAGAGGTAGGAGCGTAACTTTTGCTCTATCAGGTGTCCAGAGAGATACCGGGTTGACCTGGCGGTTCACTATCTGGATGGTGACGCACATCTCTGGTGGAGAGGTGTTGAGGCCAGGCGGGTACAGGCCGAGATGGTCTGGGAGAATTTCTTGGCTGAGTTCAATGCCAAGTATTTTCCGCAGGAGGCAGTGAACCGGATGGAGTCGAGGTTTCTGAACCTGGCTCAAGGAGACCGGACAGTGAGGGAGTTCGATTTGGAGTTTAATCGATTCCTGGTACATGCTGGTAGGGGCATGAAGGGCGAGCAGGCCTAGGTGAGGAGGTTCCTAGGGGGACTTCGAGCTGATTTGAGGATTCGCTGCATGGCGAATAAGTTCGCCACGAGGGCGCAGTTAGTTGAGATGGCTGCTACAATTGAGGAGGACCTCGGGGAGCAGGCTGTGGTGGTGAGTCCACCGGTTCAGCAGCAGAGGAGGCCGCAGCAGCAGACGGATTCGAACAGGGGCGGTAAGCCTGCTCAGGTTCAGAAAAGGAAGTGGAAAAGCACTTCAGGGTCGAGTCAGAGAGGACAGGGTGGTCTAGGATGCTTCGGGTGCGTGAGCTTGGATCAAAAATTGGCTAGTTGTCCTAAGAGGGGTGAGGCTCGAGGTGCTCCGGTGTGTTACCACTGCAGGGAGCCGGGGCATATCAAGCCCAAGTGTCTGAAGCTGCAGCAGATGACGGTAGCGGCAGTGCAGCCGTTAGCAGTGCAGCCGTTAGCAGTGCAGCCTTTGGCTTAGATTGCAGTGACGCCGCGGGTTTTCACGTCGGCAGAGGCGGGCGGTTCTAGGGCTAGACCAATCACAGGTAAATTCTAGACTTAATCTTTTCTTCTAAATTCTTGTGTTGCTTGAATTTAGTCTGTTTGGAAAATTATGAGTCTGCGTTAGAGTGTCGGGTTTTAAAGAACATGGGATTTGTGCAGGGACCTTAGTTGTGGGCAGTTGTGAGTTCCATGTGTTGTTTGATTCGGGAGCTACAAATAGCTTCATTACTCCAGAGTGTGCGGAGGGTAGCAGTATTCGGAGCGATTCCGGTGAGCAACCGGGAGAAGTTAAGGTTGCTGGTGGCAGGACGTTAGCTACTTTTGGGCGGGCTCGTGGTGTGGATGTTCTGGTAGCGAGAGAGTTGATGCCAGCAGATCTGGTCATCAGTCCGGTGGAGTTGTATGATGTCATCTTGGATATGGATTGGTTGGATCGGTATAGGGTTCATCTGGATTGTCATCGAGGATGGGTTGTGTTCGAGTGGGAGTCGGGAAGGTTGGTTTATCAGGGTGTCAGACCGACTTCTAGGAGTCTCGTGATTTTAGCGATACAGGCCGAGCAGTTAATTGAGAAGGGATGTGAGGAGTATCTAACGACGATAGTGATGTCGGAGACTGTTGGAGAGGTTGCAGTTGGGGATATTCGGTTATTCGGGACTTCCAGGACGTGTTTCAGTTGTTGTTGGGATTGCCACCATCGCGGTCAGATCCATTTACGATTGAGTTGGAGCTTGGGATGACTCCTATATCTAAGGCGCCTTACCGTATGGCTCCAGCAGAGATGGCAGAGCTGAAGAAGCAGGTAGATGATCTGTTGGTTAAGGGATTCATCCGGCCTAGTATTTCACCGTGGGGAGCGTCGGTATTGTTCGTGAAGAAGAAGGATGGGAGTTTTCGGTTGTGCATTTATTACTGGGGATTTAACTGAGTCATTGTGAAGAATAGGTACCTTGTGCCGCGCATTGATGAGGTGTTAGATCAGTTGCGAGGGGACTACTTGGTTCTCCAAGATTGACTTGGCATCGGTTTACCATCAGATTCCGATTGATGAGGCAGACGTTAGGAAGATGGCCTTTCGGACGAGGTACGGGCATTATGAGTTTGTAGTGATGCCGTTCGGGTTGACGAATGCGCAAACAGCGTTCATGCGGTTGATGAACGGGGTTTTCTAGGAGTATCTGGATGTGTTCGTGATCATCTTCATAGATGATATTCTGGTGTATTCGAGGAGTCCGGAGGAGCACGAGGTGCATTTAGGTTAGTTCTGGAGAAGCTGCGGGAGCAGAAGCTATATGCGAAGTTGAGTAAGTGCAGTTTCTGGCAGCGAGAGATGAGCTTTCTTGGCCACGTGGTGTCTGCAGAGAGAGTTTCCATGGATACGGCTAAGATTGAGGCTATCAGAGGTTGGCCTAGACCGAGGAGTGCCACTGAGATTAGGAGTTTTCTCGGGTTGGCAGGTTACTACAGGAGGTTCGTCAAGGGTTTTGTGAGTATGGCACAGTCGATGACGAAGCTGACAGGGAAGGATATCCCTTTTGTATGGTCTTCAGCTTGCGAGGAGAGTTTCGGGAAGCTGAAGGAGATGTTGACGAGTACACCGGTGTTGACGTTACCCGAGCCAGGTGAGCCTTATGATATAACCTATATTTTACCACTTTTTCAATCTATTTTATTATGGTTTTTATATATATTAATAAAACTTTTGGACCAAAAGAGATAGTTTTCTCGTATATGTAGATTTTAAGGACTTAACAGGTTTTATAATCAAAAAGATGTAAAAAGGAGCAAAAATAGTGTTATCTAAGATGCAGCTACTCATCCAAGTGAAAGGAACCAAGCCAAGTCATTTTATCTTGAAGATAATGCACATTCTCAAACTGGACAAAACGTATATGCCAGAAGTTCACTGAAGAACGGAGGATCAAATCAGTTGGTAATTTAATGAAACTTGGTGTGGGGATAGCCCTTTGAGTTAGGTTTCCAATGGAGTTGGAATTTCATCAATTGGAGCTGTACTTTGGAAGATACACCCGAAACACTGAGGACATGTCAAACTGCCTTCGAAGTGAAGTAAGTGCAGAATGGAGCCAAGCACCGGGCCAGCCCATGGGCGGATATCCAGACCTGTTCCAACCTTCTAGAAGATTCATGGAATCTTCTAATACCGGTCACGCAACCCGTCCGTTATTTGGACCAATATTGACTCAGTTTCGACCAAAAAGACGTATTTGCCCGAAGAAACCCTAGCCGACTTAAGCCTCCTTAAAACCCTATATATACTTGCTTTTAGCCTCTATAGGAACTCAAGCAGCCGGCCTTAACAGTCTAAATCAATACCTAAACAATGTATTTCATTTTTCTCTTGTTCTTCATGTTTATTTGATTCGAAAAGCCTTTAAGGATAGATTGACTTTGCCCTATTGCAAAGAGATGAGATCTAACTCCTTACGCTTATATAGATCAACGAATTATACTGTCTATGTGCTTTACTCTTGCTGTTAAGTGTTGCAAAACATGTTAGAGTATTAGCTTTGATTTGATATCTATGCATTTTCTTAAGAGAAAAGTACTTAAATAGCATAGAAAAGTTGTTATATTACTAGAATAGCATACATCTTTTGGAAATTACTCAAAAGTTTTTAAAGCCTAGTAAATTACAATAAACACCCTTGGTTATATTTTTTTAATTGATGTTATTTATAATTAAAAAATGATTAACTAATCCACGTCACTAATCACTGTTCCACGTCTCTAACAAGGTTAACCGTGTTAACAAGTCAGAGTAGGAAACTCAAAGGACGGAAAAATTAAAACTTTGTGTGTTGTCGTCGAAACTTCTACTTTTTTCTCTCTAGTCGGTTTCTGAGAAACATTCACCGCCGTTGTCGTCGAAACGTCTGCTCTGCATTTTCACAGGCGGATTTTAGTCGAAGGTGAGTATAAACAGAGGAGTGGGGATTCTTCATCTTCTTTCATTTTATTTTGAGTATACTCTAAGGAATCGAAAGTGTTTGTCGCTTGTTAACGGTATTGTGGCTGATTTATTATTCTGTGGCGGCTTGTTTTTCGTTGCTAGTGGCTGTTTAAGTTATTTATTGCGGCTGATTTATTGTTATGTTGTGGCTGATTTGTGTTGTGTTGCGGCTGATTTACATGTGCAATGCTATTGTGGCTGAGTTTGTGTTATGCTTGATTTATGTGCCGTTGTGGCTGAGTTTGTGTTTGGTTGCGGCTGGTTTATTTGTTAGTTGTGGCTGAGTTTGAATTTTGTTGCGGCTGATTTATCATTAATATGTTATGTCTTTTATGTTCAGTTGTCTGAATATCATGCAATTCCTGAAGATCAAGCAATTCCTGAAGATTAAGCAAGGGATTACCCTCCAAGAATATGCGCTGAAGGGGCTTCTAAGCTGGAAAATAAAAAAATTAATCACAATGTCCATTTGGGAGACTTCCCTCGAGTCAGACACGCAATAGGACATGATGTGTGGGAACACATGAAGCAGTTTCCTTTTGGAGTAGTTGCTAAGCTAGCTGATAGCCAATTGGTGTGGTCTGGGAAGACTGTACACTATCTACTATGTAGACATCTACGAGTACATGACAAGGAGATTTGGTCTCTCGTTGTTGATCAACCTATCAGGTTTAGCTTAATCGAATTTGGTGCGCTCACGGGTCTAAACACAGGTCCACTGCCAACAGAAAGTTTTGAACCTGAGCAATACAAAATGTTCTGGGAGGAGTTGAAGGTGCCGCTTGGGGTAGGACCCAAGTTAGATGAACTGAGGCCAACGTTAGAGGTCTGTCGAGGCTGGAGTTTTGAAAAGAGGAAATGGTTAGGGCTGTTGCTTCTTCAAGCCATGGGACTTTATGGCTTGCATCATAATTCTAGAATACCCTTTGAAAGTGCAAAAAGAGTATTCGACGATGAAGCCTTGAGGACTTATCCGTGGGGTCGGACTGCATTCGAAGTTCTGGTTGATTCAATTAAGATGTTGAATCCAGAAGGAAAGTCATACACCATTAGCGGCATGAAGGACGTGTTGCTGGTTTGGGCGTATGAATCTGTGACTTGCTTCGGAGAACGTTTTGGAAGAGTAGTCAATGAGAACGAAATTCCTCTTTTGCGATGGGGTGGAACCCGTACACGTAGAAGTCTTACTACAGCCATAGCTGAGGAGATCAGAGACCATGGTGAGGTAAGAAGGTTGACTTGGCTGAGTTATGGATCTTTTTATTCTGTTTGACTTGTATGTTACTTGATGGCTGAGTTATGAATCATTTGATGTCTGACTTATGAGTTACTTGATGGCTGAGTTATAAATCATTTGATGACTGACTTATGAACTACCTTGATGGCTGAGTTATGAATCATTTATTTGATGTCTGACTTATGAGTTACTTGATGGCTGATTTACTATGCAGGTGCGTGTGAAGAAAATGGTTATGAAGGAGGCTGTAGAAGAGCTGTTTCCGCAGTGGGCGAGTGAAGAAAATGACCCAGAAGTTGTAAATCTGGTAACAAACATACATGCGGATAGGTTTGTTAGAGGTTTTTGGGATGTGAAGAGCGATGAGAAGAAGAAAAAAATGAAGGCTGCAGTTTCGTTAGATTTCGATCAACCCCCCGCAAAAAAACAGAAGAAAGCTACGAAAAAACAGGAAGTAAGCAACAGTGAGATTGTGTTGCAGCATGTTAGTGAGGAGGATATGGGGAAAGAGATGGATTTGACGACCGTAGTCAATGTCTTGAAAAACCTTGTCAGAAGATTTGACAAGTTTGACAACTTTGCTAGTAGAATAGAGAGTGTTGAGTCGCAGTTAACCGCCTACAACACAAAATTTGGAGAGTTGTCAGATTTGAAGAAGATGATTGGTGATACAGTCCGAGCTGCTGTGGAAGAAAGAGTTGCATCTATTGAGAATGATCGGATGCAAATGAGAGAGCGTCTGAATGCTCTCGAGGCACGGAACAGTACTCAAAAGGATGATAACCAATCAAAAGTGAACAACATCCCACAGAAATCTGTTAATAGTCCAAAGGTACGTTACAGTTGAGTTATGTTTATTTTTGACGACTGAGTTATCTTATTAGTCTCGGCTGAGTTGTGTTTATATGTTAATACAGCCGAAGAAGGACGAGTTTAAAAGTCCTGAACCAGTCAACAGCCCCCTGCATAATGTACGTTACTGTTGATTTATGTTTATTTTTGATGGCTGAGTTATGGTTACTTTTGACGGCTGAGTTATTACCTATTTGACGACTGATTTATTACCTATTTGACGGCTGAGTTATAGTTAGATAGCGACAGATTTATTCTTTTTATTCTGGCTGAGTTATGTTTATATGTTAATACAGCTTAAAAGTACTGAACCAGTTCATAAGACCAAAGAGAAATTGGCTGAGGAGTTCGGTAATGACGAAGATGAAATAGTTGATTTCGTTACTGGTTCTCATGCTTAGAAATTGGTTGAGGCAAAAAAGCAGGAGGCTGAGGTTAAAAAGAAGAAGGAGGCCGCTGTTTCAAAGAAGGAGGTCGTTGCTTTAAAGAAGAAGGAGGCCGATGCTTTAAAGAAGGCCGCTGCTTTAAAGAAGAAAGAGGCCGATGCTTTAAAGAATGAGACCGCTTTAAAAAATGAGGGGCAAGTAAGAAGGAGGTTAACGAGGAATCGTAAAGGCGATCCGAAACCAACGGAAGTGACTATCCCAGCAAAAAATAAACAGATTTTAGACGACAGTGAGATTGAGGATGTCACCAGCAAAATTGTCGCAGAATATAACGAACTGTTGCCGGAGTCTGATGAGGAAGAAGAGGAAAGGAGTAGGTCTGACAGAATTAAGGCTTATCAGGAGTCCAGTGTGAAATTATCTCCTGATGGGTCTTCAGAGAGGCTAGCAAATGATCCTCCTCAGGCACGAGTTTTTCCTTATATTGGAGACAATGGAATGACGTGCATGAGGAAAAATTATGAACCTTCACCGACAATCTATGATCCTCTCTCACCTGCTGATCCGGTTAAAGTGGATAAACTTTTGGATCACCTAAAGCCATTCAAGTATGACCCTTTAGAGCATGTGTTAATACGGCTATTAGCATTATTTGCCTAAACTAACTTGTGTTTCATTGTTTTAGGGACGTTCTACTTAAAAAGGCTTCTGAGGAGATCGAGTTCTTCAGAATTCTCATTACTGAGAGAAAGTATTGGCCAACTATAGATTATGGATGGCTGTATGATAATGTAAGTGTACTGTTGGGGCTGAGTTAAATTTACTTAATGTCTGAGTTATTTATTATATGTATGACTTATGTAGGCTTAAGTATGCTTTATGTTTGAGTTATATATTATATGGGGCTGAGCTAAGTTTAATTTTTGGGCTGACTTGATTCTCTTTGTACAGCATATTTCCGCGTATCTGAGAATCCTCATAAAAAAATCCATGCTAGATCCCTGCCCATTCTACTCCAAGCGAATTGGATTTTTGGACTCTTGGTTTACTGCACAATGGTGTATGGATTACAACCAGTTCAAGATCAAACCAAAGATGTTTAAGTTCAAAGGTGTTGGGTATGAGGATTTAGTAAACGGCAAAGTTCCGGCAGACCTGCAAACAAACAAGAAGTGGTTAGAAGATGTCGATCACTTGTACGGAATTGTACAGACTGGAGGAGATCATTGGGTGGCATTTCACGTGGACCTTCTTAATGAGAAGATCGAAGCTTACGATCCCATCATTGGACAGGTGACACCCGAAAGTGAACAGAAAATCCTAGATTCATTTAGGCCGTTTACGCAAATGCTCTCAGTTATGATGAACGACTGAGTTCCTATCAATCTCCGAAAGCCTAGATTGAAGCAGTTTGGGTTCCGAAGTAGGAGAGGCAAAAACATCCCACAAAACGTCCCAGTTGGCGACTGTGGGGTGTATGCATTGAAGTTTGTCGAGTGTCTAGCGCTTGGCACTACTTTCGATGGGATAAATGATGCGAATATTCAGGGTATACGGGTGAAGATGGCATCAGATATCCTCGATGAAGGAACTTATAATATGTTTGGGGTTTAGGGTTTTGTGAAACAGTAAAGAGATTGTATTTTATTGATATAAAAAAAATGTAATAGCAACTCTTCGGTTACTGAGTAAAGGCTGACTTATGTGTCAGTCAGCTTTTACTCTCCTTAATAGCGACTGACTGATTGCGCAAAGAAGCGGCTGACTTAAAAGTGACGAATTCGGGATTCGGCTGAGTTATGACTGACTAATTGTGCACGGCTGACTTAAAAGTGACGAATTCGTGTTTCGGCTGAGTTATGACTGCTTTCTGCAAAAGAAGCGGCTGACTTATTGGTTTAAATATTCAAAACACAAATAACTAGCTTATCTATCCGGTTGATTTATACATGCAAAAAACAAAAGATACGGCTGATTTATACATTCAAAACACAAAAGATACGGCTGGTTTAAACATTCAAAAAACAAATAACTAACTAAAGGGTCTCATAACTGAATTACATTCAAAAACCAAAATTATCAAGGCCAAACTCTTCAAACATATCGACCAGATTCGTCCAAACTATAGTGTTTATCCAATCTGGTTTCTCGCCACCATGCGCCCATATCCTCTTTAACGTGCGCATTTGAGTTCGAAATAGCGTTCTAGCCAGCAGATTAAAATTTGTCCAAATCGTCAAAGTGTGTTTCGGTTTCCATCTGTATTTTTGCTACAAAATAAAAAAAAAGAGAAATATTATTGTTGTTCATAATATGAACCCGAAAGAAAGATATTAGGGTTGGCTTACAGCGAGTGTAAGAAACCATCGTTCCTTAAAATAATCGGGAATGAAGCGGTAAATCGGCCACTCATGAACCCAGCCTTCTCGAATAATCTCCGGGATCGCCTTCGAGAGCTCGTGTAAAAATTTGAACCACGTGATGGTTGTTATATCAATAATACCAATACCAGGGTTTAGAACAGGGAGGTGATCCCGCTCAGCGGAGTATAATATGGCATCGACACTGCTGAATAATTTGGAACTACAGGGTGGGACAACAGACATGTCGAAAAGGAATATGAAACAGATAGATTTATGAGAAGGGAGAAAATAGTGTTGGATAGAATGTGATGGGAGAGAGAAGGTTTACGAGAAGGTAGATATATATAGATATTCAAATACGAAACGTCGCGAGACAAAATTATACATTTGCGACTGACTAATGGCTGACTTATGCCACGTTTCGGCTGACTTATATGTTGAAACTCCTAGTTCCCAAAAGATTAATCATAAAAGTTCCTAAAAGTTCAATCATAACTCCTAGTTCCCAAAAGATTAATCATTACACCTAATATAGGAAGCGTCTCGAGAGTATTAATTTCAATATAATTACGTATTCAGAAAACCCTAGGTTAGCAACCAACGGGGCTCCTCACTTTCTCTTCTCTTGCGAAATAAAAACTTAAAATCTCAATCAATCACCTATAATGGCCTCTCCGTCACGATCCCCAAATATGCAACCGGATTCTTCCTCTTCTACCTCTGAAACTCGGTTCCCTAGACCCGAGAGGGTTGTATATTCCATTGACTTCAACGCAGATCCATGTAAGTCTCTTCGACTTCCCCTGTTCAAGATCTTCATGTTCTGACTTACTTCTCAGTGTCTGACCCCTTTTCTCTTTCCCTTTCTCTACGAACCAACGACAACCATTGAAGCCCCTTAGGAGATTGCTGACTACACGATAATGGGAGGAAATCTCTTGTAAGTTCCATGAACCAACCCTGTTTATCGCCATTACAAACCTACACACTTCTAACTGCATACATGTCGATTCAAACACCTATCTCAAATTTTGCAGCACTAATCTGAAATCTGTTTCTCTATTGCGAGATGACCAATCGACAGGGACATCGACAATTATGCCCAAAAGATGTCACGAAACGGAGAAAGCTTTTTGTTCTATGAGGCAATTGTCGAAAGAGTTTTCAGGTAAATTCTTAGTCAACATGTGTATTGTATTGAATGTCGAATTCTGTCATTATGTGTCAAATTCTGTCATTATGTGTATTGTTGTTTTCAACCTGGTGAAATTAATATTGTCAAACTGTGATGTTCCTTGTATTTTGTTTGTTTATCGTTGTGCAGGTACTACCAGAATTTTCTCATTCAAAGGAACAGAGCTCGGTTCGAAGAGGAGAAGCCGAAAACTGGAGATGAAGGTGAATCATCTCGCCGGAGTCTAATTCAACCACCAAATCCAAAGAAACACAGAGCCGATACCTCGCCGTAGCAACCCGGCACGCCAATTCGACTTTTATCTCAAGCTTTCTGTAAAAGATTGAACTTTTTAAGTTTTGTATGAAATTTCTCCTACTATATCTCCTGTTTTGTATGATAAGTCTGCTACTATATCTCCTGTTTGAAGACTTCTCTATATCGTCTACGAAATTATACACATACACATTGTTCTTAAACCCTAAACCCTAAACCTTAATTCCTAGAGGTATAGCAAAACATACACATTGTTCTCACAAAAATCTAAACGAAACCCTAAACCATAATTCCTAGATGTATAGCAAAAGATACACATTGTTCTTACAAAACCCTAAACCCTAAACGAAACCCTAAACCATAATTCCTAGAAGTATAGCAAAAGATACATATTGTTCTTACAAAACCTTAAACCTTAAACCCTAAAGCTTAATTCCTAGAGGTATAGCAAAACATACACATTGTTCTCACAAATCTCTAAACGAAACCCTAAACCATAATTCCTAGAAGTATAGCAAAAGATACACATTGTTCTTACAAAACCTTAAACCCTAAACCCTAAACCTTAATTCCTAGAGGTATAGCAAAACATACACATTGTTCTCACAAAACTCTAAACGAAACCCTAAACCATAATTCCTAGGAATATAGCAAAACATACACATTGTTCTCACAACACTCTAAACGAAACCCTAAACCATAATTCCTAGAAGTATAGCAAAAGATACACATTGTTCTCACAAAACCCTAAACCCTAAACCCTAAACCTTAATTCCTAGAGGTATAGCAAAACATACACATTGTTCTCACAAAACTCTAAACGAAACCCTAAAACATAATTCCTAGAAGTATAGCAAAACATACACATTGTTCTCACAAAACTCTAAACGAAACCCTAAACCATAATTCTTAGATGTATAGCAAAAGATACACATTGTTCTCACAAAACCCTAAACCCTAAACCCTAAATAATCATATAATTATATAAATAATAAATCATCTATTCTCTATTATATAAATATGGCGTGTGAATATATGTACGTAATCGTTACGCACGCGTTTGGTACTCTCAATACGCTAAGCATATTAACCTTTTCTATGCTATTTGAGTAATTTTCTCTATTTTTTATAATATTTTTGGCAACTACGCAGTAACCCAACAGTTTCAGTAACCCAACAGTTTTCGGTTTTTTCTATAAATACCAAGTGAACACTCAGTAACCGAACATTCGTTTTTATTAACTTTGAACTTGTTTTCTCCTTTTGCAATCTCAAATACAAGTTAGTTTTTCCTTGTTCTCCACGTATATATAATTCACGTTTTTGCAACTTGATTTGTTTATATGTTTATATGTTTTCATTATATATTAACATCCTATTTTCGATATACATGCAACATCAATGGCAGAATCGAAGAAGACGATGAAGCGTCCAATGGTGGATGACCATGGATCAAATGCTGTTAAAAAGGCCAGAAGGGAAACCGAGGACCATTACAAGACGTTGATCCTCTCGCTCAAGAAACAGATTAATTCTAAAGTTGAATTGCATGATGCTTTTGTGGAAGTTCTGTTTATTTCTGCGAAAATGGATTTGCTTGAAAAATTTATCGGGAAGGAAAAGGTTGACTTCCTTGCTGAGTTGGACAAACTTGCAGCAGAACTCGTTGAAGCCAAAAAAGATGTATAACGCCAGCGTTGAAGAACTTGATTGGATAAAGTTTCATGCTAAGTACGGAAATATGTTTATCTAATGCTTATGTTTTAGTAGTCTAATGTTTTTATGTTTATGTTTATCTAACTTTATCTAATGCTTATGTTTTAGTATTCTTCGTAATAAGTCAGCCTTACATGTGATATAACTCAGCCGAAACTCAGCCTAACATCTGATATAACTCAGCCTTACAGTTGATATAACTCAGCCTTACATCTGATATAACTCAGCCGAAACTCAGCCGAAACTCAGCCTAACATCTGATATAACTCAGCCGAAACTCAGCCTAACATTTGATATAACTCAGCCTAACATTTGATATAACTCAGCCTAACATTTGATAAGTCAGCCGTATATTAAATATATTATAAGTCCACAGTGTAGTTAGCCGTGAAGTTAACCTTAAGTTACACATTTTTAAATTTAAATAAATAGAGAATATATGATTTATTGTGGCGTCTGAATATGTAATCATAACCAAAATTAATACTCTCGAGACGCTAATCTGACAAGCTATATGACACTTCCTATATTATAGGTGTAATGATTAATCTTTTGGGAACTAGGAGTTAGAGCATGTACAACGGATAGAGACTTGATGAATCTCTAAAAAATAGTATTATATTCATTTTCATTATTTGTTTAAATTTTAAATTAATAGAGAAACGTGGATCCAATAGAAAACGAACATATGTTCGTGGAGGGTATGGCTAAAACTGTTTCTCAAATGAGAAACTTAATTCCCTTCTCTCTCCAACTTTTTATTATTTTATACTTTTTTATTTGATGAGAAACTGATGCTAGAGACTCCGTTGTACCTGCTCTTATGATTGAACTTTTAGGAACTCTAATAAATAAGTCAGCCTTAACACGTTTACGTCACTAATAACTCAGTCATAACTATTCGGTAACCGAACAGTTTTAGTAACCTAACAGTTTTCGTTTTTTTCTCTATAAACACTCAGTAACCGAACATTCGTTTTTATTAACTTTGAACTTGTTTTCTCCTTTTGCAATCTCAAATACAAGTTAGTTTTTCCTTGTTCTCCACGTATATGTAATTCACGTTTTTGCAACTTAATTTGTTTATATGTTTATATGTTTACATTATATACCTATTTTCGATATACATGCAGCATCAATGGCATAATCGAAAAAGATGATGAAGCGTCCAATGGAGGATGACCATGGAGCAAACGATGTTAAAAAGGCCAGAAGGGAAACCGAGGAGCATTACATGTCGTTGCTGAGTTGGACAAACTTGCTCATAAACTCGTTGAAGCCGAAGAAAAGATGGCCAAAGTCGAAGTTCCAGAAATTGATTGGATGAAGCTTGGTGCAAAATATATGGCTGACTAAATGTTTATCTAATGCTAATGCTTATGTTTATGTAATGCTTATGACTCAAATTTTTATGTATTTTTAGTACTCTAATGCAGAATTTGTTTATTTTATCATAACTCAGCCTAACCTTTAACATAACTCAGCCTAACCTTTGACATAACTCAGCCTAAACTTCGTTTATAACTCAGCCGTATGAGACCCTGACCCTTTAGTTAGCCGCTTCTTTTGCACGAAACTGTCATAACTCAGCCGAAACACTAAACTGAAACGCTAAACTGACGGTCGAAAACGAAGAGTCGAGGAGTCGGTATTTTTTTTTTTCTGAATCTGTAAAGGGAACTTAACTAGTTATAAACCCTACTTGTTTTTCTACTCAGTTACCGACCAGTTGTTTTTCGTGACTACTCAGTAACCAAAGAGTCGCTATTAATGAGAGTAAAGGCTGACTAACACATAAGTCAGGCTTTTCTCAGTAACCGAATTTTTAAATTTTTTAAATGTTTTAAATTGTAAAAAAATTTTAAATCTATAAATACCATCTGTTTAGATTTTCATTAACTTTAAATCTCTAGAAAAATACACACCATCTGTTTAGATTTTCATTAACTTTAAATCTCTAGAGAAATCTACTTTGTAATGGAAGTATTCCCTCTTACCGCCCTACCTGAAGAAATCCAAGCCTTAGTGGCCGAACGTGTGGCCGCTAACTCTGTTGCAGATCTATATAGATTGAGAGCAACATGCAAGTCTATGAAGGAACTAACTGACCGGCCCGGAGTGTATGCATCTATAGATGTGTTTACCTTCCCTTCGTACATACATCTATCTAGCTTGGTGATGCAAGTTTGCTACGCTAATGGAAACCCGAGTACACTGTTCTTAGAGGGTGTACAGAAGTTCTTCACGTTCGACCTCCAAGATGAAGACATTGCTTTGATTAAGAGAGCAGCAGATGCAGGATTCGAGCGTGCTTTGTATACATATGCAATGACACGCAAGGTATTTTGGAACACTGAGGAGTATTTATCTCTTTTCACAAGGGAATCTGTTCAGAGGATAGGCAAGATTGTTAGATCTCTAGACTGGGGTTGGGGAACGTCTCACACTGATGCGTTTCTTACAAAGAAGTATGAGTTCATGTCAAAGGAATTAACCTTGTTCTATAATTGCACATGTACTCCATTGGTGGACCGAGATTGGTATCTTTGGTACATTGAAGACAGTAAGGAGAACAAATTGTGTGACCGATGCTTTTGGATCAAAGAGTTAGGTCTTTTTTACCGTGATTTTAAGCCGATTATATATTGGCCGGACACTAGGCTTTGGGTGTTGTAATATAAACTACTGTTTCCTCCTTTATAGTGTAATTCAGATCAGTTATGTATTTTTGGTACTCTAATCCTTTGTTTCTTTGTTTGTGACTTCACTTTTGACACGCATGAGATAAGTCAGCACTCTGTTAAATATAATTCAGCCGTAGTCAGCCGTGTATTATATATAAGTCAGCCGTTTAGTATATATAAGTCAGCCGGGTAGTATATATAAGTCAGCCGTGTAATATATATAAGTTAGCCGTGTAGTATATATAAGTCAGCCGTGTATTAAATACTCCCTCTGTTTCGGTATGTAAGTAGTTTTGCTTAAAAGCGCGGGTATTAAGAAATTTTAACCTTTTCTAAAACAGCAATAAAAACGTTTTTTTGTTTATTGCAGACAATCATTTTGTCTCCATATTTAATTAGAGAGAGATTACTGTTAGTAATAAAATTAATAAAAATTTGAAAGTAATACCAACAATCTGAAAGTAAAACTAATGAAAGTAAGACAACACTTACGTTAGTATTTATAGTGAATTTACACTAATAAATGTTAGTTGACTAAACATTGTAAGTTGTGTTCAAAAACATTGAAGACTAACGATAAGGCATTTAAGTTCTTAGTGGAATACTGTTTATTTAAATTATTTTATTGCTTTGGGTTTTGAGAACACTTTATATTGTGAAACAAACCCATTTTGCTTAAACTACTTACATACCGAAACGGAGGGAGTATAATTCAACCACTTATGTTTTAGTAGTCTTATGTTTATGTAATAACTCAGCCTAAATTCTTCGTAATAACACAGCCTAACATTTGATATAACTTAGCCGAAACTTCGTTCATGACTTTACTTTTACACGCATTAGATAAGTAACCCTTTAATCATAGACACGAAAAAAAAATCAGAACATATAAAATCTCCACCTTTGGCTTTTGTTTCTAAACCCTAGGTTGTGAAACAACGCGGCTCCTCTCTTTCTCCTCTCTTGCGAAACCGAAACTTCTGACTTCCTCTGCGAACTTCACGAAAGAAGATCCATGTAAGTCTCTTCGACTTCCTCTGTTTAAGATTTTGAACCATGTAGAGAGTATGCTCCATAAGTATTAGGAGGATTACGAACAGCACTTATAAACTTAGGTTTTTTTTATCTTTGAAGCTCCTTTTCCAACATCGACAATGGCGGATCAAGTATGTAAATCTCCTACAAACCCACATTTCTTTCAATTTCTTCTTCCCGGCTTCCACTCCCACCTCGTACGTAATCTCTCTTCTTCCCTCCCTCTCAATGTGTTTCTTCTTCTTTACGGTTTGTGTTTGTTGCAGAGCATTCCGGTGAAATTCTTCTCGAAATACATAGAAGGAAGAAACGAAAGAAATATGATGGAGCTTAAGTCGGACGCGTCTGAGAAAACATGGAAAGTTAAGATGGAAGGTTGGACACTCACCTTTGGATGGAAAGAGTTCGCAGTTGCTCATGATTTCCGAGTCGGAGACTTCGTCATTTTCAGACACGAAGGAGATTTTTTGTTCCACGTCACTGGTCTTGGACCTAGTTGCTGTGAGATTCAATATGTACAGTCTAGCAACAACGTTGATGATGATGATGATGTGGAGGGGGAGGAGGAGGAGGAGGAGGAGGACAAAGAGAAGAAGAGAGAAACCAGTGAGAGTAGTCAAAGTGAAAACCGATTTGTAACACTAACTGTCACACCAGCTAGTCTAAAAGATTCTAGACTTGTAAGTTTAAGTAAACTTTCTTGAAGGAGTTTTGTTCCCTTATTTTTTTCGTTATTGATGCTTTGTCAAGAGCTTATTGTCTCTTTCTTATGCATCATATTCCACTGAGCTTCACTAGGGCTCACCAGATGGAAAAAGCAGGAGGGAAGGAGATTATTCTTTTGGACCAGCATGGAGTAGAGTGGCCAGTGTATCTATGCGTGCCAGACATACGTATGAGGTTGCGCTTCGGTTCAGGGTTAGAGAATTCTTCAAGGCTATTGACATTAAGGCGTACGAATCTTTTGTGTTGGAGTTGGTTTGGGAAGACAAAGCATCTCCTCCTATGCTCAAGTTCTGCTCCAAGATCGAGGCATGATGCCTCTAGTTTCCTTCCACCAAGTTCTTCCCTCCCTCTTTTTTTTTTGTTTTGATGAAACTTTGGCTTGTTTTTTTTTGGATGAAACTATATTGCTTGTTTTTTTTTTCTTTTAGATGAAACTAAAGCTTCTTTTGGATGAAACTATTGCTTATTAAGTTATAACCTTATAGATTAAGTACAACAATTTGCCAAATTTAAATATCAACAGTGCCATCCATAGACTACTCGAGAAGTCTACATAAAGTCTACATAACTCAGTCGTATTATAATTCATTTGACGGCTGATTTATCGATGTAACAAAAACAAAAATCAGCCCTTACTAAGACATACCGCAGCCATGTCGTGTATATAACTCAGCCAAACCTCAAACATACCCTAAAATCGAGATAAATAATGTTGAGGCATAGGTTCTCATTAGGTGCATATAAGTCAGTCGAAATGTGTAATTTATCTCTCGACATTTCGTATTTTGGGCGGGAAAAAAAAACTCAATTTATTTAATTTATCTCGCGACGTTTCGTATTTTTGGCGGGGTAAAAAAAACATTATTTATTCAATTTTATCACGTTTCGTACTCTCGAGACGCTATACTGACAGTTATATGGCTCCCTATACTAGGAGTAATGATTAATCTTTTGGGAACTCTAATCTTTTTTAAATATTATTTGTTTTAAAATATTATGATTTGTTTTTAAAATATTACGCGGTTGGACGAGTTACCATCTTCATCTTCTTCCTCATCTAACCCAATCTCATCGTTGTTTATTGACAATCAGCCGTGTTGTAATCATAACTCAGTCGTTTATTGACAATAATTCAATCTTTACGGCTGATTTATCGCATTAACAAAAACACAAATCCATACATATCCAAACAACACTTTTAAATCGGACAAGTTTTTGCATTATGCCCAGACTGTTTACAACGGGAACATGCGTGTCGTTTCTTAGGACGTTTTTTGTCAAGGACAACTTCTAAAGCAGATTTCATCCTACTTTTCTTAGGTCTTCCTGGTTGTTGACGCACAAGCGGGGGCAAGCACGGTTGGTTAGCAACGTTATTTGGAACTTGGAGCGCTGAATCTATCGGCATGATCCACTCAGCGTATGCGTTTACCAAATAACTGCTGTTGTAGTAAGGACTGCACAAGGATATACGACAAATTTTCCTGTCCTCGACAGCTGCGATTGCATGCACGCATGGTAATTTCTCATGTTCAAAACGCCGACATGTGCATTTTCTCGTTTCCTCGCTGCGATCCATATGTAACTTCCGTGTGATAAGGATCAATCCTTTGTACCGTCATAAGTCTGGCGACAATGACACGACCCTATTTATTCATAAAAAATTATTAAACATTACGGCTGGCTTATCATAAAGGCTGGGTTATGGAACAATAACGACTGACTTATGAACTGCAATGGCTGACTTACATGTAGTAGTTTCTCGACACCACGCGAAAACGTGGTTAGCTGCGATTTCGCTTCCTCTCTCCGTTCTTCAAACCATCTTGTCATCATAACCCGTATCGATTCTAATAGTCGAACAATGTGAAGACTTTTAGCATTTGACAGTGCTCTGTTCATTGATTCCGCTATGTTCGTAGTCATCAAATTGTACCTTTGGCCCTGGAAATGAACACGTGCCCACAGTTGGACATCAGCTCTTTGGAGGTAGTCATGAAGTTCAGGATTAATCGGTTCAACCTCCTCTAACAACGTATTAAACTCAGAAACCCTAAAACATTTTGCCGCTTTCCTCACCAGATGAAAGACATCTTTTCCTTTGTACCGTTGCAAAATGTTCTTATATAAATGGTAAGTGCAAATTCCATGAGAAGCTAACGGAAACACATTTCCAATTGCTTTTCCTATCGAATTATGCATGTCCGATATAATCGCAAGACCCTCATCGTCAGGAATCAAAATTTTTAGTTGCGTAAAAAACCATTGCCATGAATCATCATTTTCAGTGTCAACCACACCGAAAGCTATTGGGAAAATCTGAAAGTTACCATCCTGAGCTAGTGCTGTGAGAAGTGTCCCTTTGTATTTACCGTTAAGAAACGTACCGTCGACAATGACAACTTTGCGCATGAAAGGAAACCCATTTATGCTCGCACCAAACGCAAGGAACACATACATGAATCTTCCAAACTCATCAATTTGAAGACGCGTAACCGTACCCGGATTTGCCCTTCTTATCATATATAGGTAAGGAGGCAAGTCTTCAAACCCACTCTTAGGAGTTCCCATATCGATTTCCCTTGCAAATTTTAGCGTCTTATGTGATTTCCAATAATCCATCTGTCCACACGGAAAATAAGTCAGCCGTATCGTACTAATAAATCAGCTGAAATATAAAAATAAGTCAGCCAAAACATACTAAAAATCAGCTGAAATAGAAGTCAGCCGCAACGTACCAAAAAATCAGCTGAAATATCAAAATAAGTCAGCCAAAACGTAGTAAAAATCAGCTGAAAATAGAAGTCAGTCGCAACGTACGAATAAATAAGCTGTAATATACAAATAAGTCAGCCTAAACGTACTAAAAAATCAGCTGTACTATACAAATAAGTCAGCTGCAACGTACTAATAATTACCTTTACACCAAAATGCTTATTGATAGTTATTCTGACACTCTTAGGTCGAACTGACGGACCAACATCGCCGAGATAATCCATGTACAACTGGCCTAAAATATCTGGTGTTGCTTGTCGAGATCGATTAGAACCCTCAGTTACAGAACATGGCTCCGAATCGTAAATACGAACATAAAATGCCGGTAATTCCCCTTGTGTAGAAGCACGAACTCTCCAGAGACATCCATCAACCCAACACTTAACAATGAGTGTGTCCGAATTGGATACGTCTACATCAAAATCAAATTGATCTCTCACCGTAAGAACTTTCAGTCGTTTCTCCAAATCGGCTTTACTCTCGTATCGTTGCCATACCGCGAGGTTTAGCGAAGACATCTCCAACCTTAGAACCTCTGGATTCCTTTCCGATCCGCTCACCGACATGTTGTGAGCTCTCTTCTTAGGCGGTAGCGTCGGTGAATCTTCGTCTTGTGTTGGAGACTCACCGTATGAACTGAAGTTATCATCTTCAGATAAAGCACCATCCGAGTCGTCAAACATATCAAATCGGCTTTCAAATTCATCATCTTCTTCGTCTTCTTCGCCTACTTCGGAGTCTCCGCCTACTTCATATTATTAACCTTCCATTTTACTTGCGCAATCCATGTCTTCATCGTCGCGTTTATCTTCATATTTTGTTTCAACACCAGGACAATTATCATTAGTTAAACCATCGTAATCTTCGTATGTAGATTCTACCTTTGAGCAATAACTGAATAACCTTTTCTTCTTCTTTCTCACTTCGTCATTCCGACTAATTTCGCTCTCCTTTTTCTCCGTAATCTCTACACAGAGACGTATCTGTTCGAATTTCCTTAAGCTTAGAAAACCTATCAACTGTCGAGTATTAGAGACGTAAACTGGTGGAGTATCGTGCGCCATTGCTTTCAAACTTTTATTCGAGAACATGTAGCTCAGCTGAATCTGATGGCTCGACTCGTTCAATCCGTAATCATCGAGTACAGACTTCACAAGTTCGTCGTGTGTTGTTTCATCATTTAAATACAGAACTCTACACCCTCTACCGTTGGCGTTGAATACGTATCTGTTTTTCTTGACCCAGTTACCGGAAACAATAATTACCGGATCCATAAGATCTCGAACAAAGATCAATGGAAAAAAATAATGAGGAAGGAAAATAGATGAAGAGGGTGACGATTAAGTTTCTGGGTATAAGATTATAAAGAAGGTAAATAGATGAAGAAGTAGAAGACACGGTGTCACAACATAAAACTCTAACAATGACATGGAAAATAGGAGCTGATGACATGAAAATCGGATTTGATGTCATTAATTTTTTGCTTATATGGCAAGTGAACCACAAAACGAAAACGTAAATCAGCCTAACTAAATCAGTTATCAAATGCAAATGTAAGTCAGTTGCAACGTGAATACTATTTCAGTAATAAAAACAACAAAAATCGGGTTCGAAAAGAGGCCATAAAAGGGCGTAAATCAGCTGAAAAATATTATGTCAGCTGTATCGTCCAATAAATCAGCCGTCAAATGAATGCTATTGTAGTAATCAAGCTATTAATCAAGCTAAACACGGCTGATTTACGCTAATTATACTTAAATCACCCGTAACTACCTTTCATAGGTAAACCGTCCGTTTAGTAACACAGCCAATCGATGATCATTCCATCATCGTGAGAAAAATATCTCAACCAGGCGATGTACAAATCAACCATCATAAATGTACGTAAGTCAGCCATTAGCTCATAAATCAGGCAGATTTTTGTAAACTCAGCCATCACATAAATCTTAAATCAGCCAGAAGATCTTAAATCAGCCAGAAGATCTTAAATCAGCCACGTTTTGTAACTCAGCCGTAACGTTTGGCTTATTTGTATATGTAAATCAGCCAATTTTTTTAAGTCAGCCACATCGTATATATAACTCAGCCGTCAATACCGCCGTAATGCTTTACGGCTGAGTTCATTAATACACATCAGCGATTTCCTATGTGGCGCCGGATTTTATCTGGCGTGGCACTCAAAAGTAATGGCATTCTTGTAATTAGGTTTTTTGTTAGAACGTAATTACAAGGGCACGCTGGACATTTAAAATAAATCAGTAATAAAAAAAAGTTTTATATACTTTTAGTAATATTACCTAATTTATGTGCCGTTTAAGTTAAGTTCCCCTTTCTTAATTCTATGTCTTTAGTAATAAAGCATGTTTTCACCTTGTAATAACCTGCGATAGTTGAGTCTATTAGGGTGCAAAACGTAGATGGTTAGTTACATCACGATAGTGGGATGACCTTACCTTAGTGATATGAGTTCTAGAACAACTAGTATTAAAATTCTAAATCGATTGCTTGTGTTTTGCATATGTTTTGTGAATTGCTTGAATTCTAATCTTAATTGATATCTATCCCTTTACTTTATTGCTTTGTTATTTGCTTCCATAAAACCCAAAAACCAAATAATATTTTCCCTTAGCTTACTCCAAATCATATAGGTTTGTAGCACATTCATCACTTAGTCCTCAGTGGAACGATCCCTATGTACTACAATTGTCTTAACTGTGCACTTGCAGTTCCCTAGGGTTATAAATTTAAAGACCTAATTGCATAAACCCTACATAGAATTTTTATGCACATCAACTTACGTGGTGTATACAGACGCTTCTGGAGTTGATCTGGGGTGTGTACTAATGCAGTAGGAAAGGTTATTGCGTATGCTTCAAGGCAGTTGAGGAATCACGAGTGCAATTACCCTACCCATATTTGGAGTTGATTGCGGTGATTTTTGCCCTTAAGATTTGGAGGTCTTATCTTTATGGCGGAAAGGTGCAGGTGTTCACAGACCACAAGAGTCTGAAGTATTTCTTCTCTCAGCCGGAGCTGAACAATAAACAGAGGCGCTTGATATATCATGGTTTTTACCCGTTTTTAACCATGATATAAGTCATTTTTATAGAGTTTTTTTGGTATTTTTCGAGTCTTTTTGAGTCTTTGTAGGTTAAAGGACGATTGGTGTTTAATGGGAGCTTTTGGAGCATTTTGGAGCATCGAAAATAGAAGAGCCGAAGTGATCAAGTCGGAGTCGAGTTTTCAAGGCTGTGTTGATCGACACGACCTTGTGTGTCGATCGACACGATCGGGTCTGACGAGAAGATTGAGGAAATTCCAGTGTTGCCCAAAAAGTCCAGAAGTTATTCACAAAGCCCGATCCGAATTTGACAGATTATATA
The DNA here is from genome assembly GCA_964056655.1 of Arabis hirsuta. Lineage (NCBI taxonomy): Eukaryota > Viridiplantae > Streptophyta > Magnoliopsida > Brassicales > Brassicaceae > Arabis > Arabis hirsuta. Next base: position 12,025,300 of record OZ053301.1, on the reverse strand, counting down.
TAGTTTTTCCTTAGGATTTTAGGTTTTTTCCAGTTTTTAATTGAGACTTGAGAGAGAAGAGATTTGCAATGCTTTTAGGAGATTTCAGACTTCCAGACTTCATCGTTTTCGAATATCTGTATCACTTACTCTATCTCTTTTATGCAATTTATTTCATTCATAATGTTTACTGCATCTATGTCTGAGTAGTTTGCTTGTTAGGTTTAGGGTAATCTATGGTTTGATGAGAAATCGTTAGGATTGAAACCCTGTTAGGATTTATCTTTATGTTTTTCATCTATATTGATTTAATTCTGATTTTAGGACTGATCAACTGAAATTGGATATCCTATGTTGCTTTAATAGATGCGAAAGTATTATTAACAACCAGACATAATCTTAGCTGAGTAAAATTATCTATTTGCAAAAATATTTGGCTTAGTAATTTTGTGAACAATTGAACCTGAACTTAATGCTTGTCTTTATTCACTGAATTTGCAAAGAAATTTGAAATTTAGGGATTTAGTCATAGATAATCCCTGCAACGAAAGTTGATTGGTTTTATATTCGTGTTTGAGTCTAGAACCGCGCTTAACAAATCCTAACCATTTTTATCCTCGTGTCGATCGACACGGAAATCTGTGTCGATCGACACAGACGTATTTCGATTCTTTCCTGCAAATTACCCATAGCCTAACCTTTTGTCCAATTGATTACTAGAACCCTTATCATCATTCACTTTGTTTACGTTTGCTGTTTATTTTACATTAATCACTATATACTTAGCATAATTTGAACTTTTTAATCGATTGTGTGTTTAGGTTCCATGTGGATTCGATCCCTAAGTACTACTACGATCTCTTAATTTAAGAGAGTAGCTCAGGGAAAATTTGAGCATATCAAAATTTGGCGCCGTTGCCGGGGAGTCGATTTCACCAATCGATTTTTGATATTAGAATTTTGTCTAAATTTATTTTTATTTTTATTTTGTTACTTACTTGTTTCTTTCTCTTTGTCTTGTGTGTTTCAGGTTTATGCATAATCGCGCTACCAAAAGCAACCGAAACGAAGAGCTAGTTGATCTCAACCTTGAGATTGGAAAGTTGGAACGAGCGAACCGAGCAGCGAGAAAGACAGCCAAGATGAACACTTTAGTTCTTATCAGAGCTAAAGAAGGGTTTCTTCAGGATGCTGAGGGTCGCAGACGCAACGCTCAGGTTCAAAGGATAGATGAGAATGGAGTTGTCATTTTAGAGGAGCCAGCTGGGTGTGGGCGTACTCTGGGAGAGTACAACAGACCAGACGAGTTCTATGCCAAGGGCAGCGATTCGTCCTCCTGCTTTCCCGAGGAACGATTTTGAGCTAAGGCCGGCTTACTTCTCACTTGTGGCTCAGCACCCGTTCCACGGTCTTTCCTCTGAGCACCCCATGGATCACATTGAGAGGTTTGAGGACTTAGCATCCAACATTAAGGCTAATGGAGTGTCTAGTGATTACCTCTACTGCAAGCTTTTCCCCTACTCTCTGGGTGGAGAAGCAGCCTACTGGTTGAAGCAGCTGGAGCCAGGCTCGCTGACTACTTGGGAGGACACCAAGAATGCTTTCCTCAACAACTTCTTTGATGAGGCGAGATCCAAGGATCTGAGGACTAAGATCTCTACTTTCAAGCAGGGACCGACTGAGGCATTTAAGGCTTCCTGGGGAAGATTCAAGTCGTACCAGAGAGATTGTCCTCATCATGGGTTCAATGATGTTCAGTTGTTGGGCATTTTCTTCAGAGGTATTGATTGGAGGTATCAGATGGCTCTGGATTCTGCTAGCAATGAGAACTTCAACACCAGATATCCGGAGGATGCACTCATTCTTATTGATAACTTAGCTTCTAACAATAGTACCAAGAACGCAGACTTCAAGAGGAAGAAGCTTGGTGGGAACATAGATGGAAGCCAGATAGCTGAGGTGAAAGCCAAGATTGACTCTGTGCATAATCTGCTAGTGGGGAAGAAGACTGTTTAGTTTGCTCAAGAGGTCGAGACTTTCATTCCAGAAGAAGAGCAGGATGAAGAGGATGTCAACTACATTAGCGGGACTGGGTTTCAGAGTTAGAGGTTCGGTAGTCAGCAGGGTAAGAGAAACTTCATCGGTAACAACCAGAGGACTACATTCACTGGAACTCCAGGCTCACCTAGCTATTCTCCTAAGCCGCAGTTTCAGAAGACCGAGTACCAGAATCCTTTCCAGAGCAACTACACCAGGAACTACGATTCGTCTTCTTATCAGACACCTCCTCCTCAGTCATCAGAGACTGAGATGAAATCTATGCTAGAACAGATCTTTGAGGGTCAACAGAAGATGACTGTGAGCTTTAACTGGAAGATGGGAAATTCGAAGCCTTGAACACCCATGTCAAGAAATTGGATACTCAGTTTGCTCAGACCGCAGAGAATTCAAGGAGACAAGAAGGGTTTCTTCCATCTAGGATGGATGCAAATGCGAAGCATAGTGTTGCTGCCATTACCACGAGGAATGGTAAAACGCTTGGAGAACCAGTGGTGCAGAGGGGACCTAGTGCAGAAGAGTTAGACGAGCTCGTGGAGATTGAAGATGAGGAGAATGTCATTCCAGACCCCGTGTCGATCAACACGGAAGGAGTGTGTCGATCAACACACGTCGAAAATTTTAACTTTGTAAATACGCAATCGGTGATTCTTTGAGCAAGGTCGACACTGAGGTCGACACGAGGTCGACTCAGAAAACCTATGTCGATCGACACGAGTCCCAGACGAACCCAACCTTGTCGAAAACTGCGGCTAATGCAAAGGAGAGAGTGTATGTGCCTAAGATACCTTATCCTAGGAACCAGAAGAAGTCCAAGCAGGAGCTAGAGGATGCTCGGTGCAAGGCTGTGATGGATAAGATGGTTGTGGAGCTTCCTTTGATTGATGCTATTAGGATTAGCTCGGTGATCCGTCGTTACGTGAAGAGGATGGTCACTAAGAATTTGGGTCTTGAGGAAGAGGTTGCTATGATTTCAGAGCAGGTCAGCGTAGTGATACAGAACAGAGTTCCTGAGAAGCTCACAGATTCAAGAAGTTTTGTGTTGGATTGTTTGATTTTCAAGGAGAGGTTCCCGAGGTCTCTTTATGATTTGGGGTCTGGTGTCAACCTAATGCCACACTCTGTTGCTGTTAGTCTTGGAATGACTAATTTCCAGCCTACTAGGATCTCTCTTATCCTAGCCGACCGTTCAGTCAGGATCCCTGAGGGTGTTTTGGAGGATGTTCTAATTAGATTTGGAGATTCCTTGATCCCCACTGACTTCATGGTTTTGCAGTACAACGAGAAACCCAAAGTTCCTCTTATCTTGGGTAGACCGTTCTTAGCTACAGCTGGTGCTATGATCGATTTTAAGGGAGGCAGTATTACCTTGAGTGTGGGTGATTTGGAGATGAAGTTTGAGATGGATAAGCTGATGAAGAGACCCACAATAGATGGCCAGACTTTCTATGTAGACACGCTTATTGATATCGCGTAGGAGGTCTTCAATGAGATGCATCCCATAGATCCCTTGGAAAGGATTTTGGTGAACTCTGTGACAGTGGAAAATCAGCTTGATGAGGTTGCTAAGGGGTATGCGAGGATGATGGATGCTGGTTAGAAAGTTATGCAGCTGGTTGGTAATGTGGAGTTGGTTGGAACTTCAAAGAAAACGACAAAGGTCAGCGATTGGAGTGAATAAAAAGCTCTGAAAATCGAATCAAACCACTTTCAGCCGGGCTAAGGTACGCTTTTCTTGGTCCTAATTCCACATATCCAGTCATTGTTAGTGCTTCTTTGAACAATGCAGAGCTTACTTTACTGCTATGCAAGCTGTGCAAGTTTTGCAAAGCACTTGGCTATTCTTTTGATGACATTTCAGGTATCTCTCCAGACTTGTGCATGCATAGGATTCACCTAGAAGTCATCGATTGAGCATCAGTGGAGGCTAAATCCAAATTTGCAAGAGGTTGTCAAGAAGGAGATTCTGAAACTTCTAGAGGTTGGGATCATCTATCCCATTTCAGACAGTGTTTGGATTAGTGCGGTTCATGTGGTGCTCAAGAAAGGAGGAGTCACAGTGGTGAAGAATGAGAGGAACGAGCTGATTCCTACACGGACAGTGACTGGGCATAGGATGTGTATCGACTACCGGAAGCTAAACGCAGCCACGAGGAAAGACCATTTTTCTTTGCCTTTCATTGATCAGATGCTGGAGCGACTAGCGAATCATCCTTATTACTGCTTTTTCGATGGGTACTCCGGGTTCTTCCAAATCCCCATCCATCCAGAGGACCAGGAGAAGACCACGTTTACTTGTCTATATGGCACTTTTGCATACCGCAGAATGCCCTTTGGACTATGTAACACTCCTGCAACGTTCCATCGCTGTATGATGTCTATCTTCATGGACATGATTGAGGATTACATGGAGGTTTTCATGGATGATTTTTCAGTCTACGGTTCGTCCTTCAAGGATTGTCTGGACAACTTGGAGAAGGTGCTTGCTAGATGTGTGAAAAAACACTTGGTACTGAACTGGGAGAAATGCCACTTTATGGTGAAAGATGGCATTGTACTTGGTCACCGAGTTTCAGCTGATGGAATAGAAGTGGATCGAGCCAAGATCGAAGTTATGACAAGTCTGCAACCACCTACTTCAGTCAAGGAAATACGAAGTTTCTTAGGACATGCTGGTTTCTACCGGAGATTCATCAAGGACTTCTCAAAGATTGCTCGCCCACTTACCACTTTGCTCTGTAAGGATGTCAAATTTGTTTTTGATACTGATTGTTTAGTTGCTTTTGAACTGATTAAGCTGGCTTTGGTGAGTGCTCCAATAGTGTAACCTCCAGACTAGGATTTGCCTTTCGAGGTGATGTGTGATGCCAGTGATTATGCAGTTGGGGCTATGTTGGGTCAGAAAGGGGATAAGAAGCTGCACGCCATATACTATGCTAGTAGAACACTAGAGAGGCTCATAGGAACTATGTTACTACAGAGAAGGAGTTGCTCGCTGTGGTTTTTGCTTTTGAGAAGTTTCGTCCCTACTTGATTGGAGCTAAAGTGATCGTGCATACTGAACATTCAGCACTCAAGTACTTAATGCAGAAGAAGGATGCCAAGCCGAGGTTGTTGAGATGGATTCTACTTCTCCATGAGTTCGATATTGAGGTGAAGGATAAGAAAGGGGTTGAGAATGGCATCGTGGATCATCTTTCGCGGATTCGAATTGAAGATAATGTCCCCATTGATGATTACTTCCCTGAGGAGAGTGTACATTTTGTTGAGGTCGGTTTACAAGCGAGCAAAGGAGAGGGTCAACACATTTTCGGAGTTCCAGATGTCGTGTCGATCGACATGAAGAACTTGTGTCGATTGACACGGGATTCAATTTTGGAATTCCAGAATCCGAAAACAGGTGTGTCGATCGATATACCCGATCATGTCAATCGATATGGAGCTTGCTGGACTTTGAGTGGAACGTTTGGTGACCCCATCTACGCTATTTCAGGATCTGATCGACCGTGGTACGCTGACATTGCCAATTACCTAGCTGTAGAGGATGTACCCACTGATCTTAAGGGGTATGAGAAGAAGAAGTTCATGCGAGAACTTAGGCGGTATTACTGGGATGAGTCGTATCTCTACAAGCACTGTTCAGATGGTATCTACAGGAGGTGCATTGCAGAGAGTGAGGTTCGCGATGTGCTCTTTCATTTTCACGGTTCTGAGTATGCTTGGCACTTTGCCACGTTCAAGACAGTCTCCAAAGTCTTACAAGCAGGGTTTTGGTGGCCTACGATGTTTAGGGATGCTCATGCTTTTGTTGCGCAGTGTGACACTTGTCAGAAGAGAGGCAAGATAAGCAAGAGGAACGAGATGCCACAAAACTTCATCCTTAAGGTTGAGGTTTTTGATTGCTGGGGCATTGATTTTATGGGTCCTTTCCCGTCGTCTTATGGGAACAAGTACATCCTGGTCGCTGTGGACTATGTCTCCAAATGGGTGGAAGCGACTGCTAGTCCTAAGAACGATGCTGCGGTGGTTATTAAGCTGTTTAAGACCATCATTTTCCCTAGATTTGGAGTCCCCAGGGTTGTCATTAGTGATGATGGAACACACTTTATTAACAAGGTTTTTTCTAAACTTTTGCAGAAATACGGAGTTCATCATCGTGTGGTCAGTCCTTATCATCCTCAGATGAGTGGACAAGTCGAGGTATCTAACAGACAGATTAAGGAGATCCTTGAGAAGACTGTCAATTCTACAAGGAAGGATTGGTCTAGCAAACTAGATGATGCACTTTGGGCCTATCGGACTGCTTACAAAACACCTCTGGGAACTACTCCATTTAATCTGCTTTATGGGAAAGCGTGTCATCTTCCGGTGGAGTTGGAACACAAGGCATCATGGGCAGTCAAACTCTTCAACTTCGACATAAAGCCTGCTGCAGAGAGGCGTCTAATACAGCTAAATGAACTGGATGAAATCAGACATCATGCCTACGAAAGCTCATACAAGGAGCGAACTAAGGCATATCACGATAAGCGGATCATCTCCAGGACATTCGAACCAAATGACCAGGTATTGCTTTATAACTCTTGTTTACAGCTTTTTCCTGGTAAACTGCGTTCTCGTTGGTCAGGTCCTTTCACCATCAAGGAAGTCAGACCACATGGAGCTATTGTCCTTATTAGTAAGGATGGGAAGGAGTTCACCGTGAATGGGCAAAGGGTGAAGCATTATTGGGCAGAAGCCGAGATTCTGGAAGGACACATTGTGCCTCTGGATGATGCACCCGCTGCCTGAGCTCCGACACAGTCAAGCTAATGACTGAAAACAAGCGCTTAGTGGGAGGCAACCCACTGGTAAGTGTATATTAGTTCAACATTTTTCGTTTTGTTTTACTAACTTTTTATTCTAAGTGTCTGAGGTGTTATTAGCCGTATTTTTGGATCAGAAAAGCCCGTGTCGATCGACACGGACCTGTGTGTCGATCGACACAGCCCACGACAAAAGGTAAGTGTTCTTAAAACCTGACTTCTTCTCTTTCCTCCTCACAACTTTTTTGAAAAAAAAGGGGATCGCTCGACACCGATTTTAAAACATCCATAAATTTTACATTCTTTCACCAAATTGAGCGATTTTTGGCTCTAACCTACTCGGATTTTCACCCCCATCCTGATTCTACACTCCTTTACTCGATCTGCGAAGGTATGGTCATCTAAAATCACTTTTCAGTTCGGCGTTTTTGAGAAAAGGTTACAATTTCAGGTTGTTTTGTTTCGAATTAGGTTGTAAGAACGTCTCATATGCGTTTTAGAGTGATGTTGGACCGAATCTGTGCGTTAATTTTGTTGGTTTTGGTGGATTAGATTCGAGTTTGAGAATTTGAGAAATTTTAGGTTTTTAAAGAGGTGAAGTCGAATTTAGGATGATTTGAGGTTGTTGTTGTAATACATTATACGTATGCGATTGATTAGGTTGCTTGGAAGTTTTGTGGTTGATTGTTGCAGATGAATTGCTTTGATTTGCAGAATTTTGGAATCGATATTGTCCGTGTCGATCGACACGGCCGAGGCATGTCGATCGACACAGATGCACAAATTGTCGACTTCTTACTGATTTTGGATTTTTGTATTTGTTCTGGTTTGGTTTTGTTTTGCAAATGGCTTCAAAGGGTACCAAACGCCAAAAACCGAGTGAGGAGGCTACATCCAGCTCTCAACCCACGGTTTCAACCGTTGCTTCTCTTCCTCCATGGCCACGACTCGAGGGAAGGAAGATTGCTATCCAGAGGCAGTGGGATAATGTTCCTGCGAAGATTCTAATTCGCAGCAAGGTTATTGACAGGGAGATCACGGAGGAATGAGACGACTATGACTCGCTTCTGTATAACGAGTGGTTAAAGGTGAAGCTCTCTCCGACCAGAGTTGCACATCCAAGGACAATGAGTGGTTTGGGTCTCAAGGCTGAGGTGTTACGACTACTGCGGAATGCAGGATTGGGGACTATTGCAACCCGCAGTTACGATATGTACCCTGACTTGGTATGTCAGTTTTTCGCCTCAGTGCGACTTGGTCGTGCAAACAGAAGTGATGAGGGCACTGATGATGTGAGGCTGTGGAGATTGAGCTTCAAGATTAGAGGAGTCTGCTACGCGTTCACTCTCCGAGATCTTTGCAGAGTATATGGTTTTGACGAGGATCGAGCTTATCATGAGCTTCCGGAGACCATCCAAGATATACAGACCTTCTGGGCGCGCTTTGGGACTGGGAGGTATGCTGCTTCTTCCTCCACTCACACTGATGTGAGACATCCGGTCCTTTGCTACCTGCTTCGCCTTTTCTCCACCACGATCCTGTACAAGGTAGAGCCCGCGAAGATGAGACTTCAAGAGCTGGTCCTGTTATCTTATGCTCTCCGGATGGATGTTGCAGACACGGTCTGGGATGAGTCTCAACCCATGACCTGGATAGAGTCTCACCCTAACATGAGGGTTGTCTTTGCACGCCATTTGATCTCCCTGACGAACACGCCACTTACACTAAAGAAGAGCAGCAAGCCATTCGCAGCTGGTAGCCTTCTTACCCCCATTTTCACATTTTGTGGAATTGATACATCCGTTTGTACTGTGGAGACAGCAGGTTGTACTATTGATTTCGATTACCTGATGAGAGCCACCTGGCTCAAGCCGGACGAGCATTGGGTTTTCCGCCCAGTTCCTGGCGAGCAGCGGACGGTGAAGCTACCATGTCCCGAGCTGATGAAGATCTCTAAGGACCCCACCTTGATGGCCTTCGAGCTAGACCAGTGACTTATGCACCCAGTTGTAGCTGGGTGCAAACAGATTACTCGGGGCGCAAGCAGCTGTTACCTTGGGGTGCAGGCACTTCCAGTGCTCCACCTCAGCTTCCTCCATTACCACCCCTGCCTGACCACCCTATGGATGAGTTTCAGAGTTAGGTCGCTCAGAGTCTCCAGGTCATCTAGACCGCCATGTCTTCCTGGCCTCGCTGGGGATGTGTTCGTCACCGCCCGCCTACTCCACCGCATCAGTCATCATCATCCGAGGAGGATGTTTTCTTTGAGTCAGTTTGTGTTTCTTTAGGATTTTAGAACTTGTGTACTAATGGGATTTGATTCTGTTTTCCTCTTCATCATGACTATTGAGTTGTGTTTTGCAGAATGATTTAGCTATGACACTTGAATTCAACGATGAGACACATGCTGCATCGGTCCAGAGCACCCATGTCGATTGACATGGTTCACTATGTCGATCGACATGGTCACGTTTCGTCTGCAACTCTGCACAACTCATGATCCGATTCAAAAAACCCGTGTCGATCGACACGGTCCTCTATGTCGATCGACATGGGGTCAACATTGGTAAACTTTCATATTTCCTTCACAAATTCGTTTTCGTTTTTGATTCTTTCGCCAATCTCAGGCTTGATAACACTGGGGACAGTGTTGTTTAAGTCTGGGGGAGATAGTTGCTAACTTTGTTTTCGTTTTTGAGAGTCAGTCCAAAACGTTTTATTGAGTCAAAATAGTCAGTTGGAAACAATGATCTTTCTTTTGGTTTAGTGGATTGTCTTTTTCAGTTGTGTGACCATTTTTCCAGGATTGGTTTCAGAGTCAGACTAATGAAAAATCCTAAGACTGACCAGTTAACTAGAGACGTTTGTTACTTCCAGCATAATCCGCCCAGGGTTCGAGCTAATTATGCGGTCTCCTCGGTGATTGGTGTTCATAGAGCTTGACTCCTCATTCATACCTGACAAGTGTACTTTTTAGTAATGGTACTCCTCTCCCTTGTTTAAAAAAAATATATATATAATGATGATTGGGGTGAAATGATAGTTCTTAAGTATAAGATGAAGAAACAAAATTCCGGTGAGTCAGTACTCAAGAAATGATCACTTGGAGCTCAAAAGCAGCAGTCTGAGTCCCTTAGAATGGATGTAGAGGACGAGCGATCTCACGACCCTGTCTCCTCACAAGGAACAAGAGTAGTGAAAGCACTGCTTTTGGGTCTTAGCAGTTTAAAAAAAAAAGAGTAAAGAATCAAATAAGTCTGGGGGAGAGAAAGAGTACCAAGAGTTGTATGGTTCACTTGACATGGTATAGTATGGAAATGAGTCTAGAAGGTTCTTGGCATCGAGATCTGGGACGAGACTCAGCAATGAGGACTAACGGGTTATGTTGAGAATGTCTATGGATAAGTACATGGTGGTCTTGTTTTGAATTGGTTCTGCATTATGTGGGTTACTAGTTGAAAGGGTTTGGTCCAGTACTCCAAGGAAAGATAAGTTTCTGCGTTTTCAAACCTCTTTCACATTCTTAATGTATGTTTTGCTTGAGAGCAAGCAAATGCTAAGTCTGGGGGAGTTGATATATCATGGTTTTTACCCTTTTTTACCACGATATAAGTCCTTTTTATAGAGTCTTTTTGGTATTTTTCGAGTCTTTTTGAGTCTTTGTAGGTTAAAGGACGATTGGAGTTTAATGGGAGCTTTTGGAGCATTTTGGAGCATCGAGGAAAGAAGAGCCGAAGTGATCAAGTCGGAGTCGAGTTTTCAAGGCTGTGTCGATCGACACGACCTTGTGTGTCGATCGACACGATCGGGTCTGACGAGAAGATTGAGGAAATTCCAGTTTTGCCCAAAAAGCCTAGAAATTATTCACAAAGCCCGATCCGAATTTGACAGATTATATATAGTTTTTCCTTAGGATTCCACCTGGGAATATGAGAATGCAACAACAAGTTCCACATCTTCAACCTCAAGGGAACCAAAATTTTCAATAGCCTTTGCGTCAAAGACAAGTCCAACATCAAACTATCGGAGATGTCGATTCTTCCAATGCTTTCTTCTTTGATAGAAATCCCATCCGCCCACCTCTACCTCAAAGGAATGATTTCGAGATTAAACCTCAAATCATTGCATTGGTAAAACAAAACCAATTCCATGGGCTGTCCACAGAGCATCCTCTTGACCACATCGATACTTTCGAAGAAATTTGTAGTACGACTCGTGCTAATGGAGTTCCTGCCGATTACTTTAAGTGCAAGCTCTTTTCGTTTTCTCTAAATGATAAGGCACTTAGAAGGATGAAGTCTCTACCTCCACGGTCCATCACTACTTGGGACGAATACAAAGGAGCTTTCTTGAACCAGTTCTACACTAAACAAAGATCGAATTTTATAAGGAACAAGATCTCAAGTTTTAAGCAAGGACCAACCGAATCCTTCTTTGAAGCCTTGGAACGTTTCAAGGAGTACACTAGGGACTACCCTAATCATGGTTTCTCCGAAGGAAACTTATGAAATATCTTCTACAATGGAATCGATTACAAGCACCAAACATCTTTGAATGCTGCGAGTAATGGAAATTTCATGACCAAGCTTGTACCGGAGGCAAAGCTTTTGATTGAGAACCTTGCTGCTAGTGATGCTAATTGTTCTCAAGACTACAATAGGAGCATCAACACCACTAGATCATCAACCGATTCAACTCAAATTGCGGAGCTCAAGAACATGATTTCGCAACTACTTAAGAGTCAAAGAGGAGTTCATGATGTTAAAGACATTAATGATACAAGTTATGATCCTAATATGGAACGTATTGGAGATGGAATGGAGGAGAATCAATAGGAAGTGAATTACATAGGAGGAAACTATGGGAATCGAAATGTCAACAACAACTTTCGATCTCACCCAAATCTGTCCTATCGGAGCAACAATGTCGAGAACCCTCAAGATCAATTCTATCCTTGACAAAACGTCAACCAAGGAGGCCAATATCAGTCCAAACAACCATTATTTTCTAAGGGAATGTATCAAGTGAAACCACCATTCAACCCATCTCAACCAACCGGGCCGGTTTCTTTTGATGCTAAACTCGAAGATATGAAGAATCAAATGCTAGAAGCTTTCGGCCAACACAAGAAAGAAGTAAACCAAATGGTGGACAGTAGGTATTCGGAACTTAACACTAAGATCGAGTCTATTGCTACTCATCTCTCTAAGATGGATACACAACTTGTTCAAACCTCGGAAGCTGTTAGAAGACAAGACGAAGAGAAAGCAAAGAAGTTTTGCAATGTTGCTTCTACTAAAGAAGAGGAAGCCGTGGTCACTCCTAAACCACTTGAAGAAGAGGTTATCCTTGTCCAAAAACCAAAAGAGGAACGCCTTCCTGGCGAATCCAAGAGAGCTTACAAGAGAAGACTAAAGAGGATACCTTTGGAAAAAGTCGATAATCCGGGAAAGTTTGTTTTTTCATGCTCTATTAATGGAAAAGAGATCCACGATTGCTTGTGTGATACTGGAGCAAACGTCAATGTCATGTCACTAGCCATGGCAAAAGAACTTGGAGTGATCGATTTCAAACCATCCAAAGTCTATATAGATTATGCCGATTTGTCATCCTCTACACCTTATGGAATGCTTGAAAACGTCATGGTCAAAGTAGGAGAGGGGATTGTTCCTACTGATTTTCAAGTGTTGGAAATGAAGACCGGAAATTTGAATCCATTGATACTTGGATTACAATTCTTAGCGACAGCCGGAGCAATCATTGATTTTCCAAACCGAAGAATCTTTTTCGCCAATATCAACAGGAATTTCTTCTATGATGAAGTAGATGCTAAGCGTATACCAAGCTCGATTGGAGTAAAGGATATGAAGCTTAGTATAGACCCCGGAGATGCCAAGAAAGGAGTCAAAGAAGGAGATCCTAAAGCTAAAATGAAGATAGTTGCAAAATTGTCCAAAGAGAAGCATAAGGATACTTCCGAAGATATCAAGACAACTTTGACACCTATGGATGATGCCAAGAATGGGAACAAAGCAAAGGAGAAGTTTATCTTTGAGAACATGGTGATAAAGATCCTCATCCCAAGAGAAGACGAGATCAACAGGGAAACTATCAAGCGTAAGCTTGAAAACACTTTGAAGCTTTTCCCGGAAGCATTAGTTGTCAAGTATGACAATGGAGATTCACTCGGAGTCATCATAGAAGCCGAAAGATCAAAACCTAATAAAGCTAAAGGAACAACCATTCCTTTAGTGGACCCGCCGGAAGTCTAAATCTTCAAAGGAGTCGAGCTAATTGACTTTAAACAAGCGCTTTGTGGGAGGCAACCCACAATTTTATTTTTATGCTTTAATTTGTTTTTAAAATTTTAATTTTGGTTTTCATAAATTTATTTTACACTAATCCATTTTATTTTGATTTTTCAGGATAAAAAAAAAAATATATATATATATATAGGTCGCCGGCCGGTACCGGTCACGATACTGGACCGCGACCCGACCGGTATCGACCTTACCGCGACATGACATCAGTACCGGACGAGGTACCGGACGACGCACGCGACCGTTATCGCGCCACATCCGACCCGCGACACGACGGCCCAGTATCGGTCCCGCGTACCGGTCAAGAATCGCGACACGATGCCTTGACCCACGACACGAGCCTTACCGCGACACGAGCTTGACCCGCGACACGACACACGTCCGTCCCACGATACGATGAAGGTCCTTACCACAACACGATGAAATGTTTACCACGACACGAGGCGGACCGTCTCGCGACACGATGACATTTTTCCGCGACACGATGCTTGATACCGGACATGCATCTCGGTCGTCCCATGCGACCGGTATTCGAGTCCCACCCGTACCGCGACACGACCCACAGTCCCGCGTACCGTCCCGCATCTCACCCGTATCGCGACACGATCTGATCGTCCCGCCACACGAGCCAGTCTTACCACGACACAGCCCAGACCTTACCACGACACGAGGTAAGTTTCGGTTACGATTTCGGTCGGTCCAACTGACCGGTATTTGACCGGTCCGACCCGGGTACGTTTTCTAAACCATTTCCAAACCGATTTTAACCGGTTCTAAACCGATTTTGACCGAACTTAAACCAAAAACATCACAAAATCTGATTTTTAAAGGGTTTTCCAAACTTTTTTTTGTCATTTGCAAACACAACTTCATCTTTTCTCTCCCAAATGTGTTCTTGAGCTTAAGAACCCTAAAAATCCAATTTTGGGGTTTTATCTCAATTCACTAAAATTTGTTTAGTTTTTCACTAGGAATTCAATTTCTAATCTCATATTTCAGTAAACCCAAGGTAATTTCTCCCTAAAACCCTCTTTTTGTCTAAATTCCAAGTTTATGCATATTTTCAAATATTTAGCTTAAATTGGCTAGGTTGTTGGAGAATCAATATAGAAATACTTGATTAGACTTGATATAAACATTATTGATGGGTTAATTACATGATTACAACCTTTAATTAATTTTTCACAAATTTGGATTTGTGAGGTCATAATTCCAAACGAATTTGGGTGATTCATGGTTAGTTAATACATCTTTTAATATGGCTTTGTCATATATATATATATAGAATTGATATGGATTTTGACATATTCAACACTTAATTGCAAAAATTTAGTGTTTTTCAATTGTTATTAATGTTAAATCCAAAAATTATGATTTATTTGGAAAAAAAAATTATTTTACCTTTGGTTATTATTCCTACATATTTCTAATGTCTTGCTATGATTTATTTTGATTCAATTCCCCATTGGAAGCAATTCTTTTGGAAATTGAGATTTTCAAGACTGTAACATACTTTTTCGACATATTTCTTTTGTATGAACTTCAATGGAGAATGAGATTGTTCCAAGGAAGTCTAAGAGAGGACATAAACCCAAGAAGCATCACGTGACCACCCAAGATCACGAAGCTCAAGCCCCTTGCCCTACAGTTCTAAAACTAGATCGAAAAAGTCATCAAAGAAACATGGAAAGGATATTTTGGTGGAGAATGAAGAAGAACTTGGTTACCAACTAAGAGATGAGGAGGATGAAATCACTCAAGTACCAATGCAGTTTGTGGAGGTCACACAAACGATAGCTCACGTATCGCCTCCTAAGAAGACGAAGAGGAAATCGCGAGCTAAATCAACTATGGTTGTAACTCAAGCACCGAGTGTTATCATGAAGAACGCTGGACCCGAAATGAATGCTAACATGGACTACATGGCTGGTCTACAACAGTTTGCTATGCTTCCAACTCTTGGTATTGATTTCGAGACACTCGATTTACTCGGTTTTTGAAAGGATGTTGAATGGTATCTTGAAGCATTGGGCCAATCGAAGTTTGTGACTATCTCTCACCCTACCTATGGAAGGCTTGCACGTGAATTTCTAGCCACGGTAACATTGTCTTACCCCAAGACAAAGATGGCCATAGGAAAGGAAGGAATTCTAGCTTTTACGGTTAATGAGAAATCGTATACTTTAAGTATTGAAGAACTTTGTGATATTTTGGGACTTGAGTGTCATGAGAGGATCAATTTCAGTGGTAGTGAAGCTCATTATGATGAATGGTCGAAGATTGGAAGTGATAGACTTAAGCCCAGAAGTTCTAAGGCATCGAAGATTACACATCCGACGATTCGTTATGTTTACTATCTACTTTCTCAACTCATTTTCAATAGGAATGAGTATGGAGTGGTGAAACAAGAAGAGTTTTACATGATCATATCACCATTTGTGGAGAATCCCGAGAAGGTCAACCTCGCCTCACTCTTAGCTCGTAGAATGGTACAAATAAAGCATGATGCCGTTAAGGATAAAATACCAAAGGGAGCATCTAGTGATTTTGGTGGAACAATCACGGCCATACTACTTGCGTGTGGTGTTGATTTTCACCTCGAAGTCCCTTTGATGGTTGAGAGTAAGCTTGATCTACATGCCCTTCAAAGGAAGCATTATCTTTGTGGATGGTACGAGCAATATACAAATTTTGGGTACCTTTTCACTCCACCTTACGAAGAAGAGAACAAGTGTGTTCTACTCCCACAAGTGGAAATCCCTGCCTTGAGTGAGGGTAAGACGTACTTTCACCCCACTCGTTCGACATGGTTTTACCGTTGTCCCGGATGTCTCTTGTTGGAGTTTCGCTCTACTATCAATCCATGGCAAGGATGGCACGAAAGGAGAGGTCTAGAGGACCACAAGGAGGAGGTATTTTCCAGCCTTCCACATCTCACACGCCACCCCAAGAGCAACAATTTCCAGCCGCTACACAAGCCGGTTTTGATGAATGGCTTCGCACTGGCTTTGAGGAAGAAAAGGAGAAGAGAATTGCTCTTGAAACTACGGTTTCTAGGCAAGGAAATATGATTTCTAAGCTTGTAAAAGCAGTCAAGAAATCAATCCCACATCTCTTTCGGCGCTCCTCTAGAAGCACAACCGCCACAACAAGTAACAACGAATTTGGTAGTCTTTCGCTCGTCTCTACATTTGAGCATGATGAGGATGTCGATGATGATGTTTCTAGTCATCCCAACACACGCGCCCTTGATGAGACCGCCACTGCCCAGTACGGACATCACTTATTAGTCCAGGCAACCGCTTCAGATGAAACAGAGATCGTCAACTACGATTCCGATGGAGATCACTTTCACGTGATAGTTCCGGATTCACCAGAGTCTATGTCACCCGTCTTTTGAGCCAGGTGTATCGACTTTTATCTATCGTTTTATTATTTCCATTTTTATTTTATTGAGTCATCTCACCCTTATGTGACTATTTACACAGGGGACGGTGTAAGTTAAGTCTGGGAGGATTTATCGTACTAACGTCCTTTTTCTATTTTTTTATGTTTTGAGTCATTTTAATGATTTTCTTAGAGTCTTTTATTGAGTCGAAAATCATATGTTTCGAACTATGATATTTTCAGGAATTTATGCGTATTTTATGATCTAATGACCATTGTCACAGGGTTTGTCCAGGATATACGATTCAGAAACCTTCATGACTGGAACTCGCCCCATATAATTCATCTCGCATAAGTTTTGATGAATCCGATTTTGACTATATTTTATTAAAACCACTAACCTGATTTTAATTATTTCTCATTAAGGAGTTAGATCGGGGAAATGAATCACACATTCATGACATCTTATCCTCTTTTACCACTCTTTGTTGTCATGAATGGCCAGCTCATCTTTAGTTGGTACCCTACCTAAAACTCTTTACCTCTTTTCAGACCTCATGCCTTCTCTTTTTAGTTTCATACTTGCAGATATGTGCAAAAACGTCGGAGAGAAAAGGATCGACGCAATTTTCCAATCACTAGAGATGCGACGATTTGGAAAAGAAGGGTAGAGTACAAAGAATAAATTTCAAACAGCTTGGCCGTTTCCTTGGATGACTAATACATGGTAATATTTCGTGCCTATACTTGACTCGTATCAAAGAGATACCGTTTTCCCCTTTAATAATAATAAAAAAATAAAATAAAATAAAATAAAAGAAGGGAAAGAGAAACGGTTGTGTAAGAGTTTTAAGGATACCCAAGGAATACCATGATACAAAAGAAGAGACGAGTAAAAGAGATTTCAAGTGATTCTCGGAGAAAGATCTAAGTCTGGGGGAAAAAGACGCAAAGAAAGTGGTTGGGAAATTGCGGATATCAACAGGTCCATTCTCTCTTGCGATTTTGCATAATATCTCGCACCCGGAGTTTATGGTAACCCTAAACACTTTTAACCTCAACACATATTAGCCTTTTTCAAATCCTAGCGCCATCTACCCCGAATGATTCCCTTGATGAGAAATTCACCTATACCTTAATGAATGTAGAGAGTCAAATGAAGTGCAGTTGAGATTTTTGCAGGATTGTAATTGAAACATGGAATAGGCAACGAAGGTTATGGATGGCGTATGATGAAGATACCCTTGGATTGATCATGTCACATACGGTATTAGTATCAACGTTATTTTCAAATGGTTTTTCTAAGTTCAAATTATTTTCAAACCTCTTTTCTATACTTGAATTTTGTTTGAGAACAAACAAGGTTTAAGTCTGGGGGAGTTAATATATCCCATATTTTACCTATTTTACTATATATTTTACTATGTTTTCTATGTATTTATCTACGGTTTTATACCTTTAAAGGTAGTTTTTTTCGTATTTGTAGTTTTAGAGTCTTAACAGGGAAATCAAGGAAAAATGAGCAAAAAGAGGCAAAATAGGTGTAAACCAAGCTACAGAAACTTTCATAAGCCAAAGACACCATCAAGAACCAAGAATTCACAAGAATTAACATTCTACCAAATTGGACAGAACGTATACGCCAGAAGTTCAGCAGTGAACAGAGGATCAAATCGATTTGGAATTAGATGAAACTTGGTGTAAAGATAGATCTTTGAGTCAGCTTCACAATGAAGTTTGAATCATCTCAATTTGAGCTGTGACCAGAAAGTTACACTGGATTTAGTGAAGATACGTCAAGCTACCTCAGAAATGAAGCAAGTGCAGAATCGATCCAAATACCGGGCCGCCTCATGGACCGATATTCTGGGCTGATGCCAGCACAAATCAAGTCACTTTTGGCCCAATTCCGATCATGATCCATGACCGAAATCCCAACCGACGTTGAAGCAGTTTTGACGTAAAAAGACGGATTTGACCTAAATGAAGCCCTAGAAGACCCTAAGCCTATATATACTTGTTTTTAGCCTTTTGTTAGGGAGAATTCCGAAACAGTAGAGTAGTTTATCATATAGGAGCAGCCACCACGAGTTCTCTTGGTGTTCTTCATTAGATTTGGATTCTAGAGCAATCCGGTGGATGATCTCGTTTTGTATCTCGATATAGAGAAGAATCCTCTTACCCTTACTCTTTAATTCAAGTTTATTTATCATGAATTCATCATCTATCTCTGGTTTTTCGTGCATCATGTCTGAGTAGTTTTATTTGTTAGGTTTTAGGTTTTCAATGAGTTTCATAATTCGATAATTGATTGATGATTGTTTAGGGAATACATTAGAGTCTTCATCTTTACTTATACTCAATGCATGATCACTTTACCGCGCATTTAGTGATCTGATCTTAGGTTGATATACTCTCCAAAAGCTTGTTATATTGCCTGAACTAGTATTTGATGAGCCAAAAGCCTTAACAATTCGAAAGGTTAGTTAAGGAGTGCGGTGAATTTTATCAAACTTGAACTCTTAATGCATGTTTTCACCTTGTAATAACCTGCGACAGTTGAGTCTATTAGGGTGTTAAAACGTAGATGGTTAGTTACGTCACGATAGTGGGATGACCTTAAATCAGTGCTTTGTGTTCTAGACGGTTCACAATTCCTAAATCCCTAAAATCAATCAATCTTTATTGTTGCATGATTCTCTGCGAAATACCTAAGTCCTAACGCTTTTCTTTTATTGATTTTCATTACAATTCACATTCGTTGCTTGCTTACTTTATTTTCAATCACAAAAACGACAAAAATATCTTGTTCTAGCTTTGTTTTATTCATTACAATTTGAACTGTGGTTAAGAAGTCCTTGTGGATACGATCCCTTATCTATACTAGCCGTGATTGCTGTGCACTTGCAGGTAGTTAGTTGAGAGGTAAAACTCGACTCGCATCACAGGCTCATTCGAGCATGTTATCGATTCATCCGGAAGCGACCAAGATGTATCGCGACCTGAAGTGGTATTATCACTGGGTCGGGATGAAGAGGGATGTAGCTAACTGGGTTGCAGCGTGCAACGTGTGCCAGTTGGTGAAGGCTGAGCATCAGGTTCCGAGTGGTATATTACAGAGTTTGCCTATCCCGGAGTGGAAGTGGGATATGATTACCATGGACTTCGTGACAGGGTTGCCAGTGTCACGGACGTATGATGCTATTTAGGTGATTGTGGATCGTCTCACCAAGTCAACACATTTTCTTGCCATTAAGAAGACCGACAGAGCGGCAGTGTTGGCTAAGAATTATGTGCGGGAGATAGTGAGGCTGCACGGGGTGTCAGCGAGTATCGTGTCAGACAGGGATCCAAGATTTACCTCAGAGTTCTGAAGGGCATTTCAGACAGAGATGGGCACTAAGGTGCATATGAGCACAACGTATCATCCTCAGACGGACGGGCAGTCCGAGCGTACGATTCAGACTTTGGAGGATTTGCTGAGGATGTGTGTGCTTGATTACGGTGGTCATTGGACGGATCATCTGAACCTAGTTGAGTTCGCATACAACAACAGTTATCAGGCGAGCATTGTGATGGCTCCACATGAGGCTCTGTATGTGAGGCCGTGTAGGACGCCATTATGCTGGACTTGAAACGACCCGACCCAAAAATTTAAAATTTTTCCCTTCAGATTATTATCATCACAGATAATAATCCTCAATTGGGTCAACACAACATTCGGAAACATAAAACAATTAAACCAATTCAATCAATTCAATAATCCCATACTTATTAAATCTAGCCGGTTCAATTCAACAATCCAATAACCAACAAACTACAACTCAGAATTCACTAGCAATCTAGCAATTCTACAACAGTACACAGCCATACGAGACCCTAGATCATCTCTCCTTCCTGGCCATGATTCCACGATCACATTTTCTCTTTACCTGCAACACATGGCAAAAAGAGTTGCGTGAGTATTATCACAAATACTCAGCGACGCGGTCATCCCGTCTACGGATTATTTAAGTATAGACATAACAATCAATAAAACACCAGGATGAGCACACAAACAACAACAAGAACAACCAACACGAACAAGTACAGAGACTCTGTGTCGATCGACACAGCCACTAGGTGTCGATCGACATGACTCCGTCATGTGTCGATCGACACGACAACCCAGAAATGAGCCTATCCTCTCGTGGCTCGAATCTATCATGATTCGTCGAGTCACCTGCACAATTCCAATCAAAAAACACACAAAACACCAATCAAATGCATTCCATCAATCCCTATGCCCACACAAACCCACGATCACGCACTCACCTCGAAGAATCGAAATGAGAATGGGACCAACGGTTACAAAAAGACTCGTACACGACGAACCACTGGTCCAAAACCAAAACAGACAACTGTTCTGGAAACTAGACAGACACAGCTACGCGTCGGTATGCGGATTGCCTCCAGAATCCTTCTTTTTTGATCGGAAATCGACCCCGAAGCCGACTGATCACGGACAACTAATCTGCACAGATCCAACGAGTTCAAACGGCCATAACTCGATGAATAATCAACGAAATGACGAACCATTTTCGCCTATAACAAGAGCAGAGATCGGAGAACTTACCCACCAAGTTACACCTCAATCCGCCTTGAATTGCCCAGCCGTTTGCCCTCTCAAACACTCGAGCAGAAACTGTTCTCACTCACAAACCTCTCAAGAACACAGCCTCTCTCTCTCAAACCTCTTCCAAATCCCTAAACTTCTAATTTCTGATCAACAAAAATGGCCAGAACACTGTTTCTGCCTTTTATATCGAAACCTAGGGTTTTCCTTAACCGGCCCACCAAACCGGACAATTAAACCGAACCTGCCGGTCTAATTTAACCCCGTGTCGATCGACATACACCACCCGTGTCGATCGACATAACGCCCAAAACCTGACTTCTCCTAAGTCCAAAACACACGTGTCGATCGACATAACACCCTGTGTCGATCGATACCCACCAAAAATCCACTTTTAGGTTCACGGGCGTTACAGGACTCAAGTGGGGGAGATGAGCATGTTTGGTGCAGATTTTATTCAGGAGACGACGGAGAAGATCTGTGTCTTGAGACTGAACATGAAAGGCTCAGGATCGGCAGAAGAGTTACGCCGATAGGAGACGGAAGGAGCTAGAGTTTGAGCTGGGAGATTTGGTGTATCTCAAGGCAGCGATGTTGAGGGGTCCTAACAGATCCATTTTGGAGAACAAGCTAAGTCCAAAGTTTATGGGTCCGTTTAAGGTGGTGGAGCGGGTCGGACTGGTGGCTTATCGATTGGAGTTACCTCAGAGTAAGAAGGCTTTTCACAAGGTCTTCCATGTGTCGATGCTGCAGAAGTGTCTACATGAGTCTGAGGAGGTGTTGGCTAGGATTTCAGAGGATCTTTAGCCCAATATGACGTTGGCGGCGAGACCTGTGAGGATTCTTAAGAGGAGAGTCAAGGTGCTGCGTCGGAAGAGTATACCGTTGATGAGAGTTGTGTGGGACTGTGACAGTATTGAGGAAGAGACTTGGGAACCAGAAGCGATGATGAAGAAGAAGTTCTCGAAGTGGTTTGACAAGCAAGTGGCGGCTTGAGTTTCTTTTCTGGTTTTCAGAGTCTGTTTTAGCATGTGGCTATGAGTTGTATGTATTTTTGTTTGGTGATGTTGTAATAATCATACATTTTGAGATTTAATAAGATGAGTTGTTCCTTATTAAATGTGTTATAAGACGTGTGTTCTTATGGTATGACTGGTGGAGTCGTGGATTTTGTTGACTGGTAGGTCATGTGGAGGTCTAGCGATAGAGTTCTATATGAGTTAGAGCTTGTCTATCGGCTAGGGAGGCTAGAAATAGAATATCTATGTGAGTTAGGGCTGTCAATGTTCTAGGAGGATTATCTGGGGATGAGGTGATATGTGAGTTAGGACTTGTGATTCCTTGGATGGCGCTGGGAAATAGGGGTTTTATGTGAGTTATAGCCTGCCTATTTCCTAGGGGAGTCTAGAATAGAAGTTTTATGTGAGTTAGAACTATCTTTTCCAGGGACTCTGAGGAACACCCGGGAGATTTGGGTTGTTCCGGATGGCCTAGTGATTGTCCATGGTGCTGGGAAATAGAGATTTTATGTGAGTTAGGACCTGCCTATTTCCTAAGGGGAGTCTGGAATAGAAGTCTTATCTGAGTTAGGGCTATCTTTTCCAGGGACTATGTGGGAACACCCTTGTGATTGGGTTGTTCCGGATGACCACGAGAGGTGATTTTGGTCGACAGGTGCTTATGATGCACGTTACAGCGTGATTGCCCAGGGGATAGTGGTTCTCTTGGATGTACTTGAGGGGACAGTGAGGTTCTCTCTGGGGGAAAGTGGTTCCCTTGAATATACTTTGAGGGGCCGAAGCCTCTCCTAAGGATGTGGGATTCCTCTGCAGCCGATAGCTCGACGGACTATGTGTTCTGAGAGTGGGAGGGGCTGGAGCATACCTGGAGTTGGATGGACTGCAGTCCTGAAGGCATAGGGGGTATGATATACATCGAGAGCTCAAAGGGTGATGATCCTGAGAGCGGGGTGTGTATATAGATATGAGTATGAGCAATAGAGTCTGTAGTGTGATTATAAGTATGAGACTGGATAAACTTCGGGGATCGAGATTGGATCTCAGGTGGTGCTGACCGGGTTGAGGTCAGGATTGCAACCGTGGTGAGACGGTGCAATGTGGCTAGTATGAGACTAGTGGAGCTCGGGGATAAGGTGTGATATCGAGTGGTGCTGACCGAGGGTCAGGAGTGTGTATGCAGATGTCGAGTCTAGGGTTTTTTATTTGTGTTTAGGACTTCGGTTCGGACGACCCTGAAAGCATATGTAGCGCCGTTGGTTGTGCATGTTCTTGTTTGATTGTTGCGTGATCATTTGGTCTAATTCGGGGTCAACGGTTGGTCGTGTATGTTCTTGTTTGATTGTTGGGCGATCAATCGGGCAGCGCTGATATGGACCAGGGGGCGTTGCATCGTTGATGTTCCCGGGTGAATCTGGTCGGGTTTTAGGCGGAAGTGTTAACCTTAGTGAGACGAAGTCGCGTGATTCAAGGTCAAATCCGTGTTAGTGGGGGAGAATTGTAACGCCCGTGAACCAAAAAGTGGAGTTTTGGTTGGTGTGTCGATCGACACATGTGGTGTGTGTCGATCAACACGAGTTGAAATTGGAATGATCGGTTTGGTTACAATTGTCCGGTTCGGCAGACTGGTTTAGGGAACCTAGGGTTCCAGTATAAAAGCGTGAACAGTCGCTTTTTGGTTGTTTTTGGCCGAAAATCGGAAGAAACAGAGAGGAAATCAGAATCAGAGAGAAGTGAGAGAGAATTTGAGTGTTCTTGAGGAGGATTGATCTTGAGAGGTTGTTAAAACGAGAAGGGATCCTTGCTGTGGTGATTTCGGGTCTGTGGGGACGAAATCAGAGGCTGTTGTGGTTGTTCTTCGTGTGTTCTTCGTTGTTCTTCCTCTTTTCAATCCGATTTCGAGGTGAGTGCGTGACCTTAGGTTTATCTGGGTAAAGGATTAGATGGAATATGATTGCTTGTGTTTGTTTGGATTGGATTTCGTGTGTTTGTGGACGAGTTTCGTGCATGAGATTGATGAATCGCGATGGGATTCGAGCCATGGAAGGATAGGCTCATTTCCTGGGTTATGCGATGTCGTGTCGATCGACACCATGGTGGTGTGTTGATCGACATGGGTGAAGTGTATCGATCGACACCTAGTGGTTGTGTCGATCGACACAGTGCTTCTGTACTGGTTCGTGTTGATTGTTTCGTGTATGCTTGTTGTATGCTCATCCTGGTATTGTATTTGTTGCTTATACCTGTGTGTATAACCTGTAGATGGGATGACCGCGTCACTGAATATTTGTGATAATATTCACGCAACTCTTTTTGCCATGTGTTGCAGGTAAAGAGAAAATGTGATCGTGGAATCATGGCCGGGAAGAGGAGATGATCTAGTGTCTCGGTTTTGTGGCTGTATTGTTAGAATTGCTAGGTTCCTAGTGAATTCTGGAATTGATATTGGTTATTGTTGGTTCTTTGATATTGGAATTGAATTGTTTATTGAATTGAACGGTGTAGTGGATTAATAAAGTATGAGATTTATTGATTGGTTTGTTATTGTTTATTTTAATTGATTCCGCATTGTTTGTGTTTGGCCCATTGAGGATTATTATTTGTGATGATAGTAATCCGAAGGGGAAATTTTTTAAATTTTTGAGTCGGGTTGTTTCATTAATGGAGACAAACTTATAAGAGATCTTTAGCGTAGGGCAAAATATAATCATCTGACGTGGATCGAGACGGAAGACTTGTCCGTTGTGGAATCGTCGGTGTAACAGTTCTCATAATTTATAATTGAATAATAATAAAATAAAATTATAAAAAAGAAGTTCAGTTTCTAAAAAACGGGATACGATATGATTTTCGCTTTATTATCTATATCTACTTTGATTCTTCATGACTTATGAGTGGGTAGATGGATTCGGGCAACACCTAATATTCAAAAGATTTTGTGGTTTTTATTTTAATGGTCAAACATTTTCATACCAAAAAGGTAATAGATGTATATATAAGATGTTGTATTTACGATATAATTCCAAATTGTATTCAACACTTGTTATTGTGAGTCTTTGTTCTGATTATTATGAACAATAAAACATACGTTAAAAAAAAAAGAAGTAAACATATCGTGGATAGTTTTCTATTTATATGGGCATAAAAGATTTTTAAAAGATAAACTAAAGTATTTGACCCAAAAAAAAAGGAAAAGAAAAAAAGATAACTAAAATACAAAAATGAAGGCAAAGAAAGTCAAGAACAATTTTGCCCCACCAAATACACAAAGCATCATCATATACAAAATGACAACACATCAATTCTGAAAGATTTGCTTTTTTTTTTTTCTACCAGTTTTATTAAATTTGTTTATACGTTTTATTTTTATTATGATTAGTTAATCTACAAAAATTATAAGTCTAAATTCGTATATCTCTCCAACGTGACAGCAATATTTTTCAATCAAGAATTAAAAATACCATACTATTCACTCATTTAGAAGGATTTGTAAAGATCAATGTTACATAATCGTTGTGAATAGAACAACCAAAAGAATTTGACTTACCTCATCATCTTCGAATAATCGAACCACGTGAAGTAAAAATATGCCCTTTTTTAACCTGAACTCATAACTACAAGCGTTATAAATTTAAGTTCAACAAGAAGTGGTGGAAGAGATTGTGGTTCTCTTACACTACACCAAAATATGTTTTTCATGCTTGGCTTGCAGTTCATGATCGACTTGCTACGAGAGACCGTATGCTTAGGTGAAATGTTGGTGCCAATGACTCTTAATATCGAGTCTCGCGATTATCTCTACTTTGCATGTAGTTTCTCGGCGGAATTATGGAGTACGTTGGCCCGAAAACTACTTGCTCACCATTACACAACGAATTAGGATTAAATTCTTGAGCTTGTGGTGGATACTTCACAAGATAAAATTCAAATCTTTTTGTTACGGTATGTGTTCCAAACCACTCTCCACACACTTTGGAGGGAACACAACAACAGGAGACACGGACAAAACCTTATTGTGGCAAAGCAATTAATCACATTCATCGACAAACAAGTTCGAAATAGATTATCAACAATTCGAGAATTGGGAGATCAATCACATTTTCATATTTTAAAATATTATATTTTTTTGATCAAACTAAAATTTTCTGTCAAATTAGCGAGTTTCAAACTCTATCACAAGAGTAGAAATTACAACCAAACTAATGAAAATTACACATAGACAAGACAAAAAATGCCAAAAAGACCACCAAATGAATGGTTAAACGAGAGATAGATTGACGATACAAGACATAAACAAAGACCATAAGAAGTCGAATAATTAGAATGATCTTGTAAGCATCTTGAATTACCGCATCCACTACAACCCGAAGGATTACAAACATTGCACCAAAGGCAAAGAAGACCATCTGCCGGGAGGAAGATCCTTCCAATACCGGCAAGGCTTTAATAACCAAATCACTGAGACGATAATGATGCCACAAAAAGGCACAAATTACAAACACTGCACCAAAGGCAAGGAAGACCATCTGCCAAGAGGAATATCCTTGCAATACCGGCGACGCTTTAATAACCAAATCACTGAGGCGATAATGATGCCACATAAGGGCACAAAAGTGGATTCAAAAAAATTTAGCCCATCGGAATCGAAGAAGCTAAAACCATATTCAACCATAGCATAGACATCCACTCAACTAACACAAAAGCTATTGATTTTTATTTTTTTGTCAACAACACAAAAGCTATTGATAAGAAGATAAAATGGAGACTCACAGACTTGATATCTTGAGATGCTCTTTTGAGATAATTGGCGAAAACATCGGAATCGGGAAATCGCACTAGGGATTGTGAATCCGGGAACAATTTTTGCATAGATATTCTTGCATTATCCACTGCTTCCAAAGCTGACTTCCGAGCCAACCAATCCGCTAACCATGCGGAGATCACAAAACATCTAAAATCACAACCATCATCTTGGTGAACTTCAAGGGCTATAGAGAACAACCATCTCATGCCACAGTGAGATGAGCTCGCAAGCGTAGCAGCAACAGAGTAAGAGTGTTCAGGGAGCACCAATCCTAAATCCAAGATTTTCTTCCTTGTAATAAGACTATTCTCTATAAAAGGATAATTTGATAGAACATAACACTCCATAAAGGAATACTAAAAGCAATTATTGTACAACCACATCCCAGGCAAACGAATAAACGAGACTTTGAAGAACGCCATCGCGATTGGGTACAATATCTCATGGATAAAGACTTTAGTCGAGGGGAGCTCGAACCATCCGAAAAACCAGAATTGAGAGCATATCTGATATCGTGAACTGCACACAGCGGTAATGGATTGCAACGAAGCGTAAAGAGTGCTATCTCTTTTTTAGCTCTTGTTCTTTTCCATATATTCGAAGTGGTTAAAAGATCCAAATTGTATAACATAATATTTTTAACGATAAATCATTTATCGATGTCAATTACTTTATAAAAATTGTATTTATGTCAATTTAAATATTATATATGATTGATCATAAAACTATTTTCTTTGATATCTTTTAATTGTATCCATATTATTCTAATTAAGTTGCGTTGTTATAACGTACAAATTTACAAATCAACCATTAAATGCTTGAATTTCGAAAATTATTATTTTTTATTTAAAATGTTTTTTATATATTAATGCGATTTTGTTTTTTTGGGTTTGGTGAGTTCAAATAAATTTGAGAGAACCCATAATCTCAAAAGTATTTGATTTACATAAAAAAACGCTTACACTCAACTTAAGTATCATGTAAATTAAATTTGGTAAGATGAGAGATATACCATATGATCTTGGTTATTTCTAATTTTTCCGTATATTATAAAAAGTTATGATTTTTATTTTCCAATATTCTAATATCGCGTTTGACTCGGATCAAAAATCTAGTAAGTTATAAAATATAAATCTGTATTAAACAAATTTATTCATGATATATACACGTAGATACAATCGACCTACTTACAGATATTATAAAACAAAAATTGTCCAGAAACTTTTATCTTTAACCACCAACGGACTAATAACATTTTCACCTCAATTCACATAATCTCTTATCCAAAATGTTATATATGGACAATGTAATGAGAATCACCTAAGATCAGTAAGAAACAGGTGGATGTCTTTACGTGGGTCCTGACCATAGGCTAACTAACCATACATAGTATATATATATATATCATATTTGGTACATTTTTCTTTCTATCATTAGTCAAAAATACCCAATAATAAACATTTCCTCTTATGGATCACATTTCTTAGTTTTGAATTTGATAATTCGTCACCAAACAATAAAACTCTTATCTCCATCCTCGAAGCACAAAATTTTTTGTTATTAAAACCAATAAAATACTTCTAAGAGATAACATAATACTTTAAAAATGAATATATTCTAATCATGCATGGTGCTTACAAGTTGTGGATATAGCACACCCAAATACAATATAAAATAAAGAGTAAAATATATAAATAAAAATAAAGGAAGGGCTGACTCTAGAAATATGCATATTCCCTTAAATGCTATAAAAAGAGAGCAAATGTGGAAGAGATAGAGCAAACTGTGACAGAAAATGAAAAGAATAATAAGAGAGAAGATAGGTTTTACATGAAGATTAGAGTTGATATCTAGTAGCCAAGGATGACTTGCCGATGCCTAATTCTTCTCAATGATTCAATCAATTGATGAATCTTGTGGGTTTAGAGTTTTCGGCAGTCTCCTTGGCTATCTTAATATGCTCTCTTCATTCATGTTATACCTTTTCTTCTTCCTACAATATACGAAAAATCTATTGTCTAATTTATGTCATATGTTTGTGTTAGCACTATTTTTGTTTTTTTTGTCGTTGTGTTAGCACTATAATTTCCCATCTTAGTTTTGCAGAAGTTTAATGTGAGTGTTTATTTCAAATTACAATCATAGTTTTTATTTTGGAATTCAATCTAGATTGATTTGATACGATATTGGTTTTGGCGCGAATATTTTTTTTTAATAAAAATTATATGCTGCGAACTAAATTTCAGACTACGTTTAATGGAGTGTTCATTGTAAATTTTAGTTATTAATTTTTTAAGATTCAATATGGAAAGATATGATACTATCGTGATTTTGGCGCGAATATGCTTATTATAAAAAAAATTTCATAATTTTAATCATACGTACATATATATATATATATATATCATGTGTGTGTATAATTAAATTCCAGATTAAATTTAATGTGAGTATTCATTTCAAATTCGTGTCATAAGTTTTGATTAGATTCAAACAGATCGGTTTGATATGCTCTTAATTTCAGCGCGAATGTCATTTTGAACATCTTCTGTCAATGTTTTTAATCATATAAGTAACTAAATTTCATATAAGTTTGATGTGAGCTTTCATTTTAAACTTCATTCATAAATTTAATATGAATCGGTTTGAAAAATGTTGATATTGGCGCGAACATGATTTATAATATTTTATTTTGTCTATGTTTTTTTAAGCATATAAATAACTAAATTCCAAATTAAGCTTAACGTGAATCTTCATTTCAGTAACTTTTGTTCAGATTGTTAATATTAATTGGCGCGAATATGATTTTTAATTCCATTCACAATAATGGTTTTAACTTTGAATCCAAACAAAATTTGTGACTGAAATTTGAAAGGAACACGCACGTAATATGAATTAGTATCCAACTTGATTACACCTCCTATGTCTATAGTTCTTCTCCATCATTCAAACTTAATTATCAAATAGCATTTACAATTATAATCACAAATTTTGAATATCATGGGTCAAATTTTTAGGATATATATAATTTTTTCAAAATTAATACTCCTCCGTTCCATAAAGATAGATTTTCTATAAAAAATATTGTTTCACAAAAATAGGGTTTTTAATCTTTTCTATACATTTTTATCATTTATTGATTAGAAATTGTAGATTTTAAAAAAAATACTCAAATACTATTGGTTGAAAGTTTTTAAAAACTGTTTATTGTAGAAATCAATACATTTATTATAGAACATTGATTGTTTTTTTTAATATGTGTAAAAACTCCAAAAACATCCTTCTTTCATGAACGAAGAGAGTAGTATATAAGATTGCCATACTTACTTAGGGTTTGATTGGTAAACATTACGTAATTACGGAATGGTGGAAAAACGAATTCTGCAAATTTTTTGCCAATAAAAAAGATTGGAGAATACTAAAAAAAACTCAATCCAATTGTATCGTTGAATAGGTGAGATCGCTTGATTCTCACATTGTGCCTCTTGCCATTCTCTTACTCCCTTGATTGTGTTTATTATTGTTTCCTTTGTAGAGAAGCTCCACGCATTGAAGATGTGATTATTCCGAGCTGTCCACCGATTCCTGAGAACCCATGGGAATAGAGGTCCAATTCCAATGCATGATGGAGGAAGGCAGATTGCCGATTTGAGTGCTTTGAAACCCGATTTGATGTCTGGAAAGTTGGTCGAGTTTATCGTTTCTTTAATTTGTATGGTGCCAATCTCAAAACAAGTTGAGCAAAACTGACGGTGAATTTAAATTTCAGGTTCTCCGCATCTAGAGCAACTCGAGTGCGGGATTATTCTTCGAGTAACGAGATTCTCTCCCATAGGTAGGGCTCTCTGCATTATTTTTTGAAGGAAAAGTTTTATGTTCTGGGAGAAATTACCATCCCAAATTTCAGATTGCCAATTGAAGTCTCGACTCAGTTCTACAGGTGGCGATGGGTTGGGAACAGCTGAACAGGCCGTGTGATATCCCGTTTTTGTTGTGTACTCACCTGATATTTGAGGGAGCCATATATGTTTGTCTGCAGCAATGTGATAATATCTATAAGATTTGTATAACACATGTCAAAATTTGATTGGAAACAAAATATCACACGTGTCCAAATTTAGTTGACCGACTTGACACGTGTTGCAATCATGTTAATTACGAAGTTTGACGTATCAAGCTTTATATAATAAGATTAACAAAACGATTATATTTTTATAACTATTACAATATTTTTTCTATATAAAATAAGTTCTAAATCTCTTAAAACAATTTTAATTAATTAGGAATTTTTTATTTTTAATATAATAATATAGTTTATTGTTGTTTCTATAAAATTATATATTTTTGGTAGATTTTATGTTAAACCGCTACTGTAACCGCTATCAACCAGTCATAAATAACCCTCAAACGTACTCGTTTTCAAAAGTTATACAAGTCGTTTAAATCGCTTAGTAACGTTTGAAATTGTACTCGTCCGCTTCCATAAAATCCTATCCCGAATCCGGTCGCTTCTGCAAACTCTCATATTTGTACTTGCAACCGCTGCGTTTAAACCAGTAACGCCCTAAGTAGGGTTGGACAAAATCACCGAACCGAACCAAAATTCTCGAACCTGAATCGAAATTCCTAAATCCGAACCCGAATCGAATTATAAAATAACCTAAATAGAATAGAAATTTTAAAACCAAATTATCTGATCCCAAACCGAACCGAATTGACCAAAATTTATTTTAATAACAAATAATTTAATTTAAATATATTAAAATACACTAAACATTTACAATATTAATTAAAATAGTTATTTTGATCCCATATGGGATATATTTTCTTAAAACCGAAAATCTAAAACCAAACCGTATTAAAAATTAAAACCAAATGGAATCTAACTTTTAGAAACCGAAAAACTTGAAATGAACTGAACCAAATAATCGAACAACCACCCCTACTTCTAAGCATTAAGATTAATTGACACGGTTAAATAAAAACCATTGACCCATGGACGGAGAGAAAGGAGATATAGCCAGAGACGATTAGTTTAGGGTTTTTTTCTCAAAGCATGTTTTTCGATTAGTTAAACCAACTGGTGGTGGCCTAGTGATAAAAAGACTCAGAGAAGAAAGTAATCCCTTTCAACCTGGGTTCGATTTTTCTTGGTAATACTTTCACCTTTATTTGGTCGGTCGAAATGGTGCCATGCTTTAGGTCCATTAAAAAACCCGATGAGTGGACTATTCGATGGCTACACTTATCATGGGAAATTAGTCGGGTGGTAAAAGTCCGGACATTCCAATTATCACAAAAACCAAAAAGTTTTCGATTAGTTTAGGGTTTCGAGAATATATATCACGAAACTAATGGGCCTCTCTAATGGGCTATTAAACTGGATTTTTACGCTAGTGTCCAATGCAATCGACTTTTGTCCCTCTAGAATATGTTGCATCATAAACTCAAGCTCACTATAGTTTGGTAAGATGCTCAAACGCTGTTGTTGATTGAGATCTTTGTTAGAAGCCTCCTTTTCCAAAGGAATTTGCCATAAATGGAGCTCTAGCCTCTGACCTGTTTCTATAACTATTGTCCTTGCTGGTTACTGTTATTCTTATTGAAAACTCTATACTGTAAGCTCCTCAATTTGGCATCCAAAGAAGTTTATTTCTGCATGTTTCTCCTAACAACCATCACCACTATACACTTGATAGCCCCGATATTCATTTTTATAACCATGATATTCATTTTAGAAAGCATGTAAACGATTTGAGTGGTACGTTATAGATTGCCTTCATCACGACTTGATACGGACTGAGGGTACTCGTGCCCCAGTGGCTTTGACTAGGAGCATGTTGATTGAAACCAGCAGGTGGTGGAACTTGCATGTTCTTGCTTTGGCTGTTAAATTGGTCTTGAGGATTATGCTGCCTGAACATTTTTTCAATTTGTTGATTCACCGCAAGTCTTGCAGCTTCACTTTCTTGTTTTCTCGTTCTAGTCACCCTTACTCTTGCTAAAATGATACTAGATTTGCTGCACCTTGGCATTTTGTCATGCACATGAAAGTACGAGAAAAAGGAGAAAGAACATATTAGTAACAAATAAAAGAAATTCTTAAAACTAGAATCTAGTTTTGTACCCTTAGATGCAATAATTGGACTCCGACAATAACACCAAAAACATGGTTGTAACTTAAAAATTATAGTGCAGGTGCGTGTACTAGTATAACTGGGGCCAAATCCGCAAAGATCAAATGTCACACAAAGAATATCCCAGAGTAGATAACAAAAGCTGAAAGAACGTTTTTGTGAGTTTTATAAACTAATCAAGAATGTAAATGAAGTATGCAAAATAAAGAAAGCGAAGAAAATGAAGATTACGACTAGAGCATAAGATTAGCATTAGACAATAATTGGTCTCACGCATAGATTTAGGCATGCTTAAATAGTTAAATCACCAGCAAAGAAATTCGTTTTTGAGCTCAACCACAAAATTTAACTAAACGTCTTTCAAAGCATTAATCATTATACCTAAAATCTATAATGACGATTAATTCTCTTATAGTATTATTTAACTAAGGAATATTATTTTATTATATAAAGGAGGATGTCTTCAACGACATAAGCAAAATTATAACTCATTATATCATGACATGTGGTCAATATTATCAGATGATAACATGTTTTAACATTTAAAATTAATTAAGAAAAAATAAAAATAAAAATGGAAGACGAAAAAAATAGTTGTAAGTAACTAACAAAATAGTAAAACAAAATTATATAGTTTAAACAAATTAGAAAGAAAAAAAAATTCTAATAGTCCAAGCTAACTAGATAATAATTATAATAGATCAAACTAATTATAAAAATATATTAAGAAAGAAAATAAAGAGAGTATATACCGTAAAAAACAAAAATTGGAGAGAAATAAAATTTCAATTAAGAAAATTGAAATGTGAATGATAAAACAAAAGATATTATATAAATTGAAAAAAAAAATTAGAAAGGATATAGAAATCTCAATTTAAAATTTTAATATGCATAACAATACCAAAAAAAAAATCTATAAGCATATCTATTTTTTCAATATATTTATATAAATATCACAAAGAAAATGAAAAATTCTACCTGTGATGGTATTGATAGTTTTCAATGTTAAAAAAGATTGTTTAAAATAAAAATTTAGAAAGGTTAAAAATAATAATAATAATATATTCACTATTAAAATCCTAGAGTATCTAAGGTTTGACGAGTATTAATATCTATGAATAAGAAACTAATGACATCAATGGTTTACATTTATCAATCGTGGATTTATATGTAACGCTTGATAAAAATATTATAAAATATTATATAGGATTTTATGAGATTATTTATATGAAATTTATTTTTCTGATTTAACACTATAATATTTGAATTGTTATTACGATTTTATCACATACTTAATTTTTTTATTGTCACAACACTTCCTCACTTTACTAAGTGAATACAAAATTTGTATCTACGAACCAAAAAGGAATAGAAGTGCCAATAAAAAAAAATAGTGTTGTGGTCTCTTACATTCCTTGCGAGTAGGTCGACTTTCACATTCTTGTCTTTGGGTTGATACTGTAAGCTCAAACTCTATAAATATTTGCCGTAATTCGGAAAGTTCATTCAATTTGGATGAAAACGTGGCAATTCCTTCGAGTATGCGATCATCATAGTGAGTTCTTTTGGGTCAATGATGAAACAATTACAGAACTTTTTTTTGCTTCAAACTCTCCATTACACATAAGAGGCTCAAAACCTCTCAATGGAGGGGTGAAATTGTTTCCTTGTCACTTTGAATGCCTAAGAGGTCAGTAGAGCCATCATGTAGTTCGAAGATCCAACTTACACCACATATACGGTCGTCTTCTTTCCATGAGCCGTCACTGTAGAATATTCGTAATGGATAAGAATATTTTTTCATTTATTTATATATATGGGTCAGCATGATATGAATTATGACATGAAAATAAAGATATTAACTGATCTCTAATGATTTAAGACCCATATTTAAATAGTATTTCAAAATATTTTTGTAATTCAACAAAATACTAACTAAGACTTAAATATTTATATTAATAATTTTTTAACGTGGGTCATAATCTAGTTATCTATAATCATGGTTAATGCATCACTCTTATATTATTTTGACTAAGGAATTATCTATTATATTATTTTCAACAAATGCTACACTTATGGCGATTATCCATGATCTTGTATCTACAATTGCATTGTTGAACTGAAAATGACTTGTTTTCTTCTAAAAGCAACATAAAACATGAAATGGCTTGATATATGAGTAATGACTATAAAAACACACTTGAACTCGATAAAGACACAAAGCAAATACCAATTAAACTTCAAATACCAATAAAACGCAACATATTATACAACTAGTTGCTGATAGGTCTAGTGAAACGGAATGACATCGGACTATCACTCGAAAGTATTGTTCGAAGGAAACTCCACGTTAAGTATTTGTACGTACTACGAGCCGATCTGTTGATAACTAATAAACGAAATTTATTCCAATATTTTCTCTTCCACTTTTTCTCTTGAGCAAGATCTCAACATCCTTAGAAAAAGAGACGTCTGGATCTCTAGATGATGCTAGTGTGTATGATAAAGAGGGAGACAAAGTAAATTGCCGCGAACGTTCCTCTTCTTTGTTTAGTCCTTTTCTTGGTCCCAGTCATTATTCACATTTGTATACCTCATTGTCTGAATTGCAATGACCTTTTATATTCTAGTCCATATGTACAATCTGTGGTCTAAAAATATTATAATAGATAATTCCGTAGTCGACAACAAAAAATCTTCCACATAATAATAGCTTCAATTTTCACTACACTTATATACGATGCGCTGCACAAACTCAACAACAATTTTACAAGACTTGATTAATGTTATCAGTTTTAAATTAATTTTATCAATACATGGATTATGTTGATAAAAAAAAAAAAAAAAAGAGGAAATTTATTCAATTAGCACTAATTAACATGTCCCAATAAACCTTTTTTTTTGCATTTTTTGCCTTTACTACATTTAATTAAATGATGATTAGAAAATGATTTTCGAATATAATAATAATAAAAAATTAAAACGGAAAGAATAAATCATGTGAATATACTGAAATATCATTTTTGAAACAATCAAAATTAAGTTTTTCGTTTGTTGGTTCTACGTCCTTTCTGATAGTCTAGTCTAAAAATTAGTCTAACATTGAAAGATGCAATATATATATATATATATATATATATATTTTATTTATTTATCAAGAGCTTCAGGACCAAAATCCGTAATTCTTTAAAATTTGAGACCAAAACATATGTAATATTAATTTGGTTCCATATCATTATTTAATTTACATTGAAGTAAAGTTTATTGGTAATTTTAGTAATTACGTTGGATTTACGTAAATCCAGACAATTCTATTTATCTAACTATTAGATTGTTAATTAAGTTGTTAACGTGATAAAATATTGAAAACAAAACATTTTGTATGGACAATATGAGTAATAAATAATTATTGATCGGGTGTGACGATATCATACTTGGTAAAAAAGAATGAAAAAAAAATGATTATGATGATATTAATAGGGGAAATTTCAAAAATTAATATATTTTCCATAAATGCTATTATGAGTTGTCTATTTTCAAAAATGCTATAAATTAAGAATTTTCTTAATTTTAAACCCTATAATTCTAAATGAGTATAAATCTGTGACTGTTTTTTTGTTGATGTGAGTCATATGTATTAAGACAAACACTTATATAAAAGCAAAGCTTGTATTAAATTCTTTATATTACAGCTTGTATTAAGTGTTGTTTGTGAGTGTTTGTATATCATCACATCACAAGTTGTCACGAATTGTTACCAATATTAAATGTTACAAAATTTTGTGACACTTTTGAGACTTAAACGGATTTCTGACGGTTTAGAATTCGTATCATTTTTGTGACAATAAAAATTTTGTGACATAATATTTATATATTGTGACAAAAATAATTGTAATAATATTGTGCTATTGAAATAAAATACTTAATGAGATATAAATCTGTGAAAAAATCAATGATATTTAAGAAACAAATCTATACCATTTAGCTCCTTTTTTCCGAGAAGGATGCAATATGGGTAAATATGTACGATCTAAATATGGCTCTTCCACATGTACACTATAAAGACATGAAAATTCAAAGCTTATCAATCTCAAATTCTACCAAGTGAAAGCTTACAACGTTCAGATCATTTCTTACAATAAATTACATTAATTATCTACAATCCAATAAACGAAAACCAACCATATCTTCCAGAAGAACCATAATCAAAAGAAACAATGCCAAGAATCATATCAAGAATTCGTTAAGACAAAAGATCTAATCAATTAGTATTACAAACCCAAAAAGCCAAAATAACAACTAAACTAGAATTATTTCTACATAGTTCTTAATCCAATAACAGCCCATAATATTTGTTTTATAAACATATTCTCCTAAGGTTAACAAAATCACGATAAGCTGATGCCAGTTAAGCAATTCAACTATAGATTAACTTCTCAAAATTTTGAATATGTAGAACTATACAACTCTTGTCGTGTAGACCATTCACCTTAGTAATTGGGATTCAGTCTAGGTTTAATCCGGTTTCTTAATATGACAACTCTTGTCGCGTAAGCACTCTCGATTCAGTTTACCTACATTCGAGTTAAGACACTTAACAATACACTCGAACTTTTCAATACTCAGCAATCATTTCTCATTCAGAAAATAATCTACCAATATTTCTCTATTTATTTCCTTAAAATATATAAGAAATACAACTCGACTAACACGAGTTTGTTCTGTAATACCTAACGTTCTCTTCCCATAAACGCTTAAAACTTCCCATGAACCAAGTTACTCATGTAAATTTGGAAACTTCAAAACTCTCAATCCAAAAAATTACCAGGTCAAACTATATTCTATTTATATTCTTATGTTTCACGCACAAAGCAGATATGGCCTTGACCAACCACGTCCCTTTGCGTTTTACACCCAGTCCCTTTCTATTACGGTAAGTTATTGTGGTTCACATGTTTTACACCCAGTCCCTTTGCGTTTTCTTATATATATATTATTAATAGTGTTTCTTATTATTAATGAAAACAATTTAGACTGTGACAAAAAAAAAAATGAAAACAATTTAGACTCAATTCTTTATTTAAAGTTTATGCGGTCGATATTTTAAAGATAGGGAAAAGAAAATGATGGTTCTATATTAAAAAAAAGGAGGTAAGTCATCTAATTAAAATCAAACTTTTTGAGTATCTACCTAATTAACCCATGCATGTCTTTTTATTTTTTTATTATGTATGAACCAATATTGCTCTCCTCAATTATTAGTGATATAAATATTTGAAGCTGCCGGTCATTTTTCTCTCCCCCCTCTCTCTCTCTCTCTCAAATCAAACTAAAACACAACAAGAATACAGCTATGGCTGGTATGCTTGCCGGAGTTGAGTGTGCTAGGAGGCGGCGATTCCACGGCGGTGCTCCACCGATTGAGTTATCCAACACGACTTCTGTGGCGACAGCGGCTGGACATGTCTGGACTCGGCGACCATCATTCTCTCTCTATACTACCAATCACGAGAGCCACCAGGCCCATGTCTCTTTCTCGGTAACGTAACGTTTAAAATAAAATAAAAAACGTTAAAACATTTTCTTGGGAAAGATTGAAATTCTAATTTTTCAAAAAAAAAAAAAAAGATTGAAATTCTAAAATTAATTAAATTATAGGAAAGAATTGTTCGGAACAAATGTTTTGGTGAAGATAACGATGAGAAGCTTGAAGGAGCAGCCAAAGTTGCGAAGGAGAGGCTGGACGAGCGGCTGAAAAACCCACGCAGAAGGTTCGATTTGGTTATAACTGCGTATGATAGTGAATCCAACTCGTAATTCACCTTAAAATGCGCCGAACAAGCTCCAGCCATTCGCTCTATAATCTGTTTCATGATGATGATGTATTATATTATTCAAAACATGTGGTAGCACATGATCATATAATTGAGAGATTGCCTTTTGTCGGGAAAACTATTTTATCTCTTTAGTGTTAACCCCACTTTCTGTTTAGTAGGCGCATTTTAGCAAGTGCACTCTATTTAATGTTAAAGTTGCGTCTCTTTTCTTCTATAGTGGAAACTAACCGGAAACCACTAGGAAGCTTCTTCCTAGACCACCAGATCTGACATTACTATCTCTTGATTTTTGCTTTGACTTTTCAAGTTCAGGCAAAATGGTAAAGAAAAAGTGATTAAATCGGAGCAATGGAAAGGTAAAGGTAAACCTCACGGGGAGTTACCAACAGAGGTGGTCGGATTAAAGAAGAGCCGAGCAAGACTGATCGAATGGTTCGGGTTGCGAGTCAGAGAACAAGAAGATTGCGCTATATGTCTAGACCGGTTCAAGATGGGTGAGACATTGGTAAACCTACCATGTGCCCATAAATTTCATTCCATATGCTTATTGCCCTGGCTAGACACCAATGTGCATTGTCCTTATTGTAGAACGGACATTTGGAATTAATTGATGTAATATTTATTGTTTATGAGTAAGTTTAGTGTTTAGGATTTAAAACATAAATTAAATACCACCGATCGATTCAGAAGTCTCAAATCCTACACATTCCTTTACAAGCATTTTTTTCATCCATCTCGATTAAAAAAAAGGAGCATGAAAGCAAAGAGAGCTCGTGGAGACGAATCGCGAATTCGTGATAAAGGAAAAAATTTGGAAGCAAAGAAGAAGTGGAATTGTGATTAGAAAATGGATTTTTTTTTTCTCTTCCATAACATCCTTTTTGTATTCAATAGTATTTTTATTATATTCAGTGAAATAACACTAATTTTACTATTACTAAGTAACTCGTACGCGTACACGCGGATAAACTATTTACAATTTTGGTTTTAGTTTTACAATTCAAAAATGTGAAAATATATATTTGTTTTGATTTTTGTTATAAACATTGTTGTTGATTATGTTCTAGTTGAAACTATTTTCAATGCGTGTACGTTGATTATCATTGTTATAGATAAAAATAGTAAAATTCTCCGTGTATCACTCTCTAATTTATTAAGAAAATATAAGATTTAGAGACCAATTTCACTCATTGAATTATTTAATTCAAATTTGAATACATAAACACCGATCGTTTTTTCATTCTTAATACTAGAAATAGATCAATTAATAATCAAAGCAACAAATATTATAATAACTAAATTGAATTCTTAGATATATGTATTGAAAAATTGT
The DNA here is from genome assembly GCA_964056655.1 of Arabis hirsuta. Lineage (NCBI taxonomy): Eukaryota > Viridiplantae > Streptophyta > Magnoliopsida > Brassicales > Brassicaceae > Arabis > Arabis hirsuta. The sequence continues at coordinate 11,985,012 of OZ053301.1, read as the reverse complement.
TCGGCGATAAATATATTAAAACATATCACCATTTTGTTCAAATAGGAGAACTGATCACAAAGATCGGAATTGATCTTAATCAAATTTCGGATTCCATTACTATTTTACTCATATTAAAATACATATGAAATTTTTTTTGACCCACATACTATGATGTTTAAAAATTGATGACGATGATTCTAATTTGAAAGAAAAAAAAGTCATGTTAGTCCCGATTTATAAGTCTCAAATGACCCATGTATATTATGTAGAGTTGTTTAGATTCATAATATCATCATAATTATAGAAAAAGACCATTTGATGAAAAACAAATTTGTTGATAAGAATGTAAAAGTGGGAGGCATGTTATCGGCTACGGCTTTGGTTTTTATAGTGTTCAAAATATAAATTATGATTTAAGTTTAGTTGATTAGATTTTTTTGTGAAGATTCCGTGAAAATATATTTGCAAAGATTTATTGGTGACAACGACATGCCATAGAAAAATTTATGTGAAAGAGATTAGTATTTTGCCATGCCATAATTAGTATATTGCAATGTCATATTTTTTTTTGGGAGAGTGAATGTGGAGATACCACATAAGCAAATTCTCACAAATCACTTCCCTATAAAAGATTACGTTTGATCCAATCATTTTTTTTTCTTTTAAATCTGCCGAGATGACAAAAACACATGCAAAACTGTTTTTTTTTTGTGTGATAAAAACTATTTTATTTGATATGAGTAAACATGCAAAAACTGTTACGACGTCACAATTTCTTTAAGCTCATTAATTGATTTGCTAATGGCCATCCACCGATGTGTATGATTTTTTTGTTTACTAACACTACAAGAAAACCCGAATTTAGCGTCGAAATATAGCGTCGAAAATGTTTCGACGCTAAAATAGCGTCGAATTTGCGTCGTAGTTGTGTCGCCCAAAACATTCGACGCTATTTCGATGCTATATAGGGACGAATGACTTCGACGCTAAATCGACGCTATATAGCATCGATTTAGCGTCGAAATTCCGTTTGTAGTCTCTTTTCGACGCTAAATCGATGCTAAAATAGCGTCGATTTAGCGTCGGACATATACTATCGAATTAGCGTCGAATATTGCGTCGAATTTGGTAGGTAGGTGACACATTAAAAACGCGTTCACCTACCTATTTAGCGTCGGTTTTGTTAATCGCAAAAATGACGCTAATTCGATGCTAATTCGACACAACTTTATTTGATGCTAATTCGATGTTAATTATTCGACGCAAAATCGACGCTAAATCGCTGCTACAATCTCCTATATATACCCTTCCTTCTTTAGACGAAGAAGCCATCGACAAATAAAAAAATAAAGTTTAAAAAAAAAAATTCTTAATTTTTGAAAAAAAAAATAGGCGATATATACGAACTCAGACGCTGGATGTATCGACGTAAATATGAAAATGGAGGGCTTTCAGAAGAGTTTCTCAACGGCCTTGAAATTTTCATGGCTCAAGCGAGTAGTGTGCCTACAATTCAACGGACCGGTTTCATGGTGTGCCCGTGTCGGAAGTGCAAAAATGCGAGGCTGCAGACAATTGATACAGTGTAGATGTTGGAGTTATGTCTACTCCTGATGTTGCTGAGGAACCCAATGTAGATGCAAAATTTTTTTATGATATGCTTGATTCTGCAAACCAACCAATCTATGAAGGTTGTAGGGAAGGTCTGTCTAAATTATCATTGGCATCTAGGATGATGACAATAAAATCTGATCATAATCAATCTGAGAGTTGCATGGATAATTGGGCAGCTCTTCTAAAAGAATATTTGCCAAAGGATAATCAAGCTGCTGAGTCATACTACGACATACAAAAACTAGTCTCTAGTTTAGGATTGCCTTCGCAGATGATAGATGTTTGCATTGACAATTGCATGATATTTTGGAAAGATGATGAAGATCTACAGGAATGTCGATTTTGTCACAAACCAAGATTTAAGCCCCAAGGAGCTGGTAGAAGTAAAGTGCCGTACCAGCGAATGTGGTACCTGCCCAAAACAGATAGGCTACAAAGGTTATACCATTCGGAACGAACAGCTGCATCAATGAGGTGGCATGCGGAACATTCAACTATTGAAAGAGAAGTTCATCATCCTTCTGATGCAAAAGCTTGGAAACACTTCAAATCGGTACACTCTAATTTTGCTAAAGAGAATCGTAATGTTTATCTTGGCCTATGTACAGATGGTTTTAGTCCGTTTGGTATGTTTGCCAGGCAACATTCTTTGTGGCCGGTTATATTGACACCTTATAATCTTCCGCCTCATAGGGAATTTTTGTTTTTGAGTATTTTAGTCCCTGGTCCGAAGCATCCAAGAAGATCTATTGATGTGTTTTTACAGCCGCTGATTCACGAGTCGAATTTGTTGTGGTCTCATGGGGTTCGGACTTTTGATTGCTCTAGGAAAAAGAATTTTACCATGCGAGCTGTGCTTATGTGGACGATAAGCAATTTTCCAGCGTACGGAATGTTATCTAGTTGGACAACACATGGTCGGTTATCATGTCCGTATTGCCAAAATGAAACAGATGTCTTCCAACTTAAAAATGGTAGAAAATCTTGTTGGTTTGATTGTCACCGCAGGTTTCTCCCTATGAACCATCCGTACTAGGGGAACATGAGACTATTCACAAAGGGAAAACGTGTACGTATCCACCCACCTCCATATCTTTCAGGAGAGCAAATTGAAAGTCAACTTGATTACTGGGGAGCTCAGGACACAGCAAAACGTGGTGGTAACTGGCTTAATATCCCGACCAATCTCCCAGATGGATACCTTGTCGAACATAATTGGCATAAGAAGAGCATTTTCTGGGATCTACCGTACTGGAAGGATCATCTATTGCGCCACAATCTTGATGTCATGCACATTGAGAAAAATTTTTTTGATAACATCATGCACACCATCTTAAACGTTTCATACAGGTCTTAAGACAACGTGAAGTCTAGATTGGATTTGCCTCTTATATGCTCTAGAGTTGAGTTACATCTCACGGGAGATGGGAGAGCTCCAGTGCCTATCTTTAGATTATCAAGCGAAGGCAAATCAACATTCTTCAAATGGGTTTCCACCGAAGTAAAGTTCCCAGATGGATACGTGTCAAAACTCTCTAAGTCTGTGGAGCAAGGGAAAAAATTTTCTGGTATGAAAAGTCATGATTGTCATGTGTTTATGCAGAGATTATTGTCTTTTGCCTTTGCAGAGCTTTTGCCAACGAACGTGCATGAATCACTTGCAGGTATAATTTCTATGACGATATATAAATATCTAAACAAATGATTTGTGGAAAATTATATTTCTTTTTCTGTTGATATTAGACTTTGGTTTTAGGTGTTGGAGCATTTTTCGAGATCTGTATATGCGAACTCTGACTGAGGATGGAATTCAACAACTAAAAAATAACATCGCAATATTGTTGTGCAACTTAGAGAAGATATTCCCTCCATCTTTCTTTGATGTTATGGAGCATCTTCCTTTCCATCTTCCTCACGAAGCCGATTTAGGAGGGCTCGTTCAATTTCGTTGGATGTATTCTTTCGAGAGATTCATGAAACACTTAAAAGGAAAGGCAAAAAACCTTGCTAGGGTTGAGGGATCAATTGTTGCGGGAAGTTTAGCCGAAGAAACCTCTCATTTTAGCTCATATTACTTCTCTCCAACTGTCCGGACACGAAAAAGAGCTCCACGTAGGTACGACGATTGTGGCATCGCGCAAGCGTATCCAATTTCTGATGTCCTAGATATATTCTGTGCAGTTGGTAGGCATGCCAGAATCACAAGAGAAGAAGATTGGTTCTCATACGAAGACTACAATTGTGCACACACATATATTCTCTTACAATGCGATGAAGTTAGTCCATTTTTAAGGTACATATTATAATTACCAACTATGGATTGAGGTTAAAAGGGTTATCTTCATACTTATATATGCTTTGAAAACATTTGTTATAACTATATTTTCTCTTAGTGAATTCACTCGCCAAGTTAACGAGGCTTTCCCAAATGCATCCGCCGATGAGATTGAAAAACGTAAAGATCTACACTTTGCTAAATGGTTGAAGACTCAGGTAAGTTAAAAACAAAATTATATATATCCAGTTTCCATAAAAACCTATATATACAATTTGTGTATATTATATTTACAATGTGTATACTGTATTTGCCAGGTTGATTATGGAGACACGTCTTACCCTGTATGGTTTAGAGAGTTGATCCAAGGTCCATTGGGGAAAGTTACGTCATCTCCAATGTATTTTACACGAGGTTATGTGTTTCATACGTTCGAACGTGGGAAAAATAGAGCAACTGCGAACTATGGTGTGGTAGTTCGAGCCGGGGACACGGATTTTTATGGCATTATACAAGACATTGTTCAACTGCAATTCCTTAGTTTGGTTAACTTAAAGTGCACTCTTTTCAAATGCGAGTGGTTTGATCCAGTTGTCGGGCGAGGGATTCGAGTAGGAAAGTTTGGTGTCATCAATGTTAATGGATCCCGTTCTTATGCAAAGTACGATCCATTTGTCCTTGCATCACAAGCGGATCAAGTTTGTTTCACACCATATCCACGTGTCAGAAAAACAGGGATTTCATGGTTATCTGTGCTTAAAATAGCTTCCAGAGGAATGATAGTTGAATCCGACGACGCTCCTATGGAATATGAAACTGCCGTGGATCTAACAACTCCAGAACAAGAGATAGACAACATCATTCTTATAGATCCGCAAAATCGAGAAGCTGAAATTCTTTCGGAGGCTACCGATGCAGAAAACCCCGAAGACGAGTTCGCAAACGAGAGTGGAGAAAGTACCGATGAGGATGATGAGAACTCAAATGACGATTCGGAGTGAAGCATAATATATATATTAATAAGTGTTTTTATTTCATTTGTAGAACAATTTTTTTATTTGTATGCCGGATAATTTAAATTTGCTTATGTTTTTATTTTTTATTTTTTTTTATTTTTAGAATATTTTAAATTTAAAATAAATATTTTTAAAAAAAATTATTAGCGGTCAACGCTAATTCAACGCAATTTAGCGTCGAATTAGCGTCGAACACGACCGAAATGATGAATTCGACTCTAAATTGCGTCGAATTAGAGTCGAATTCGAAGCTAATGATGAGATCGACGCTAATTTGACGTTAAATCCTAAACCATAAACCCTAAATTAGGGTATAGAATAAAAGTTTTAGTATCGACGATTAAGAGTGAAACATAAATGTTATCTATATTGAATCTTAATTGCGAATGAATAAGTATTCATTCATAATTAAAAACAATTACATGTAATATATAAAGATTTCAAAAAACTATATAGTTTTACATTTAAGTTCATAACCTTATATGAATCTAATATGTAAGTACAAAAAATTTCAAAGTTTAAAATTCTTCAGTTATAGCATAGATTGAAATGGCTAAGATTGTTTTCGTATCGGTGCCGGTTTTGTTATCCTAAATCAAAAACAAAGAGATTTGCCTTTAGCGTCGATATAGGGTCGAATTAGCATCGAAATCTACGAAATCGACACTAATTCAATGCTAATAGCGTCGAATTAGCGTCATTTTCCTAAGATTCCGATGCTAATTCGATGCTAAATAATCAAATTTTTATGTTTGGGATTTAGGGTATAGAATGTAAACCGCATCGTTTTTTTGTAATTCGACGCAAAATCGACGCTATAATTTGATTTAACCAATGATGCTAATTCGACGCTAAATCAAACATTTTCCCAGAAACACGCGGTAAACATTTACTTTGCGTGGGAACCGAAAAGATTTAATTGAAAATTTTAAATGCAGTCGACGCGAATTCGACGCTAATTAGAGTCGATTTAACATCGTATAGCGAATATAATTTTGTGGAAGAGATCTCTTCTTTCTCACTTCCTCAATTCCGTTTTCTGCAAAAACCGCCGCTCTCTCACTTCCGCCGACGAGTTCATAGGCCCCGCCCCAATCTCTCTCTCTCATCGGGTTCGGGTCTCTCTCTCCGCCCCAATCTCTCTCTCTCCACCCCAATCTCTTCTCCCTCTCTCTCACGAAACCATCTCTCTCTTCCTCCACCGCCGGTGTTCTCTCTCTCCACCGCCGTCACACGCTCTCTCCACCGCCGTCACACGCTCTCTCTCTCCACCGATCAACACACTTCCTCCAAATTATGGTAAATTTTTTTTTATGTTCATTAATTTTTTATATATATTAGTAATTTGTTATATATATTGGAAATAAAATTTTAATATGAAATAGATTTTAGGAAATAGATTTTAGGAAATGGAATTTAGGAATTTTGTAGGAAATAGATTGTAGGAATTTTGTAAGAAATAGATTTTAGGAAATGAAATTGAATTTAGATTTGATAAGTTATAGATTTGAATTTAGATTTGATAAGTTATTAATTTATAAATTTGACAAAAATAAAAACGAATTTATGAATTTATATTTTATGAAATTTATTTATTTAAAGTAAAATAAAACGAATTTATAAATTTTCTGAAATTAAAATAATTATTTAATATAAAAAAACGAATTTACAAAAAAAATTTGGAAAATATAAAATTATTTTCTAAATGTTAAATTTATGGATTTATGTGTTTGTATTCATATATCATATATAAAATTTATGAATTTATGGATTGTTCTAAAATTTATATTTTACATATTTTAATTTAATAAATTTGTTTTTTATGTAGGCGGATCGACCACCTCCTTCATACAGACAGCTATTTGGCGAGGATGTTATGGTTCCCGGATCCGCTAGGCGTCGCGCATCCGGATCAGGATCAGGGTCGGATTCGCAGGCTGCGAACTATCGTCCACGAGCTACGACACGAGTACCGACATGAGCTCCGCCATGAGCTCCGCCACAGCCTCAGCCAGAGCCAGAGCCAGAGCCAGAAGAAGACGCACCAGATCATCCCGATGACCACACTGAGGCCCCTCCACCGCCAAACGCGCCTCTTATGATGCGGATTTGTGAGCTTCTCCGCCAACCTGGACATGAGACACGGGTTAGGGTTCTCCATCCGATGAGGCTTTCTGGTGCATTTTGGTATGATAATTTTTTTTTCAATATTACTAATTAAATTTGTTTTGGGTAATTAATTTTTATTACAATTTATAATTAAATTATTAACATTTTAATATTTTGTTTTACATGTTTAACGATAACAAGGTTTCGCATTCAGTCACCAAGGCCATCGCAGCCTATTTCACTATGCCACATCCTAATTAGAGCCAGACGCCGCAGCAGGTTCGGGATATTTGGTTCGAGTCATGGGCGGTAACTAATTTTATATTATTTATTTTTATTTATTAAAGTATTTAATTTTAAATATATTGGTCATAACATTAATCGTATTTTTGTAGCAAGGATGGCACTGGGAGGAATTTCGTATTTTCCAAGTGCGAGCGGAGTTCGAGAAGAAGGCGCTAAAGCGCCTCAACGGTTACGTCGGTAACTTGAAGAAAGCGTGGCGCGAGAAAAGCGATGTGGCGAAGCCGATAGGGATGGATCCCGATGTTTGGTCGGGACTAGTGCAGTTTTGGGAGGATCCCCATTCAGTGGTTAGATCGGGGAAGTGTTCTGCAGCCCGTCTTACGCCGGTGGCTAAAGGAGATGGACCTTCAAAGCATTGTGCGGGTCAATCATCATACGCCACAGTCCGCATCAATATGGTAATATTTAAATTAAATTAATTTGTTTGATTATTTGTATTTGAAATATTTTTATTATATATTTTATTTTTATCTATGTTTGTTTTTGTTTAACAGGCTAATGGCGGAGATCTTCCTCCGATGCACAAAGTGATGGAGAAAACTCATCGGAGGAAGGATGAGACGTTTGTTACCGCTCAAGCGGAACAAACGTTCAACGCGTACAACGCACGACTGGCAGAGCTAGATGAGTCTGTCCAGTCTACGATGGGTGTCGAAGATTTCGATAGAATTTATGAAGAGGTAATTTTTATGTTTTTATAATATAACAAAACTTATTTTTATTATAATTTTATTGTCTAACATTTTTATTTTATAGATTGCGCCGAAGAAGAAAGCACGAACGATGGGTGTTGGATCTATCAATGATGTCCCAGCAGCTTCTACATCTACTCGATGTTCCTACACTCCGGGTCCGTCTCAGCCGGAATTGACGAGACAGTTGGATGCTGCTAACACTAGGATTTCGCAGCTAGAGACGCACATAGAGACTAGACTCGGAGCATTGACCAGTCTTTTCAACATCATTGCAGAGGATCATCCGACATTAGCAACTGCCTTGCAAGGGTTGCAGTTTGCTCCACCGCCTCCTCCACCTGACGGTCCATCGCAGTTCGAGCAAGAATCCGAAGAGATGATTCGAGACGATGTCATCAACCAAAGGACCCAACAACGTCAGTAGATTAGCATTTTAATTTTTTTTGTATCGGATAATTTAATTTTTGTAATATGATTAATTTTTAATATATTTTATAATTTTTTCTTTTAAAAAAAATGTTATAGGACGACGCTAATTCGACGCTAATTAGCGTCAAACTAGCGTCGTCTACACGAAAGAATTCGACACTAATACGATGCTAATTAGCGTTGAATTAGCTTCGTCTACACGAAAGGATTCGACGCTAATTCGATGCTAATTAGCGTCGAATTAGCGTCATCAACAGGAAAGGATTCGACGCTAATTCGACGCTAATTAGCATCGAATTAGCGTCAACAGTTTGCATCGACAATGGTCGACGCTAAAACGACGCTAATTAGCGTCGAATTGTAGCGTCGTTTTAGCATCGAATTATTTTTCGACGCTAAAATAGTGTCGAATTAGTTCGACGCTAAAGCAACGCTAAGGTGTTTTAGCGTCGTTTTAGGGTTGAATTATGCCGACGCTAAAACACTGTTTTCTTGTAGTGTAATATGTGTGAACGTCCACAACTATAATAAGGTTTAAATGGTAACCCTCAAATCTTGTTGAATGCAAAATTTGAGGAAACTTATTGATGATTTATTGCACAATGTGGCGCAATAACTTATGATTCAAATTGTAAGTTTGACGGAATTTAACATGTTATTTGAAAAACAAAAACTACTAAAATTTAATTCCGTTGAAACCTAAATATAAAATAATATTATATATAATGTTTTTTGTAACAATTACCGAATTAGTAGGTTTGAGCTCGCTTGAAAATATTAATATTATGTATCCAAATTAACAATGACCAGTCCGGAGAGTTCGGCCAGTGAGTCCCAAAACTCCTCCGTTCAACAGCCTCGTCTGCGACCAATATCCATCTCGTTACAATCTCCCTTCCCGAAGAACTATCTGTGTGGGCCTGGCCCAATCCTTTTGGTTGGATTCAATCTTCGTTTTTTATAACCCTTCCTCCAGTCCATTATGGCTCATGGAGTGATCGTTACTACTTTCTTCTCCAAAAGGAGAGAGATCCTTACCATTTTCCTCTTTTTTAAGGGAGAGATCATTTTCCTTCCTTCACGGGAAGAGAACCATTACATAATTTTCCGTTTCTATGAAAGGTGATCTTCTCTCGGATTCAAAGCCGAGACTCATCTTTCTATTGATAGATGTGGCAAGCTTTTGAATCTCAAGCTAAGTTTGATGTGGGAACAGAGGATTAAAGAGGACTCAACTCCTTTGAACGAGAGAGTTTATTGTCCGTACCTAAGTTCCTTTTATCTAATGTCCAAAACCAACCTTTCTCAATCTATTAAATCTGGAAATGGGAGGAGGTGCTTCAAATGCCATGGATCTTTTTGCCTTCCCTGCAAAGTTTCATGGCATAGTACACTATCGTGCACTGATTACAAGAAGTTGCATTCTAGTCCTCAAAATCATGATGATGCAAAGCTAAAAACTCTGGCAAATCTTAGAGGATGGCGTCAATGCGACAAGTGCCAACACATGGTTGAACGTTCTTACGGATGCAAGCACATGATTTGCAGGTGTCTCTCTCGACGCAACTCCTTTTTGATATTTTATTTTTAACGTTCTCTTAAGAACTTTTTTTGAAATAAACAGTTAATCCCTTTATTTGATTGTTTTTGCATACAATATAGTTCAATGTAGTTCTTCTTGTGTAACCATTTAGGTGTGAAATTCTTTTTGCTACGAGTGTGGAGCCAAATGGGAAAGGTACTCCCATCGATGCGGCAATAGTTGGGCGTCGTCACCAATAACCATAAGCTCTTTAGCGGAATGAGTGCACGAAATCAGGGTTATCTCCTTTGTAGACCATAAAGAAGTGCAAAACTCTTGATTTTGCTGGTCAACAACCAATCACAACTTTATATAGTTGGGTATTCTAACTTCCATTCCTGCAAACAAAGATAGATACTTAACAATTTTGATTCGAGGCGGACCCCTTCTATTACCATCACCAACATATATAAAAAACTTTTTAGAGCGTATGGTACTTGCTTAATTTCTTTTCTAAAATAGAAAACAAAATATAATCCCTCAAAAGAGATGGTTTTATAACTTACAAAAATGATGATGACGTGGAATCTATCAGAGAACCAATGTTGCAGCTCTCAGCGAACTACTAGAAAGAAATTGTGCAAATCATCATATTTATTCGATTCAATGTTGCTTGATGTAATAAAAAAAAAACCCATGTGCTATTGAAAATCTCAAAAGTATATTATACTTCTATGTTTATTTCTTCCTCAAAAGTTTTCAATTTTGGTCAATAGTTTTCAATTTTCAAAGAATTCAAAGTTTTTAAAGTCACTTTGTATTTCTGTTTCCAACAATGGTAACATGTAAATGTGTATAAAAAAAATTATTCGACCACTCATATTCTAAGCTCAAATATTCTAATTACTTTACAAGGTGCAAAATTCTTATGTTAAGATTAGAAAACTACCATTGACAAAAAAATCAAAATAAAACTGTAACGCCCGTGAACCAAAAATGTGATGTTTGGACTGTGCGTCGATCCACACAGGATGTGTGTCGATCGACACATGTATTGTGACTTGTGAGAAATCGCGATGTTGGGTGTTGCGTCGATCGACACAATGGTTGTGCGTCGATTGACACAAGCTGGAATCGGACCGGATTGATTCGATTTCATTTGTTCGGTTTGGCGGTTGGTTTAAATAACCCTAGTGTTGGGTTATAAAATGGAACAGCCGTGTTTTGGCTGCGGGTTTTGAGAAAAAATCAGAGAGTTGGGAGATTTTAGAGGATTGAGAGAGATAAAGGGGTTATCGTTGATTCCCTTTGAGTTCTTGATCGTAAAGGCTTGGTTTCATGATTTGGGAGGATCCAGGAGAGTGTTGGGTCTGTGTTCTGCGCGATTTGAGTGAGGAGTTTTGGATTGAAGACCAGTGTTCTTCGTGTTCATCGCGTTCTTCGTGTTTTCCCAACCTTTTTCCTTCCAGAATCGAGGTGAGTGCGTGACCATGGGCTTATCTGGGTAAATGATTTATAGGATGAAATTGCTGTGTTGTTTTGTGTGGATTCGTGTTGGTTTTTGTGTGGATTGTGTGCAGGGATCGATGTGATTCGATCCAGGATCGAACCATGAGAGGATAGGTTCGATCCTGGGTTCTGCGATGTTGCATCGATCGACGCGGTTGCTCTGTGTCGATCGACACACGAGACAGTGCATCGATCGACACACGAGACAGTGCATTGATCGACACCGGGGTTGTGTGTCGATCGACACACTAGTAGATGCATCGATCGACACATGGTGGTTGTGTCGATCGACGCATGCCTGTTTGAGGCGAACTTGTGTTGATTGTTCGTGCTTGCGTTGTTGTTTGTTCACCTTGGTATTGTATTAATTTTTATGCCTGTATGTATAGCCTAGTAGATGAGTTGACCGTCTCACTGAGTATTTGTGATAATATTCACGCATCTTTTTTTGCCATGTGATGCAGGTAAAGATAAGGTGTGATCGTGGAATCATGGCAGGGAAGAGGGGATGATCTAGTGTCTCGATTTCGTGGCCATTGTGTTAGAATTGCTAGGGTGTTAGTGATTCGTGAACTGCTGTTAATTGCCTATTGGTTGTTGTTCGAATTGAATATTAGATTATTGATTTGAACTGGTTAGAATTCAGTAAAGTATGAGATTTATTGAATTGATTTAATTGTTTAATTGTTCCGCATTGTTTGTGTTGACCCGTTGAAGATTATTATTTGTGATAATAATAATCCGAAAGAGAAATTTTTTATATTTTACGGGTTGGGTTGTTTCAAAAACTATTGTTGTTCGATTCACTTTTGTTTGATGTAATAAAAAAAAACCCATTTGCTATTGAAGATATCAAAAGTTTATTACAAATTTATTTTATTTCTTCCTCTGAAGTTTAGCCGGTAGTTTTCAATCTTCAAATAATTAAAACTCTTTATAGCTGTAGGGGTCGGATTTCACCACTATAAGATTGATATAGCAACAAAGTCTACTTTGCAGCATCCTGATAAAATTGGAGCAAGTCTACAAAAGTCCAGTTTAGATCTAGATCCATAATGACATTAAAACCCACACACAAAATGAGCTTTATGAATTAGTAGCCCTAAATTCAATATATTATTTAATGGGTCCAACCCATTCTATTAGTTGGCCCAATATGCTTAGAAAGCTATATATAACTCATTGTATTCACCCTAAAAAGTGTTGAGAACTTTTAGCAGAGAAACACTCTTGTAATCACAGCTTAACAGAAACAACAATAAAGAATTCATATTTTCAGTCTTCGTTTGAAGTGTATCTGCGACATAGAATTCTCTAACACCCAAACACCCTTGACAAATTTAACTGTGCAGGTCCGACTCCCACAGTTTGGCACCGTATAAAGGGACCCTAGATATTTTTTGACACAAAAGAATCACTTCGCACACCGGATCCAAGAAGAGGACCAGCGGCAGCAGCAACAAGGACTCTTCGGCGTCACCGCCAGACAACATGACCAGCAGCGGCAACAGCATCAAGGACTCCTCGGCATCGCTACCAGACAACACAACCACCAGGAGCAGCCAGACAGGCAATGACGCTGTCTATGTAACCGCGACGAATCCGACAGCCTTGGACGAACTAAAAGACATGATGTAGATACTTCTCGACAGGTCTGTAGATCATGAAGACAAGCTGAAGGCTCTTACAACGGTAAGCAAGGCCCACAAAAAAAACCACTAGGACTGGCGTACCACGGTGGTCACTGATGTACCATAAAGCTACTATGTAGGGTTTATGCAATTAGGTATTTAAATTTATAACCCTAGGGAACTGTAAGTGCACAGTTAAGACAATTGTAGTATTTAGGGATCGTTCCGCTGAGGACTTAGTGATGAATGCGCTACAAATCTATATGATTCGGATTAAGCTAAGGGATAATATTATTTGGTTTTTGGGGTTTTATGGAAGCAAATAACAAAGCAATAAATGTAAAGGGATAGATATCAATTAAGATTAGAAATCAAGCAATTCACAAAACATATGCAAAACACAAGCAATCGAATTAGGGTTTTAATATTAGTTGTTCTAGAACTCATATCACTAAGGTAAGGTCATCCCACTATCGTGATGTAACTAACCATCTACGTTTTGCAGCCTAATAGACTCAACTATCGCAGGTTATTACAAGGTGAAAACATGGTTTATGCTCAAGATTGATTGTTCACTAAACTCCTTAACTAACCTATCGAATTGTTAAGGTTTCTAGCTCATCGAATACTAGGTCCGGAGATATAACAAGCTTTTGGAGAGTATATCAACCTAAGATCACTCCATGGGTAGCTAGGCCAGTTTGTGCTTTGAGTGTAAATAAAAATGAAGAATCAATTATAAAATAAATCTCTAAACGATTAAATACGTCAAAAGCATAGAATTAAGAAAGTGCATAGAAATCAAATCAAAGCTAATACTCTAACATGTTTTGCAACACGTAGCAGCAAGAGTAAAGCACATAGACAGTATAATTCATTGATCTATCTAAGAGTAAGGAGTTAGATCTCATCTCTTTGCAATAGGGCAAAAATCAATCTATCCTTAAAGGATTCTAGAATCAAATAAACATGAAGAACAAGAGAAAAACGAAATACATTGTTTAGGTATTGATTTAGGCTGTTAATGCCGGCTGTTTGAGTTCATAGAGAGGCTAAAAGCAGGTATATATAGGGGTTCAAGGAGGCTTAAGTCGGCTAGGGTTTCTTCGGGCAAATACGTCTTTTTGGTCGAAACTGAGGCAATTTCGGACACGATAACGGTTGGGTTGCGTGACCGGTATTGAAAGCTTCCATGACTCTTCTAGAAGGTCGGCAAAAGGTCTGGATATCGGCCCATGGGCTGGCCCGGTGCTTGGCTCCATTTTGCACTAACTTCACTTCGAAGGCAGTTTGACATGTCCTCAGTGTTTTGGTTGTATCTTCTAAAGTACAGATCCAATTAATGAAATTATAACTCCATTGGAAATATAACTCAAAGGGCTATCTGCATACCAAGTTTCATTGAATTCCCAACTGATTTGATCCTCCGTTCTTCAGCAAACTTTTGGCATATATGTTCTGTCCAGTAGGAGAATATGCATTATCTTCAAGATAAAATGACTTGGCTTGGTTCCTTTGACTTGGATAACTAGCTGCATCATAGATGACACTATTTTTGCACCTTTTTACATCCTTTTGATGATAAAACCTGTTAAGACCTTAAAATCTACATATACGAGAAAACTACCTCTTTTGGTCTAAAAGCTTTTTTAATATATATAAAAACCATACTAAAATAGATAGAAAAAGTGGTAAAATATAGGGTATATCAACTCTCCCAGACTTATCTTTTGCTTGTCCTCAAGCAAACAATAGTCAAGAATTGAGAAGAGGTTTGAAATTCAGAGGAAGTCACATATCCTTTGGATCTTTGCATCAAATTCTAAACCTGTAATCCACATGAAACAAGATTAGCTCATAGACGTTGTCATCTTCTTCCATCACGAATTTGCAACATAGCCATACTCTAAATCTCTGTCCCTGCAAAAATCTCAACTTCAAATCAATTGACTCTTTCTACTCTCTTATATTTAATGAAAACTTCTCATCAAGAATATCATTCAAGGAAGACGGGCTAGGTATTGGGAAAGACTGATTTTAGTGGTGAGGTTAAAAGTGTTTAGGGTTACTATAGACTCCGGGTGCAAGATATTATGCAAAATCACAAGAGAGAATGGACATGTTGATGTCCACAATTTCCCAACCACTTCTTCACGTCTTTCTCCCCCAGATTTAGATTTTTCTCTGGGAATCACTTGAAATCTCTTCTACTCGTCTCTTCTTTTGTATCATGACATTCCTTGGGTATTCTTTTGCCATAAGACTTTTAGAATTACCGTTTTCCTTTCTCTTAGATTTTATTTCTTTTTATTTTTATTTTTATTTATTTATTTATTTTTTCTTTTCCAAAGGGAAAAACGGTATCTTTTTGATATAAGTCAAGTATAGGCACGAATTGTTACCATGTTTTACGCATCCAAGGAACGGCCATGCTCTTTGAAAATTTCTTCTTTGTACTCCACCATTCTTTACCAAATCGTCGCATCTCTTAGTGATTGGAAAATTGCGTCGATCCTTTTCTCTCCGACGTTTTTGCACATATCTGCAAGTATGAAACTAAAAGAGAATGCATGAGGTCTGAAAGAAGGTAAAGGGTTTTTAGATAGGGTACCAACTAAAGATAAGCTGGCCATTCATGACAACATTCGTTTCCTTGATCTAACATCCTTAATAAGAAATAATCAAAAACCATATTATTAGTCCAAATAGAGAGTCAAAATCATATCCATCAAAACAGTTGCAAGTAGAAATTTTCTGGACGAAAGCTCCATCATGAGGTTTCTGAATCGATTGTCATGATCAAACCCTACAACAATGGTTACATAGTCTTTGAAATCAAAACGTCAATCCTAGAAAAGTGTCATAATTCCTATCTTATTATTTTTATGAAAAACGATTTTAAAAAAAAAATAATAATTTTGAAAAATCCATTGAAAACATAAAAACCAAACACTAACAAACGTGTTAGTAACAACAATCCCCCCAGACTTAACTTACACCGTCCCCGGTGTAAAATTAAATCAAATTAAGGGAGTAATGATGAAAATTTATTTGAAAGAAGAATTAAAAAGATAGAGAATAGAATGATAGTACCGGTGAACTGTAGATAATTCCGTCAAAAATCTTAGGTTGTCACGATCAATCAAAGATCTTCGTTGTTTTTGAGCATCGGGTTTCCCGTATGAATCGAAACCATGCTTTCCAATGTCTTGTCTTTCTATTACATCTCCTTTGGTTGGTGGATAATGCTTAAGACGATTGAATTGTGCATCCACAATGGAATCACTTGAAAATCCTATTTAAAAGCAACATATCCTTCCAAAAACACTTGAAATCACTTGTTAAATTCATCCCGGATCTTAGTCTTCAATACAATTGTATTGAATTCCAAGTCCAAGGGAAGGAAAAATAGATATTAAACAAAAATAAATCAAAATAATGAATCCAAATTGTTAAAAACTATCAATCTAGGTGAAATCAATGAATGAATATGTCAAGATATGAAAATTAGATTTAAAACCATTTAAAGCTAACCAATGTTTTAATATCTAATGCAAAAATTCATGAATAAATAATTGTTAGTTAAATAATCATGAAATATGCAAAAATAAATTGGTTCTTTAAAATTATGTGTGGAAATGGTTTAAAATAATTAAAAGAGTGAAAAAGGAAAAATTAACCTCTTTTGACCAAATGGTTAGGTGGTCGGCTCGGTGGTTCAAAGCGGTGGTTCGGTGGTCCATGGCTCGTGACTCCGGTGGTGTGGTGGTTGATGGGGACGTGGTGTGATCAATACCGGTCTAGGTGTCGGGTGGCTAGTCGCGGTCAAAGATGGTTCGAGACGTGGCTCGGGTCCAAGGCGGTTCACGGCACGAGACGGTGGTCGGTGGAGTTGGAGTCGCGGGTCAAGACAGTACCGGTCGTGGTAGCGGTCGTCGGGGCTGACCGATATCGGGTGGGACGGTCGTGTGTCGCGACACGAGGCGGGGCGAATGCGGGATGTGGGAAGGTCGCGGGATGGTCGAGACGGGACGGGCGGGATCGGATGTCGCGTAACGGGCCGAGTACCGGTCGAGTGCGCGGGCCGCAATACAGACCGAAACGTATGTGGGTCGAGGCGTGGGTTGGGCGGATCGTGTCGCGACGTGATCGAGAGGCGGGACGAGTCGAGACGGTCGGGTGGCTTCGGATCGACGCGTACCGGTCTGAGTTTCGGTCGGCGTGTCTGACCGGTACCGTGTCGCGGGAAGATGTCGGGTCGAGGCGAGATGGTCGTGTCGCAGGAAGGTGGATCGCGTAATGGGCCGAGTACCGGTCGGGCGTGTTGGCCGATATGCGGGACCGGTATCAGGACACATGGGACTCGGGACGGATGCGTCATGTCGCGGGACGAACACGCCGTGTCTCGGGATGCGGGAAGGTGTCGCTGGTACCGGTCGGTATTCTGAGGCGTGTGTCGCGGGTCGAGGCAAAATGTGCCGAGTACCGGTCGCGATTTACGACCAGCACGAGTGACCGGTACTGGGTCACTCGTGTCGCGGGGTGATCGGGACGCGATACTGGTAGCAGAACGCGGGTCGATATCGTGTCCTGTATGGCCTCGTGTCGCGGTAAGGGCCTCGTGTCGCGGTCCACGCGATTGTTCGTCGAGCTTTTTCTTTGTCTATACACATCGGAATTGAGATCCAAAAAATGCTACGGATTCATGAGAAATAGATCTTTCCAATGGCGTGAAGATTGTAGCCTGGTTCGTGGTGGATGGAACTGTGAAAAAGCTTGAAGATACGGCATCATAACCTTCCTAGACGGTCTTGTTCAATCGGTCATAACTTGCTAACCGTAATAGCAAATCATGATCTGCTTTTTCCTATATCTTCATAAGACTGTCTCCTTTGTGTATACCAAATTTCAAAAACTTCGGGGCTGATATTGAGCTCCATTCATTCCATGAACAGAACAAGTCGTGTTCGATCTCTTCTTCATCGTTTTTCTCAAAAACACATTTGTTTGCATTTTAAAAACTTTTTGTAAAATCCTGAAAAATACATAGATAGATAAAATAATGAATGACAATGTTGAGAAAAATAATAACAAATCCAAAAACTTAGAATAAAAAATCAAGAAAATCAAAAACATAAATATGGGTTGCCTCCCATAAAGCGCTTGTTTTAAGTCGGATAGCTCGACTCCTTGGGTTTTTAGGGTGGTGGAAGGTCTTCTAAAGGCTTTAGGTTGCCTTTAGCATGTAAATGAGGTCTCCTTAGGTCGTGTTCTCCATCTTCATCGAATTGGTTGGGCTCACTGATCAACACTTCTCTTTTCTCCGAAGGAATGTATACTTCCACCGTTTCTTCGATTTTCGTTAAACGATCATCGAGTTGCTTCACACGGTTGGAGGTATCGATTTCTTCTCCTTTGAGGGCGGTTGTCTTTCCAATAAGATCATTAAAATGTCCAGCCAAAGAAAATTTAACATCCTCAATTGCTTGAGCATGTTGCGCTTGTTCTTTTGTAAGAACAAGTATCGTAGAGAATGCTTCTTGATGAGTAACTTTGGTCTCCTCCAACGCTTTCTCGGCTTCGTGGGCTTTGATAGCAGTGATATTGAGGCATGTTGTAAGTTCTTCTAAGTTCCCATTAGAGCTTGTGGTCTCCATTTCAAAATTCTCCCAAAGACTATCAAGGCTACGCTTGAAACCATGAAGTTTTCGCGCATCGTCTTGAAGATCTTGGGAATGTTTCTTTTGTACTTCTTCAAGGAGGGGTAAGCGTGAGGCATTCTCTTGGATTTGAGCAGCAAGGTTGTCAAACTTCTCATCAAAAGTCGAGATCAAAGTGTCCATCTTGGTATCGACCTACCGAAAGATTTGTGTAGCTTCCATGATGCGATGCATCAAGGCGTCTTCTTCGTCTTCTCGGCGGTTTGAGCGGGGACGATGGTGGGACTGTGGTGATGGTGGTGGACAGATGTGATGAGGATGAGGGCGACTTTCTCCTCCATAAGCTTCCCAAGGACGATACAAGGTTGGATTATATCGATTGTTGTGAGATAATGGCGGTTGATGGAATTCATGAGGCATGGGGATGTAAACTCCAACTTCTTCACGAGGGTAAGGGCTCGCCATTCTCCTAGGATTGTGATGCTCCATTGACGAATCTTTGAAACACACAAAGATGAAAAAAAAAACAAAAACAAAAACGAAAAATTAGAAAAATCAAAAAAGGAAAAACAAACTTAGACTTAATCGTTATCAAAAATTTTACAGGCAATCAAACAAAAATCCCCGGCAACGGCGCCAAAAAACTTGATGTGCCATAAAGCTACTATGTAGGGTTTATGCAATTAGGTCTTTAAATTTATAACCCTAAGCAACTGCAAGTGCACAGTTAAGACAATTGTAGTACTTAGGGATCGTTCCGCTGAGGACTTAATGATGAATGCGCTACAAATCTATATGATTCGGATTAAGCTAAGGGATAATATTATTTGGTTTTTGGGGTTTTATGGAAGCAAATAACAAAGCAATAAATGTAAAGGGATAGATATCAATTAAGATTAGAAATCAAGCAATTCACAAAACATATGCAAAACACAAGCAATCGAATTAGGGTTTTAATATTAGTTGTTCTAGAACTCATATCACTAAGGTAAGGTCATCCCACTATCGTGATGTAACTAACCATCTACGTTTTGCAGCCTAATAGACTCAACTATCGCAGGTTATTACAAGGTGAAAACATGGTTTATGCTCAAGATTGATTGTTCACTAAACTCCTTAACTAACCTATCGAATTGTTAAGGTTTCTAGCTCATCGAATACTAGGTCCGGAGATATAACAAGCTTTTGGAGAGTATATCAACCTAAGATCACTCCATGGGTAGCTAGGCCAGTTCGTGCTTTGAGTGTAAATAAAAATGAAAAATCAATTATAAAATAAATCTCTAAACGATTAAATACGTCAAAAGCATAGAATTAAGAAAGTGCATAGAAATCAAATCAAAGCTAATACTCTAACATGTTTTGCAACACGTAGCAGCAAGAGTAAAGCACATAGACAGTATAATTTGTTGATTTATCTAAAAGTAAGGAGTTAGATCTCATCTCTTTGCAATAGGGCAAAGATCAATCTATCCTTAAAGGATTCTAGAATCAAATAAACATGAAGAACAAGAGAAAAACGAAATACATTGTTTAGGTATTGATTTAGGCTGTTAATTCCGGCTGCTTGAGTTCGTAGAGAGGCTAAAAGCAGGTATATATAGGGGTTCAAGGAGGCTTAAGTCGGCTAGGGTTTCTTCGGGCAAATACGTCTTTTTGGTCGAAACTGAGGCAATTTCGGACACGATAACGGTTGGGTTGCGTGACCGGTATTGAAAGCTTCCATGACTCTTCTAGAAGGTTGGCAAAAGGTCTGGATATCGGCCCATGGGCTGGCCCGGTGCTTGGCTCCATTTTGCACTAACTTCACTTCGAAGGCAGTTTGACATGTCCTCAGTATTTCGGGTGTATCTTCTAAAGTACAGCTCCAATTAATGAAATTCAAACTCCATTGGAAAGCTAACTCAAATGGCTATCTCCACACCTAATTTCATTGAATTCCAAACTGATTTGGTCCTCCGTTCTTTAGCGAATTTTTGGCGTATATGTTCTGTCCAGTAGGAGAATGTGCATTATCTTCAAGATAAAATGACTTGGTTTGGTTCCTTTGACTTGGATAACTAGCTGCATTATAGATGACACTATTTTTACTCTTTTTTACATCCTTTTGATGATAAAACCTGTTAAGACCGTAAAATCTACATATACGAGAAAACTAACTCTTTTGGTCCAAAAACTTTATTAATATATATAAAAAACATACTAAAATAGATAGAAAAAGTGGTAAAATATAGGGTATATCAGTCACTCGGACAGTTTAGGCTGCACACCCTCATTTTTTTGACTCTGCACACCGTGCAAAGAACCCGAGGTGATCTACCACCTCCGGAGCAAGCCAACGGAACAACGGGCACGAGACCAGCTGCTTCAGGAGGGATCGCGCAGGAACACTAAGCTGCTTCAGGAGGGATCGTGTGGACGATCGGCATAGACAACAACCCATGCTGGACATGCACCACAGAGAATCACAGCGCACCTGCAGGGAGAGATCGATCCCAGGCTCGTTGGAACGATGCGGATATCGAGTGCTACCAGGACCTTGCTAACGAAGTAGGAGCTTCCTACTGGACCGAGCAGTTCAAATTCGAACAGAAATGCAAGGCCCTGCTCCAAACTCAGAACATGATCACAAGTTGGACAGTTGTCCTAAGAGGAGTGAGTCTCGGGGAGCACAGGTGTGCTTTCACTGCAGAGAGCCAGGGCATATCAAGCCCAAGTGTCCTAAACTGCAGCAGATGGCAGTGGCGGCAGTGCAGCCGGTGGCTCAGATTGCAGTGGCACCGCGGGTGTTCACCTCGGTGGAGGCGGGTGGTTCTAGCGCTAGATCGATCACAGGTAATTTCTGGACTTGATTTTTTTAAATTCTTTTGGTGTTTGAATTTGTCTGTTTTGAAAATTGTGAGTCTGTGCTATAGTGTTAGGGTTCTTAAGCACATTGGATTTGTGCAGAGACCTTAGTGGTGGGCGGATGTGAGACCCACGTTTTGTTTGATTCTGGAGCTACGAATAACTTCATTAATCCGGAGTGTGTGGAGGGCAGCGGTATCCGAAGCGATTCCGATGAGCAGCCGGAAGTAGTTAAGGTTGCGAATGGCAAGTCGTTAGCTACTTTTGGGCGGGCTCGTGGTGTGGAGATTCTGGTGGCGGGAGAGTTGATGCCAGCAGATTTGATTATTAGTCCGGTGGAGCTGTACGATATCATCCTGGGTATGGATTGGTTGGATCGATACAAGGTTCATCTGGATTGTCATCGAGGACGAGTTGTGTTCGAGAGAGAGGCGGGGATGTTGGTTTATTAGGGAGTGAGACCGACTTTTGGGAGTCTCGTGATTTCGGCCATCCAGGCCGAGCAGTTGATTGAAAAGGGTTGCAAGACATATTTGGCGACGATAGTGATGCCAGAGATTATTGGAGAGGTTGCAGTTAGGGATATTCGAGTTTGCAGGACTTCCATGATGTTTTCCAGTCGTTGTAAAGATTACCACCATCTCGGTCAGATCCGTTTACGATTGAGTTAGAACCTGGGACGACTCCCATATCCAAGGCGCCTTACCGTATGACTCCAGCAAAGATGGCAGAGCTGAAGAAGCAGCTGGATGATTTATTGGGTAAGGGTTTTATACGTCCTAGTGTTTTACCGTGGGGAGCGCCGGTGTTGTTCGTGAAGAAGAAGGATGGGAGTTGTCGGTTATGCGTCGATTACCGGGGACTTGGATGGATGAGTTATTGGATTAGTTGCGGGGGGCTACCTGGTTCTCCAAGATCGATTTGGTTTTGGGTTACCATCAAATTCCTATCGATGAGGCGGATGTTAGGAAGACCGCTTTCAGGACGAGGTATGGGCATTATGAGTTCGTGGTGATGCCTTTCAGGTTAACGAATGTGCCAGCAGCGTTCATGAGGTTGATGAACGGGGTGTTCGAGGAGTATCTGGATGTGTTTGTAATCATCTTCATTGATGATATTTTGGTGTATTCGAGGAGTCCTGAGGAGCATGAGGTGCATTTGATAGTGGTTCTGGAGAAGCTGCGGGAGCAGAAGCTGTATGCGAAGTTGAGTAAGTGCAGTTTCTGGCAGTGAGAGATGAGTTTCCTTGGCCATGTGGTGTCTGCGGAGGGAGTTTCTGTGGATCTGGCTAAGATTGAGGCTATCAGAGGGTGGCCTAAACCAAGGAATGCAACTAAGATCCAGAGTTTTCTCGGGTTAGCAGGTTATTATCGGAGGTTCGTCAAGGGATTTGCGAGTATGGGGCAGTTGATGACAAATTTGACGGGGAAAAATGTCCCTTTTGTGTGGTCTTCAGCTTGCGAGGAGAGTTTCGGGAAGCTGAAATTGACTAGTACACCAGTGTTGGCGTTACCCGAGCTGGGTGAGCCTTACGTGGTGTATACGGATACTTTGAGAGTTGGTCTGGGTTGTGTACTGATGCAGCAAGGGAAAGTTATTGCATATGCTTCGAGGCAGTTGAGGAAGCACGAGTGCAACTACCCTACCCATGATTTGGAGTTGGCTGCGGTGATTTTCGTTTTAAAGATTTGGAGATCTTATCTTTATGGCGGGAAGGTGCAAGTGTTCACAGACAACAAGAGTCTGAAGTATTTCTTCACTCAGCCAGAGCTGAACCAGAGACAGAAGCGATGGATGGAGTTGGTAGCAGATTATGATTTGGAAATTGGGTACCATCCGGGTAAGGCTAATCTGGTTGCAGATACGTTGAGTCGGAAGAGGGTTGCTTCGGCTCAAAAGCAGGATATGGAGGCTCTGGTGAGCGAGATTAGTACGTTGAGATTGTGTGTTATCTCACATGAGCCATTGGGGTTAGAGGCAGCTAACCAGACATATTTGCTGAGGAAGATTCGAGTTCCCAAGGATGAGGATCTGAGGCAGGAGATCCTGAGAGAGGCTCATGCGAGCATGTTGTCGATTCATCCAGGAGCGACCAAGATGTATCGCGATCTGAAGTAGTATTATCACTTGGTCGGGATAAAGAGAGATGTCGCTAACTGGGTTGCAACGTGCAACATGTGCCAGTTAGTGAAGGCTGAGCATCAGGTTCCGAGTGGTATATTGCAGAGTTTGCCTATTCCAGAGTGGAAGTGGGACATGATTACCATGGACTTTTTGATAGGGTTGCCAGTGTCGCGGACCTATGATGCGATTTGGGTAATTGCGGATCGTCTGACAAAGTCGGCACATTTTCTTGCCTTCAAAAAGACCGACGGAGCGGCGGTGTTGGCTAAGAAGTATGTGTGGGAGATAGTGAGGCTGCATGGAGTACGAGCGAGTATTGTGTCAGAAAGGGATCCGAGGTTTACCTAAGAGTTCTGGAGGGCATGCGAGGCTGAAATGGGCATTAAGATGCATATGAGCACAGCTTATCATCCTCAGACGGGTGGGCAGTCTGAGAGGACGATTTAGACACTTGAGGATTTGCTGAGGATGTGTGTGCTGGATTATGGTGGTCATTGGACGGATCACCTGAACCTGGTAGAGTTTGCGCACAACAATATCTACCAGGCGAGTATTGGGATGACTCCATATGAGGCTCTATATGGGAGGCCATGTCGTACACCATTATGCTGGACTCAAGTGGGGGAGAGGAGCATGTTTGGTGCAGATTTTGTTGAGGAGTTGACGGAGAAGATCCGTGTCTTGAGGCTGAACATGAGAGAGGCTCAGGATCGGCAGAAGAGTTATGCCGATAAGAGGAGGAAAGAGCTGGAGTTTGAGCTGAGAGATCTGGTGTATCTCAAGGCAGCGATGTTGAGGGGTCCTAACAGATCCATTTTAGAGAATAAGCTAAGTCCGATGTTTATGGATCTGTTCAGGGTTGTGGAGCGGGTCGAGCCAGTAGTTTATCGGTTGGAGTTACATCAGAGTATGAAGGCCTTTTATAAGGTCTTTAATGTGTCGATGCTACGGAAGTGTCTGCATGAGTCTGAGGAGGTGTTGGCTAGGATTCCGGAGGATCTTCAGCCCAACATGATGTTGGCGGCGAGGCCTGTGAGAATTCTCGAGAAGAGAGTTAAGGTTCTGCACCAGAAGAGGATACCATTGGTGAGAGTCGTGTGGGACTGTGACGGTATTAAGGAGGACACTTGGGAACCAGAAGCGAGGATGAAGGCAAAGTTCTCGAAGTGGTTCGAGAAGCAAGTGGTGGCTTGAGTTGTCTTTTCTGGTTTTCAAAGTCTATAATAGCATGTGACTATGAGTTGTTATGTATTTTTGTTTGTTGATGTAACGATTGTACATTGTTGAGATTTAATAAGATGAGTTTTTCTTATTAAATGTGTTTATAAGATGTGAGTTCTTATGGTATGACTGGTGGGGTCATGTGTTAGGATGATTGGTGGAGTCATGTGTTATGATGACTGGTGGGGTCATGTGAGGCTGGAAATGGAAGTTCTACGTGAGTTAGAGCTTGTCCATTTGCTAGGGATGAGTATCTAGAAATGGAAGTTCTATGTGAGTTAGGACTAGCCTATTCTCTAGATGGCGCTAGGAAATAGAGGTTTTAAGTGAGTTTGAACCCGTCTATTTCCTAGGGGGAGTCTGGAAACAGAGGTCTTATGTGAGTTAGGACTTGTCTTTTTCCAGGGACTCTGGTGGAAACACCCGAGTGGGGGTGGTTTCGGATGACCTAGTGATTGGTCATGGAGGAGATGAGATTCCAGGTTAGAGAATGTCATAATGGGCCTTGAGAGGCGATTTTGGTCGATATGTGCTTATGATGCACGTCGCAGAATTATTGCTCCAGGGGATAGTGGGTTCTCTGTATATACTTGAGGGATGGTGCTTCTCTCCAGGGGATAGTGGGTTCCCTGCATATACTCGAGAGATGGTGGTTCTCTCTAGGGGATGGTGGGTTCTCTACATATACTTTGAGGGATGATGGTTCTCTCTAGGGGATAGTGGGTTCCCTGGATTAACTCAAGGGGTGACAATCCTGAGAGTGGGTGTGGTGTCAATGTATATAAGTTATGAGTATGAGTTATGAGCAATAATGTCTGTTACGATATTGTAAGTATGAGACTACATGAGCTTCAGGGATCGGGAGATGATCTCAGGTGGTGCTAACCGGATTTGGTCAGAAGGGTAGCCGTAGTGAGATGATGTTATGTGATGAAGCTAGATGAGCTTCGGCGATCGGGAGATGATCTCAGGGGGTGCTGACCAGGTTGGGTCAGGATTGCAGCCGTGGCGAGACGGTGCAATGTGGTTAGTATGAGACTAGTTGCGTTATGGGATCGGGTGTGATCTCGGATGGTGCTGGCCGAGTTTGTCATGAGTGTTGATATCGGTGCCTTGACCATTGGGAGACGGTGTTACGTGATTCGAGGTCAAATCCGTGTTAGTGTGGAAGAATTGTATCCCCCGTAAACCAAAAATGTGATTTTTGGACTGTGCGTCGATCGACACAAGTATTGTGACTTGTGAGAAATCCCGATGTTGGGTGTTACGTCGATCGACACAATGGTTGTGCGTCGATCGACACAAGCAGGAATCAGACCGGATTGGTTCGATTTCATTTTTTCGGTTTGGTGGTTGGTTTAGAAAACCCTAGGGTTGGGTTATAAAAAGAAACAACCGTGTTTTGGTCGCGGGTTTTGAGAAAAAATCAGAGAGTTGAGAGATTTCAGAGGATTGAGAGAGATAAAGGGGTTATCGTTGATTCTGTTTGAGTTCTTGATCCTAAAGGCTTGGTTTCGTGATTTGGGAGGATCCAGGAGAGTGTTGGGTTTGTGTTATGCGCGATTTGAGTGAGAATTTTTGGATTGGAGACCAGTGTTCATCGCGTTCTTCGTGTTTTCCCATCCTTTTTTCTTCCAGAATTGAGGTGAGTGCGTGACCATGAGCTTATCTGGGTAAAGGATTGATAGGATGCGATTGCAGTGTTGTCGTATGTTGACTCGTGTTGGTTTTTGTGTGGATTGTGTGTAGGAATTGATGTGATTCGATCCAGGATCAAACCATGAGAGGATAGGTTTGATCCAGGGTTCTGCGATGTTGCGTCGATCGATGTTGCGTCGATCGTCACGAGACAGTGCATCGATCGACACCGGGGTTGTGTGTCGATCGACACACTAGTAGATGCATCGATCGACACGTGGTGGTTATGTCGATCGACGCATGTCTGTTTGAGGCGAACTTGTGTTGATTGTTCGTGCTTGCGTTGTTGTTTGTTCACCCTGGTATTGTATTAATTCTTATGCCTGTGTGTATAGCCTAGTAGATGGGATGACCGTCTCACTGAGTATTTGTGATAATATTCATGCATCTCTTTTTGCCATGTGCTGCAGGTAAAGATAAAGTGTGATCGTGGAATCATGGCCGGGAAGAGGGGATGATCTAGTGTCTTGATTACGTGGCCATTGTGTTAGAATTACTAGAGTGTTAGTGATTCGTGAATTGCTGTTAATTGCATATTGGTTGTTGTTCGAATTGAATATTGGATTATTGATTTGAACAGGTTAGAATTCAGTAAAGTATGAGATTTATTGAATTGATTAATTGTTTATTTGTTCCGCATTGTTTGTGTTGATCCGTTGAGGATTATTATTTGCGATAATAATAATCCGAAAGAGAAAAATTTTAAATTTTACGGGTTGGGTTGTTTCAAAAACTATTGTTGTTCGATTCACTTTTGTTTGATGTAATAAAAAAAAAACCCATTTGCTATTGAAAATGTCAAAAGTTTATTACAAATTTATTTTATTTCTTCCTCTGAAGTTTAGCCGTCAGGGTCGGATTTATTGTACTTTTCAACCTTCAAATAATTAAAACTCTTTATAGCTGTAAGGGTCGGATTTCACCCCTATAAGATTGATATAGAAACAAAGTCTACCTTGCAGCATCCTGACAAAATCAGAACAAGTCTACAAAAGTCCAGTTTAGATCTAGATCCATAATAACATTAAAACCCATACACAAAATGAGCTTAATGAATTAATAGCTTTAAATTCAATATATTATTTAATGGGCCCAACCCATTATATTAGTTGGCCCAATATGCTTAGAAGGCTATATATAGCTCATTGTATTCACCCTAAAAAGGGTTGAGAACTTTTAGCTGAGAAACACTCTTGTAATCACAGCTTAACAGAAACAGGAATAAAGAATTCATATTTCAGTCTTCGTTTGAAGTGTGTCTACGACATTGAATTCTCTAACCCCCAAACACCCTTGACAAATTTAACTGTGCAGGTCCGATTCCCATAGTTTGGTGCCGTCTAAGGGGACCCTAGATATTTTCTGACACAAAAGAATCACTTCGTACAACGGATCCAAGAAGAGGACCATCGGCAGCAGCAACAAGGACTCTTCGGCGTCACCGCCAGACAACATGACCAGCAGCGGCAACAGCAGCAAGGACTCCTCGGCATCGCTACCAGACGACACAACCACCAGGAGCAGCCAGGCAGGCAATGACACTGTCTACGTAACCACGACAAATCCGGCAGCCTTTGACGAACTAAAAAAAATGATGAAGATACTTCTCGACAGGTCTGCAGATCATGAAGACAAGCTGAAGGCTCTTACAACAGCAAGCAAGGCCCGCAAAAAAACCACTAGGACTGGCGTACTGCGGCAGTCACTCGGGCGGTTCAGACCGCACACCCTCATTTTTTCGACGCTACACACCGTGCAAAGAACCCGAGGTGATCTACCACCTCAGGAGCAAGCCAACGAAACAACGGGCATGAGACCAGCTACTTCAAGAGGGATCGCGTAGGAATGCCAGCTTACTTCAAGAGGGATCGCGCGGACGATCGGCATAGACAACAACCCACGCAGGACATGCGCCACAGAGAATCACAACGCACATGCAGGGAGAGATCGATCCCAGACTCGTTGGAACGACGCGAATATCGAGCGCTACCAGGACCTCGCCGACGAAGTAGGAGCTTCCTACTGGACCGAGCTGTTCAAATTCGAACAGGAACACAAGGCCCTGCTCTAAACTCAGAACGACGATATGGCCAAGATGCAAGCACAGTTGGAGCGCACTGCCTCCGATCGTGTGCTCGAAGAGGTGCTAACCACGCCTTTCACGAAACGTATCTTGAGAGAAAAGATCTTTGATCCTGGAAGAATCAAGATGCAGTTCTATGAAGGAAATACCAATCCAAAAGACCACCTTATGGCATTCATCGTAGCCATGTGAAAAGCTAACTTCAGAGAAGAAGAAAGGGATATGGGGTACTGCAAGCTGTTCGTGCCCTCCAATGGTTCTACACGCTGGAGAAGAATTCGATTGACAACTTCAACAAACTCTCTAAAATGTTCGTAAAACACTATGGTATATTCATGGAGCAAAAAATCTTTGATTCTGATCTATAGACTATACGATAAGGAGAACACAAGAGTCTACGAACCTTCATGGGGAGATTCAAAACGGTACTGTCCAAAGTGGAAAGTTTGAGCAATACCTCTGCACTAGAATCTTTGAGAAGATCACTATGGTGCCCCTCACCTTTTCGCCAAGAGATGACCGTAAACAAACCAACAACCATCTAAGACGCCCTCTATCGCTCTACAGACTTCGCCAAGCACGAAAAGGAGATCCGCACACTATCTCAAAAACTGGGGAAGCCCAAGCAGACAAACGAACCACCACAGACCACTAACCCTCCTGCTGCAAAACACAACAACACTAGTTCCGGCTTCGTCCAAAATGAAGGAGGCTTTAAAGAGCTCATAACTATCAAGTAGAGATGGAAAACTACAACACGTGTACCAGGGGACAAAACACCTAAGATGGGATAACTTATTGTGCCGAATATTCCACCGTGAACTGCCCCACATTGTGATAAAACTTGCTTCCAAGTTGGTAGTCGGAACACTCAAAGGCGACTTTAGACTAGAAGACTTCGAGATGGCGGAAAGCACAGAGTAACCTGAGTACGACAAAAAAATGAACTACGGGGCGACTTAATCCCTTCAAAAGGTACATAGGCAGTCGTCTTCAGATGGGTTCAGTTGACCCCTTTTTAAAAAAGGGAGGGGGGGGGGGAAGTGGGTACGTATACTCGTATAATCCTATTTTTTGAAACAAATGTTATGATTAATAAAGATCAAAGATATGCTTACTTCTCGTTTGCATCTCATTTACATCCATCACGAAATACTTAAGTCTTAACTCAATTAGACTATACCACCGTCGCTATTGGCCACAACGACGAACTTATTTCACCATTTATATTTGACTACTACACCCTCCACGGGTTTAAAGTGCGCTATATAAATTGATAATCACTATAGGAGTAGAAGTGTTTAGAAGGAGACACTTTCGTAAACCAACGTGATTGCCCTGAACCCAGCAAACTTTGCTGGTATCATCGCAAAGTGTTCATTATAGGAGGGGCCGTGTCATTATAATACATGGTCGTAAACCGAAATGATCAGCAGAAAATCCAACAGTTTAATCGTTGGTCATTACGCAATAACGTGTTTATTCTCAAAGCGCGTGTCGACGTAGACATGCCCGTAAACCAAGATGATCATCAGAAAACCTAACAACTTAATCCTTGGTCATCACGCAATAACGTGTTCATTCTCGGAGCGGGCGTATCGATGCAAACTTGCCCGTAAACCAAGATGATCATCAGAAAATTTGACAACTTAATCGTTGGTCATTATGCAATAATGTATTTATTCTTGGAGTGGGCGCGTATACGCAGACTCTCCTGTAAACCAAAAAGGTCATCAGAAAATCTAACAGCTTAATCGTTGGTCATTATGTAATAACGTGGACGTTCTCTAAGCCTGCGTGTCGACGCGGACTCTCCCGTAAACCAAGAAGATCATCAGCAAACCCAACTAACACATCCCTAGTCACAACAATATAACATGTTCGTCTTTAAAGCGAAAGGGTTAGCGATGACCTGCTCATAAACCAAAACGACCATTGTTCAAAATCCATGGACGAATCACCAGTCATGAAACGATATAATAATATCATACTTGAAGTAGGCTGGTCAATTGCGACTCGCCTGTAAACCAAAGCAACTTTTCATTCATCAAACATGAATAAATCATTCAACGGCGAACAACCAGATTGGTCAATACACTAACGGTCATTTCAGTAACTTAAGAGATCAAGCATCTTAACTTGTAACAAAAGAACGTTCAATTAAAAAATATCTAAAACCCATCAAACAAATCGTTGGTCGCAACACCTCTTGGACGAAACACTGCACGGACATCGTCTCCAGGATCATCAAAAGCATCCATGTCATGTTGACGGCATAACCAAGAATTCGAAGAGTCAGAAACCATTTTTTTGCCTCACCGTTTCCGAAAATTTCACCTAGTGAGGAACAACTTTTTTATTTCACGATTTTACCAAGCTCTGACCTCGCAAAATCTACTTCAATTCTTCAAATCGATGACTTTGCTTCGGTTTCGCCATGATCAAATCCACTTCGCTCAAAATCCTTGAGTGAAAAAATGAATTTGTCGTCTTTGAACTCGTCGTCAACACGAGGCCACCTCGTCGGTGTCAACACGATTCTACCTTGATGTCAAGTCAACACCAATCCACTTTGGCTTCAAGTAAACACGACCACCTCGTCGTTAATATGAGTCCACCTCGCCGTCGTCAACACGAGTCTACCTTGGCGTCAAGTCAAAACAAATCCACCTCGTCATCAAAATCAACAAGTCCGTCTTGATTGTCTTTCCTCGGCAAGATAACCTCGTTGATTTGTCGCTTATCGCAAAACGACATCCTCATAGCAATGACTCATTGTCGCGACATCACCTCATCATCTCGACATCGTCACGTCATCACCTCATCACCTCGTTGCGTCATCACCTCATCGTGTCATCACCTCGTCGCGTCGTCACCGTGGCGAGTGATTGGATCTACAAATCAACCTCACTTCATCGTGTCATCACATCATCGCCAAATCCGTTCAGATTTAACTCATCGTTGAGTCTCTCTGTTCCACAACGAGCCCGAATAAACTTTGTCACCTTCGCCGTCGATTTTCCTTGCCATCAGGACACCTCGCGACTAGCCAATCACGAAGAAGATCACGTGATCACCGTGCCATCGGAGACTCGAACCAATTCACCTAGACAGGATCGATGCTTTACCTCATCGCCGCTAACAAAGCCGAAGGCTGACGTTGCCATTGCGAACTAGGCACATAGCTGTCGTCGCAATCCACTTCATCAATTTCGTCACCTCACCTTGGCTTACACATCGATTCCGCCAACGTTGCCTCGCCTCGCACATCGGTTCCGCCAACACCAACTCTCCTCGGCTCACGTTGCGGTTTCACCAACCTCACCACACCATCACTACGCCTCACCGTTGCCGCGTTACATCTCCTCACCAACAGTGCCGTCAAAGCCGCTTCTTCTCTTCAAAGTCGCTTCTTCTCGGACCGCATCGCAATCGACCTCGCAATGTCATCGATCTCTCGATCGACGCCATGTAAGCTCGATCATCGTGCTAGGATGAGCCACCACGAAACCACCCTGGTTGGGATCTACTCGTTGTATGAAGACCTCGCTGATTACCGAACTCATAAGCCAGAAAATTGTCGTCTTCTCGCCGCTTCTTCTTTCAGAGTTCACCTCACAGTCGCTGTGAGACTCGTGCCAGATCAGAAGACCGTAGAGACGACACTGAAGTTGACAGCGTCGGAAGGAGGGGCGGCAACGGCATCGATACAGAACAAAAAAAACATAAGCAAATGGACGGGATTTATACTAGAAACCCTGGTGGGTTTCAAGCCCACTAACGCAGCAAGTCCATCAACTTTATCAGTCTTCTAAGTAAAAAAAAAACAATAACAATTCCAGGAAAACACGGTGACACTAGCTCAACATGGAATAACGGAAACTTCCCGAGTACGGTGATAAGACATCCACGCCTGGTAACTTCGCAGTCCAACATATCGATCTCAGACTTCGGAAATTTTTTACCTTGGCATTATCGTAACTCGATATTGCCAAGCTGGGAGGCTAACTGTAGGGGTCGGATTTCACCCCTATGAGATCGATATAGCAACGAGGTGTACTTTGCAGCATCCTGATGAAATCGGAGAAAATCTACAAATGTCTAGTTTAGATCTAGGCTCATAATGACATTAAACCCATAAACAAAATGGGCTTAATGAATTCCTAAATTTAATATATTGCTTAATGGGTCCAACCAATTCTATTAGTTGGCACATTTTACTTAGAAGGTTATACATAGCTCATTGTATTCACCCTAAAAGAGGTTGAGAACTTTTAACTGAGAAACAGTTTTGTAATCACAGCTTAACAAAAACAGCAATAAATAATTCATATTTTCAGTCTTCATTCGAAGTGTGTTTGCGACATAAAATTTTCTAACCCTCAAACAGTTTTGTCAAATTTAACTGTGCAGGTCCAACTCCCACAATAACCACTTTGTATTTCTTCTATACATATTTATTAAACATATTTGTATAACAACCATATTTACGTAGAGACTATTGAATAAGTATACACTCCATAATCAATTTGTAAACCTTCATCTTAGTAATAAAATTCATACTTTTTTATCTATCAAAATAGAGAAAACATATGCATACAAAAATGGTTCATTCGTAGCACGGAAAATCCCCTAGTATATGTAAACCAACAAATTAAACAATCATATACAAATATATGGTAGCAATACTACTATCTCATGCGGTATCAACTCCCAAAACTTTACAAGCAACTGTAATACCAAAATTTGTATGAAACTTATGAGCAACTTCCTAATGGAAAGACGTCGATTACAAATCAACAGATATACTTATTGAATGAAATCAAATGGAGCACAAGTACTAATCTGTATGAAACTTATGTGCAATCAACAAAAAAGGGTACAAATCAGACGATATAGTAATTACATTTGATACCCAATATAAATCATGAAAAACAAATACTCAATTATAAATTTGTTTAGCTAGTCAAAAAGCGAAAGAAAGCTTCTACTTTCTTTTCCTTGTCACATATTTTCGGTCGCGTTGAGCATTTCAACATCAAGTACTGATTCTTGATTCCATTTGGATGTAATTCTTAGATGAGAGAGATGTTAGGCCGACCAATATTACAATCCATGTTTGGATGGTCTTTTGGGCCATCATTAGCCCGAAGCCAGCAAACAAAAAAATCTTCACATAATGTCACAGTTTCTTCAACATGGTATCGTGCTTCCATGGTCATGAGATATGAAACAACCCGACCCGTTTTTTTTTTCATCGAATTAGTATTCCCATAAATATTAATTCTCAACACTTAGCTATTCAATAAGCAACCAAACATAACCAGCGGAAATCAATCGGCACCTCCCGAAAAAAATTTCTTGTCAATCCTCTGCGTCTGCTCCATCATCCTAAGATAAGATGGGAGCTTCTCTGCAACGGCAACCCTCGGTTGCACCTCTACCACTGGTGGCACTACCGGAGCCTGAACCTGAGCCGGCACCCCTCCCGGTAACCGCTCCAAAATCAACTGTACTAGATCTGCCAGACAATCATCTCGATCCTGGGCTACACATGCGGTATCATCCGCACCGTCGGACCACACCGGGACCCACACTAGTCCCACCAGTCCTCACACTGGTACTCGCAGTGGCCACACCGACAGACCCCTCCTGAAACGTCTGCGAATCTGCCACCTACTCCTTCGCGGAACTCTAGGCCACACTCGCGGCGGCGGACTCACTCTCAAGTCCCCGACCGCGCCCACGTCCTCCATGACCACCACGACCTCTACCTCTAGCTCCTCTAGCCATCTCTCTTGCACTACCACAACAGAACACTAAGCATACTAGAAAGCCATAAAATATCAAACAAACACATACAGTGGAATCTCATTGAATGCTCGAAGAAGAAGATTTAAGACTCCAAACTCACACACAACAATTGACTAAATCCTCATAATCCATCAATTGACTAAAACCATAAGGGCCCTGATACCAAACTGAAACAACCCGACCCATTTTTTTCTTTTTTCATTGAATTAGTATTCTCATAAATACTAATTCTCAACACTTAGTAATTCAACAAGCAACCAAACATAACCAGTGGAAATCAACTCAAACCAATTAAACGATTAAACCATCAAACCATCACCAATTCAAAACCAATTTAATAATTCAATTCCATAAAACCAGCAAACTAGCGGTTCTAAACAATCATATAAAGCAAATAAATGAGACTCTAGATCATCTCCTCTTCACAGCCTTGATTCCACGATCACATCTTTTCTTTACCTGCATTACATGGTTAAAAGAGACGCGTGAGTATTATCACAAATACTTAGTGAGATGGTCATCCCATCTACTTGGCTATATACACAAGCATAAAGAAATAACACAATACCAAGTGATCAATTAACAACCCATAGCACGAACAAATAACCAGTAATCATTCATCAATTCATTCCAATTCAAAATCAAACGCATTGTGAATACTACGATTACCCAGATAAGTCATGGTCACGCACTCACCTTGATTCTGGAACGATTTTACACAAGGACAGCCACGAAAAAAGACCTCTCTAACACATACAACCCCTGATCTATCTTTCCTTCCTCACAAACCAACAAAACCTCGATCCTTTCTCCAAAAACCTCCTAAACCAAATTAGGATTTCAGAAAATAGGAATGAGACCCTGACTTCGAAAGCACACTGAGAATGGAGATTACCTCAGAATCAGGATCGGAAACCTGATCGGGAAACTAGATAGAGAGCGCTATCCAACGGTATGTGGATCATCCTCTGAGTTTTTCTGGTTCGACAGGAATCTTTCTTTGAAGTGGACTGATTGCAGATCCGAAACTGCACAAACCTCTCTCAGTAAAACAATTATAACTCCTAGAATACACATCCGATTGACAAAACATTTTCTCCTATATCAAGATCAGAGAGTGGAGAACTTAAACTGAATGTTTTGCTCTGATCCGATCTGTTCTTACTGGCCGTTACCCTCCTCTTCTAAAACTGGACAGAACTGCCTCCAAAACCTCAACCACACCTTTCTTATCCTTAAGGAATAATAAAAAGGATCTCTTTCTCTTCTCTCTGGAACTCTGAACCTCAGCTTTTTGCTCCAAATAACCGCTACTAAAATATGGCCCTTTGACTTATATAGGCGAATGATGCGTGTCGAGTTTTACCTCTCAACTAACTACCTGCAAGTGCACATCAATCACAGTTAGTATAGATAAAGGATCGTATCCACAAGGATTTCTTAACCACACTTCAAATTGTAATGAATAAAACTAAGCTAGAACAAGATATTTTTATCATTTTTGTGATTGATAATAAAGTAAGCAAGCAACGAATGTGGATTGTAATGAAAATCAATAAAAGAAAAGCGTTAGGACTTAGGTATTTCGCAGAGAATCATGCAACAATAAAGATTGATTGATTTTAGGGATTTAGGAATTATGAATCGTCTAGAACACAAAGCACTGATTTAAGGTCATCCCACTATCGTGACGTAACTAACCATCTACCTTTTAGCACCCCAATAGACTCAACTGTCGCAGGTTATTACAAGGTGAAAACATGCATTAAAGTTCAAGTTTGATAAAGTTCACCGCACTCCTTAACTAACTTTTCGAATTGTTAAGGCTTTTGGCTCATCAAATACTAGTTCAGGCAATATAACAAGCTTTTGGAGAGTATATAAACCTAATATCAAATCGCTAGATGCACGGTAAAGCAATCATGCATTGAGTATAAGTAAAGATGAAGACTCTAATGTATTCCCTAAACAATCATCAATCAATTATCGAATTATGAAACTCATTGAAAACCTAAAACCTAACAAATAAAACTACTCAGACATGATGCACAAAAAACCATAGATAGATGATGAATTCATGATAAAGAAACTTGAATTAAAGAGTAAGGGGAAGACATACAAAGCGAGGTCATCCACCGGATTTCTCTAGAATCCAAATGTAAAGAAGAACATCAAGAGAACTCGTGGTGGCTGCTACTATATGATAAACTACTCTATTGTTTCGGCTGCTTTCCTAACAAAAGGCTAAAAACAAGTATATATAGGCTTAGGGTTTTCTAGGGTCTCCTTTAGGTCAAATCCGTCTTTTTACGTCAAAACTACTCCAACGTCGGTTGGAATTTTGGTCATGGATCACGACCAGTATTGGGTCCAAAGTGCCTTGATTTGTGCTGGCATCAGCCCATAATATCGGTCCATGAGGCGGCCCGGTATTTTGATCGATTCTGCACTTGCTTCATTTCTGAGGTAGCTTGATGTATCTTCACTAAATCCAGTGTAACTTCCTGCTCACAGCTCCAATTGAGATGATTCAAACTTCATTGTGAATCTGACTCAAAGATATATCCTCACACCAAGTTTCATCCAATTCCAAATCGATTTGATCCTCCGTTCACTGCTGAACTTCTGGCATATACGTTCTCTCCAATTTGGTAGAATGTTGATTCTTGAGAATTCTTGGTTCTTGATGGTGTCTTTGGCTTATGAAAGTTGTTGTAGCTTGTTTTACACCTATTTTGGCTCTCTTTGCTTCTTTTTCCTTGATTTCCCTGTTAAGATTCTAAAACTACAAATACGAGAAAAACTAACTTTAAAGGTATAAAACCGTAGATAAATGCACAGAAAACATAGTAAAATATATAGTAAAATGGGTAAAATATGGGATATATCAACTCCCCCAGATTTAAACCGTCCTTGTCCTCAAGCAAAATCCAAGTATAGAAAAGAGGTTTGAAAATAATTTAAACTTAGAAAAAAAACATTTGAAAATAACGTTGATACTAATACCGTATGTAACATGATCGATCCAAGGGTATCTTCATCATACGCCATCCATAACCTTCGTAGCCTACTCCATGTTTTAATTACAATCCTGCAAAAATCTCAACTGCACTTCATTTGACTCTCTACATTCGTTAAGGTATAGGTGAATTTCTCATCAAGGGAATCATTCGGGGTAGACGGCGCTAGGATTTGAAAAAGGCTAATATATGTGGTGAGGTTAAAAGTGTTTAGGGTTACCATAGACTCCAGGTGCGAGATATTATGTAAAATCGCAAGAGAGAATGGACCTGTTGATATCCACAATTTCCCAACCACTTTCTTCGCGTCTTTTTCCCCCAGACTTAGATCTTTCTCCGGGAATCAATTTAAATCTCTTCTACTCGTATCATCTTTGAATCATAGCATTCCTTTGTATTCATTTGGCCCTAAAACTCTTAGACAACCGTTTTTCTTTCCCTTCCTTTTATTTATTATATTTTTTTTTTGTTGTGTGTTTTTTTTTTAAGGGTAAGAAAACGGTATCTATTTGATACGAGTCAAGTATAGGCACGAAATATTACCATGTATTAATCATCCAAGGAAACAGCCAAGCTTTTTGAAATTTGTTCTTTGTACTCTATCCTTCTTTACCAAATCGTCGCATCTCTAGTGATTGGAAAATTGCATCGATCCTTTTCTCTCCGACGTTTTTGCACATATCTGCAAGTATGAAACTAAAAGAGAAGGCATGAGGTCTGAAAAGAGGTAAAGGGTTTTAGGTAGGGTACCAACTAAAGATGAGTGGCCATTCATGACAACAAAGAGTGGTAAAAGAGGATAAGATGTCATAAATGTGTGATTCGTTTCCCCGATGTAACTCCTTAATGAGAAATAATTAAAATCAGGTTAGTGGTCAAATAAAATAGAGTCAAAATCGGATTCATCAAAACTAATGCAAGGTGAATTATATGGGGCGAGTTCCAGTCATGAAGGTTTCTGAATCGTCTATCCTGGATAAACCCTGTGACAATGGTCATTCGATTATAAAATCTCCGCATAAATTCCTGAAAATATCATAGTTTGAAACATAGGTTTTTTGACTCAATAAAAGACTCTAAGAAAAACATTAAAATGATTCAAAACATAAGAAAATAGAAAAAGGACGTTAGTACGATAAACCCCCCCCCCCCCCCCAAACTTAACTTACACCGTCCCCGGTGTAAATAGTCACATAAGGGTGAGATGACTCAATAAAATAAAAATGAAAAATAATAAAAGGATAGATAAAAGTCGATACACCTGGCTCAAAAGACGGGTGACATAGACTCTGGTGAATCCGGAACTATCACGTGAAAGTGATCTCCATCGGACTCGTAGTTGACAATCTCTGTCTCTTCTGAAGCGGCTGCCTGGACTAATGAGTGATGTCCGTACTGGGCATTGGTGGTCTCATCAAGGGCACGTGTGTTGGGATGACTAGAAACATCATCATCGACATCCTTATCATGCTCAAATGTACTGACGAGCAAAAGACTACCAAATTTGTTGTTACTTGTTGTGGCGGTTGTGCTTCTAGAGGAGCGGCTAAAGAGATGTGGGATTGATTTCCTGACTGCTTTTACAAGCTTAGAAATCATCTTCCCTTGCCTAGAAACCGTAGCTTCAAGAGCAATCCTCTTCTCTTTTTCTTCCTCAAAGCTAGTGCGAAGCCATTCATCAAAACCGGCTTGTGTAACGGCTGTAAATTGGGGCTCGTGGGGTGGCGTGTGAGATGTGGAAGGCTGGAAAATACTTCCTCCTTGTAGTCCTCTAGACCTCTCCTTTCGTGCCATCCTTGCCATGGATTGATAGTAGAGCGAAACTCCAACAAGAGGACATCCGGGACAACGATAAAACCATGTGGAACGAGTGCGGTGAAAGTATGTCTTACCCTCACTCAAGGCTGAGATTTCCGCATGTGGGAGTAGAACACACTTGTTCTCGTCGTCGTAGGGTGGAGTGAAAAGGTACCCAAAGTTTGTAGATTTCTCGTACCATCCACAAAGATAATGCTTCCTTTGAAGGGCATGGAGATCAAGCTTACTCTCAACCATCAAAGGGACTTCGAGGTGAAAATCAACACCACACGCAAGTAGTATGGCCGTGATTGTTCCACCAAATTCACTCAATGCTCCCTTTGGTATTTTCTCCTTAACGGCATCATGCTTGATTTGTACCATTCGACGAGCTAAAAGTGAAGCTGAAATGACCCGACCCAAAAATTTAAAATTTTTCCCACCAGATTACTATCATCACAGATACTAATCCTCAATGGTCAACAACCAAGCAACGCGGAACAATAGACCATCAACAACAGATTCTAATTTAACATTCCCATACTTTATTAAATATCAAACCGTTCAACCAATCAACCAATATCCAATAACTAACAACCTAACAATTCCATAAACGACAAACACAGCGATACCCTAAATCATCTCTTCTTCCTCGCCACAATTCCACGATCACATTTTCTCTTTACCTGCAACACATGGCAAAAAAAGTTGCGTGAGTATTATCACAAATACTCAGTGACGCGGTCATCCCGTCTACAGGCTAGTTAAGCACAAGTATAAACAAAGGATACAATACCAGGATGATCACAAAACAAGCATACACGGAACAAACATTACGAACCCACACAGAAGCACTGTGTCGATCGACACAACCTCTAGGTGTCGATCGATATGATGCCTCGTGTCGATCGACACACCAACCCTGGTGTCGATCGACACGATGTCGCAGAACCCAGAAACGAGTCTGTCCTCACACGACTCGAATCTGTCGCGAGCCATCGAGTTTCCTGCACAATTCCATTCACAAAGCACACAAAAACCACCACGCAATCGCATTATATCAATTCCCTATACTTATACAAGCCCACGATCACGCACTCATCTTGATTTGGATTGAAAAGGATAAAGAACGCGAAGAACACGATGAAGAACACGAAGAACGAACTGAACCAGTCTCTGATTCGTCTTTCCCAGACCCGAATCAACCCAACAATGAATCCTTCCTCGTTCCCAAAAGCCTCACGCGCAATTCTCCTCAAGAAATCTCCCAACAATCACTCAAACCCTAAGATTTCTGATTCTCTCTTTTCTCTCTCTGTTTTTCTTTCTGTAAAACGGCCAAAAAGGAAGACAAACCCGTCTGATCCTTTAAATACCCGAACCCTAAGGTTCCCTAAACCGGCCCACCAAACCGGATAATTAAACCGAACCTGCCGGTCTAATTTAACCCCGTGTTGATCGACATACACCACTTGTGTTGATCGACATAACGCCCAAAACCCGACTTCTCCTAAGTCCAAAACACACATGTCGATCGACACACCACCCTGTGTCGATCGATACCACCAAAAATCTACTTTTTGGTTCACGGGCGTTACAATTCTCCCCCACTATCACGGATTCGACCTCGAATTACTCGATTACGTCTAACTAAGGCTAACACTTCCGTCTAAAACCCGACCAGATTCTCCTGGGAACATCCACGATGCAACGCTCCCTGATCCAGATAAGGGCTGCCCGATTGATCGTCCAACAATCAAAACCCGACTTCTCCTAAGTCCAAAACACACATGTCGATCGACACACCACCCTGTATCGATCGACACCACCAAAAATTCACTTTTTGGTTCACGGGCGTTACAATTTTCCCCCACTACCACGGATTCGACCTCGAATCACGCGATTCCGTCTAACTAAGGCTAACACTTCCGTCTAAAACCTGACCAGATTTTCCTGGGAACATCCACGATTCAACGCTCCCTGATCCGGATTAGGGCTGCCCGATTGATCGTCCAACAATCAAACAAGAACATGACCGGTCAACCGTTGACCCCAATTGGACCAAATGATCGCACAACAATCAAACAAGAACATGCACGACCAATTGCGCTACATATGTTACCAGGGTTGTC
The DNA here is from genome assembly GCA_964056655.1 of Arabis hirsuta. Taxonomy (NCBI): domain Eukaryota; kingdom Viridiplantae; phylum Streptophyta; class Magnoliopsida; order Brassicales; family Brassicaceae; genus Arabis; species Arabis hirsuta. Next base: position 11,943,528 of record OZ053301.1, on the reverse strand, counting down.
CGAACCGAAGTTCTAAACGCAAGTACAAACCCTAGACTCGAAATCCACCTCAAAACTCCTGACCCTCGGTCAGCACCACTCGAGATCACACTCAAACCGCACAACCCGTCTTACTAAGGCTAACACTCCCACCTGAAACCCGACCAGATTCACCCAGAAACACCAACGATGCACGCCCCATTGTCCGGATTAGGGCTGGCCGATTGACCGCCCAACAATCAAACAAGAACATGTACGACCAACCGTTGACCCCGCATTGGACCAAATGATTGTACAACAATCAAATAAGAACATGTACGACCATCGGCGTTACATATGCTACCAGGATTGTCCAAACCGAAGTTCCAGACTCAAGTAGAAACCTTAGACTAGACATCCACATCCACTCTCCTGACCCTCGGTCAGCACCACTCGAGATCCACTCATGCTTACAACCACATTACAGATACTATTGCTCATACTCATATCTATATACAACACTCTGCTCTCAGGATCGTCACCCTTTGAGCTCTCGAAGTATATCATACCCCTCCACCTTCAGGACCGCCGTCCATCCAGCTCTTGATATGCTCCAGCCCCTCCCACTCTCAGGACACACAGTCCGTCAAGCTCGGCTGCAGAGGAATCACACATCCCCTGGAGAGGCTTCGGCCCCTCAAAGTATATGCAAGGGAACCATTTCCCCCGGAGAGAACATCACTGTCCCCTCAAGTATACCCAAGAGACCCACGATCCCCTGGGGCAATCACTCTGTTACATGCATCTTAGGCACTTGTCGACTGAAATCACCTCTCGTGGTATCCGAAACAACCCAATCACCAGGGCGTCTCACAGAGTCCCTGGAAAAGACAGTCCTAACTCGCATAAGACTTCTATTCCAGACTCTTCCTAGGAAATAGACAGATTCTAAAGCGCATAGAGCTTCCATTTCCAGCCACTCCTGAAACATGTACTATCTCATTTCTAGCCACTCCTAGAACATGAGCAACCTCATTTCCAGCCACTCCTGGAACATGAACAACCTCATTTCCAGCCACTCCTGGAACATGAACGACCTCATTTCCAGCCACTCCTGGAACGTGAACAACCTCATTTCCAGCCACTCCTGGAACATAAACAAGCTCAACCCACATAGAACTTCTATTCCTAGCCATCCTAGCTGATAGGCAAGCTCTAACTCACATAGAACTTCTACCGCTATATCTCCACATGACCTACCAGTCATCAAAAACCATGACATCACCAGTCATCTCATAAGAACACACGTCTTACACACATTTAATAAGGCAAACCCCATCTAATTAAATCTCCAAAAATATATACTCGTTACAACAACAACGAAATACATAACAATAACATAACAACATGCTAAAACAGACTCTGAAAACCAGAAAAAGACTCAAGCCACCGCTTGCTTCTCGAACCACTTCGAGAACTTCTTTATTGCTACTTCTGGTTCCCAAGTCTCCTCCTCAATACCGTCACAGTCCCACATGACTCTCACCAACGGTATACTCTTCCGACGCAGAACCTTGACCCTCCTCTCGAGAATCCTCACAGGCCTCGCCGCCAATGTCGTGTTAGGCTGAAGATCCTCCGGAATCCTAGCCAACACCTCCTCAGACTCATGCAGACACTTCCGCAGCATCGAAACATGGAAGACTTTGTGAAAAGCCTTCATACTATGATGTAACTCTAACCGATAAGCCACCGGTCCGACCCGCTCCACAACCTTGAACGGACCCATAAACCTCGGACTCAGCTAATTCTCTGAAATGGATCTGTTAGGACCCTTCAACATCGCTGCCTTGAGATACACCATATCTCCCAGCTCAAACTCTAGCTCCGTCCGTCTCCTATCGGCGTAACTCTTCTGCCGATCCTGAGCCTCTCTCATGTTCAGCCTCAAGACATGGATCTTTTCCATCGTTTCCTAAACGAAATCCGCACCAAACATGCTCCTTTCCCCCACTTGAGTCCAGCATAATGGTGTCCTACACGGCCTCCCATACAGAGCCTCATATGGAGCCATTCCAATAATCGCCTGATAGTTGTTGTTATAAGCAAACTCTACCAGGTTCAGATGATCCGCCCAATGACCACCATAATCCAGTACACACATCCTCAGCAAATCCTCCAATGTCTGAATCGTCCTTTCAAACAGCCCATCCGTCTGAGGATAATACGTAGTACTCATATGCACCTTAGTGCCCATCTCAGCCTGAAATGCTCTCCAGAACTCTGAAGTAAACCTCGGATCTCTGTCTGACACAATACTTGCTGGCACCTCGTGCAGCCTCACTATCTCAAGCACATACTTCCTAGCCAACACCACTGCTCCGTCGGTCTTCTTGATGGCCAGAAAATGTGCTGACTTCGTCAGATGATCCACGATAACCCATATCGCATCATAGGTCCGTGACACTAGCAATCCCGTCACGAAATCCATCATGATCATATCCCATTTCCACTCCAGAATAGGTAAAATCTGTAATAACCCGCTCGGGACCTGATGCTCAGCCTTCACCAGCTGACACACATTGCACGCTGCAACCCAGCTGGCTACATCCCTCTTCATTCCAACCCAGTGATAATACCGCTTCAAGTCACGGTACATCTTGGTCGCTCCCGGATGAATCGATAACATGCTCGAATGAGCCTCCCTCAGGATCTCCCGCCGCAGACCCTCATCCTTGGGTACACAAACCCGCCCATTCACCAGTATCATCCCACTCGCTGAGACCACATACTCTGAACCGGCTGCCTTAGAAGCATCAATCAAACCATGATCCTTCTCCTGAGCAACTCGAATCCTGCTCAACAGATATTCCTCGTTAGCTGCCTCTAACCCCAACGGCTCCTGTGAGATCACACACAACCTCAACGTGCTGATCTCGCTCACCAGAGCCTCCATATCTCGCTCCTGATCTAAAGCAACCCTTTTCCGACTCAACGCATCTGCAACCAGATTAGCCTTACCCGGATGGTACCCAATCTCCAGGTCATAGTCAGAGACTAACTCCATCCAGCGCCTCTGTCTCTGGTTCAGCTCTGGCTGAGTGAAGAAATACTTCAGACTCTTGTGGTCTGTGAATATCTGCACCTTCCCGCCATACAGATAAGACCTCCAGATCTTAAGTGCAAAAATCACCGCAGCCAATTCCAGATCATGGGTAGGGTAATTGCACTCATGCTTCCTCAACTGCCTTGAAGCATACGCAATAACCTTCCCCTGCTGCATCAACACACATCCCAGACCAACTCCTGAAGCATCTGTATACACCACATACGGCTCACCCGGCTCGGGTAACACCAAAACCGGTGTACTAGTCAGCATCTCCTTCAGCTTCCCGAAACTCTCCTCGCAAGCTGAAGACCACACAAACGGAGCATCCTTCCCTGTCAGCTTCGTCATCGACTGCGCCAAACTCGCAAACCCCTTGACGAACCTCCGGTAATAACCTGCCAACCCGAGAAAACTCCTGATCTCGGTGGCACTCCTCGGTCTAGGCCAACCTCTGATAGCCTCAATCTTAGCCGGATCTACAGAAACCCCCTCTGCTGACACAACGTGACCAAGAAAGCTCATCTCTCGCTGCCAGAAACTGCACTTACTTAACTTCGGATACAGTTTCTACTCCCGCAACTTCTCCAAAACCAACCTCAGATGCACCTCGTGCTCTTCTGGAGTCTTCGAATACACCAGGATGTCATCAATGAAGATGATCACGAACACATCCATAAACTCCTGGAATACCCCGTTCACCAATCGCATGAACGCTGCTGGTGCATTCGTCAAACCAAACGGCATCATGACAAACTCATAATGCCCGTACCTCGTCCGAAAGGTCGTCTTCCTGACATCCGCCTCATCAATCGGAATCTGATGGTAACCCGATGCCAAATCTATCTTGGAGAACCAAGTAGCCCCTCGCAACTGATCCAATAACTCATCAATGCGCGGCAGAGGATACCTGTTCTTCACAGTGACTCGGTTAAGCCCCCGGTAGTCGATGCACAACCGGAAACTCCCATCCTTCTTCTTCACGACTAATACCGGCGCTCCCCATGGTGAAACACTTCCCCAACAGATCATCCTGCTGCTTCTTCAGCTCTGCCATCTGTACTGGAGCCATACGGTAAGGCGCCTTAGATATAGGATTCGTTCCAGGCTCCAACTCAATCGTAAATGGATCCGACCGCGACGGTGGCAATCCCAACAACGACTGAAACACATCCTGGAAATCCCGAACAACCCGAATATCTCCAACTGCAACCTCTCCAATAGTTTCTGGCATCACCATCGTCGCCAGATACGCCTCACAGCCCTTCCCAATCAACTGCTCGGCCTGTATCACTGAAATCACGAGACTTCCGGAAGTCGGTCTCACACCCTGAAACACCAACCTTCCCGTCTCCCGCTCGAACACAACGCGTCCCCGATGACAATCTAGATGGACCCTGTACCGATCCAACCAATCCATCCCGAGGATGACATCAGACAGCTCCACCGGACTAATAACCAAATCTGTTGGCATCAACTCCCCTGCCACCAGAACATCCACACCTCGAGCCCACCCGAAAGTAGCCAACGTTCTGCCTCCAGCAACCTTAACTACTCCCGGCTGCTCTCCGGAATCACTCCGGATCCCGCTGCCCTCCGCGCACTCCGGAGTAACAAAGCTATTCATAGCTCCCGAATTGAACAACATGTGGGACTCACATCCGCCCACAACTAGGGTCCCTGCACAATCCCATGTGCTTTAAGACCCGACACTCTAGCGCAGACACACATTTATCTAACAGACTACTTCAATCACCACAAGAATTGACCCAAAACAAATTTACAAGGCAAGTCTGAAATTATACCTGTGATCGGTCTGGGGCTAGAGCCGCCTGCCTCTGCCGACGTGAAAACCCGTGGTGCCGCTGCAATTTGAGCCAAAGGCTGAACCGCCAACGGCTGCACTGCCGCTACTGCCATCTGCTGCAGCTTCGGACACTTGGGCTTAATGTGCCCCGGCTCCCTGCAGTGGTAGCACACCTGAGCCGCCCGCTCGGCTCTCCTCTTCGGACAATCTGCCACTTTGTGGCCCGTGCTACCGCACTCGTAGCATCCCGAACCACTCTGTCCACCCTGACTGGCCCCGGAAGTGTTCTCCCACTTCTTCTTCTGACCCTAAGCAGGCTTGCCGCCCCTGCTCGATCCCGTCTGCTGCTGAGATCTCCTCGGCTGTTGTTGCTGCACCGGTGGACTAACCACCACAACCTGCACCCTGAGGTCCTCCTCACCTGGGCCTGTTCGCCCTCCATGCCTCTACCAGCATGTACCAGGAGTCTACTGAACTCCAAATCGAACTCCCTCACGGTCCGATCCCCCTGCGTCAGGTTCAGGAACTTCGACTCCATCCTGTCCACTGCCTCCTGCGGGAAATACTTGGCATTGAACTCAGCCAAGAAATCTTCCCAATCCATCTCGGCCTGCACTCTCCTGGCCTCGACGCCTCTCCACCAGAGATGCGCGTCACCATCCAAATAATGGACCGCTAGGTCCACCCTGTATCCCACTGGACACCTGATCGAGCGAAAGTTACGCTCCAATCTCCGCCGCCACTCATCGGCCTCCTCCGGCTTGGCACCACCCGAGAAAAACCCGGTGCCAATCTGCTGCATCTGCTCCATCATCCTCAGGTAGGATGGGAGCTCCTCCGCAACCACCACAACCAGCTGCACCTCAGCCACACCCGGCTGAACACCCACCACTACTGGCTGAACACTTGGAACCTGACCCGGAGCCGGCACCCCACCCGGTAACCGCTCCAGAATCAACTGTAGCAGATCCGCCAGACAATCATCTCGATCCTGAGCCACACCTGCAGCAGCACTCCCACCCGGGCCTGCCGCACCACCAGCTACCTCGGGACCCTCACTGGCCCCACCAGCCCTCACACTGGTACCCGTAGCAGCCACGCTCACAGACCCCTCCTGAAACGCCTGCGAATCCGCCACCTGCGAATCCGCCACCTGCTCCTGCGTGGTCTCCTGGGCCACACTCGCGGCTACCGACTCACTCTCGAGCCCTCACCTGCGCCCCCGACCAGCACGACCTCCACGGCCCCCACGACCTCTTCCTCTAGCACCTCTAGCCATAACTCTTGACTCACAGCAGATTACTAAGTACTAGAACAAAAATAGAAATAATACATCACTTACCGTGGAATCTCATTGAAGGCTCGGAAGAGATGATCTAAGACTCCATACCCACACAACAATCAATCAATTAACTTCCTAATCAATCAATTGCACCCGTTCTAGAACCGCTAGGGCTCTGATACCAAACTGAAACGACCCGACCCAAAAATTTAAAAAATTTCCCGCTAGATTACTATCATCACAGATACTAATCCTCAATGGTCAACAACCAAGCAACGCGGAACAATAGACCATCAACAACAGATTCCAATTTAACATTCCCATACTTTATTAAATATCAAACCGTTCAACCAATCAACCAATATCCAATAACTAACAACCTAACAATTCCATAAAAGACAAACACAGCGAGACCCTAAATCATCTCTTCTTCCTCGCCACGATTCCACGATCACATTTTCTCTTTACCTGCAACACATGGCAAAAAGAGTTGCGTGAGTATTATCACAAATACTCAACGACGCGATCATCCCGCCTACAGGCTAGTTAAGCACAAGTATAAACAAAGGATACAATACCAGGATGATCTCAAAACAAGCATACACGGAACAAACATTACGAACCCACACAGAAGCACTGTGTCGATCGACACACCACCTTGGTGTCGATCGACACGACGTCGCAGAACCCAGAAATGAGTCTGTTCTCACATGACTCGAATCTGTCGCGAGCCATCGAGTTTCTTGGACAATTCCATTCATAAAGCACATAAAAACCACCACGCAATCGCATTATATCAATTCCCTATACTTATACAAGCCCACGATCACACACTCATCTTGATTTGGATTGAAAAGGATAAAGAACGCGAAGAACACGATGAAGAACGCGAAGAACGAACTGAACCAGCCTCTGATTCGTCCTTCCCAGACCCGAATCAACCCAGCAATGAATCCTTCCTCGTTCCCAAAAGCCTCACGCGCAATTCTCCTCAAGAAATCCCAACAATCACTCAAACCCTAAGATTTCTGATTCTCTCTTCTCTCTCCCTGTTTTTCTTTCTGTAAAATGGCCAAAAAGGAAGACAAACCCGTCTGATCCTTTAAATACCCGAACCCTAAGGTTCCCTAAACCGGCCCACCAAACCGGACAATTAAACCGAACCTGTCGGTCTAATTTAACCCCATGTCGATCGACATACACCACCTGTGTAGATCAACATAACGCCCAAAACCCGAATTCTCCTAAGTCCAAAACACACATGTCGATCGACACACCACCCTGTGTCGATCGACACCACCAAAAATCTACTTTTTGGTTCACGGGCGTTACAGAATCGAGGTTCACCTTCTCGGGATTCTCCACAAACGGTAATATTAGCATGTAAAACTCTTCTTGTTTCACCACTCCATACTCATTCCTACTAAAAATGAGTTGAGAAAGTAGGTAGTAGACATAACGAATCGCCGGATGCCTTAGAACTTCCGGGCTTAAGTCTATCGCTTCCTATCTTTGACCACTCATCATAATGAGCTTTACTACCACTGAACTTTATCCTCTCATGACACTCAAGTCCCAAAATATCACAAAGTTCTTCAATACTCAAATTATATGATTTCTCATTAACCGTAAAAGCTAGAATTCCTTCTTTTGCTATGGTCGTCTTTGCCTTGGGGTAAGACAATGTTACTGTGGCTAGAAATTCACGTGCAAGCCTTCCATAGGTAGGGTGAGAGATAGTAACAAACTTCGATAGGCCCAATGCTTCAAGATACCATTCAACATCCTTTCGAAAACCGAGTAAATCGAGTGTCTCGAAATCAATACCAAGAGTTGGAAGCATAGCAAACTGTTGTAGACCAGCCATGTAGTCCACTTTAGCATTCATTTTGGGTCCAACATGCTTCATAATAACACTCGGTGCTTGAGTTACAACCATAGTTGATTTAGCTCGCGATTTCCTCTTTTTCTTCTTAGGAGGCGATACGTGAGGTATTGTTTGTGTGATCTCCACAAACTGCATTGGTACTTGAGTGGCTTCATCCTCCTCATCTCTTAGTTGGTAACCAAGTTCTTCTTCATTCTCCACCAAAATATCCTTTCCATGTTTCTTTGATTACTTTTTTGATCTAGTTTTAGAACGTGTAGGGCGAGGGACTTGAGCTTCGTGATCTTGGTTGGTCACGTGTTTCTTCTTGGGTTTATGTCCTCTCTTAGACTTCCGTGGAACAAACTCATTCTCCATTGAAGTTCCTACAAAAGAAATATCTCGAAAAAAAAAAATATTTTACGGTCTTGAAAATCTCAATTTCCAAAAGAATTGCTTCCAATGGGAAATTAAATCAAAATAAAGCATAGCAAGACATTAGAAATATGTAAATATAATAACCAAAGGTAAAATAATTTTTTTCTTTAATTAAATCATAATTTTCGGATTTAATTGTAATGACAAGTGAAAAACACAAAATTTTGCAATTAAGTGTCTAATGTGCCAAAATTCATACCAATCCTATGTATATATGATAAGCCCATATTAAAAGATGTAGTAACTAACCATGAATCACCCAAATTCGTTTGTAATTATAACCTCACAAATCCAAATTTGTGAAAAATTAATTAAAGGTTGTAATCATGTAATTTATCCATCAATAATATTTATATCAAGTCTAATCAAGTATTCCTATATTGATTCTCCAACAACCTAGCCAATTTAAGCTAAATCTATGAAAATTTGAAAATATGCATAAACTTGGAATTAGACAAAAAGAAGGTTTTAGAGAGAAATTACCTTGGGTTAGTGAAATATGAGATTAGGAATTGAATTCCAAGTGAAAAACTAAACAAATTTTAGTGAATTGAGAGAAATCCCCAAAATTGGATTTTAGGGTTCTTGGGCTCAAGAACACTTTTGATAGAGAAAGAGATGAAGTTGTGTTTGCAAATGAGAAAAAGAAGTGTGTAAAACCTTTAAAAATCAGATTTTTTGTGATGGTTGGTTAAAATCTGGTTTAAATCGGTTTAGAACCAGTTAAAATTGGTTTAGAAAACTTACCTGGGTCGGATTTGGTCGAATTCCGGTCGGGTGTACCGACCGAAATCGTGATCGGGACTTACCTCGGTCATGGGTCGAGACGTGGGTCGAGTCGGATCGTGCGGGACGGGACGTAGGCTTCGGGTCGTGCGGGACGGGACGTAGGCTTCGGGTCGTGCGGGACGGTACGCGGGACGGACGAGACTGCGGGTCGAATAGGGTCGGGCGTGTCGACCGGTATTGTGTCCGATATCGGGTCGTGAGTCGAGTCATGGGACGGACGCGGGACGGACATGCTCGTGTTGCGGTAAGACTGCCGCGTTGTGTCGCGGGTCGAGTCGTAGGAAAATCGATCGTGTCGTGACATGAGTGGGACGCGAGACTCGAATACCGGTCGCGTGGGACGACTGATACTCGTGTCCGGTATCGAGCATCGTGTCGCGGGAAGGCCGGATCGTCGTGTCGCGGGTCGAGGCATCGTGACGCGAATACCGGTCGGGGTTATGGACCGGTACGCGGGACCGATACTGGGCCTTCGTGTCGCGGGATGGTTGGGTCGCGATACCGGTTGATCACGTCGTCCGATACCTTGTCCGATACTGGACATGTGTCGCGGTAAGGTCGACACCGGTCGGTCGCGGTCCGGTATCGTGACCGATACCAGCCGACGGTGAGTTTTTTTTTTTTTTTGTATTTTTATAAATCCTTAAAAATCAAAATAAAATAGATTAGTGTAAAATAAACATATGAAAACCAAAATTATAATTTTAAAAACTAATTAAAGAATAAATAAAAATAAAAATGTGGGTTGCCTCCCACAAAGCGCTTGTTTAAAGTCAATTAGCTCGACTCCTTTGAAGTTTTTAGACTTCCGGTGGATCCACTAAAGGAATGGTTGTTCCTTTAGCTTCATTAGGTTTTGATCTTTCAGCTTCTATGATGACTCCAAGTGAATCTCCATTGTCATACTTGACAACTAATGCTTCCAGGAAAAGCTTCAAAGTGTTTTCGAGTTTACGCTTGATAGTTTCCCTGTTGATCTCGTCTTCTCTTGGGACGAGGATCTTTATCACCATGTTCTCAAAGATAAACTTCTCCTTTGCTTTGTTCACATTCTTAGCATAATCCATAGGAGTCAAAGTTGTCTTGATCTTCGGAAATGTCCTTATGGTTCTCCTTGGACAGTTTTGCAACTATCTTCATTTTAGCTTTAGGATCTCCTTCTTTTACTCCTTTCTTGGTATCTCCGGGGTCTATACTAGGCTTCATATCCTTGACCCCAATCGAGCTTGGTATACGCTTAGCATCCACTTCATCATAGAAGAAATTCTTGTTGATATTGGCGAAAGAGATTCTTCGGTTTAGAAAATCCACAATGGCTCCAGCTGTTGCTAAGAATTGTAATCCAAGTATCAATGGATTCAACTTTCCGGTCTTCATCTCCAACACTTGAAAATTAGTAGGAACAATCCCCTCTCCTACTTTGACCATGACGTTTTCAAGCATTCCATAAGGTGTAGAGGACGACAAATTGGCATACTCTATATAGACTTTGGATGGTTTGAAATCGGCCAATCCAAGTTCATTTGTCATGGCTAGTGACATGACATTGACGTTTGCTCCAGTATCACACAAGCAATCGTGGATCCCCTTTCCATTAATAGAGCATGGAAAAACAAACTTTCCCGGATTATCGACTTTTTCCAAAGGTATCCTCTTTAGTCTTCTCTTGTAAGCTCTCTTAAATTCGCCGGGAAGGCGTTCCTCTTTTCGTTCTTGGACCAAGATAACTTCTTCTTCAAGTGGTGTAGGAATGACCACGACCTCCTCTTCTTTAGTAGAAACAACATTGCAAAACTTCTTTGCTTTCTCTTCGTCTTGCCTTCGAACAGCTTCCGAGGTTTGAACGAGTTGCGTATCCATCTTAGAGAGATGAGTAACAATAGACTTGATCTTAGTGTTAAGTTCCGAATACCTATTGTCCACCATTTGGTTTACTTCTTTATTGTGTTGGCCGAAAGCTTCTAGCATTTGGTTCTTCATATCTTCAAGTTTAGCATCAAAAGAAACTGGTCTGGTTGGTTGGGATGGGTTGAATGGTGGTTTCACTTGATACATTCCCTTAGAATAGAAAGGTTGCTTGGACTGATATTGGCCTCCTTGGTTGATGTTTTGTCGAGGGTAGAATTGCTCTTGAGGGTTCTCGACATTGTTGCTCCGATAGGACAGATTTGGGTGAGATCGAAAGTTGTTGTTGAAATTTTGATCCCCATAGTTTCCTCCTATGTTGTTTACTTCCTCTTGATTCTCCTCCATTCCATCTCCAATACGTTCCATATTAGGATCATAATTTGTATCATTAACGTCTTCAACGGCATGAACTCCTCTTTGACTCTTAAGTAGTTGTGAAACCATGTTCTTGAGCTCCGCAATTTGAGTTGAATCGGTTGATGATATAGTAGTGTTGATGCTCCTATTGTAGTCTTGAGAACAGTTAGCATCACTAGCAGCAAGGTTCTCAATCAAAACCTTTGCCTCCGGTACAAGCTTGGTCATGAAATTCCCATTACTCGCAGCATTCAAAGACATTTGGTGCTTGTAATTGATTCCATTGTAGAAGATATTCCATAAGTTTCCTTCCGAGAAACCGTGATTAGGGCAGTCCATAGTGTACTCTTTGAAACGTTCCAAGACTTCAAAGAAGGATTCGGTTGGTCCTTGCTTGAAACTCGAGATCTTGTTTCTTATAGAATTCGATCTTTGTTTAGTGTAGAACTGGTTCAAGAAGGCTCCTTTGTATTCGTCCCAAGTAGTGATGGACCGTGGAGGTAGAGACTTCATCCATCTAAGTGCCTTATCGTTTAGAGAAAACGAAAAGAGCTTGCACTTAAAGTAGTCGGCGGGACCTCCATTAGCACCAGTCGTACTACAAATTTCTTCGAAAGTATCGATGTGGTCAAGAGGATGCTCCGTGGACAGCCCATGGAATTGGTTTTGTTTCAATCTCGAAATCATTCCTTTGAGGTAGAGGTGGGCGGATGGGATTTCTATCAAAGAAGAAAGCATCGGAGAAATCGACATCTCCGATAGTTTGATGTTGAACTTGTTGCGCTTGTCTTGGGCGCAAAGGCTGTTGGAAATCTAGGGTCCCTTGACGTTGAAGATGTGGAACTTGTTGTTGCATTCTCATATTCCCAGGTGGAATGAGATGTTGATCGTTTCCACCAACTTGATTCCTAACAATGTTCTCCGGAGGGTTGTGGATTGCATAATTACGGTTTGGTGGGATTATGTGAGCACCAAGTGGTTGCTCCACGGGTTGGTTCTCTCTATCAAGAGCAGCAGCAGCAGCAGCAAGAGCTCGTTCCTCTTCATTTATGGTGTGCTCAACAATTTGATCGGCCATCCTTAGTTGTCTTTGTCTCCTAAGGGCTCGTTCAAGCTTATCGATTTCTTGCTCAGGTACAACTAGATTTTTCTCGTTAGTATTTCTAGTACTTGGCATAAACACCTGAAACACACGGAAAAGGATAAAAGAAAACGAGAAATCAAAGTCCAAAAAGAAAGAAATAAAATCGAAATAAAAAGAAAAACTGAAATTAAAGCTAACTAGATTGAGTTTTAGTCAAAAATTCGAAGGTGATGTTCTTCGAAGTCCCCGGCAACGGCGCCAAAAACTTGATGCGAGTCGAGTTTTACCTCTCAACTAACTACCTGCAAATGCACAACAATCACGGTTAGTATAGATAAGGGATCGTATCCACAAGGACTTCTTAACCACACTTCAAATTGTAATGAATAAAACTAAGCTAAAATAAGATATTTTTGTCGTTTTTTTGATTGATAATAAAGTAAGCAAGCAATGAATGTGAATTGTAATGAAAATCAATAAAAGAAAAGCGTTAGGAATTAGGTATTTCGCAGAGAATCATGCAACAATAAAGATTGATTGATTTTAGGGATTTAGGAATTATGAATCGTCTAGAACACAAAGCACTGATTTAAGGTCATCCCACTATCGTGACGTAACTAACCATCTACGTTTTAGCACCCCAATAGACTCAACTGTCGCAGGTTATTACAAGGTGAAAACATGCATTAAAGTTCAAATTTGATAAAGTTCACCGCATTCCTTAACTAACCTTTCGAATTGTTAAGGCTTTTGGCTCATCAAATACTAGTTCAGGCAATATAACAAGCTTGTGGGGAGTATATAAACCTAATATTAGATCGCTAGATGCACAGTAAAGCAATCTGCATTGAGTATAAGTAAAGATGAAGACTCTAATGTATTCTCTAAACAATCATCAATCAATTATCGAATTATGAAACTCATTGAAAACCTAAAACCTAATAAATAAAACTACTCAGACATGATGCACAAAAAACCAGAGATAGATGATGAATTCATGATAAAGAAACTTGAATTAAAGAGTAAGGGGAAGAGGATTCTTCTCTATATCGAGATACAAAGCGAGATCATCCACCGGATTTCTCTAGAATCCAAATCTAAAGAAGAACACCAAGAGAACTCGTGGTGGGTGCTACTGTATGATAAACTACTCTATTGTTTTGGCTGCTTACCTAACAAAAGGCTAAAAACAAGTATATATAGGCTTAGGGTTTTCTAGGGTCTCCTTTAGGTCAAATCCGTCTTTTTACGTCAAAACTGCTCCAACGTCGGTTGGAATTTTGGTCATGCATCACGACCGGTATTGGGCCCAAAGTGCCTTGATTTGTGCTGACATCAGCCCAGAATATCGGTCCATGAGGCGGCCCGGTATTTTGATCGATTCTGCACTTACTTCATTTCTGAGGCAGCTTGATGTATCTTCACTAAATCCAGTGTAACTTCCTTCTCACAGCTTTAATTGAGATGATTCAAACTTCATTGTGAAGCTGACTCAAAGGTCTATCCTTACACCAAGTTTAATTCAATTCCAAATTGATTGGATCCTCCGTTCACTGCTGAACTTCTGGCGTATATGTTCTGTCCAATTTGGTAGAATGTTGATTCTTGTGAATTCTTGGTTCTTGATGGTGTCTTTGGCTTATGAAAGTTGTTGTAGCTTGGTTTACACCTATTTTGGCTCTTTTTGCTTCTTTTTCCTTGATTTCCCTGTTAAGACTCTAAAACTACAAATACGAGAAAAACTACCTTTAAAGGTATAAAACCGTAGATAAATGCAAAGAAAACATAGTAAAATATATAGTAAAATGGGTAAAATATGGGATATATCAGCGAACCCTAAGGTTCCCTTAAACCATACCGCAAACACAGATCTTCTCCATCGTCTCCTGAACAAAGTCTACATCAAACATGCTCCTCTCCCCCACTTGAGTCCAGCATAATGGTGTACGACATGTCCTCCCATACAACGCCTCGTACGGAGCCATACCAATACTCGCCTAAGAGCTGTTGTTATACGCAAACTCTACCAAGTTCAAGTGATCCGCCCAATGACCACCATAATCCAACACACACATCCTCAACAAATCCTCGAGTGTCTGAATCGTCCTCTCATATTGCCATCCATCTAAGGATCATAAGCAGTACTCATATGCACCTTAGTGCCCATCTTAGCCTGAAAGGCTCTCCAAAACTCTGAAGCGAACCTCGGATCTGTGTCTGACACAATACTCGCTGGCACCCCGTGTAGCCTCACTATCTCCCGCACATACTTCTTAGACAAAACCGCGACTCCATCGGTCTTCTTAAAGACAAGAAAATGTGTTGACTTAGTTAGACGATCCACAATCACCCAGATAGCATCATAAGTCTGCGAAACTGGCAATCCTACCACAATCCATGGTAATCATATCCCACTACCACTCTGGAATGGGTAAACTCTGCAACAAACCACTCGGAACCTGATGTTCTGCCTTCACTAACTAGCACACATGGCAAGCTGCGACCTAGTTATCAACATCCTTCTTCATCCTGACCCAGTGATAATACCGTTTCAGATTAATAGACAACATGCACGCATGAGCCTCTCTAAGAATCTCCTACCTTAGATCCTCATCCTTCGGCACACAAACCCGCCCGTTAACAAGTATCGTCCCGTTCGCAAAGACTTGATACTCAGAACCTGCAACTCTAGAAGCATCAAAATCAACCCTTGATCCTTCTCTTGAGCTATTCGAATCCTGCTCAGCAAGTCTGCCTGGTTAGCTGCCTCTAACCCCAAAAATTCCTGTGAGATAACACATAACCTCAAGGTGCTAATCTCACTCACCAAAGCCTCTATATCCCGCTCCTGAGCCGAAACAACCCTCTTCCGACTCAAAGCATCAGCAACCAGATTAGCTTTACCAGGATGGTAACCAATCTCCATATTATAATTCGCTACCAACTTCATTCATCGCCTCTGCCTCTAGTTCAGCTCGGGCTGCATAAAAAAATACCTCAGGCTCTCGTGCTTCCTCAACTATCTCGAAGCATAAGCAATTACCTTTCGCCGCTGCATCAACATGCAACCCAGACCAACTTCCAAAGCATCTGTATACACCACATAAGGCTCATCCGACTCTAGCAACGCCAACACTGGTGTACTAGTCAACATCTCCTTCAGTCTCGCAAAATTCTCCTCGTAAGCTGAAGACCACACAAAAGGAACATCCTTCCTCGTCAGCTTCGTTATCGACTGAGCCATACTCCTGAAACCCTTGACGAATCTCTAAATGTAACCTGTCAAATCGAGAAAACTCCTGATCTCCGTGGCATTCCTCGGTCTAGACTACCCTCTGATAGCCTCTATTTTCGCCGGATCTACAGAAACTCCATCTGCAGAAACCACATGACCGAGAAAACTCATCTCCCACTGCTAAAAACTGTACTTGCTCAACTTAGCATACAGCTTCTGCTCCCGCAGCTTCTCCAAAATAATTCTCAGAAGAACCTCGTGCTCCTCAAGACTCCTCGAATACACCAAAATATCATCGATAAAGATGATCACAAACTCATCCAGATACTCCTGAAAAACCCCATTCATCAGCCTCATGAACGCCGCTGGTGCATTATTCAAACCAAATGGCATCACCACAAACTCGAAAAGCCCGTATCTCGTACTGAAAGCAGTCTTCCTAACATCTGCCTTATCGATAGGAATCAGATGGTAACCCGACGCCAAGTCAATCTTAGAGAACCAAGTAGCCTCTCGCAACTGATCCAACAACTCATCAATCCGCGGCAGAGGATACTTGTTCTTCACAGTGACTCGGTTAAGTCTTCGGTAATCAATACACAACCGGAAACTCCCATCCTTTTTCTTCACAAACAACACTGGTGCTCCCCATGGTGAACTGCTAGGCCGGATAAATCCCTTACCCAATAGATCATTCAGTTGCTTTTTCAGCTCTGCTATATCTGCTGGAGCCATTCTGTAAGGCGTCTTAGATATCGGAGTCGTCCTGGGCTCCAACTCAATCGTGAAAGGATAAGACAGAGACAGTGGTAATCCCTGCAACGACCAAAAAAGATCTGCGAAGTCCCGAAAAACCTAGATATCCCCAACAGCCACCTCTCCAATAGACTTTGGCATCATAATTGTCGCTAAATACGCCTCATAGCCCTTCTCGATCAGCTGCTTAGCTTGAATCGCCGAGATCACGAGACTCCCAAAAGTTGGCCTCACTCCTTGATAAACCAACCTCTCTACCTCACGCTCAAAGATAACTCGTCCCTGATGACAATCCAGATGAACTCTTTACTGCTCCAGCCAATCCATACCCCTAATGACATCGTACAGCTCCACCGTACTGATAATCAGATCTGCTGGCATAGACTCTCTCAAACCACCCGAATATTGACGCTTCTTGCCCGACCAAGAGTAGCTAAGAACTTCCCGCCTGAACCTGAGCCGGCATCCCTCCCGGTAACCGCTCCAAAATCAGCTGTACTAGATCCGCCAAACAAACATCTCGATCCTAGGCTACACCTGCGGTAACACCTGCACCGTCGGCCACACCGCACCGTCAGCCACACCGAGACCCACACCAGTGCTACCAGTCCTCACACTGGTACTCGCAGTGGCCACACCGACTGATCCCTCCTGAAACGTTTGTGAAGCTACCACTTGCTCCTGCGTGGAAATCTGGGCCACACTTGCGGCGGCGGACTCACTCTCAAGTCCTCGACCACGCCCACGTCCTCTATGACCACCACGACCACCATGGCCTTTACCTCTAGTTCCTCTAGCCATCTCTCTTGCACTACCACAGCAGAACACTAAGCATACTAGAAAGCCATAAAATATCAAACAAACAGATACCATGGAATCTATTGAAGGTTCGAAGAAAATGATTTAGGACTCCAAACTCACACACAACAATTGACTAAATCCTCATAATCAATCAAGTGCGTCCGCTCTAAAACCGTAAGGGCTCTGATACCAAACTAAAACAACTCGACCCGTTTTTTTCTTTTTCATCGAATTAGTATTTCCATAAATATTAATTCTTAACATTTAGTAATTCAAAAAGCAACCAAACATAACCAGTGGAAAATCAACTCAAACTAATCAAGCGATTAAACCATCAAACCATCACCAATTCAAAACCAATTTAATAATTCAATTCCATAAGACCAGCAACCTAGCGGTTCTAAAAAATCACATAAAGTAAATAAACGATACTATAGATCATCTACTCTTCAGAGTCTTGATTCCACGATCACATCTTTTCTTTACCTGCATCACATGGTTAAAATAGATGCGTGAGTATTATCACAAATACTTAATGAGATGATCATTTCATCTACTTGGCTATACACACATGCATAAAGAATTAACACAATACCAAGAGATCAATCAACAGCGCATAGCACGAACAAATAATTACTAATCATTCATCAATCCATTCTAATTCACAATCAAACGCATCATGAATACTCTGATTATCCAGATAAGCCATGGTCATGCACTCACCTTGATTCTCGATCGATTCTAGACAAGGACAGCCACGGAAAGAGACCTCTCTGACACCTACAGCCCCTGATCTATCTTTTCTTCCTCACGAACTAACAAAACCTCGACCCTTTCTCCAAAATCCTCGTAAACCGAATTAGGGTTCAGAAAATAGAAATGACACGCGGACTTCGAAAGCACATTGAGAACGAAGATTGCCCCAGAATCAGGATCTGAAACCTGATCTGGAAACTAGAGAGAGAGAGATATCCAACGGTATGTGGATTGTCCTCTGAGTCCTTCTGGTTTGATGGGAATCCTCCTTTGAAGTGGACTGATCGCAGATCTGAAATTGCACAAACCTCTCTAAGTAAAATAATTATAACTCCTAGAATACACATCCGATTGACAAACCATTTTCTCGTATATCAAGATCAAAGAGTGTAGAACCTAAGCTGAACGTTTTGCTCCGATCCGATCTGTTGTTACTGGCCGTTACCCTCCTCTTCTAAAACTGAAAAGAACTGCCTCCAAAGCCTCAATCACGCCTTTTCTAAGCCTTAAGGAACAAGAACAATCAAGGATCTCTTTCTCTTCTCTTTGGAACTCTGAAACTCTGCTTTTTTTCTCCAAAAAACACGACTAAAATACGGCCCCCTGACTTATAAGGCGAACTCTAGGGTTTCCTTAAACCAGACTGCAAACCAACGCTCAAAAAGTGAACCAACCGGTTCAATTCGCAACCTGTGTCGATCGACACACACCCTGCGTCGATTGATGCACTGCCCAAAAATCCCAATTTTGGTCGCGGGCGTTATAAGGTATATCAGAAAGGCCAAAGACTATTCATTAGATTAATATCTTCATGCAAGTTCATTGAAACACCAGCCCATTGGAATACGTAACTATAGCCAAAAGACAGAGCCGATTTGAGCATCGCGTGGTAAACCAATTTCATTCTTCCTTCCAATTTGATTAAAGGGGGGAAATCTAAGCAATAGTACCCAAGTGATGAAGAAGTAAACCGAGGTGAACGCTTGTTGTGTACGAGTCAGATTCCAGAAGAATGGAGACACATAGAAGAAATATGTAGAAAAAGAGAAAGCAATAAACCCGAGAGATCGAGAAGATTGGATCTATTTCCGGTGTCTCATCACCTTTTAATTTGAAGGCTACTGATTTGCAGTAGGACATATGAATGTAGTTCTTGCTCAGGAGAGGTGTTGGGCCAATGATGAGTGCAATCCACCATGGAATTACGTTTTGATTCGTCATCAGCCCGTACCCTACATAATTATCCCTCGCAAAGTGCTAATTTTTCTTCCAAGTGGAATTGTGTTTTAATCACGAGGAGATAGATCAAATACCAAAAAAAAACTTGTCATCATATTGAAATCCTCATATAGTCTCAAGGAGGTTCCAACCCAATTAAAGAAGAAGTAGGAGCCAAAAGCCACAGCAGACTTGAGCATCGCGTGATTACCCAAACTCAATTCTTTCGATGTTTCTTCCAAATTGATCGAACGAGAAAATTGAAGCAATAGTAGAGCGTTTAACAAGAAGAAAATGCATGTGATAAATTTTTGTAGATCACAAAATGTTGAGAACAAAGGGAGAAGCAACTGTAAGCTTGTTTGTTTAAAGAAGCAGAGAATATCCCCTTGAAATTGTCACAAGTGTTACAGAAGTACTTGTACGCTCCATTCAGAACAGTCTTCTTAGGGACGGCCCAAATTTCAGGTAGATTTACGAGTGTTGGACGATAATGGAAGGAAAGAAGCGAGCATTGTAATCGCGAAGTTAAGCCATGCCATGGGTGAAGAGGAACATGATGACGAAGAGATTGACAAATTTGGAATACGATAGATGATTCGTGAGAGAAAATATGATGATGAAAAACATAAAAAATACCTCTCGTATTTATAATTTTATAGACCGTATAATCGTTATATTTTTTTTAAAGCTAAAAAGATTTGCCTTTGTGTAATGGAAAAGAAACAGATAGACAAAAAAACAAAACAAAAAAAATCTTAAATCGTGAACTAAGTGGTTTTTGTTGCAAAAATCAAATGTTGTGGATCTCATTGGTATTATGCATGCACAATAATTTATTTTTTACTGTCTATATAAAGAACGCCGAATACGTTCATTTTGTTCACTACTTCAGAACTTCGAAAACATTAATAACACAATCTCTCTTTTGCTTTTTTCTCTCAGTATCCCGATTTCTAAGGTATAAATCTTTCTTTTATTCTTAAAAATTTCTTCACCATAAATAAAATATTTACTTTTATAACACGTTATCAGCACGATCACTCTATAATTTCAATTTTCATATGCATACTTATGTACCGTATGGTGTGCGGATTACCACCTCTATACTAATTTTTGTGGCTGCTTTACACACCATTATTTATTATTTGTTATGGTGTGTGGATTACCGCCTCCATACTGACATATTAATTTATTTTATGGTTGTTTTACGCACCATAATTTATTTATTTATTGTTTTAATTATTTATTTATGTCAAGCTTAACCGCTTGTTAATTTATCTATTGTTTTAATAATTTATTTATTTGTTAATTAACGTGGATGACTCTGTCACAATAACTCTGTTATTAAATTCTTGTTTATTTTATGATTATTATATAAAATGTTTAACCACCTATTTATAAATTTAATATATGAACTGGTAAATTTCTCTGATTGATTATTAAATATTTTTCAAATTAATTATCTTTTTCATCCGAATTTACAACGATCACAAAAAAAAATTTCAAATTTTTTTACTTTTGAAACGACTAGTTGACGGTTATAAACAGTGATTTTTAATGGGAAAACCGTCAAAAAAACCCTCAACTATGTCAATTAAACCGAATAAACCCTGAACTACATACTAAACCTTTTTAATCTCCATCTTTTGTTGACTTGTTGTTTTAATCCCCAAGTTCCGTTAGGCAACTTAACGGCGGGGCTAATATGGCTTTGTCAACGAAACTTGGGGATTAAAACAACAAGTCAACAAAAGATGGAGATTAAAAAGGTTTAGTATGTAGTTCAGGGTTTGTTCGGTTTAATTGACATAGTTAAGGGTTTTTTTGACGGTTTTTCCGATTTTTAATCTACAAATACACTTCTTTTCATTCTTTCATTTCACTCAAAATTTCAATCTCATCTCTTTTCATTCTTATTTTCATTCTTTCATTCTACTCAAAATTTCAATCTCATCTCTTTTCAAACTATGAAGATGATTCGATTTTTATTAATTGTTGTACCATTTATGATTTTTGCTTGTATTTACGGTATTTAGGTTGGTGATTTTACTTTTGAAAAGTACACCGCGAGTGTTGCTTTGGCTATGTATGCAGTAATGTTCCTTGTAATCGCTTTTATTATTAACCTATTAGACACGCTTTAATTTAATAAAGTTCTAATAATATTTTATGATTTTGTTTTTAGAAACAAATGGCAAATATTGAGATAATAAAGATTTCAGCTCTCCAAGTCACTGGGGAAAATTACATATCATGGTCCACAAATGCTGAGTTTTATCTAAGTTCTCAGAATCTATTGGATACCACTAGAGAATGAAATGAATCGCCTAACCTTGAAAAGGCAAGGGCGATAATTTTTTTGAGAAAGCATCTAGATGAAAATCTGACGGATGATTATGCGAACACAAAAGACCAGAGGGCAATAACTCTCCCACATGCTCTTGACGAGTGGACAAATTAAGATTCTTGGATTTTGACAAGGTGGATAAGTACAATTCCGTCATGTTAAGAATTGTGTCTCGGTTGGAATATTGCGGTAAGCATGTGAGCGAAGAACAGATGCTCGAGAAAACTTACCTAACATTCCACAAGGAACACTTTGTTCTTGTTAAAAAATACAGGAACTGCAGGTACATGAGGTTTTCCGAGCTGATTGTGGCTCTCATGTTAGCTGAGTAGAATTATGAGCTTTTCATCAAAAACCACAACGCTCGACCTATAGGAACCATTGATGTCCCTGAAGTGAACGCAATGGATGTGAAAAATCCTGAGCAAACAGATATCTCATATCCGGGGAGAGGAAGTCAAAATAACCGGGGTCGTGGTGGTCAATTTAATCATGGATGTGGGAAATACTATAATCCACAAGGACGGTCATTCAAATAGGTCCGGTCTGAACAAAATTTCAAAGGGAAGGAAAAGAAAGGCAATGCCACCCAAAAGCGTGAAGGAGTTTGTCATAGATGTGGATGCAAAGGCCGTTGGTCCCGAGTGTGTCGTACTCCTTTGCACCTTTGCAAGTTGTACCAAGAGTCCGTTAAAGGCAAAGGAAAGGAAGTGGATCTTATGGAACACCCTGAAGGTGATACACACCTCGACGCCTCAATCTTTGAGGATGATACTGAAATGATCGACCTTGCAGATAACTAAGATGCTTGTAATGAAACACACCTGAAGGTGATACACACCTCGACGCCTCGGACTTTGAGGATGATACTGAAATGATCGACCTTACGAATAACTAAGATGCTTGTAATGAGACTACTAAATAGTCTCTGCGTATGCCATGTATAATATTATGCTTTTCCGTTGTTTGAAAAAAAAAAATAATGTTGTTTTTGACAACAAGTTAATTTATAATTATTGTGTATTTTTATTTCAAATGAATGAAATTTACTTTCTTTTTATTGATGTTTATCTTGATTACAGAAATGGGCTGCAAAATAAACGGAACGTTATCCATATGAAATATTAGAGAAATTTGCATACCAGATAGTGGAACAACGCACACTATTCTGAGACATAGAAAATATTTCTCTGATTTAAAACCAACGAAAATCATTGTGAATACAATATCTGGTCCTGCAGACTTGATTGAAGGAACTTGTAAAGCCAACTTTACGTTGTCAAATGGAACAAAGTTTTCCATAAGTAATGCTTTATTTTCTCCGAATTCTAAAAGGAATTTGTTGAGTTTTAATGACATATATCTTCAAGGTTTTGACACTCATTCTGCAATTGAGAATGGGAAGAAGTATATGTTCATTACTTCTGATAAATCAGGAGAAAGGCAAATTCTAGAAAAAATACCAAAGCTTCCTTCTGGTTTACATCATACATACATAAATGCGGTAGAGTCGCATTTAGCAATCAAAAGAAATCCTGAAGATTTCACATTATTGCATGATCGCCTTGGTCATCCAGGCACTTCGATGATGTGAAAAATCATAGAGAACTCGCATGGTCACCCACTGAAAATCCAAGAGATATGTCAGGGGAATAGAAAGACATGTGTTGCATGTTCTCTTGGAAAATTGATCGTAAGGTCATCCCTAACTAAAATCGATAGAGGATCACCAAAGTTTCTTGAAAGAATTCAAGACGATATTTGTGGACCAATACATCCAGCATGTGGACCATTCCACTATTTTATGGTGTTAATTGATGTATCTAGCAGATGGTCACACGTTTGTCTATTATTATCTCGAAATATGGCATTTGCGAGATTTCTAACTCAGATAATCAAACTAAGGGCTCAGTTCTCTGATTTCCCCATTAAGAAAGTTAGACTAGACAACGCTGGTGAATTCACGTCCCAAGCCTTGAATGATTATTGTATTGTTACGGGAATAGAAATTAAACATCATGTAGCTCATGTTCATACACAAAATAGTTTGGCTGAATCATTAATCAAACGTCTGCAATTAATTGCAAGACCATTGATCATGAGATCAAAACTCCCACCTTGTGTATGGGAACATGCTATTTTACATGCTGCAGCACTTATCCGAGTAAGACCAAGTGCATATCATAAGTACTCCCCATTACAACTAGTATTTGGTCATGAACCAAATATTTCTCATCTAAGAATTTTTGGTTGTGCGGTGTATGTGCATGTAGCACCCCACAACATACAAAAATGGGACCACAAAGAAGGTTAGGGATATATGTTGGTTATGATTCACCATCCATTATAAGATTCTTGGAACCTCAAACTGGTGATGTCTTTACTACACGGCTTGTCGACTGTCAGTTTGATGAAAAAGAATTCCCACTTCTAGGGGGAGAAAACAAACAAGTAGGAAAGGATATAAAGTGGAGCGTATCATCTTTATTACATCTCGATCCTTCACGAAATAGTCAGAACTAGAAGTTCGACGAATTATGTATTTGCAGAGTATAGCAAATCAGTTACCAGATGCTTTTGCAGATACTAAAACGGTAACTAAATCACACATTCCAGCTGCAAATGTTTTTGCTCGGATTGAGATTCCAGAAGAACCTGGAAGAGAAGATGATACACGTGAGTCTAGAATACGCCTGAAGCGTAGAAGACCTGTTGGCTCTAAGGATAGAAACCCTAGAAAGCGAAGGGAAATTGAAAAGGTTGATGTTCCCAAACTATGAGAAAATATTTTGGAAGAGTCACATCATGGAACGAATGATGATATAGAACATCATGAACCTAAAGAAAATCATGACATTTCTATCAACTACATTCATAATGGAAAAGTATGGAATCAAAATGAGATGGTTGTTGTGGATGACGTTTTCTCATATCTTGTATCAAAAGAGATAAATGAAGAAAACGAAGATCCAAAAACTCAGTCCGTATATGAATGTAAAAAGAGGGATGATTAGAGAAAATGGAAAGAAGCCATCCAAGCGGAACTTGATTCATTAAACAAATGAAGTGTATTCAGACTGATTGTTCTTACACCTATAGATGTAAGACCAGTTGGATATAAATGGGTTTTTGTTCGAAAAAAATATGAGGAAAACAAAATTACGAGATACAAACCTCGTCTTGTGGCTTAAGGTTTTTCTCAAAGATCTGGGATAGATTATGAAAAAACCTATTCTCCCCTCATGGATGCAATAACGTTTAGATTTCTAATGAGTCTAGCAGCTTGCGAAAACCTAGAGATGCATCTCATGAATGTTGTTACTGCTTATCTGTATGGATCATTAGATACCGATATCTATATGAGAATCCCTGATGGATTTAAAATGCCAGAAGCATTAAATTCCAAACCCAAAGAGTTATGTGCAATCAAATTGCAAATATCATTATATGGGCTAAAACAATCTGGACGTATGTGGTATAATCGCCTAAGTGAGCACTTAACAAAGAAATGATACGTGAATAATCCAATATGTCTGTGTTTCATCAAGAAAACGACATCTGGGTTTGTTATTATTGTGGTCTATGTTGATGATCTAAATATAATTGGAACCCAGGAAGAAATACAGAAAGCATCAGAATATTTAAAAGGAGAATTTGAGATGAAAGATCTCGGACAGACAAAGTTTTGTCTTGGTTTACAAATCGAGCATTCTCAAAAGGGTATATTTGTACACCAATCTACATATGCCAAAAGAGTGTTAAAACGATTCAACATGGATAAGGCAAATCCATTGAGCAATCCCATGGTCGTTAGATCACTTCAAGTCAAAAATGATTCATTTCGACCACATGAGGAAAATGAGGAGATACTTGGTCTTGAAGTACCATATCTAAATGCAATCGGAACCCTCATGTATCTTGCAAATTGTACTCAACCTGATATATCATTTGATGTTAATCTTTTAGCAAGATTCAGCTCGTCTCCTACACGAAGGCATTGGAATAGAATTAAACATGTTTTCTGATATCTTCAAGGAACGATTGATTTAGGATTATTTTATCCTAAAAATCCAAAAGGTCAAATGGTTGGTTTTGCGGATGCAGGATATTTGTCAGATCCGCACAAAACGAGATCACAAATAGGATATGTTTTCACAGTCGGAGGCACCGCTATATCCTGGCGTTCCCAGAAGCAAACACTTGTAGCTAATTCTTCAAATCATGCTGAGCTTATCGCACTCCATGAAGCAAGTAGAGGATGTGTATGGCTAAGGTCAATATGTCAACACATTCGATCCTGCAGTGGATTACTCGTAAACATGGAGGCGACAATCTTATATGAAGATAATGTTGCATGCGTTGCCCAGACGAAGGAAGGGTATATTAAGAGTGATAGAACCAAACATATCCCTCCAAAGTTCTTCTCGTACACCCAAGAGCTTGAGAAGAATGAAGACATTGAAGTGAGACATGTCCAATCATGCGACACTGCTACAGATCTCTTCAGAAAATCACTACCTATCTCGGTATTTAAGAAGCATGTCTATGACATTGGAATACGTCATCAGCGAGATCTATAAGCTTGATCATTCAAGGGAGAGCTTGCGTGGTTGCACTCTTTTTATCCTTCTATGGTTTTTCCCAATGGGTTTTCCTAGAAAGGTTTTTAACGAGGCAACAGAAGATACGACGTAATAGACATAGTGACACTGGTCTCCAAGGGGAATATTGCAAAAGTCAAATGTTGCAGATAACATTTGCGTGTACGATTAATTTGTGGACCCCATTGTCACTATGCATGCACAATAACTTACTTTTTACCGCCTATATAAAGAACGTCGAAAACATTAATAACACAATCTCTGTTTTGCTTTTTCTCTCAGTATCCCGATTTCTAAGGATATAAATCTTTCTCTTATTCTTAAAAATTTCTTCACCATAAATAAATAATTTATTTTATACAATTTTGGATTTTTCAAACCAGCTTTTGATTTTGAAGAAAACGTACATTTTTTCATAACACAGTACAATATGATATATTGTTCAGCATATAAATTATTGCATAATTCAATAAAAGTAATAAATGTTTTATGTAGAATTCATTAATCTAGAAACATAAAAATAAAACAAGCATGAAATGACTTAATCCACACCTCTCACATTTAGAAGAGATCCAAGAGTACTATTGTGAAATTGCCTACTTTCTCTGCATTCGCTATCCTCTCAGGAAAGCCATTATCTAATTTCACTTCTACCTTTAGCTTAGCCTCACCATTTGTGTCGGATCTAATTAAAACAATTTATTAGCGAACATTTGTACCCCTAATCCTAAGCCAATCGAGCTAATACCCCATAACGAGTATAAGCAACTCGGTATGTTCTTTTAATGTGACCCTATACATTAATGAGCGTTACATCACGGGCATGAACGATCATTATTGTTGAGCAGAGCAGTCTTCGTAAATTTTATCGCATTGGAAACAGTTGTTCTGTTGGTGATGGCATAAATGGAATCATTAACCGCTGGAGATGGAGTCTCCGTGAGAGAAGTTCTTATTTTTCACATTATAGCCTCTATATGAACTAGAGTGATTGATAATGAAGAAATTCCATTTTCTTATCTATGTACATTGTTTTTATTTTAAACAAAGGGTAGAATGCGATTTAGATTAATCAAATGTTTAGTTTATCACATCTTTAGAAAAATGTTTAGATTGAAAAAGAATATGGTGTAGATATCTTTTGCCTAATTTTTTTATTCTTTTGGGCTTCGGAAACATGCTTACTAACTAGAAAGACCATTACATGGTTTATTTTTTTCAAACAACTAGATATATGCTGTCGGCATTTTAGAACTCGTATTTTATTATTTTGTTTGATGCCATGATTTAATAGATATAATTTGTAGCTAGTCGAAGGTAATATGAATTAACCAAAATTTAACCATAATTGAGAATGACTCAGCGAGATTACGAGATTAAGAGACGTATTCTTAGTTTTGTACTTGGTATACAAAATGTTCAACTCTTTGTAGTTTTCTCAGTGGCCATTTTGTGGTTGAAAAGAAACATTTGCATGCTCCGGTTCCATGTTATTTCCATGTGTTAGAAGAATTTTCGAAATAAAGCTTTAACCCACTTCTCATAAGAATATATAACATATTCTCAACATTTTCATAACTAATTAAAAAAAAATTGAAAAATGTGTAAGTGAAATCAATATGCATGTGAGTAATATAAATGCATGTAATCATAATTTACATGAATCCAAAGATTTTTGAACATCCATCTTAATCACATAATACAATTAAAAGGAGGGTTGGCGGAAAACCTCTATTCATCGTAGTGGTGAGTTATTCTTTAACCATATTTTAATGGAAGAGGAATGCTCCATTTTTAGGTAGGAGTTTAGGGAGAGGCACTAGATACAACTATACAGTCCTGTGCAGGCTAGACAGAGCAATGGCCAACTGCTCATGGTTTGAAAGATTCAACACTGCAAGGAGTGAGTATCTGCGTTATGAAGGATCTGACCACAAACCTTTAGTCTCTTATTTCACAAACCAGCAGAGAAGAGCAAAAGGATTATTCAGATTTGACCGAAGACTTACAGATAATGAAGAAGTACAAAAACTTATCTCAGAGACTTGGAACACAAGGGGAGAAGGGACAGTGGAGCAAAGGATAGCTAGCTGTAGAAGAGCCATAATCTCCTGGAATAAGGAAAAACAGAAAAACAGTCAGAAAGCCATCAACCAAATGCTAGAAGAACTAGAACAAGCCATGTCCTGCCACACTACAAAGGCTGGAAAACTCCAGTCAATCAATTCTGAGCTAGCTCTAGCCTACAAAGCAGAGGAGGATTACTGGAGACAAAGAAGCAGACAATTATGGCTAAGTTTGGGAGACAGGAATACTGGATACTTCCATGCCAGTACCAGAACAAGAAGAGTGATAAATAACATCATAGTTATCGAAGACAGTGAGGAAAAAAAAAGCTATGATAAGGATCAAATAGCAGAGACTATCAATAAATACTTTGATAACTTGTTTACCTCTCAACCAGAAGATAGGAAAGAAACGGTCCAAAAAGCCATCCATCCCAGGCTACAAATGCAATAGTGGTGAAAGAAACTTCAGCAAGGGAGATTCGTGATGCCCTATTCTCCATCCACAAAGACAAAGCCCCAGGGCCTGATGGCTTCTCAGCCGGTTTCTTCCAGGCAAATTGGGGATCAGTTGGAACTGCAATAGTGAAGGAGGTACACGAAATTTTCAAATCAGGAATCCTACCAAGGTCAATCAACAACACTCACATTAGACTGATTCCTAAGATAAAGAGTCCTAAAACAGTGGCAGACTACAGACCTATAGCACTATGTAATGTTTATTACAAAGTGTTCTCCAGGATCCTTACCAGAAGATTGCAGCCGGTTTTACAAGGGCTGGTTTCAGAAAACCAGTCGACTTTTGTCCAAGGCAGAGCCATTTCAGACAATATCTTGATCACCCACGAAGTCCTTCACTACCTCCAAACATCTGCAGCAACAAAAAGATGTTCCATGGCTGTTAAAACAGATATGAGTAAGGCGTATGATAAACTAGAATGAGATTTCATCAAAGCAATTCTGGAAAAACTAGGGTTCCATCAAGTTTGGGTCAACTGGATAATGCAATGCATAACTTCAGTGTCTTATTACTTCCTTCTAAATGGAACAACCAAGGGATATATTCTACCTTCTAGAGGAATTAGACAAGGAGATCCCCTATCACCCTATATCGTCATACTATGCTCTGAAGTTTTGTCTGGGTTATGTAAACTAGCTCAGGAGAAAGGGAAGTTAACAGCCCTCAGAGTTGCAAAACAAAGTCCTTAGATCAACCATCTCCTATTTGCAGACGATACTATGTTTTTCTGCAAAACAAACAAAACTAGTATAAAGACTCTGATAGGAATACTCAAGCAATATGAAGTAGCATCAAGGCAAAAGATAAACTGCCAGAAATCAGCGATTACTTTTTCTTCTAAAGCCCCCACAAGAACTTAAAGATAGGATAGCCCTAGGAATCCCAAAAGAAGGAGGTCTTGGTAAGTACCTGGGACTACCGGAGCACTTTGGCAAGAAAAAGAAGGATATGTTCAACATGATAGTGGACCGAATCAAACAACGCGCCATCAGCTGGTCAACCAAGTTCCTCTCCTCAGCAGGCAAGATGATTATGCTTCAATCAGTTCTATCTGCAATGCCAACATATGCTATGACATGCTTCAAGCTCCCAATGAGTCTCTGCAAACGCATACAATCTACATTAACAAGATTCTGGTGGGATAAAAATGATGGAACAAAAAAGATGTGTTGGGTGACATGGGATAAACTAACCATGAGTAAGAAGGCATGGGGTTGGGCTTTAGGGATATACAAAGCTTCAATGATGCTCTCCTGGCCAAATTGAGCTGGCGGATTCTCCAAAACCCAAACTGTCTACTTGCAAAGATCCTTATGGGAACATACTGCGCAACAACACCGTTTCTAGAGGTCCAACAACCAAGGTCTGCATCACATGGCTGGAGAAGCATCTTGATAGGCACGGACCTCTTAAAGTAGAGGCTAGGAAAAGTCATCGGAAATGGGAAAAACACCAAAGTCTGGCACGATCCCTGGCTCTCCCTAAGTACCCCAATGCAACCTATGGGACTTCCAAACAAATACACAAAGGATATATCAGTTTCAGACCTACTGCACCCTACTACAAGAGATTGGAATGTAGGAAAGATCAGAGAAAGCTTGCCAAATATGGAGGAAGCTATTATGAACCTAAAACCAAGCACAACGGATGCAGAGGACCGATTTGTCTGGCTGGGTAACGTCTCTAGAGAATACTCAGCAAAGTCGGGATACCACGTGGCAAGGAAAAGCAACTCATACCTGGTAAACCAACCGGACAATCCCAGTTTTGACTGGAATTCAGGAATTTGGAACATAAAAACATCTCACAAGGTAAAAGTATTCCTATGGAAGGCCATAAAAGAAGCATTACCGGTGGGATCCCAACTGGCATCCAGAGGACTCATGACATAGATTCAATGCATCCGATGCGGGGAACCAGAGACAGTAGATCACTTGCTAATTCATTGCCCTTTTGCACAAGAAGTTTGGAATATGGCGCCTTTCATAGATGAGATATCCCCGACACTTGTTCTGAACTTCCAATCCCTTCTCCTCCAAGCAAACAAGAAGATATGTCTCCCCCCAACAGGAATCAGCGAAGGACCATTACTCCCCTGGATCGCTTGGTCTCTCTGGATAACACGAAATCAAAGAATTTTCCAGAACCGAACCTTCACAACGACGGAGACTATCACCAAGGCAATCCGCGATGCGAGAGATTGGGGCTTGGCACAACCCAGATCAAATCAACCCCGAAATCAGACATGTCTTCCCCAACAGATCGACGAGAAATAAGTGTCCTCTCAGTTGCGGCTTGGAAGACGGATCGACACATCTCTGGGCTGGGATGGATCATCAAAGACAAGCAGAATAGAATCAGGGATCAAGGCTCCACGATTGAATACAGGATCAGCTCCACACTGATGGCGGAGGCAGTGGCTATGAGAGAGGCGTTGACACAAGCAGCTTCAAGGAATCTCACCAGATTCACGATGGCCTCGGACTCAAAACAACTGATCAATCTAGTCAATTCCAGCGCTCTCCACCTAGATATCTACGGAATTTTGCAAGATATCGCAAAAATCGCACTGGATCTCGAAATCTCTTTTTCGTTTATACCCAGAACACAAAATAAAGAAGCAGATCGTCTAGCTAAATCTATTTTATATGATGTAACAACAATTTGCGGTTTGACACCGGTTTAATGAGAAAACCAAATTTCGATCAAAAAAAAAAAGGTAGGAGTTTAGGTTTCTCTCCCCTTACCAATAAAATTTTTAATAGGTGGAGAGAGGATATAATTTCTCATTAAGGTTTCTTTCAAATAAATCTCAACCATGGACCATCTATCAAATAGAGATGAATACATGTGTGACAAGTGTGAAACACTGATCCATAAAAGATGCATGTATGCCAAGTGATAAATAATAACTTTTAATACATGTCATTTGTCTATTATATTTTATACTTGTTCATTATGATTTTTAATAAGAAATAAACTTCTTAATTTCCATTATAAATGGTCACCAAAATTATTAAGAAATAATAACTCCATTAAAAAAAATAGATGAACTATAATACAATATATTAAAAATAAAAAAAAATTTACAACATGTTCTTGTACCTCTTCACTGGTCAACAAAACTAGGCCTAAACCAGATAAAGTTTTATTCGCTAAAAAAATCCAAAATTTTAAAAATGGAAAATGTTAAATATTTTATGCTATGTAAAGTTGTTCATTTCTTAAAATGTCTCTTTATATACTTTTTAAATAATTGCTGACAAGTTGTGGTGTTGTTCAAATAAAATCTGTTGAAATTTAATATTTTTTTCCCTACTCTATTTACATTTACAGATAGATTTTTTCCATTATTGGTAATAATATCCAGAGATAGAGTTGGCACATAGTAGTAAAATGTATTGGCGAATCTATTTTTATAAATACGTAAACAACTCCAAATATGGATTATTTCAATATGGCTTTATCCAATAAAAAGGGATAAAATTTGGTAAAGTTAACATAACAATTTAGGGGCTTCTGTTTCCAAAAACATTCATTTTTGGATAATAGTTGTGTTACATTACATATTAGAAGTGGTTCGTTACATAATCAAAGGAAGAGATAAAGAAGAACATAGCCACAAAAATGTCGAGCCACAACGCACCACATCCACCGAGACCTTTGACGAAGCAACACTCGTGGTCGCATGACGTGAACCGCAACGAGGCTTGGCTACGGAAGAAAAAGAAACAGCCATTGGATCTCCTTCGTCGTACCAAGAGCGTCACGAACGACGATCTCGAGGAACTTAAAGGTTGCATCGAACTTGGGTTTGGGTTTGAGCCAGATTCTTCTGATTTGTCCCCGAGGCTCTCGGATACCATCCCGGCTCTGGATTTTTATTGTGCCGTTCACAGACAATATAGCAACCATTTGTCTCGGACATCGTCATTCGCGTCCGAACGTGACATTAGCGACTCGAGCACCACGACGATCGTTGACAAAGGTATGTGTGAATTAGAGTTTTGGAATCAGTTTTTTTTTGTTGGTTTTTGATTTGACTGTAGAGGATCAATTTGAGAAAGGTGATGATCGGAAGACGATGAAGCAGAAGCTGAAGCAATGGGCTCAGGTGGTCGGGTTTTCAGTGCGGAAAGTCAATAAGAAACCAAATTGATGTTCTTCAAAGAATGGCATTTTTGTAATGTAATGTGGTTTGGTAAATTGATGATTTGACTGTTAGTTAGTGAGGTTTGTAAAGTAACCTAGTGCATAAGTTACTGTCTTGTCAAAGTAAATGGGAACCAAAACTAACACCATCGATTGTTGTTATGGTTTTTTGGTTTGGCTCCATTTTCCTGATGAGTGGGACAGTGTATCTTTGGTTAATTCATATTCATTCTATGAAATAGTTTACAATTTCATTATATATGTATATCGTTTTGTTTATGCACAGTTTTTCTTTTTCGACATTGTTTTTTGTTATAAAATAATATTTTTTTCCTTTTTCCTTTTGACATTGTTACCATGGTTATATCATTTTTAAAAAACTCATTTCATCAAATACAACCAAACACATCATTTCATGACATTGTGACGCTAGTGTACGCAATGTCCTGGGGGAAAGGAAAACAATTAATCACATCTTTTTTAAAGTCCTCCCGCTATATAAACTTGAGCTCTTTGAACAAAAGGTGATTTAATTTAGGAAATTTAACTTAAACGGCACATAAATTAGGTAATATTACTAGAAATATATAAAACTTTTTTTTATTACTGATTTATTTTAAATGTCCAGCATGTCCTTGTAATTACGTTCTTACAAAAAAATCTAATTACAAGAATGCCATTACTTTTGAGTGCTAAGTCAGATAAAATCCGGCGCCACATAGGAAATCGCTGACGTGTATTAATGAACTCAGCCGTAAAGCATTACGGCGGTATTGACGGCTGAGTTACATATACGATGTGGCTGACTTAAAAAAATCGGCTGATTTACATATACAAATAAGGCAAACGATACGACTGAGTTACAAAACGTGGCTAATTTAAGATCTTCTAGCTGACTTAAGATTTATGTGACGGCTGAGTTTACAAAAATCTGCCTAATTTATGAGGTAATAGCTAACTTACGTACATATATGACGGCTGATTTGTACATCGACTGGTTGAGATATGTTTCTCACGATGATGGAATGATCATCGACTGGCTGTGTTACTAAACGGACAGCTTACCTATGAAAGGTAGTTACGGCTGATTTAAGTATAATAAGCGTAAATCAGCCATGTTTAGCTTGATTAATAGTAAACTCAGCCTTATTACGTCTGATTTATTAGCGAAAGATTAATTACTACAATAGCATTCATTTGACGGCTGATTTATTTGACGATACAGCTGACATAATATTTTTCATCTGATTTACGCCCTTTTATGGCCTCTTTTCGAACCCGATTTTTGTTGTTTTTATTACTGAAATAGTATTCACGTTGCAACTGACTTACATTTGCATTTGATGACTGATTTAGTTAGGCTGATTTACGTTTTCGTTTTGTGGCTCACTAGCCATATAAGCAAAAAATTAATGACATCAAATATGATTTTCCATGTCATCAGCTCCTATTTTCCATGTCATTTTCCATGTCATTGTTAGATTTTTATGTTGTGACGCCGTGTGTTCTTCTTCTTCATCTATTTACCTTCTTTATCATCTGATACCCAGAAACTTAGTCGTCACCCTCTTTATCTATTTTCCTTCCTCATTATTTTTTTTTCATTGATCTTTGTTCGAGATCTTAGAGATCCGGTAATTATTGTTTCCGGTAATTGGGTCAAGAAAAATAGATACGTATTCAACACCGACGGTAGAGGGTGTAGAGTTCTGTATTTAAATGATGAAACAACACACAACGAACTTGCGAAGTCGGTACTCGATGATTACGGATTGAACGAGTCGAGCCATCAGATTCAGCTGAGCTACATGTTCTCGAATAAAACTTTGAAAACAATGGCGCACGATACTCCACCAGTTTACGTCTCCAATACTCGACGGTTGATAGGTTTTCTAAGCCTAAGGAAATTCGAGCAGCTACGTCTCTGTGTAGAGATTACGGAGAAAAAGGAGAGCGAAATTAGTCGGAATGACGAAGTGAGAGAGAAGAAGAAAAAGTTATTCAGTTATGGCTCAAAAGTAGAATCTACATACGAAGATTACGGTGGTTTCAGTAATGATAATTGTCCTGGTGTTGAAACAAAATACGAAGATAAACGCGATGATGAAGACATAGATTACGTAAGTAAAATGGAAGGTGAAGAATACGAAGTAGGGGAACAAGACGAAGATGATGAATTTGAAAGCCGATTTGATATGTTCGATGACTCGGATGGTGTTTTATCTGAAGATGATAACTTCAATTCATACGGTGAGTCTCCAACACAAGACGAAGATTCACCGATGCTACCTCCTAAGAAGAGAGCTCATAACATGTCGGTGAGCGGATCGGAAAAGAATCCAGAGGTTCTAAGGTTGGAGATGTCTTCGCTAAACCTCGTGGTAGGGCAACGATATGAGAGTAAAACCGATTAAGAGAAACGACTGAAACTTCTTACGGTGAGAGATCAATTTGATTTTGATGTACACATATCCAATTCGGACACACTCATTGTTAAGTGTTGGGTTCATGGATGTCTCTGGAGAGTTCGTGCTTCTACACAATGGGAATTACCGGCATTTTATGTTCATATTTACGATTCGGAGCATACATGTTCTGTAACTGAGCGTTCTAATCGATCTCGACAAGAAACACCAGATATTTTAGGCAGTTGTACAGGGATTATCTCGGCGACATTGGTCCGTCAGTTCGATCTAAGAGTGTCGGAATAACTATCAATAAGCATTTTGGTGTAAAGGTAATTACTAGTACGTTGCAAGTGACTTATTTGTATAGTACAAGTGATTTTTTAGTACGTTTTGGCTGACTTATTTGTATATTACAGCTGATTTATTAGTACGTTGCGACTGACTTCTATTTCAGCTAATTTATTGGTATGTTGCGGCTGACATATTTGTTTATTACAGCTGATTCACTTGTACTTTACGTTTTCCGTGTGGACAGATGAATTATTGGAAATCACATAGGACGCTAAAATTTGCAATGGAAATCGATATGGGAACTCCTGAGAGTGGGTTTAAAGACTTGCCTCCTTACCTATATATGATAAGAAGGGCAAATCAGGGTACGGTTACGCGTCTTCAAATTGATGAGTTTGGAAGATTCATGTATGTGTTCCTTGCGTTTGGTGCGAGCATAAATGGTTTTCCTTTCATGCGCAAAGTTTTCATTGTCGACGGTAACTTCTCACAGCAATAGCTTAGGATGGTAACTTTCAGATTTTCCCAATAGCATTCGGTGTGGTTGACACTGAAAATGATGATTCATGGCACTGGTTTTTTACACAACTAAAAATTTTGATTCCTAACGATGAGGCTTTTGCGATTATCTTGGACATGCATAATTCGATAGGAAAAGCAATTGGAAATGTGTTTCCATTGGCTTTTCGTGGAATTTGCACTTATCATTTATATAAGAATATTTTGCAACGGTACAAAGGAAAAGACGTCTTTCGTCTGGTGAAGAAACCGGCAAAATGTTTTAGGGTTTCTGACTTTACTACGATGTTCAAGGAGATTAAAGCGATTAATCCTGAACTTCATGGCTACCTCCAAAGAGCTGATGTCCGACTGTGGGCGCGTGTTCATTTCCCGGGCCAAAGGTACAATTTGATGACTACGAACATAGCGGAATCAATGAACAGAGCACTATCAAATGCTAGAAGTCTTCACATTGTTCGACTATTAGAATCGATACGGGTCATGATGACCAGATGGTTTGAAGAACGAAGAGAGGAAGCAAAATCGCAGCTAACCACGCTTTTGCGTGGTGTCGAGAAACTACTACATGTAAGTCAGCCATTGCAGTTCATAAGTTAGTCGTTATTGTTCCATAATCCAGCCTTTATGATAAGCCAGCCATAATGTTTTTTAATTTTTTATGTATTATAAATAGGACCGTGTCATTGCCGCCAGACTTATGTCAATACAAAGGATTGATCCGTATCACAGAGAAGTTACATATGGATCGTCTTTGCATATTGTGAATTTGGAAACGAGAAAATGCACATGTCGGCGTTTCGAACACAAGAAATTACCATGCGTGCATGCAATCCCAGCTGCCGAGGACAGGAAAATTTGTCGTATATCCTTGTGCAGTCCTTACTACAATAGCAGTTATTTGGTAAACGCATACGCTGAGTCGATCATGCCAATAGATTCAGCGCTCCAAGTTCCAAATAACGTTGCTAACCAACCGTGCTTGCCCCTGCTTGTTTGTCAACAACCAGGAAGGCCTAAGAAAAGTAGGATGAAATCGGCTTTAGAAGTTGTCCTTGAGAACAAACGTCCTAGGAAACGACACACATGTTCTCGTTGTAAAAAGTCTGGGCATAATGCAAAAACTTGTCTAATTTAAATGTGTTGTTTGGATATGTATGGATTTGTGTTTTTGTTAATGCGATAAATCAGCTGTAAAGATTGAATTATTGTCAACAAACGAGGAACTTATTATATCCATACGAAATATAAATCAGCCGTAAAGATTAAATCAGCCGTAAAAATTTATTATAAATTAGCCATAAAGAATAAATCAGCCGTAAAAATTTGTCGTATATCCTTGTGCAGTCCTAACATTTAAAAAAGATTAGAGTTCCCAAAAGATTAATCATTACTCCTAGTATAGGGAGCCATATAACTGTC
The DNA here is from genome assembly GCA_964056655.1 of Arabis hirsuta. Taxonomy (NCBI): domain Eukaryota; kingdom Viridiplantae; phylum Streptophyta; class Magnoliopsida; order Brassicales; family Brassicaceae; genus Arabis; species Arabis hirsuta. The sequence continues at coordinate 11,905,837 of OZ053301.1, read as the reverse complement.
AGTATAGCGTTTCGAGAGTACAAATCATTACTCCTAGTATAGGGAGCCATATAACTGTCAGTATAGCGTCTCGAGAGTACGAATCATTACTCCTAGTATAGGGAGCCATATAACTGTTAGTATAGCGTCTCGAGAGTATGAATCATTACTCCTAGTATAGGGAGCCATATAACTGTCAGTATAGCGTCTCGAGAGTACGAAACATCGCGAGATAAAATTGAATAAATTATGTTTTTTTTGGCTGAGTTATATACACGACAGGGCTGTGGTATGTCTTAGTTAGGGCTGATTTGTGTTTTTGTTACAGCGATAAATCAGCCGTAAAGTAAGATTGAATTATTGTCAATAAACGACTGACTTATTGAATTATTGTCAATAAATGACTGACTTGTTATTACAATACAACTGATTGTCAATAAACGACTGAGTTATGATTATAATACGGCTGAGTTATGTAGACTTCACGGCTGGCCTATAGGTGCTACACGGCGGACTTATAATATATTTAATACACGGCTGACTTATCTAATGCGTGTCATAAGTGAAGTCATGAACGAAGTTTCGGCTAAGTTATATCAAATGTTAGGTTGAGTTATTACGAAGAATTTATATTCAAACGAAGGTAGCTTTAATTGATAAGCATTAGAGTACTAAAAACATAAGCATTAGATAAACATAAGCATTAGATAAACATATATCCCTATTTTGCATGAAACTTCATCCAATCAAGTTCTTGAACGCTGGCGTTGGCCATCTTTTCTTCGTCTTCAACGAGTTCTGCTGCAAGTTTGTCCAACTCAGCAAAGAAGTCAACCTTTTCCTTCCCGATAAATTCTTCAAGCAAATCCATTTTCGCAGAAATAGATTTCACTTCCACCAAAGCATCATGCAATTCAGCTTTTGATTTCATATGTTCCTTGAGCGAGAAGATCAACGTCTTGTAATGGTCCTCGGTTCCCTTCTGGCCTTTTTAACAACATTTGGTCCATGTTCATCCTCCATTGGACGCTTCATCATCTTCTTTGATTCTGCCATTGATGCTGCATGTATATCAAAAATAAGATGTTAATATATAATGTAAACATATAAACAAATCAAGTTGCAAAAACATGAATTACATATACTTGGAGAACAAGGAAAAACTAACTTGTATTTGAGATTGCAAAAGGATAAAACAAGTTCAACGTTAATAAAAACGAATGTTCGGTTACTGAGTGTTCACTTGGTATTTATAGAAAAAACGAAATTGTTCGGTTACTGAAACTGTTCGGTTACTAAGTAGTTGCTAAAAATACTATAAAAAATACATATATTCACACGCCATATTTATTCAATTAAATTGTAAATTTAAAAAAGTATAATTTGAGGTTAACTTCACGGCTGACCTATAGTTACTACACGGCTGACTTATAGTAAATTCAAATTATCGCATGCGTAAATTGTCTGACTTACCAGTGACGAAATCGTGGAAAGTCGGAGTTATTGGAAGGAAAAAGCTGACTTAAATTTAATACACGGCTGACTTATATTTACTACACGGCTGAATTATATTTAACAGAAGGCTGACTTATCTCATGCGTGTCAAAAGTGAAGTCATAAACGAAGAAACAAAGCATTAGAGTACTAAAAATACATAACTGATCTGAATTACATTATAAAGGAAGAAGCAGTTGTTTATATTACAACACCCAAAGCCTAGTGTCCGGCCAATATATAGTCGGCTTAAATTACATTCAAAAACCAAAATTATCAGGGCCAAACTCTTCAAACATATCGACCAAATTCGTCCAAACTATAGTGTTTATCCAATCTGGCTTCTCGCCACCATGCGCCAATATCCTCCTTAACATGCGCATTTGAGTTCGATATAGCGTTCTAGCCACCAGATTAAAATGTGTCCAAATCGTCAAAGTGTGTCTCGGTTCCCATCTGTATTTCCGCTACAAAAAAAGAGAGAAATATTATTGTTGTTGATAAAATGATCGGGAGAGAAAGATATTAGTGTTGGCTTACAACGAGTTTAAGAAACCATCGTTCCTTAAAATAATTGGGAAGTCGGCCACTCATGAACCCAGCCTTCTCGAAGAATCTCCGGGATCGCCTTCGAGAGCTCGTGTAAAAATTTGAACCACGTGATGGTTGTTTTATCAATAATACCAATACCAGGGTTTAGAACGGGGAGGTGATCCCGATAAGCAGAGTATAATATGGCATCGACACTGCTGATTAACTTGAAACTACAGTGTGGGACAACCGACATGTCGAAAAAGAATATGAAACAGATAAATTTATGAGAAGGGAGAAAACAGTGTTGGATAAAATGTGATGGGAGAGACAAGGTTTACGAGAAGGTAGATATATACTGATATATAGAAATATGAAACATCGCGAGATAAAATTGAATAAATTATGTTTTTTTTCGAAATACGAAACGTCGCGAGATAAATTACACGTTGCGGCTGACTTATATGCACTTAACGTCGCGAGATAAAATTGAATAAATTACACGTTTCGGCTGACTTATATGCACCTAATGGCTGACTTATGGCATGGTTTGGGAATGTCATAAATTCGGGTTTAGGGTTTATGTATCGAGTTCTTTAAAGTGACCACTCGCAAATTCAAAAAGAACATATATCTTAACAATTAGATACCATTCAAATAGTCTAGGTTTAGGTTATAAGAGCTTCAACGTAACTTTGTAAAGTACTGAGTTATATACACACGATGTTAGGGTATGTTTAGATAGTTGTAAAAGAACTGTTGGGGTCGAATATCCCCCTGGAGAACGACAATCATAAAATAGCCGAGGAGATGACATCGGTACCACTCGTTCTGAAGACTAAACAAGCTAATATTCGGTCACATGTTAGATAATTAAGTCAGTTATCACTCAAAAGAAGTTTGACGTCATTTGGATCAACGGTGAAGAAGTTATATCAATTACCGTGGAGACATGTCAATATGGCCGAAGTAACTTCGGCTTGTCCGAACCTGCAATGCCGAAATGGAGAAGTCGTATATCGATATCGCACACCGATGTCGGGACATCGCGTACCGATGTCGTGAAGTCGCGTATAGATGTCGTGACATCGCGTACCGATGTCGTGACGTCGCCTACCGATGTCGCGACGTCGCGTACCGATGTCGCGAAGTCGCATACCGATGTCGCGACGTCACGTACCGATGTCGCGACGTCGTGTACCGATGCCGTCGTGACGTCGTGTACCGATGTCGAGGCATCATGTACCAATGTAGAGGCGTCTCGTACGTGCTGATGTTGAGTTCCGTACTTACCGGGTCGATATAGCGACGATGTCGAGACGATGCCATGGAGCCGATATCGATCGACTCGTACTGAACGACAAAGCCCATGAAGCCGTATCATTGGACCAAAAGACAAAGCCCACGAATAAGCAACCGACCCAACCGACAATAGGTTAATATATATACTCATGTACATCCCTTGAGGAAGGGATCCGAAAATCAATTCACAAACACTTGTACGCTAAAGCTTTCTATACAGCAATAAAGTAATTTTCTTTACGTTTGCGCTGGTTTAACCCTAGAAATTCAGTTCCCTACAAAAGTTTTTACAAGTTTTGATTGTGCGGGTTGGGAGTCCCCACAATTTGGCGCCGTCTAAGGGGAATCACTTGAAATTTCTGACATGAAAAACCACCGCAGATCCGTTACGAAGGAGGATGTCTGGTGAAGAAACAAACTCTGCGGGTACTACCGGGGGAGGAGAGAAACAACAGTCAGCACCAATAACCGTAGACACGATGCCCGAAGCCATGACCCAGATCAAGGCGATGCTTGAAACGTTGGTGAAGAGGATAGAAGATCACGATAAGCAACACGCAACTGCCAACGCCCGACTAGAAACCCTAACGGCTTCCAACCGAAACAAAGCTGGAGGGTCGGGCCAAGATCGACCGAGGAGACAGTTTACAGTACGAACAATCCCTCTCGAATTTACAACACCGCAGAGGACACGAACGGGGATACCTCCGACAAGCACTACAACCGCAACCGGTGAGCAGAACCCGGAGGTTGAAAGAGCGGGCACCCGGAACGAAACCGAACCAGAAACTGTGATAGATCTGGATGTGGAAAATCCAGCACGAGATCGTAACACCGACAATACGGAGCATGTGGACCCAGCAGCGATAGCCCCGACCCGCAACGAGCAACAAAAATTTGAGGATGAAATTGAGGAAGAAGAGGGTCGTCTTTTGGCGCAACAAACCCTGTTAAAGAATGAGCGAAGAGCCGCGATCCGGTCCCAGAGAGAAGAGATGGCCGCACTTCGAGCGGAGATGGATCGAACAGCTGCAAACTTAAAAGTTGTTCAATCGCAGATGCATAGAGCAATTAGCAAGGCACCGGAAATCGACCGCGTTTTGGAAGAGGCTCAAACTACTCCGTTCACCTCGCGTATCACAGGAGTGAAAATTACAGATCCTTGCAAGATTAAGGTCCCGATCTACGAAGGGAATAGTGATCCTAAAGACCACATAACGTCATTCGCAATTGCGATGGGTCGCGCTAACTTCCGGGAAGGCGAGAGAGATGCAGGAAAGTGCCTTTTGTTCGTTGAACACCTGAAGGGGCCTGACCGGTCAGCTGACTTGATCGGAATTCTATTGACAATTTTGGTCAGCTGACCGTAGCATTCCTGAAACACTACTCCATATTCATAAATCCCGGAGTTTCTGATGCGAACTTATGGACGATGTCACAGGGGCAGAATGAGACGCTTCGGAGTTTTATCGGTAGATTTAAAACAGTTATGTCTAAAGTAGAGCACGTTAGCGACAAAGCCGCTCTGCTCGCTCTGAGAAAAGCACTTTGGTACACTTCGGATTTTAAAAAAGAGATGACCATGAACACCCCCTCAACAATAGAAGATGCTTTGCACCGGGCTTCCGGATTCATTAATCAGGAGGAGGAGGCTACGCTATGAGCTGAGAGGCACAGAAAAACAAAGCAAACGAATCAGCAACCGCAAGCTCAACAGCATCAGAATACCAAGAGGGGCAATCACACTCTCGGTTTCGTCCAGCACGAAGTAGGATTCAAGGGAGCACACAATTTCCAAGTGGAATCCGCTGGGCGAGGTCAAGGACAAGGTCAGGTACGTGGCCGTGGCCGGGGCCCCATGGAATACGTGGGTAAGGAAAGAGAGCAGTTACGATGAAACGGCATATTGTGACCATCATCATGTCTTTGGGCACTCAACCGCGAATTGCCGGGTTTTGCGTTTAAAACTTGCTGCAAAACTTGCAGCAGGAGAGCTTGGAGGAAACGTTAGCATTGACGATTTTTCTATGGATGTTAACAAGGATGAGACAAGAGAGTGAAGCCCCGCCTCCAGAACCGCGAAGGCGCATCAACATGATTATGGGCGGATCGCATTACTGCGCGGACACCATTTCCTCCATCAAAGCTTTCGAAAGGCGAGCTGACATTAGTGTAAATCTCCAGATCCCGTCCACTTTTCCCAACGATATCATTACCTTCGAGGAGAATGAAACTGTTGGGATTGATAAGCCTCACGATGATCCTCTCGTGGTCGAAATAGTCGTGGCCAACTGTGACGTAGCCCGGGTGCTGATTGACACCGGAAGTACGATTGACATAATATTCAGGGAAACACTGAAGCGAATGGACATCGACTTAGCTGCGGTCGAACCGTTCCCGAAATCAGTAACAAATTTTTTTGGAGAAATGACGATGACAATGGGACTGATCACGCTACCTGTTCAGGCCGGAGGAGTAACAAAAAAACGTTGAATTCTCTGTCTCTGATTATCCTGCTATCTATAATATGGTATTGGGGACCCCTTGGCTGAATTCGATGAGGGCAGTTGCGTCGACCTATCATCTTTGCATCAAGTTCCCGACGCCGAGCGGGGTGAAAACCATTTGGGGGAGTCAGAAGGAATCCCGAATGTGCTTTCTGACAGAGCATAAACTCAGGAAACCAGTTACAGACCAAGTGTCAGAGCGGAAAAAGATGAAGACATATAGAGAGCCGGTGAAATGGCTCAGCAAGCTCTTACAGCAATTACAGATAACGGAGGGTCGCGCGAAAGAAAATAGACCGATTTGTGACCCCGTTATCTCGGTCTGCATAGATGACGAACATCCAGAGCGATGCGTGGAGATCGGTTCTACACTAAGCGAAGGTATTAAAAAGGAACTTGTCTCGTGTCTTAAGGAGAATGTCAGTACTTTTGCGTGGACTGCCGAAGATATGCCAGGTATCGATATCAGTGTGGCAAGCCACGAGTTGAACGTTGATCCGAGCTTCAAACCAGTCAAGCAGAAAAGGAGAAAGCTCGGACTGGAAAGGGCGAAAGCGGTCAATGACGAAGTAGAAAGGCTTCTTAGGGTTGGCTCGATCAGAGAAGTCAAGTATCCAGATTGGTTGGCAAATCCCGTCGTAGTTAAGAAAAAGAACGGAAAATGGCGCGTTTGCGTGGACTTCACGGATCTGAACAAGGCATGCCCAAAGGACAGTTTTCCTTTGCCTCATATTGATCGCCTGGTTGAAACAACAGCGGGCAATGAGCTATTATCGTTCATGGACGCCTTTTCGGGATACAATCAAATCCTTATGAACACGGAAGATCAAGATAAGACAGCGTTCATCACGGACAGAGGAATTTACTGTTACAAAGTAATGCCATTTGGGCTAAAAAATGCGGGATCCACCTATCAACGCCTAGTCAACAAGATGTTCGCTAACCAGCTGGGAAAAACGATGGAGGTGTATATTGATGATATGTTGGTGAAGTCGTTGAGCAAACAGGACCACGTCGAGCATCTACGGGAATGTTTTGAGTGGTTGAACTCGCACAATATGAAATTGAACCCGACGAAATATAGATTTGCGGTAACATTTGGGGAGTTCCTAGGTTACTTAGTCACTCATCGTGGCATTAAGGCAAATCCAAATCAAATCGATGCACTCAAGAATATGGCTTCTCCGAAAACTAAACGAGAGGTGCAGCGGTTGACCGGAAGAGTTGCAGCGCTTAACCGTTTCATTTCACGCTCAACCGATAGGTGTTTGCCGTTTTATGATACTTTAAGGGGTAAGAAGGACTTCAATTGGAACGAGAAGTGCGAGTCAGCATTCTAGGAATTAAAGGAGTATTTGGCGAGTCCACCAATACTTGCAAAACCAGTGGATGGCGAGCCACTTTTTCTGTACATTGCGGCCTCTCTAGAGGCCATTAGCGGAGTGCTTGTTCGAGAAGAAATGGGAGAGCAGAAGCCAGTTTTTTATGTCAGCAAGAGTCTAGTTGCCGCTGAGATAAGGTACCCGCTAATGGAGAAGTTAGCGTTAGCCGTGGTCATGTGCGTCAGAAAATTGAGACCGTACTTCTAGTCGCACCCGATCGTAATTCTCAGCACTTTTCCCTTGCGGTCTGTCCTGCATAGTCCGAGCCAATCGGGAAGACTGGCGAAGTGGGCCGTCAAACTTAGTGAGTACGATATTGAATACCGAGGCCGAAATTGCAAGAAGTCTCAAGTTTTAGTGGATTTCTTATTGAGACTTCAGACGAGGGTCCTGAAGAAGACGAACCAAAGCCGAATTGGAAGCTTCACGTCGACGGATCATCATCAAAAAACAGCTCAGGAGTGGGAATAAGAATGGCATCTCCGACAGGGGAGCTCCTAGAGCAGTCTTTTCGTTTAGGTTTTCATGCGTCAAATAACGAAGCTGAATATGAAGCTGAATATGAAGCCCTTATTGCTGGAATGAGGTTAGCCTTGGGATTGAAGATCGAAAACGTGCACGCGTTTTGTGATTCCCAGCTTGTCGTAAACTAGTTCAGCGGCGAATACGCGGTAAAAGAGGATCGCATGGGGTTATATTCCCAGCCTGACGCGCGTCCCTCGGGGCGAAAACACTTCAGCTAATGCGTTAGCAGTCCTCGCTTCGACGTCGGATCCAGATTTAAAACGGATCATACCTGTTGAGTTCATCGAGCATCCAGCATCAGGGCAACCGAGACTGTGCACATAGTAACTCGGTCTCAAACCGCCAAATATACAAAGGGACGCACAAAGAAAGTTTTAACAAAGACGACATCGACTTCGGATCTGCGATGCGAAGTCGTGACGTCGGGACAGGCCGGATCAGATGTCGGCAAAACTGGCATGCCCACTTCGGCGCGGACTGCGAAGTCGACATGATCCGGGATCAACATCGGTAGCGCATCCACTTCGGCGCCAGAATGCTCCTCTACTTCGGAACCAGGAGTGAGTCCGGGTTTACCTGGATCCGAAGTCACTGTCCACGGTGGTCCGGGCCCGGGACAAGAAGATGCAGTTATGACGGCAGCCGAGAATGATCCGACTTACGATCCACACGGTAATCATAATTTTTTCCCGATGCAGGAACATAATAATCTTCAGGGTGATCCTGACGAGTGTCCCGAGCCGACCGCTGACAAAGAAGAGAATTTGGAGGCCCACGACGATGTAGCCAACCCGGAATACGGCTGCGACAAACCGTGGCTTGGTGACATTCGCGGTTACATCTACGATGGAAAACGACCTTGTGGTAAATGGGCAGCCCGCAAACTCAAAGCTCAGGTTGCCCGTTATGTTCTGTTAAATGGAGAAGTTTTTAAGTGGTGTTTCTCCGGGCCATTGCTCAAATGCGTAGAAGGCGAGACAGCTTGAAAGATCATGGAGGAAGTTCATAGCGGCTCTTGCGGAAACCATTCCGGTGGACGAACGTTGGCAATAAGGATCAAACGACATGGAAATTATTGGTCAACAATGATAAGGGATTGCGAAGTGTTCTCGGCTAAATGCGAGCAATCCCAACGTCATGCTCCAAAAATTCATCAACCTACGGAGATACTTTCATCAATCACCTCACCTTATCCATTTATGCGGTGGTCTATGGACATCGTTGGTCCGCTCTATCCGTCCCGGCAAAAACGTTTCATGCTGGTCTTAACCGACTACTTTTCTAAGTGGGTGAAGGCGGAGGCATACGCGTCCATTAAAGACGCCCAAGTAGAGGGTTTTGTGTGTGCAAAATATCATATGTCGTCATGGCGTGCCTTATGAGATTGTCACTGACAACGGGTCGCAGTTATCCTCAAATGGAAGATAAATGGGGCGTTCTGCGACAAATGGAAGATTAGGCTCAGTAAATCAACGCCGAGGTATCCTCAAGGAAACGGACAAGCCGAGGCAGCCAACAAATCGATCCTTAAAGGATTGAAAAAGCGGCTTCAGGCAAAGAAGGGGAGATGGGCAGACGAGTTGGAAGGATTTCTATGGTCACACCGCACCACTCAAGGATGAGCAATAGGAGAAATTCCCTTTGCATTAGTATACGGAACCGAATGCATCATCTGTAATTCCCGGGTGTGCGAAGAAGACTCGTGCCAGAGCAGGAAGTACTGAACCATCTTCTGATGCTCGATACATTGGTCCTTGTCAATGAGAAGCGTGATCAAGCCCTTATTCGAACTCAGAACTATCAAAACGCAGCGGCAAGGTACTATAACTCCAAGGTTAAAATTCGCAGATTCTAGGAAGGGGAATTGGTACTACGGGAAGTCTTTCAAAATACAGCGGAACTAAACGTTGGCAAGCTTGGTGCTAATTGGGAAGGACCTTACCAAGTCACCAAGATAGTCAAACCCGGAGTCTACAAATTAGCCAACATGGCTGGGGTTCTAGTCCCGCGTTCGTGGAACGCTCGACATTTGAAGAAATACTACAACTAAGTCATTTTTAAACGAACTATGAGGCGGCTTGATCCCTGCAAAAGGTACGTAGGCAGCCCGTCTTCGGATGGGTTTAGCTGCCCCCTTCCCTAAAAAGGGGGGGGAGTGGGGTAAGTATACTCGTATACTCCCGTCTCTCAACTAAGTTAAGACTTGAACATCCATCACGGATCAACCAAGTCAATGCTTGAACATCCATCACGGATCAACCAAGTCAATATTTGAACATCCGTAACGGATCAACCAAATCGAAACGAGACATTTAACTTTTTCGTTACTACTGGCCACAATAACGCATTAAGCGTGCAACGATCATTAACAGAGCAAGTTCGTTTTACGGAAACCAGCTTGTAAACCGAAAATGCTCGTCATAAACCCAACGTACAAAGCGTTGGTCATAATGTGATTGTAGCCGGAGCGGATATCATAGCATCCCCGTAAGCCGGGTTCAATCATTAAAAACAAACCCAACAGACGAAACGTTGGTCGAAATCAAAAATAAAGCCATCAAGGCACAAAGTCTACATAAATAAAAGCTATATAGATAATGAAGCACAGGAGAACTAAAGCACGAAACAAACACGGAGGCGAGGAAGAGATCTATGAGGCAGCGCCTCCATCGCCTCCATCATAATATTCGTATCCCTCGACCTCGGTTCCACCTCCGCGTGTATCAGATTCGGCACCATCTTCATCAGCACCGATTTCGACGACATTCCCATCGTCATAGCCATAACCTTCAGTGCCGTCTGGTTCGCCTTCAAACCCCGTTCCGGTATCCAGGACGCCACGCGGATCAAGCAAGCACACACCAGAAGGACCCTGATTGCGAGTCGAGTTTTACCTCTCAACTAACTACCTGCAAGTGCACAGCAATCACGGCTAGTATAGATAAGGGATCGAATCCACAAGGACTTCTTAACCACACTTCAAATTGTAATGAATAAAACTAAGCTAAAACAAGATATTTTTGTCGTTTTTGTGATTGAAAATAAAGTGAGCAAGCAACGAATGTAAATTGTAATGAAAATCAATAAAGGAAAGGCGTTAGGACTTAGGTATTTCGCAGAGAATCATGCAACAATAATGATTGATTGATTTTAGGGATTTAGGAATTATGAATTGTCTAGAACACAAAGCACTGATTTAAGGTTATCCCACTATCGTGATGTAACTAACCATCTACGTTTTAACACCCTAATAGACTCAATTGTCGCAGGTTATTACAAGGTGAAAACATGCAGTAAAGCTCAAGTTTGATAAAGTTCACCGCACTCCTTAACTAACCTTTCGAATTGTTAAGGCTTTTGGCTCATCGAATACTAGTTCAGGCAATATAACAAGCTTTTGGAAAGTATATCAACCTAAGATCAGATCGCTAAATGCGCGGTAAAGAAATCATGCATTAAGTATAAGTAAAGATGAAGACTCTATTGTACTCCCTAAACAATCATCAATCTATTATCGAATTATGAAACTCATTGAAAACCTAAAACCTAACAAACAAGACTACTCAGACATGATGCACGAAAAACCAGAGATAGATGATGAATTCATGATAAATAAACTTGAATTAAAGAGTAAGGGTAAGAGGAATCTTCTCTATATCGAGATACAAAGCGAATTTATCCACCGGATTGCTCTAGAATCCAAATCTAAAGAAGAACACCAAGAGAACTCGTGGTGGCTGCTACTGTATGATAAAGTACTCTATTGTTTCGTGGTGCATCATACCTAACAAAAGGCTAAAAACAAGTATATATAGGCCTAGGGTTTTCTAGGGTCTCCTTTTGGTCAAATTGGTCTTTTTACGTCAAAACCACCTAAATGTTGGTCGAGATTTCGGTCATGGATCACGACCGGTATTGGGCTCAAAATGCCTTTATTTGTGTCAACATTGGTCTGAAATATCGGTCCATGAAGTGGCCCGGTATTCTGACCGTTTCTGCACCTTCTTCGTTTCTGAGGCAGCTTGACGTATCTTCACTAAATTCAGTGTATCTTCCCGCTCACAGCTCCAATTGAGATGATTAAAACTTCATTATGAAGCTGACTCAAATATATATCTTCAAACCAACTTTCATCCAATTCCAAATCGATTCGATCCTCCGTTCACTGCTGAACTTCTGGCGTATACGTTCTGTCCAATTTGGTAGAATGTTGATTCTTGTGAATTCTTGGTTCTTGATGGTGTCTTTGGCTTATGAAAGTTGCTGTAACTTTATTTACACCTGTTTTGGCTCTTTTTGCCTTGATTTCCCTGTTAAGACTCTAAAACTTCAAATACGAGAAAAACTACCTTTAAAGGTATAAAACCGTAAATAAATGCATAGAAAACATAGTAAAATATATAGTAAAATAGGTAAAATATGGGACATATCAAATCCCCCAGACTTAAACCTTGCTTGTCCTCAAGCAAAATCCAAGTATAGAAAAGAGGTTTGAAAATAAATTGAACTTAGAAAAACCTTTTGAAAATAATGTTGATACTATTACCGTATGTGACATGATCGATCCTAGGGTATCTTCATCATACGCCATCCATAACCTTCGCAGCCTACTCCATGTTTTAATTACAATCCTGCAAAAATCTCAACTGCACTTCTTTTGACTCTCTACATTCATTAAGATATAGGCGAATTTCTCATCAAGGAAATCATTCGGGGTAAACGACGCTAGGATTCTGAAAAAGGCTAATATATATGGTGAGGTTAAAAGTGTTTAGGGTTACCATAGACTCCGGGTGCGAGATATTATGTAAAATCGCAAGAGAGAATGGACCTATTGATATCCACAATTTCCCAACCACTTTCTTCGCGTCTTTTTTCCCCAGACTTAGATCTTTCTCCGGGAATCACTTGAAATCTCTTCTACTCGTCTCTTCTTTTGTATCATGGCATTCTTTGGGTATTTTTGGCCTTGAGACATTTAGACAACCGTTTTCCCTTACTTTTATTTTCTATTATTTTATTATTATTATTATTTTTTTATTATTATATATATATATATTATATTATTTTTTTTCTCTTTTTTTTTTCAAAGGGGGAAAACGGTATCTCTTTGATACGAGTCAAGTATAGGCACGGAATATTACCATGTATTAGTCATCCAAATGAAACGGCCAAGCTCTTTGATAAAATCGTTCTTTGTATTCCACCATTCTTTACCAAATCATCGCACTTCTAGTAATTGGAAAATTGCGTCGATCCTTTTCTCTCCGACGTTTTTGCACATATCTGCAAGTATGAAACTAAAAAGAGAAGGCATGAGGTCTGAAAAGAGGTAAAGGGTTTTAGGTAGGGTACCAACTAAAAATGAGCTGACCATTCATGACAACAAAGAGTGGTAAAAGAGGATAAGATGTCATGAATGTGTGATTCGTTTCCCCGATCTAACTCCTTAATGAGAAATAATTAAAAATCAGGTTAGTGGTCGAATAAATAGAGTGAAAATCGGATTCATCAAAACTTTTGCGAGACGAATTATATGGGGCAAGTTCCAGTCATGAAGGTTTCTGAATCATCTATCCTGGACAAACCCTGTGACAATGGTTATTAGATCATAAAATACGCATAAATTCCTGAAAATATCATAGTTTAAAACATAGGTTTTTGACTCAATAAAAGACTCAAAGAAAATCATTAAAATGACTCAAAACATAAGAAAATAGAAAAATGTCATTAGTACGATAAATCCCCCCAGACTTAACTTACACCGTCCCTTGTGTAAAAAGTCACATAAGGGTGAGATAACTCAATAAAATGAAAATGAAAATAATAAAAGGATAGATAAAATCGATACACCTGGCTCAAAAGACGGGTGACATAGACTCTGGTGAATCCGGAACTATCACGTGAAAGTGATCTCCATCGTAATCGTAGTGGACGATCTCTGTCTCGTCTGAAGCGGTTGCCTGGACTAATGAGCGATGTCCGTTCTGGGCAGTGGCGGTCTCATCAAGGGCACGTGTGTTGGGATGACTAGAAACATCATCATCCACATCCTCATCATGCTCAAATGTATAGACGAGCGAAAAGCTACCAAACTCGTTGTTGCTTGTTGGGGCGGTTGTGCTTCTAGAGGAGCGCCTAAAGAGATGTGGGATTTATTTCTTGACTGCTTTTACAAGCTTAGAAATCATCTTACCTTGTCTAGAAACCGTAGCTTCAAGAGCAATTCTCTTCTCCTTTTCTTCCTCAAAGCTAGTGTGAAGCCATTCATCAAAACCGGCTTGTGTAGCGGCTGGAAATTGTTGCTCTTGGGGTGTCGTGTGAGATGTGTAAGGCTGGAAAATACCACCTCCATGTGGTCCTCTAGACCTCTCCTTTCGTGCCATCCGTGCCTTGGATTGATAGTAGAGCGAAATTCTAACAAGAGGACATCCGGGACAACGATAAAACCATGTGGAACGAGTGGGGTTAAAGTATGTCGTACCCTCACTCAAGGCTGGGATTTCCTTATGTGGGATTAGAATACACTTGTTCTCTTCTTCATATGGTGGAGTGAAAAGGTACCCAAAGTTTGTATATTGCTCGTACCATCCACAAAGATAATGCTTCCTTTGAAGGGCATGGAGATCAAGCTTGTTATCAACCATCAAAGGGACTTCTAAGTGAAAATCAACACCACATGCATGGAGTATGGCTGTGATTGTTCCACCAAAATCACTTGATGCTCCCTTTGGTATTTTCTCCTTAACGGCATCATGCTTGATTTGTACCATACGACGAGCTAAAAGTGAAGCGAGGTTCACTCTCTCGGGATTTTCCACAAACAGTGATATTAGCATGTAAAACTCTTCTTTTTTCACCACTCCATACTCATTCCTACTGAAAATGAGTTGAGAAAGTAGATAGTAAACATAACGAATTGCCGGATGCGTAATCTTCGATGCTTTAGAACTTCCGGGTTTCAATCTATCACTTCCAATCTTCGACCATTCATCATAATGAACTTCACTACCACTGAATTTGATCTTCTCATGACACTCAAGTCCCAAAATATCACAAAGTTCTTCAATACTCAAAGTATACGATTTCTCCAAAACTGTAAAAGCGAGAAGTCCTTCCTTCGCGGTGGTCGTCTTTGTCTTGGGGTAAGACAATGTGACCGTGGCTAGGAATTCACGTGCAAGCTTCCCATAGGTAGGGTGAGAAATAGTCACAAACCTTGATAAGCCCAATGCTTCAAGATACCATTCAACATCCTTTCGAATACCGAGTAAATCGAGTGTCTCGAAATAAATACCAAGAGTTGGAAGCATAGCAAACTGTTGTAGACCAGCCATGTAGTCCACGTTAGCATTCATTTCGGGTCCAACGTGCTTCATAACAACACTCGGTGCTTGAGTCACAACCATATTGGACTTAGCTCGCGATTTCCTCTTCTTTTTCTTAGGGGGCGATACGTGAGGTATTGTTTGTGTAACTGCCACAAACTGCATTGTTACTTGAGTGATTTCAGCCTCCTCATCTCATAGTTGGTAACCAAGTTCTTCTTCATTCTCCACCAAAATATCCTTTCCATTTTTCTTTGATGACTTTTTCGATCTAAGTTTGGAACGTGTAGGGCGAGGTACTTGAGCTTCGTGATCTTGGTAGCTCACGTGATGTTTCTTGGGTTTATGACCTCTCTTAGACTTTTGTGGAACAATTTCATCCTCCATTGAAGTTCCTACAAAAGAAAAATCTCGAAAAAGCATTTTATGGTCTTGAAAATCACAATTTCCAAAAGAATTACTTCCAAAAGGAAATTGAATTAAAATAAAGCATAGCAAGACATTAGAAATATGTAAGAATTATAACCAAAGGTAAAATAATTTTTCTATAAATAAATCATAATTTTTCTCTAATTAGATCATAATTTTCGGATTTAATGGTCATGACATGGTAAAAACACTAAAATTTTGCAATTAAGTGTTCAATGTGTCAAAATTCATACCAATCCTATGTATATATGATAAACCCTTACTATTAGATGCATTAACTAATCATGAATCACCCAAATTCGTTTTGAATTATAACCTCACAAATCCATATTTGTGAAAAATTAATTAAAGGTGTTTCAAATGTAATTAACCAATCAATAATGTATATATGATGTCTAATCAAGTGTTCCTATACTGATTCTCCAACAACCTAGCCAATTGAAGCTAAATCTATTGAAATTAAAATTTTGCATAAACTTGGAATTAGACAAAATGAGGATTTAGAGAGATATTACCTTGGATTTAGTGAAATATGAGATTAGGAATTGAATTCCTAGTGAAAAACTAAACAAATTTTAGTGAATTGAGATAAAACTCCAAAATTGGATTTTTAGGGTTCTTGAGCTCAAGAACACATTTGAGAGAGAGAGATGAAGTTGTGTTTGCATATGGCAAAAAGAAATGTGAAAAACCTTTAAAAATTAGATTTTGTGATGTTTTTGGGTTAAATCCGGTTTAAATTGGTTGAGAACCGGTTAAAATCGGTTTAGAAAACTTACCGGGTCGTATGTGGTCAAATATTGGTCGGTTTAACCGACCGAAATCGTGACCGGTACTTACCTCGTGTCGCGGTCAGGTTTGGTCGAGTCGCGGGATGTGTCAGATCGGGACGAGGATGCTCGTGTCGCGGTAAAGGAATTGGTCGGGTCGTGGTATTTGTAGTGTATCGGTCGGATGAACCGACCGAAATCGTGACCAGTATGCGCGCGTCGGACGGGGCAACATGTCGCGGTAGGGTCGGGGTGAAATGTCTCGAGTATCGGTCGGGTGAGATGACCGGTATGCGTGGCCGATATCGTGTCGAGGGGTCGCGGTAAATCTACCTCGTGTCGCGGTAGGGCTACCTCGTGTCGCGGTAGGGCTACCTCGTGTCGCGGTAAGATTCGGGAAGGATCGGGACGATCGATGCGGCAATACGGCTTCGATACCGGTCGGGTGTGTCGACCGGTATTGTGTCCGGTTTCGGGACACGTAGGCGCGGGACGAGTCGTCGATCGTGGGACGGGATGGTTTGCGGTACGGTGTAGTGTCGCGGTAAAGATCGGGGCATCGCGACCCGAATACCGGTCGCGATTCCGGACCGATACGCGCGACCGATGTGGGACTTCCGTGTCGCGGTAAGAGTCTTCGCGATACCGGTCGAGGACATCGACCTCCGACCGGTATCGTGTCGCGGTAAGGTTTTTTTTTTTTTTTTTTTTTTTTTAAATCCTGAAAAATCAAAATAAAATAGATTAGTTTAAAATAAACTTATGAAAACCAAAATTAAAATTTTAAAAACTATTTAAAGCATAAAAAAAATGAAAATGTGGGTTGCCTCCCACAAAACGCTTGTTTAAAGTCAATTAGCTCGACTCCTTTGGAGATTTTTAGACTTCCGGTGGATCCGCTAAAGGAATGGTGGTTCCTTTAGCTTCATTAAGCTTTGATCTTTCGGCCTCTATGATGACTCCAAGTGAATCCTCATTGTCATACTTGACAACTAATGCTTCCGGGAAAAGCTTCAAAGTGTTTTCAAGCTTAAGCTTGATAGTTTCCCGGTTGATCTCGTCTTCTCTTGGGACGAGGATCGTTATCACCATGTTTTCAAAGATAAACTTCTCCTTTGCTTTGTTCCCATTCTTAGCATCATTCATGGGTGTCAAAGTTGTCTTGACATCTTTATAGACGTCCTTATGGTTCTCTTTGGACAGTTTCGCAACTATCTTCATTTTAGCTTTAGGATCTCCTTCTTTGACTTCTTTCTTGGCATCTCCGGGGTCTATACTAAGCTTCATATCCTTTACTCCAATCGAGCTTGGTATACGCTTAGCATTTACTTCATCATAGAAGAAATTCTTGTTGATATTCGCGAAAGAGATTCTTCGGTTTGGAAAGTCAACAATGGCTCCGGCGGTTGCTAAAAATTGTAATCCAAGTATTAATGGATTCAACTTTCCGGTTTTCATCTCCAATACTTGAAAATCAGTAGGAACAATCCCCTCTCCTACTTTGACCATGACGTTTTCAAGCATTCCATACGGTGTAGAGGATGACAAATCGGCATACTCTATGTAGACTTTGGATGGTTTGAAATCGGCCAATCCAAGTTCCCTTACCATGGCTAGCGACATGACATTGACGTTTGCTCCAGTATCACACAAGCAATCGTGGATCTCCTTTCCATTAATAGAGTATGGAAAAACAAACTTTCCCGGATCATTGACTTTCTCCAAAGGTATCCTCTTTAATCTTCAATTGTAAGCTCTCTTAGATTCGCCGGGAAGGCGTTCCTCTTTTGGTTCTTGAATCAAGATAACCTCTTCTTCATGTGGTTTAGGAGTGACCACGGCCTTCTCCTCCTTAGTAGAGGCAACATTGCAAAACTTCTTTGCTTTCTCTTCGTCTTGTCTTCGAACAGCTTCCGAAGTTTGAACGAGTTGTGTATCCATTTTAGAGAGATGAGTAACAATAGATTCGATTCTAGTGTTAAGTTTAGAATATCTTCTTTCCACCACTTGGTCTACGTCCTTTTTGTGTTGGCCAAAAGCTTCTAGCATTTGGTTCTTCATGTCTTTAAGTTTAGCATCAAAAGAAACCGGTACGGTTGGTTGGGATGGGTTGAATGGTGGTTTCACTTGATACATTCCTTTAGAAAAGAATGGTTGCTTGGATTGATATTGGCCTCCTTGGTTGACATTTTGTCGAGGGTAGAATTGATCTTGAGGGTTCTCAACATTGTTGCTCCGATAGGACAGATTTGGGTGAGATCGAAAGTTGTTGTTGAAATTTCGATTTCCGTAGTTTCCTCCTATGTAGTTTACTTCCTCTTGATTCTCTTCTGTTCCATCTCCAATACGTTCCATATTGGGATCATAACTTGCATCATTAACATCTTCAACAGCATGAACTCCTCTTTGATTTTTAAGCAGTTGTGAAACCATGTTCTTGAGCTCCGCAATTTGGGTTGAATCGGTTGATGATCTAGTGGTGTTGATGCTCCTATTGTAGTCTTGAGAACAATTAGCATCACTAGCAGCAAAGTTCTCAATCAAAAGCTTTGCCTCCGGTACAAGCTTGGTCATGAAATTCCCATTACTCGCAGCATTCAAAGATGTTTGGTGCTTGTAATCGATTCCATTGTAAAAGATATTCCATAGGTTTCCTTCCGAGAAACCATGATTAGGGCAGTCCCTAGTGTACTCCTTGAAACGTTCCAAGGCTTCAAAGAAGGATTCGGTTGGTCTTTGCTTGAAACTTGAGATCTTGTTCCTTATAGATTTCGATCTCTCCTTGGTGTAGAATTGGTTCAAGAAGGCTCCTTTGTATTCGTCCCAAGTAGTGATGGACCGTGGGGGTAGAGATTTCATCCATCTAAGTGCCTTGTCGTTTAGAGAAAACGAGAAGAGCTTGCACTTAAAATAGTCAGCGGGAACTCCATTAGCACGAGTCGTACTACAAATTTCTTCGAAAGTGTCGATGTGGTCAAGAGGATGTTCCGTGGACAGCCCATGGAATTGGTTTTGCTTCACCAATGCAATGATTTGAGGTTTGATTTCAAAATCATTCCTTTGAGGTAGAGGTGGGCGGATGGGGTTTCTGTCAAAGAAGAAAGCATCGGAGGAATCGACATCTCCGATAGTTTGATGTTGGACTTGTTGTGCCTGTCTTGGATACAAGGGCTGTTGGAAATCTAAGTTACCTTGAGGTTGAAGATGTGGAGCTTGTTGTTGCATTCTCATATTCCCAGGTGGAATGAGATGTTGATCGTTTCCACCAACTGGATTCCTAACAATGTTTTCCGGAGGGTTACGGATAGCATCATTATGAACAGGTGGGTTTAGGTGGGCACCAGGTGGTTGCTCCACGGGTTGGTTCACTCTATCAAGAGCAGCAGCGAGGTTTCGTTCCTCCTCATTTATGACGTGTTCGTCAGTTTGATCGGCCATCCTTAGTTGTCTTTGTCTCCTAAGGGCTCGTTCAAGCTTATCTATTTCTTGCTCAGGTATAACTAGATTCTTCTCGTTAGAGTTTCTAGTTCTAGGCATAAACACCTGAAACACACGGAAAAGATAAAAGAAAAACGAGAAATCAAAGTCGAAAAAGAAAGAAATAAAATTGAAATAAAAGAAAAACTGAAATTAAAGCGTTCTAGACTGAGTTTTAGTCAAAAATTTGAAGGTGATGTTCTTCGAAGTCCCCGGCAACGACGCCAAAAACTTGATTGTGAGTCGAGTTTTACCTCTCAACTAACTACCTGCAAGTGCACAGCAATCACGGCTAGTATAGATAAGGGATCGAATCCACAAGGACTTCTTAACCACACTTCAAATTGTAATGAATAAAACTAAGCTAGAACAAGATATTTTTGTCGTTTTTGTGATTGAAAATAAAGTGAGCAAGCAACGAATGTAAATTGTAATGAAAATCAATAAAGGAAAGGCGTTAGGACTTAGGTATTTCGCAGAGAATCATGCAACAATAATGATTGATTGATTTTAGGGATTTAGGAATTATGAATTGTCTAGAACACAAAGCACTGATTTAAGGTTATCCCACTATCGTGATGTAACTAACCATCTACGTTTTAACACCCTAATAGACTCAACTATCACAGGTTATTACAAGGTGAAAACATGCAGTAAAGCTCAAGTTTGATAAAGTTCACCGCACTCCTTAACTAACCTTTCGAATTGTTAAGGCTTTTGGCTCATCGAATACTAGTTCAGGCAATATAACAAGCTTTTGGAAAGTATATCAACCTAAGATCAGATCGCTAAATGCACGGTAAAGAAATCATGCATTAAGTATAAGTAAAGATGAAGACTCTATTGTACTCCCTAAACAATCATCAATCTATTATCGAATTATGAAACTCATTGAAAACCTAAAACCTAACAAACAAGACTACTCAGACATGATGCACGAAAAACCAGAGATAGATGATGAATTCATGATAAATAAACTTGAATTAAAGAGTAAGGGTAAGAGGAATCTTCTCTATATCGAGATACAAAGCGAATTCATCCACCGGATTGCTCTAGAATCCAAATCTAAAGAAGAACACCAAGAGAACTCGTGGTGGCTGCTACTATATGATAAAATACTCTATTGTTTCGTGGTGCATCATACCTAACAAAAGGCTAAAAACAAATATATATAGGCCTAGGGTTTTCTAGGGTCTCCTTTTGGTCAAATTGGTCTTTTTACGTCAAAACCGCCTAAATGTTGGTCGAGAATTCGGTCATGGATCACGACCGGTATTGGGCTCAAAATGCCTTGATTTGTGTCAACATTGGTATGAAATATCGGTCCATGAAGTGGCCCGGTATTCTGACCGTTTCTGCACCTTCTTCGTTTCTGAGGCAGCTTGACGTATCTTCACTAAATTCAGTGTATCTTCCTGCTCACAGCTCCAATTGAGATAATTAAAACTTCATTGTGAATCTGACTCAAAGATATATCTTCAAACCAAGTTTCATCCAATTACAAATCGATTTGATCCTCCGTTCACTGCTGAACTTCTGGCGTATACGTTCTGTCCAATTTGGTATAATGTTGATTCTTGTGAATTCTTGGTTCTTAATGGTGTCTTTGGCTTATGAAAGTTGCTATAACTTGATTTACACCTGTTTTGGCTCTTTTTGCCTTGATTTCCCAGTTAAGACTCTAAAACTACAAATACGAGAAAAACTACGCATTGTACTCCTCGTTCCCACCAGTAAATTCTTCCCTCCACTCGAAATTTGGGCAGCTTCATCCTCCAAAGTAGGAGCATCATCACGCTGGAGCTTCTGGATGAGCTCGAGATTCGCATCAACTTGAGCAAGGTCATTCATCTTGTCCACAGACTTCCCAAGAGCCTTGAACTTCTCTTTAGTCTTCTCTACCTTAGACTTGAACTTGCTCATCAAAGAATGCACGATCCTCTTCGTGGCGGTTCTGACTTTGGACTCGGTAGAACTTTTCTCCAATGCAAGCTGGCCCTTAAGCGACTCAATCTGAGAATCCTTCTGGGTGCCCGAATCACGCAGTTTGTTACGAATCTTCTCTAGTGACTCCATGTTAGCCTCCAAAGCCTTTCTTTGAGCCATTTCGGCTTCCCATTTGGTTCTAGCTTCTTCGGCCGCCTGTTCGACCAGTTCAACCTCCCGCTTGGCGCGACGATCATACTTACGTACCAGCGTAAAGATATGAGTTAGGAACAGCGGTAAAGATATAAGCAGCGGTAGAGATATAAGGAAGAAGGGATCACCTTGGTTCCATCAAGCGACAGCCTACCCTTAACCGAAGCTTCTTTCGGAGGGGCAGAGTGAGCCTCTGGTTCCGCAATATCAGGAGTCATCAGGCCGTCCTGTGAATCTCTAATCGTGTATTGTATTTCCCCTTTTCCTTTCTCTGCAGCAGACAAAGTACGCTTCCGAGGAATCAGGTTTCTCCTTATTACGGGCTCCGTCACTTCGGCAGCATTACGTTCAGGCATCAAGGAGACTGCTGATAAGGAGCGACGTCCGGGACGATTCCCAGCGGAGAACTCGGAACGACGCCCAGGACAATTTCCGGCAGAGGACTCGGAACGACGTCCAGGACAAGGGGCAGCCGGACATCAACCTCCATGTTCTGAACGCCGCCTTCGGACTCACTAGCCAAACGGCGTGCTTCGGCCTTCTTCTTTTCACGAACTGATGGCCTCTTCTCTATGATTGCTTGAGACGAAGTATTTGATAAGGCAGAGCCGACGAAGTAGCGGACTCGAGTGTCTTCGATTTGTTGAAGAGAAAAGTCTTCCTGCCAATTGCAGCGGTCGGACGCAAGTAACTCTGCTAGCGTGAGAAAATCTTGCGGAACCTTTGAAAACGGATTGATAACTTCAAAAACAATAAACAGAGGTTCTGTGTTAGAAAACGTCCAACGGATCTACAAAAACAAAGACACGACTCTAGCTCAACTACCCTTTCTTCTCCACTTCCTAACTATCTTATTGATCCACCGGGGACCGACCGATGCTTCACTTATCGAGACATAGAAGAAGTAGTCGATCCAGTAGCTATCTTTACTTGGAAAACCACTGATGATTGAACGGTTCGCTTTAGCTGAAACCGAATAGACGAGTTTTTCCTTAGGACGTGATACTCGGACATCCAACCAGTTCAGAAGATGGTAAACGTTAACCTCTTCGTCACATTCAATGCTTCTCACTAAAATACCCATCAAGTGACGAAGACCGCGGGGACTTATCTGCACTAAGGCAAGCTGATACATCCATAGAAACTCGAGAATGACTTTCGGGATCGGAAAGAAGTACAAGCACCAGTTGAAACAGCTCTCATACATGGTAAAGCAACCCGAAGGGGGATCCCATGCTCGATCCGAGGACGAGGGGAATATCAGTTCGACTTCCTCTGAAATGTTGAACTTACACCTCAACTTCAGCAAAGATTCTTCAGTGCACAGTGTGGAGTCCGGAGGGTCAGGAATATCACGTCTAACCCTTACTCGGGGAGCCTTACGCTTCGGAGGCTTCGCAGCAGCACGCATCTCATTCTCCGTATCTCGTCTAGCCATTTCCGTCAAGGAAACCGCGAATTCATCTTCAATTTTTGCTCTCCTAAGGTTCATAGAGTACACATGATGATCATCCATACCGCTGCCCCAATTAATTTCCACCTGGACGTCGCAGATACACGCAAGAGTCCCGACCTTGGCTTGCGTCTGGATCGGCCCGACTTCGGCATGATCGACCTAACTTTGGCCCGCGTTCAGCTAACTTCAGCCCGCGTTCGGCTGACCTCGGCGCCGAGTTCGGTCCGTAACACGGTCGACTCCGGTCCACAACACAGTCGACTCCGATCCGCGACTTTGGTCCGCGACTTCGATCGACTTCGGTCCGCGACTGCGTTCGAATTCAGTCCGCAACTTCGATCGACTTTAGTCCGCGACTTCGGTCAGCAACACGGTCGACTTTGGTCCATGACCTCGGTCCGCGACACGGTCTACTTCGGTCCACATCACGTCCCGGATCGGCCTGACTTTGGCACGATCAACTCGACTTCGACGCACGTTCACCTCGACTTTGGCACGCGGTCGGACCTTCGGATCAAGTGGGGCGATCTCGGCCCGCGACGTGATCATCTTCAACCCACAACATGATCACCTTCGACCCACGTCGTGATCACCTTTGGCCCACATCGTGATCACCTTGTGCCCGCGTCACGATAAGATCGGCCCGCGTCTAGATCGACTTCGGCCGCAACAAAAAAAAAGACTTAAGCAAAAATGGAAGAGCTAGAGAGAGAAAGGGGGTTACCTTTTAGAGAGAGAGTGGAGAAGTGAAGAGTGAAGGAAGAGTGAAAGAGGAGTGGAGTATTTATAGATGAAGATGACATCATCGTCCCTTGGGAAATGTCCGGTAGCAGCACAAGCGTCAGGAAGATCAGTAACTTACGTCCAGAAGACACTAGATTAACTCAATAGACAAAAGCAAAAGGACGGTTCACGGGGCCCAGCCATCATTAATCAAGAGATCAACATGATTGAACAGCTGTTTTATGACTGCCAATCACCCGCTTAACACAAACCGCTTCGCCACTATTTTCATAGTACCGAGCTGGGGGCAAACTGTTGGGGTCGAATCTCCTCCTGGAGAACGACAGTCATAAAATAGCCGAGGAGATGACATCGGTACCACTCGTTCTGAAGACTAAACAAGCTGATATTAGATAATTAAGTCAGTTATCACCCAAAAGAAGTTTGACGTCATTTGGATCAACGGTGAGGAAGTTATATCAATTACCGTGGAGAAATGTCAATATGGCCGAAGTAACTTCGGCTTGTCCGAACCTGCAATGCCGAAAAGGAGAAGTCGTATATCGATATCGCACACCGATGTCGGGACATAGCGTACCGATGTTGTGAAGTCGCGTACCGATGTCGTGAAGTCGCGTACCGATGTCGCGACGTCGCTTACCGATGTCCCGATGTCGCCTACCGATGTCGCGACGTCGTGTACCGATGTCGCGACGTCGTGTACCGATGTCGCGACGTCGCATACTGATGCTGTTGTGTACCGATGTCGAGGCATCATGTACCAATGTCGAGGCATCTCGTACGTGCCGATGTCGAGTCCCGTACTTACCGGGTCGATATAGCGACGATGTCAAGACGATGCAATTGAGCCGATGTCGATCGACACGTATTGAACAACAAAGCCCATGAAGCCGTATCATTGGACCGAAAGACAAAGCCCACGAAGAAGCAACCGACCCAACCGACAATAGGTTAATATATATACTCATGTACATCTCTTGAGGAAGGGATCCGAAAATCAATTCACAAACACTTGTACGCTAAAACTTTCTATACAGCAATAAAGCAATTTTCTTTACGTTTGCGCTGGTTTAACCCTAAAAATTCAGTTCCCTACAAAAGTCTCTACAAGTTTTGATTGTGCGGATTGGGAGTCCCCACAAGAACCTATACCTCAACATTATTTATCTCACCAATTAGATAACATTCATATTGTATACGTTTAAAGTACTGAGTAATATACACACGATGTTAGGGTATGTTTAGATAGTTGTAAGACAACCTATACCTATTATCTCGATTTTAGGGTATGATTGAGGTTTGGCTGAGTTATATACACGACAAGGCTGCGATATGTCTTAGTTAAGGCTGATTTAAATAGTCTTAATTGGGACTCTATTTAATTTACACTTTTAATGAAAGCTTATCATGCATAAGTCAAATACAATACAATAAACGGGTTCATGTTTCGAACTGCCCAAAAATATTAAAAGTTCCTTCATGGAGGATCTCTGATGCCATCTTTACCCGTATACCCTGAATATTTGCATCATTTATCCCATCGAAAGTTAGACCAAGCGCTAAACCCTTGACAAACTTCAATGCATACACCCCACAGTCGCCAACTTGGTCATTTTGTGGGATGTATTTGCCTTTCCTCCTTCGGAACGCAAACTGCTTGAATCTAGGTTTTCGGAGATTGGCAGGAACTAATTCGTTCATCATTGCAGGGATCATTTGCGTAAACGGCCTAAATGCATCTAGGGTTTTCTGTTCACTTTCGGGTGTTACCTGTCCAATGATGGGATCGTAAGCATCGATCTTCTCCTTAAGAAGTTCCACGTGAAATGCCACCCAATGATCTCCTCCAGTTTGTAGAACTTCGTACAAGTGATCGACATCTTCTAACCACTTCTTGTTTGTTGGCATGTCTGCGGAAATATTGCCGTTTACTAATGCTTCATACCCATCACCTTTGAACTTAAACATCTTTGGTTTGATCTTGAACTGTGGATAATCAATACCCCATCCTGAAGTAAACCAAGCGTCCAAAAATCCAATTCGCTTGGAGTAGAATGGGGAGGGATCTAGCTTGGATTTTTTTTATGAGGAGTCTCATATACGCAGCAATATGCTGTACAAAGAGAATCAAGTCAGCCCAAAATTAAACTTAACTCAGCCCCATATAATATATAACTCAGACATAAAGCATACTTAAGCCTACATAACTCAGACATATTCAGACATTAAGTATAATTAACTAGCCCCAACAGTATACTTACATTATCAAACAGCCATCCATAATTTGAATTTGGCCAATACTTTCTCTCAGTTATGAGAATTCTGTAGAACTCGATATTCTCAGCAGCCTCTGTAAGTGGAATGTCCCTAAAACAATTAAACACAAGTTAGTTTAGGCAAATAATGCTAATAGCTGTATTAACACCTGCTCTAAAGGGTCATGCTTGAATGGCTTTAGGTGATCCAAAAGTCTATCCACTTTAACCGGATCAGCAGGAGAGAGAGAATCATAGATTGCCCGTGAAGGTTCATAATTTTTCCTCATGCACGTCGTTCCATTGTCTCCAATACAAAGAAAAACTCGTGCTTGAGGATCATTTTCTAGTCTCGCTGAAAACCCATCACGAGATAATTGAATAGTTGACTCCAGATAAGCCTTAATTCTCTCATACCTAATCTTTTCCTCTTCTTCCTCATCAGACTCCGGCAACAGTTCGTTATTTTGCGCGACAATTTTGTCGGTGACATCCTCAATCCCACTGTCATTTCCAATATGTTTCTTCTTATTAGTCCTCGATCCAAAGGTACGTTACAGCTGAGTTATGTTTATTTTGGACGACTGAGTTATGGTTACATCACTATTGAGTTGTAACGTACCTTTGGATCGAGGACTAATAAGAAGAAACAGATTGGAAATGACAGTGGGATTGAGGATGTCATCGACAAAATTGTCGTGCAAAATAACGAACCGTTGCCGGAGTCTGATGAGGAAGAAGAGGAAAGGATTAGGTCTCAGATAATTAAGGCTTATCGGGAGTCAAGTGTTCAATTATCTCCTGATGGGTTTTCAGCGAGGCTAGAAAATGATCCTCAAGCATGAGTTTTTCCTTATATTGGAGACAATGGAACGACATGCATGAGGAAAAATTATGAACCTTCACGGGCAATCTATGATTCTCTCTCACCTGCTGATCCGGTTAAAGTGGATAAACTTTTGGATTACCTAAAGCCATTCAAGTATGACCCTTTAGAGCATGTGTTAATACATCTATTAACAATATTTGCCTAAACTAACTTGTGTTTAATTGTTTTAGGGACATTCCACTTACAGAGGCTGCTGAGAATATCGAGTTCTATAGAATTCTCATAACTGATAGAAAATATTGGCCAAATCCAAATTATGGATGGCTATAGAACACACGCAGGCAGAGAGACATCACGAAGAGAGTCGCAACACACGAAAGAGAGAAAGAGATTCAATACTCATTCCTTGAGATTTGGATCTCACCACTATCATTCATCACGACACAGTAGCCACGCCAGAGACATCACGAAGCACAAGCAGCAGAGAGACATCACAATGAGAGAGAGAGAGAGAGAGAGATATACACTTGTTTTGAGAGAGTTTGTAAGTTTGGAGATTTATCTTCAATACTTATCGAAGTTTTCTTAACCCTACTCTTTTATATATCGATTTCAATGCAGTTTATCATGTCTCTTGCTGCTGTCCTTTGTTTAATCATGAGCGAGTAGTCATCCAGTTAGGTTTAGGGTTTTCGATGGGATTTGATTCATGAACTAAGCATAGATATGTTTTTAAATAATCATTCGATAGTCTCCATCTATTGTCGATCATATTGCCTAGGTTAGATTGATCACCTAGCCTTTGATTTTAGGTCGAATTTACTTATCAAAAATTTGTAAATTGCTGGAATTGACATAGGTGGGCGATTTGATCCATAGCCAACGAAAGTTGAAGTTAGGGCATCTCGTGAACATATCAACCCAAATCGCTAATGCTTGATAATCTTTATTAACCTCAACGACAGTTAGGGTGTTAGATTGATTGTTAGAGTTGTAGATGCCACGAAAGTGGATCTCCTTATATTTATGGTTGAGTTTGAGACTTGTTCATAATCGCATGCCTGAATAATTGCTTGGTTCTTGATATTCGAATCCCTGAGAATTACCCCTGACCTAACGCCTTCCCATTATTGTTTACAACCGATTTTACATTTTGTTTTGCTTTAATTATCGTGACATTTAAACTCATTTTAATCATTTAGCTGAGATTGTTTTCCATAGAATTAGAGCGTATTGCTGGTCCTTTGACGAACCTGAACTATTCTACATTGATTAGTGAATCTAGGTTTTAATCTTTGAAACCGGATAAAGGACAAGTTTTATTCTTCATCAAATTGGCGCCGTTGCAACAGGGACCAACTCGATACCTCTACTTCTCGACTACGATTTTAGACTAAGCACTAATCTCGTTCTTTTGTTTTTCTTTACGTGTGTTTCAGGTGCATGAACTCAAGGACAACAAGGAAAAATCTTCAAACTCCCCTCGTCACTTTGAGTAATCCCGAACTCGCGAGACTAGAACGAGAAAATAGACGACAAAGGCCTAATCCCGCTGATATGGGCGAACAAGGCGACAACGACATTGCAGTTGAGTTGCAAAGGTTGCAAGAGCAGATGGCTCAAATGCAACAACAGCACGCGCGTGAACTGCAGCAACAACGCGCGCGTGATCAGCAACGAACCATAGGGGATATGGACAATCCCCATGCCTATTACCGAAACCGAGCTGCAATTGTTCCCTCCGCTGTTGAGAGGAATGATTATGAAATCAAACTGCAGATGATATCGCTAGTTAAGCAGCACTTGTTCCATGGTTTGCCGCTGAAATTCCGATGGCCCACATAGAGAACTTCGAGGAGATTTTCTCCACGACGAGCTCTAATGGGATGAACCCGGATTTCGTGAAGTGCAAACTTTTCCCCTTCTCGCTCGCGGATAAGGCTTCGCGTTGGCTTAAGTCCCTACCTGCTGGATCTATAACGACTTGGGCGTAATGTAGAGCTGCGTTTTTGGACCACTTCTACACAAAATCCAAAACCGCGAGTTTGAGGAACAAAATCTCCTCCTTCCAACAACATTCCGGAGAGTCCTTCTGTGAGACTTGGGAAAGGTTTAAGGAGTACAAAAGAGAGTGCCCACACCATGGGTTCACTGATGAAAACCTGCTGGGGATTTTCTACGATGGTGTGGACTGGGATTATAGGAACGCGCTCAATGCTGCTAGCGATGGTGATTTCATGACCAAAACCAAAGAGGGAGCGTATAAGCTGATTGAGAACTTGGCTGCAAGTTCAAGTAACAAGTCCCAGGAGTATGACAGGACTACAAAATCCAATGGAACGGATTCTGCTAAGATCGATGACCTTACGGCCAAGATCAATTTGTTGCTTAAGGCGAACCAAAGGATGGTTGATTTTGCTGATGAGAATGGCGACCAACCAGCTGAAGAGATGGGTGAGGAAAGAGACAATGATCAGCAGGAGGTTAGTTATGTTAATGAGCAGGGTTTTGTGCGAAACCGAGGGTTCAACCAGAACTACAGAAATCATTTGAATTTCTCCTATCGAAGCACGAATGTTGAAAACCCCCAGGACCAAGTGTACCCACAACAAACCAATCCCCAGGCCACGAGACCTCAGGATCAGTGTTTCCAGAAATCATTCCCCCAAAATTTCCAAGGAAAGACATTCGTCCCTTTTCAAGGTCAGAAACCGCAGTGTTCGAACTTTCAGGCTTCTGCAAGCTCTGGAAATGGTTCTCAGGATGAGTTGAAAGGTATAGTGCAGCAGATATTGACCAACCAGCAGAAGTTCGCCACTGAGATCAACACAAAGGTGGATGGTATGTACTTAGACCTTAATGGTCGGCTTGAGGCGGTTTGCAACCACGAAAAGAAACTCGACACACAGGTTGCTCAAACGGCTGATGCAATAAAAAGGCCACAAGGAGTGCTGCCTGGTAAGCCGAATACAAACCCCAGAGAGTTTGTAAATGCCATAGAGCTGAGAAGTGGAAGAACTTTACCTGGAGTCGTAAGAACAGAAACTGCAAACTGGGCAGAAGGAGCACCTGCACCAACAGAGGGAGCACCTACTCTAGAAACAGAAAACGACGAAGAACCCGTTGAGCCAACTTCTAAGGTATTAAGACCAAATGAGATTATTGATAAGGTTCATTCTCGTGTTTACAGGCCCCCTATCCCTTACCCAGTACCTCCGAGGAAGTCGCAGAAGGATTTGGAGGAAGCGAAATGTAAGGAGATGTTACAAGATTTGACGGTTAAGCTGACATTGGCAGACGTGATTCAGATGATGCCGTCCATGAAAAAGTATGTCAAGGGCCTGGTTACTGTACGGATTCCTTCAGAGCAAAGTGCCATGGTTGTAAGTAAGAATTGTAGCGCTGTGCTACAAAACAAAGCCATTAAAAAGCAAGAGGACCCAGGTAAATTTGTGCTTTCTGTTGATATTGGTCCTGTGTGATTTGCTTGTTCCTTGTGTGATCTAGGTTCCAGCGTGAATCTCATGCCCTATTCGGTTGCAAGGAAACTCGAGTACACAAAATTTAAACCTACACGGATTTCATTAGTGTTTGCTGACAGATCTATTAAGTTGCCTGTAGGAATTTTGGAAGATTTGCAGGTCAAGATTGGGAATATTTTTATCCCAGCAGATTTTGTGGTGTTGGAATTGGACGATGAACCAAAGGATCCTTTGATTTTGGGACGTCCTTTCTTGCGCACAGCTGGTGCGATCATTGATGTGAAGAATGGAACGATTGGTCTCCACCTGGGAGACATTATTATGGAGTTCGAGATGGATCGGATGTTGAAGAAACCGACCATTGGTGGGCAAACTTTTGCCATTGAGGATAATCTCAAAATCTCGGAGGGAGAGATTGAAGAGATTCTTGCTGATGATCCCTTGGATGTTGCATTGACAAAAGCTGAAAGCGAACATGGTTATTTGAGCGAAGATACCATTGGGTTCGCAAGGATGTTGGATTCTGGGCAGATGGAGAAATCGACTGACTTTTTGAGACTCGATGTAGAGGGAGAAGACAGAGCACCTGCTTCTGCTCTTCGGAACCTTGCGGACAATCCTTGGAGCGAGCTGAAAGCTCCAAAACTTGAGCTTAAAACCTTACCAGCTGGGCTAAGGTACGCATTTCTCGGTCTCAACTCTACATATCCTGTTATTATTAATGCTGATCTGAATAATGTGGAAACCGCCTTACTTTTATGCAAGCTTAGGAAGTATAGGAAAGCTTTAGGTTATTCACTAGATGATATCCCTGGAATCTCACCTGATTTATGCATGCATAGGATACATTTAGAGGATGAGTCTAGAACTTCTGTAGAGCACCAAAGAAGATTGAATCCAAATTTGAAAGATGTTGTTAAGAAGGAAATTATGAAACTCTTAGAAGCTGGTGTCATTTATGCTATATCGGATAGTAACTGGGTTAGTCCTATACACGTAGTACCTAAGAAGGGCGGAATCACTGTGATCGCTAATGATAGGAACGAACTGATACCCACTAGGACTGTCATAGGACATCGGATGTGCATTGATTATAGAAAATTAAATGCAGTAACTAGGAAGGATCATTTCCCTTTACCGTTCATCGATCAAATGCTCGAAAGACTAGCTAACCACCCTTACTACTGTTTTTTAGACGGTTATTCAGGTTTCTTTCAGATACCAATTCACCCGAATGACCAGGAGAAGACAACCTTCACGTGTCCTTATGGCACCTTTGCGTACCGCAGGATGCCATTCGGGCTCTGCAATGCCCCCGCGACTTTTCAAAGGTGCATGATATCTATCTTCACTGATTTTATTGAAGATATTATGGAGGTTTTCATGGATGACTTCTCCGTCTACGGGAGTTCTTTTTCTGTGTGTCTCTCTAATCTGTGCAGGGTATTGGAGCGCTGTGAGGAGAAGCATCTTGTGTTGAACTGGGAGAAGTGCCATTTCATGGTAAGGGATGGTATAGTTTTGGGTCATCGCATATCAGAGAAAGGTATTGAAGTTGACCGAGCAAAGGTTGAGGTAATGATGAGCCTGCAACCGCCAGATTCAGTCAGAGGGATAAGAAGTTTCGTTGGTCACGCGGGTTTTTACAGGCGTTTCATCAAATACTTTTCAAAGATAGCGAGGCCGCTAACCCAACTGTTGTGTAAGGAAACCAAGTTTGAGTTTGATGGGGCTTGCCTCGAGGCGTTTCACACGATAAAAGGAGCATTGGTAAGCATGCCTATTGTTCAACCGCCGGATTGGGATCTGCCATTTGAGGTTATGACAGACGCAAGTGACTACGCCGTAGGGGCTGTTTTGGGGCAAAGAAAGGATAAAAAGCTTCACGTGATCTATTAGGCGAGTCGCACTTTGGATGAAGCTCAGTGCAGATATGCTACAACTGAGAAGGAGCTACTAGCTGTGGTGTTCGCCTTCGAAAAATTCAGATCATATCTTGTGGGTTCGAAGGTCATTGTTCATACCGATCAAGCAACATTAAAGTATTTGCCCACAAAGAAAGATGCGAAACCAAGGCTTTTGAGATGGATCTTGTTGCTTCAAGAGTTTGATCTTCAAATCGTTGATAAGAAGGGTACCGAAAATGGAGTAGCTGATCACTTATCTAGGATGAAAGTTGATGAAGAACTACCGCTTGATGATGCACTACCGGATGAACATGTGTACGCTATTGGGATCTGTGTACGAGAGCACCCAGTACAGTCTGGAGCACCTGTTCTACCCAAGGGAGCACCTGCTCCAGAGGCATTTTGTGCGGCTATCTCCAAGTAAAATTCGCCAAGTTTTCCGTGGTTTGGTGAGATCGCAAACTACCTAGCTGTTGACCAGGAACCGGCTGATTTCGTATGGGACAAGAAGAGGAAATTCTTGCCCAACGTAAGGAGGTACTTTTGGGATGAACCATACCTTTACAAACAATGCTCCGATGGTCTTTTCCGGAGATGTGTTCCTGAAGAGGAAATTCGGGAATCTTGTTTCACTGCCACAGTTCAAGTTACGCTGGACACTTCGCGACCTTTAAGACCGTATCAAAGGTGCTGCAAGCTGGATATTGGTGGCCCACGATGTTCCGTGATACACATGCGTTTATTGCAAGATGCGATAACTGTCAGAGGCAAGGGAACATCTCGCGACGGAACGAGATGCCTCAGCACTTCATCTTGAAAGTGGAAGTGTTCGATGTGTGGGGGATTGACTTTATGGGACCGTTTCCTTCATCCTATGGCAACAAGTACATTTTGGTGGCCGTCGACTATGTGTCCAAGTGGATTGAGGCCATTGCCTCTCCAACAAACGACGCAGCTGTGGTTTTGAGGATGTTTAAGACAATCATATTTCCCCATTTTGGTGTTCCGCGGGTGGTGATTAGTGATGGAGGGACCCATTTCATCAATAGGGTTTTTGAGAACCTTTTGAGAAAGAACGGCGTAAAGCATAAGGTTGCAACGCCATATCACCCGCAGACTAGTGGCCAAGTTGAGGTTAGTAATCGGCAGATCAAGGACATTTTGCAAAAGACCGTAGGGACAACAAGGAAAGATTGGGCAGCCAAGTTAGACGACGCAGTTTGGACCTACCGAACCGCATACAAAATGCCGTTGGGGACAACGCCCTTTCATTTGGTGTATGGTAAGTCATGCCACCTACCGGTAGAGCTCGAGTATAAGGCGGCATGGGCAGTTATGTTAATGAACTACGACATCAAACCCGCCTTGGAAAGGCGATCGATGCAACTTAATGAGTTAGAGGAGATTAGGCACCTCGCCTACGAGAGTTCGAAATTGTACAAGGAACGAACCAAATTGTACCACGACAAGAGAATTCTTAACCGAAACTTCCAACGCAATGACATGGTACTTCTCTTTAACTCCCACCTTAAACTTTTTCCTGGAAAAATTGCGATCTAGGTGGTCTGGTCCTTTCTTCGTCAAAGAAGTTCGATCATATGGAGCTATGGTGTTGCTGGACGCCAAAGGCAAAGAGTTCGTGGTCAACGGACAGCGCTGTAAACCGTACCTAGCCGATGAGGACCAAGCCGAAGGTGGAGTAATCACCTTAGGCGATGCGCCAAAAGCCTAAAAGGCTGATCAAGTCAAGCTAACGACTTTAACCAAGCGCTTGGTGGGAGGCAACCCACCGGTATGTTTTCTAACCTTTTTCAATTTTGATTTCTTTTGCTACTAACTTTGTTTTAGATCTTTGAAAGAAAAAAAAAACAGGTGTTGTGGAATACGCAAGGAGGATCGATCAATCCCCTTGGATAGATCGATCGATCCAGTGTGAGCAATTCAACATAAATTCCAGCGGTCAAGGTCAAGATCGATGTGACCGTCGATCTGACAGGATCGATCGGTCTGCTTGGCTAGATCGATCGATCCGTGAGGATGAAATCCTGAGACAAACCACCGGTCAGTCTAAAGATCGATCTCTAGTCGATCCGCTACAAAGTTCAAATTGGAGAGAGCACCTGCTACCCAGAACAGAGCACCCGAAACCCAGAACAGAGCACCTGCTACAAAGGGTAAAATTTAAACATTTAAATTCAACCCGCCAAGAGGTAAGCCACGCGGATAGAGAAAATGGGCCCGAGAAATATGAGATTATTTTCCAATTTTAAAAAAGGAAATATAGTTATGTGGGATCCCCAAACAAACCCTAATTTCTCGCGCCCATTACTCCTTCTTCTCCTTCTTCTCCTTCTTCCTTATATCGATATTTCCTCCATTAAAACCTTTCAAGTTTTAAGCCATAAACCTCAACTTATTCGATTCTCAACCAATCTGAGCGATTTTTGGCTTCATTTCACTCGAATTTCATCCTCATTCCGAATCTACCAACTGTTTCTCAAGACAAACAAGGTAACCACTCGAAATTCCAGTTTTTGCACTCGCCATTTTCGAGACAAAGGGGTAAAATCGCTCATTGATTTTGTTGATTCATGGTTTTGCGACTGTTTAATAATCAATATGCTTGCTTTGGGTTTGATTTCGTGTGGGTAGATTGTGAGTTTTACCTGAAATTTCGATGCAAACTTGAGATTCTTTGAAAATTTAGTTTATGGAGACAAATTGGAAATTTTGTGGGAATGGAGATGTGATTTGGTTTACGATTATTTCATTACTTACCCTGGACTGTTTGGTGTAGTCGAAATCATCTATATAACTGAGCTTCAACAATATCTCAAAATTTTGCAAAAAGCACGGGATATGGATTTTGGTGTTTGTTCGGTAAATTGAGATATGGATTTATGCTAGAATTTTTTCTTGTTTGTGGTTGTCATTGCAGGATGACAGGACCAAGAACATCAGTGGGAAATCCGTCACGCTCAAGGAAAGTGAAAGAGATCTCCACCTCTTCTCAACTCACGACTGCACTTTGGCCACGAGACGAAGGCCAACGATTCTCCTTAACCGACCCTCGCCTTCCTCTTGACTCAGACATAGAATGGGACCAAAACGACGCGTATTACTACAATAATTGGCTTGACATTACCATTGAGCCGACTCGCTTCATGTGTGGGCAAACGCTTACGGGTTTGGGGCTGCTCTATGATGTAAGCAGCATACTTGACACTAGCTAATTGTTTGATCTGGTCACCCAACCAGATGACCTCTACCCCGACTTGGTGAGGCAGTGTTTGGCATCCGCCAAATTGACATACTCGAACCCACGCAAGCCGGTTGCTTCGCAAGGAGCACTCTCTTTCTTTGCTGGAGGAAAGAGATATGAGGTGACCATCTCGGACATATGTGCCCTCTACGGTTTCGACCCCATGGAGGAGGAGTTGCCTCTCCCACACGTCTCCCAATCCACAATTCGCAACCCTGCCCTTCGGATTGGCGTCAAGGCCATCAGCACCATTTTCTTTGCACGAGAAGATGCGAGCAAGGTACAAAACGATGAATTGATCATGCTGTTCAACACTGTGAGGAATGCTATTGGTGGTGAACCTGGTTTGAGTTGCGAGTTCGATGGTAGCGTCAACATGGGAGTGCTTTTCGCCTCATGCATCGCAGATAAAAGGACAAAGATGGCGAAAGGTAAGGCGGCATCGCACTGCGAGAGGATCGGAAGTCTTTTGACCAGGCTGTTCACCTACGTGAAGATCGACCTCACGACTTACACTTGCAACTCCACGACGGAGTTCATGGATACTTCTTACCTTATCTCTTGTGAAATATTGGCGGACACTAACATTTACAGGTTTACCGCAAGGGACAAGACGACCATGTTCTGCCGACTACCACAACCGGCCCTGACAGACCTGGAGGTTGCCGCCAATGTCGGTTTCACACCCGGAACAGAGTATCTATGCACTGCCACTGGAGCACCGGTAGAGAGAGCACCGGCAGCAAGAGCGCCTAAACCCAGGAGGAGCACTTCCTCCACAAGACCTGCTCCTGCTCCTGCTCCCACTATGATCCCGGATGATGCCCCTTTGAGCCAAAAGGAGGAGGAAGACCTGGCAGCCACTACCGCATGCCCTATGCGAGTGAGCTAACTCTAGATGACATTTTCGATGCTCCCGAGGATCCCGAATATCGCCGTTGGATGGTTGCTTCTACCAAGAAGAACAACGGGCTGCTCCGCCGCATTCTCCACATGCTTCAGAAGGGCTACAGCAGCTCTCAAGCCACCGAGACCATTCCCTCCACGGCCCCTACTCTGCCACCTGTTTCTCGACCTTCCACATCCGCTCGTCCGTCCACTCGTTCCTCCAAACGCAAGAAGCCGATCACCAGTGAGGATTCTGATGATACCACCAGCGATTAGACATCGCCCCTCCTATCCTATCTCTACGTATTCCGTGAATACTTTTATTTTATGCATTTTCATTTTCTTTTATTTCACTTCTCACTCTCTCTTTTCTTATTCTCACACCGAGACGGTGTGAAGTAAGTCTGGGGGGAGTTGCTACTAATCTCGTTTATTTTGGATGTTTTTCTATTTTCTTATGTCCTATTTTGAGTCTTTCTTTTTCATTTGTTTTTATTGAGTCAAGACTTTGTAGGGAATTAGGACTTTATCTTATGATGATATTTGAACTATTTGTGTTTAATTTTCTCTCTAGTGACCATTCTTTCAGAGAGTGGAGACAAGGAATAGCTGGAACACTTCAATGCACCATCTTCCAGGTTTCATATTGACCAAAAATTTCTCTCGCTATTGGCACTAGATTAGGGAAACGAACCATATTCAGGACTCCTTATTCTTTTTATCACTCTTGTTGTTCCTGAATAGCTAGCTCATTTTTAGTTAGTACCCTCCTTAACCCTTACCTCTTTTCAAGCCCTTTACATTCTTGTTACTTCATTGTCATATGTGCAGCATATGCGCAAAAGGGCCGGAGAGAATTGGGTCGACACTGCCTTTAAATCACTTTTTTTTAAGAACGAGAGCACTGATTTCCAGAAGGAGCACCTACTCCTATTCTCAGAAGATGGTTTATATGAGTGGAACAAAAATCCACTAGGAGGAGTGACGATGATGAGCTCCACTTGGGTATGTACAGTAACTCTAATTCTTTTTCGTGCTTGAGAGACATACATTTGTAATAAAACCCTCTTCATCATCATCTTTAAAAAAAAAAAAAAAAAAAAAAAAACAATCAATCAAATCAAATGATGAAGAGTGGTAAATATGTAAAATGTCTCTCTGCACAGCGAGTATACCCAAGGTGGACGATTTGCAGCATGAGTTGGTTGGAAGATTTGGAGAAGAAAGAGTGGTTTAGAGAATGTGGATATCAACGTACCCGTTCTCTCTTGCAATTTTGTGCAATATCCTGCATCCACTACGAAACATCGGGTAACCCTTAAACATTTTAAACACTTTGAACTCCACCTCTAAATGGCCAAACACCTTTAGCGCCGTCTACCCTAAATGGTGCCTTTAGCGAGACCCTCGCGCAACTTTAATGCGTTTGTGTTTGGGAAATGGAACTTGGTTGAGAAATGTGTTGAGGATGTTTCGGTAAAGCTTTGTTATTCGTAATTTGGATTATGTGGTCTGCAGATGGAGAGTTTTAAACTCGGTTCACTGAAGATAAAAGAGTTCCCGCGTTTTTCAAACCTTTCTCCTTTACTTGGTCTTGAATTTGTTTGAGGACAAACAAAGATATAAGTCTGGGGGAATTGATATAATGCGTTTTTGGCGCGTTTTGACCCTTGTTTTGTATGTCTTTATCGAGTCTTTCGTTCTCTTTTGAGTCTTTCTAGGTACAAAAGTGGCTGGAAACAAAGATTGGAGTCTTGCAAATGGACTTGGCGAAAAAAGAAGCAAAATGGAATCTTTTTGAAGATTCTGCCCAGAAGGAGCACCTGCACCAAACGTGGTGCTCTCGCTTTCTGGAAGATCCCAATATGGAAAGTTCATTTAAAACTAATTCAGAACAAACCCTAATTTTGGCCAGCCGCCCAAGGCATATAAAAAGGAGAACACACGCAGGCAGAGAGACATTACGAAGAGAGCCGCAACACACGAAAGAGAGAAAGAGATTCGATACTCATTCCTTGAGATTTGGATCTCGCCACTATCATTCATCGCGACACAGCAGCCACGCCAGAGACATCACGAAGCACAAGCAGCAGAGAGACATCACAACGAGAGAGAGAGAGAGAGAGAGAGAGAGAGATACACTTGTTTTGAGAGAGTTTGTAAGCCTGGAGATTTGTCTTCAATACTTATCGAAGTTTTCTTAACCCTACTCTTTTATATATCGATTTCGATGCAGTTTATCATGTCTCTTGCTGCTGTCCTTCGTTTAATCATGAGCGAGTAGTCATCCAGTTAGGTCTAGGATTTTCGATGGGATTTGATTCATGAACTAAGCATAGATAGGTTTTTAAATAATCATTCGATAGTCTCCATCTATTGTCGATCATATTGCCTAGGTTAGATTGATCACCTAGCCTTTGATTTTAGGTCGAATTTACTTATCAAAAGTTAGTAAATTACTAGAATTGACATAGGTGGGCGATTTGATCCATAGCCAACGAAAGTTGAAGTTAGGGCATCTCGTGAACATATCAACCCAAATCACTAATGCTTGATAATCTTTATTAACCTCAACAACAGTTAGGGTGTTAGATTGATTGTTAGAGTTGTAGATGCCACGAAAGTGGATCTTCTTATATTTATGGTTGAGTTCGAGACTTGTTCATAATCGCATGCCTGAATAATTTCTTGGTTCTTGATATTCGAATCCCTAAGAATTACCCTTGACCTAACGCCTTCCCATTATTGTTTACAACCGATTTTACATTTTGTTTTGCTTTAATTATCGTGACATTTAAACCCATTTTAATCGTTTAGCTGAGATTGTTTTCCATAGAATTAGAGCGTATTGCTGGTCCCTTGACAAACCTGAACTATTCTACATTGATTAGTGAATCTAGGTTTTAATCTTTGAAACCGGATAAAGAACAAGTTTTATTCTTTATCAGATGGCATCGGAGATCCTCCATGAAGGAACTTTTAATATGTTTGGGCAGTTTGAAACATGAACCCGTTTATTGTATTGTATTTGACTTATGCATGATAAGCTTTCATCAAAAGTATAAATTAAATAGAATCCCAATTAAGACTATTTAAATCAGCTCTAACTAAGACATACCGCAGCCCTGTCGTGTATATAACTCAGCCAAACCTCAAACATACCCTAAAATCGAGATAAATAATGTTGAGGTATAGGCTCTCTTACAACTATCTAAACATTCCCTAACATCGTGTGTATATAACTCAGTACTTTAAACGTATACAATATGAATGGTATCTAATTGGTGAGATAAATAATGTTGAGGTATAGGTTCTCTTACAACTATCTAAACATACCCTAACATCGTGTGTATATAACTCAGTACTTTATAAAGTTACATTGAAGCTCTTATAACCTAAACCTAGACTATCTGAATAGTATCTAATTGTTAAGATATATGTTCTTTTTGAATTTGCGAGTGGTCACTCTAAAGAACTCGATACATAAACCCTAAACCCAAATTTATGACATTCCCAAACCATGCCATAAGTCAGCCATTAGGTGCATATAAGTCAGCCGAAACGTGTATTTTATTCAATTTTATCTCGCGACGTTAAGTGCATATAAGTCAGCCGCAACGTGTAATTTATCTCGCGATGTTTAGTATTTTGGAAAAAAAAACATAATTTATTCAATTTTATCTCGCGATGTTTCGTATTTCTATATATCTGTATATATCTACTTTCTCGTAAACATTGTCTCTCCCATCACATTCTATCCAACACTGTTTTCTCCCTTCTCATAAATTTATCTGTTTCATATTCTTTTTCAACATATCGGTTGTCCCACACTGTAGTTTCAAGTTAATCAGCAGTGTCGATGTCATATTATACTCTGCTAATCGGGATCACCTCCCCGTTCTAAACCCTGGTATTGGTATTATTGATAAAACAACCATCACGTGGTTCAAATTTTTACACGAGCTCTCGAAGGCGATCCCGGAGATTCTTCGAGAAGGCTGGGTTCATGAGTGGCCGACTTACCGCTTCATTCCCAATTATTTTAAGGAACGATGGTTTCTTAAACTCGCTGTACGCCAACACTAATATCTTTCTTTCCCGATCATTTTATCAACAACAATAATATTTCTCTTTTTTTGTAGCGGAAATACAGATGGGAACCGAGACCACTTTGACGATTTTGACACATTTTAATATGGTGGCTAGAACGCTATTTCAAACTCAAATGCGCACGTTAAGGAGGATATGGGCGCATGGTGGTGAGAAGCCAGATTGGATAAACACTATAGTTTGGACGAATTTGGTCGATATGTTTGGCCATGATAATTTTGGTTTTTGAATATAATTTAAGCCGATTATATATTGGTCGTACACTAGGCTTTGGGTGTTGTAATATAAACAACTGTTTCCTCCTTTATAATGTAATTCAGATCAGTTATGTATTTTTAGTACTCTAATGCTTTGTTTCTTCGTTTATAACTTCACTTTTGACACGCATGAGATAAGTCAGTATTCTGTTAAATATAATTCAGCCGTGTAGTAAATATAAATCAGTCGTGTATTAAATATAAGTAAGCTTTTTCCTTCCAATAACTCCGACTTTCCACGATTTCGTCACTAGTAAGTCAGACCATTTACGCATGCGATAATTTGAATTTACTATAAGTCAGCCGTGTAGTACCTATAGGTCAGCCGTGAAGTTAACCTCAAATTACACTTTTTTAAATTTACAATTTAATTGAATAAATATGGCGTGTGAATATATGTATTTTTTATAGTATTTTTGGCAACTACTCACTAACCGAACAGTTTAAGTAACCGAACAATTTCGTTTTTTCTTATAAATACCAAGTGAACACTCAATAACCGAACATTCGTTTTTATTAACTTTGAACTTGTTTTATCCTTCTGCAATCTCAAATACAAGTTAGTTTTTCCTTGTTCTCCAAGTATATGTAATTCACGTTTTTGCAACTTGATTTGTTTATATGTTTACATTATATATTAACATCTTATTTCTGATATACATGCAGCATCAATGGCAGAATCGAAGAAGATGATGAAGCGTCCAATGGAGGATGACAATGGACCAAATGTTGTTAAAAAGGCCAGAAGGGAAACCGAGGACCATTACAAGACGTTGATCTTCTTGCTCAAGAAACAGATGAAATCAAAAGCTGAATTGCATGATGCTTTGGTGGAAGTGAAATCTATTTCTGCGAAAATGGATTTGCTTGAAGAATTTATCGGGAAGGAAAAGGTTGACTTCTTTGCTGAGTTGGACAAACTTGAGCAGAACTCGTTGAAGCCCAAGAAAAGATGGCCAATGTCAGCGTTCAAGAACTTGATTGGATGAAATTTCATGCAAAATAGAGATATATGTTTATGTAATGCTTATGTTTATCTAATGCTTATGTTTTTAGTACTCTAATGCTTATCAATTAAAGCTACCTTCGTTTGAATATAAATTCTTCGTAATAACTCAGCCTAACATTTGATATAACTTAACCGAAACTTCGTTCATGACTTCACTTTTGACACGCATTAGATAAGTCAGCCGTGTATTAAATATATTATAAGTCCGCCGTGTAGCACCTATAGGTCAGCCATGAAGTCTACATAACTCAGCCGTATTATAATCATAACTCAGTCGTTTATTGACAATCAGTTGTATTGTAATAATAAGTCAGTCGTTTATTGACAATAATTCAATCTTACTTTACGGCTGCTTTATCGCTGTAACAAAAACACAAATCAGCCTAACTAATACATACCGCAGCCCTGTCGTGTATATAACTCAGCCAAAAAAAACATAATTTATTCAATTTTATCTCGCGATGTTTCGTACTCTCGAGACGCTATACTGACAGTTATATGGCTCCCTATACTAAGAGTAATGATTCGTATTCTCGAGACGCTATACTGACAGTTATATGGCTCCCTATACTATGAGTAATGATTCGTACTCTCGAGACGTTATACTGACAGTTATATGGCTCCCTATACTATGAGTAATGATTCGTACTCTCGAGACGTTATACTGACAGTTATATGGCTCCCTATACTATGAGTAATGATTCGTACTCTCGAGACGCTATACTGACAGTTATATGGCTCCCTATACTAAGAGTAATGATTAATCTTTTGGGAACTCTAATCTTTTTTAAATATTAAGACTGCACAAGGATATACGACAAATTTTTACGGCTGATTTAATCTTTATGGCTGATTTATAATAAATTTTTACGGCTGATTTAATCTTTACGGCTGATTTATATTTCGTACGGATATAATAAGTTCCTCGTTTATTGACAATAATTCAATCTTTACGGCTGATTTATCGCATTAACAAAAACACAAATCCATACATATCCAAACAACACTTTTAAATTAGACAAGTTTTTGCATTATGCCCAGACTATTTACAACGAGAACATGTGTGTCGTTTCCTAGGACGTTTGTTCTCAAGGATAACTTCTAAAGCAGATTTTATCCTACTTTTCTTAGGCCTTCCTGGTTGTTGACGAACAAGCGGGAGCAAGCACGGTTGGAACTTGGAGCGCTGAATCTACTGGCATGATCGACTCAATGTATGCATTTACCAAATAACTGCTGTTGTAGTAAGGACTGCACAAGGATATACGACAAATTTTCCTGTCCTCGGCAACTGCGATTGCATGCACGCATGATAATTTCTCGTGTTCGAAACGCCGACATGTGCATTTTCTCGTTTCCAAATTCACAATATGCAAAGACGATCCATATGTTACTTCTGTGTGATAAGGATTAATCCTTTGTACCGACATAAGTTTGGCGGCAATGACACGGTCCTATTTATAATACATAAAAAATTAAAAAACATTACGGCTGGCTTATCATAAAGGCTGGATTATTGAACAATAACAACTGACTTATGAACTGCAATGGCTTACTTACATGTAGTAGTTTCTCGACACCACGCGAAAGCGTGGTTAGCTGCGATTTTGCTTCCTCTCTTCGTTCTTCAAACCATCTGGTCATCATAACCCGTATCGATTCTAATAGTCGAACAATGTGAAGACATCTAGCATTTGACAGTGCTCTGTTCATTGATTCTGCTATGTTCGTAGTCATCAAATTGTACATTTGGCCCGGGAAATGAACACGCGCCCACAGTCGGATATCAGCTCTTTGGAGGTAGCCATGAAGTTCAGGATTAATCGCTTCAATCTCCTCGAACATCGTAGTAAAGTCAGAAACCCTAAAACATTTTGCCGCTTTCTTCACCAGACGAAAGACATCTTTTCCTTTGTACCGTTGCAAAATGTTCTTATATAAATGGTAAGTGCAAATTCCACGAAAAGCCAACAGAAACACATTTCCAATTGCTTTTCCTATCGAATTATGCCTGTCCGAGATAATCACAAGAGCCTCATCGTCAGGAATCAAAATTTTTAGTTGCGTAAAAAACCAGTGCCATGAATCATCATTTTCAATGTCAACCACACCGAACGCTATTGGGAAAATCTGAAAGTTACCATCCTGAGCTAGTGATGTGAGAAGTGTCCCTTTGTATTTACCATTAAGAAATGTACCGTCGACAATGACAACTTTGCGCATGAAAAAGAAAACCATTTATGCTCGCACCAAACGAAAGGAACACATACATGAATCTTCCAAACTCATCAATTTAAAGACGCGTAACCGTACCCGGATTTGCCCTTTTTATCATATATTGGTAAAAAAGCAAGTCTTCAAACCCACTCTCAGGAGTTCCCATATCGATTTCCCTTGCAAATTTTAGCGTCCTATATGATTTCCAATAATCCATCTGTCCACACGGAAAACGTAAAGTACAAGTAAATCAGCTGTAATAAACAAATAAGTCAGCCGCAACGTACCAAT
The DNA here is from genome assembly GCA_964056655.1 of Arabis hirsuta. Classification (NCBI taxonomy): domain Eukaryota; kingdom Viridiplantae; phylum Streptophyta; class Magnoliopsida; order Brassicales; family Brassicaceae; genus Arabis; species Arabis hirsuta. The sequence goes on along the minus strand of OZ053301.1, from coordinate 11,861,267 downwards.
AAATCAGCTGAAATAGAAGTCAGTCGCAACGTACTAATAAATCAGTTGTAATATACAAATAAGTCAGCAAAAACATACTAAAAAATCACCTGTACTATACAAATAAGTCACTTGCAAAGTACTAGTAATTACGTTTCTCCAAATCGGCTTTACTCTCGTATCGTTGCCTTACCGCGAGGTTTAGCGAAGACATCTCCAACCTTAGAACCTTTGGATTCCTTTCCGATCCACTCACCGACATGTTCTGAGCTCTCTTCTTAGGCGGTAGCGTCGGTGAATCTTCGTCTTGTGTTGGAGACTCACCGTATGAACTGAAGTTATCATCTTCAGATGAAGCACCATCCGAGTCATCGAACATATCAAATCGGCTTTCAAATTCATCACCTTCTTCGTCTTGTTCGCCTACTTCGTCTTCTCTGCCTACTTCGTATTCTTCACCTTCCATTTTACTTGCGTAATCTATGTCTTCATCGTCGCGTTTATCTTCGTATTTTGTTTCAACACCAGGACAATTATCATTACTGTAACCACCGTAATCTTCGTATGGAGATTCTACTTTTGAGCCATAACTGAATAACATTTTCTTCTTCTCTCTCACTTCGTCATTCCGAATAATTTTGCTCTCCTTTTTCTCCGTAATCTCTACACAGAGACGTAGCTGTTCGAATTTCCTTAGGCTTAGAAAACCTATCAACCGTCGAGTATTGGAGACGTAAACTGGTGGAGTATCGTGTGCCATTGTTTTCAAAGTTTTATTCGAGAAGCTCAGCTGAATCTGATGGCTCGACTCATTCAATCCGTAATCATCGAGTACCGACTTCGCAAGTTCGTCGTGTGTTGTTTCATCATTTAAATACAGAACTCTACACCCTCTACCGTCGGCGTTGAATACGTATCTGTTTTTCTTGACCCAATTACCGGAAACAATAATTACCGGATCTATAAGATCTCGAACAAAGATCAATGAAAAAAATAATGAGGAAAGAAAATAGATGAAGAGGGTGACGATTAAGTTTCTGGGTATCAGATGATAAAGAAGGTAAATAGATGAAGAAGAAGAACACACGGCGTCACAACATAAAACTCTAACAATGACATGGAAAATATGAGCTGATGACATGGAAAATCGGATTTGATGTCATTAATTTTTTGCTTATATGGCAAGTGAGCCACAAAACAAAAACGTAAATCAGCCTAACTAAATCAGTCATCAAATGCAAATGTAAGTCAGTTGCAACGTGAATACAATTTCAGTAATAAAACAACAAAAATTGGGTTCGAAAATAGGCCATAAAGGGGCGTAAATCAGCTGAAAAATATTATGTCAGCTGTATCGTCAAATAAATCAGCCGTCAAATGAATGCTATTGTAGTAATTAATCTTTCGCTAATAAATCAGACGTAATAAGGTCAAGTTTACTATTAATCAAGCTAACCACGACTGATTTACGCTAATTATACTTAAATCAGCCGTAACTACCTTTCATAGGTAAGCCGTCCGTTTAGTAACACAGTCAGTCGATGATCATTTCATCATCGTGGGAAACATATCTCAACCAGCCGATTTACAAATCAGCCGTCATATATGTACGTAAGTCAGCCATTAGCTCATAAATCAGGCAGATTTTTGTAAACTCAGCCGTCACATAAATCTTAAGTTAGCCAGAAGATCTTAAATCAGCCACGTTTTGTAACTCAGCCGTATCGTTTATCTTATTTGTATATGTAAATCAACCAATTTTTTTAAGTTAGCCACATCGTATATATAACTCAGCTGTCAATACCGCCGTAATGCTTTACGGCTGAGTTCATTAATACACGTCAGCGATTTCCTATGTGGCGCTTGATTTTATCTGATATGGCACTCAAAAATAATGGTATTTTTGTAATTAAGTTTTTTGTCAGAACGTAATTACAAATACACGCTGGGCATTTAAAATAAATCAGTAATAAAAAAAGTTTTATATAATTCTAGTAATATTACCTAATTTATGTGCCGTTTAAGTTAAGTTCCCTATTTTTTTTTCGTTTTATCTTGACTATATATATACTCTCATATTTGTAATGTGGCATTTGTACTTGTGGATTCGATTCGGATAATTCTACCGTGATTGTTCGTTTTAATCCAAAAAATGCAACTCTTTACGATAAACAAAAAAAACAACTTTTTTTTCAAGAAAAAAAAAAACACAACTCTCTCAAAAACTTTCAGGATTATTAAAATGAAAAGTTTTAATAAATAGATAACTTTCTGAAATAAAGATTTACGGTAAAGAGATACAATTCTCAGAAATACTTTTTGGGATTGTTATGATAAAGATAAAAGGAAAATGATAGATAAAAACACATTGTTGTTGGTTGTTGCTGTATCGAACATTGTTTTCGGACTTTACTAGTTCAATCAGTCGGATTGATCCGCAAATTAAAACACCCAGAAGTAGTGAAATTTTTTTGAGGTGGATGATTAGGTTTGGTTTATATAACATATTCAATTTTTTAGAATGTGATACTTATAGGAGATAGGAGGGAGTGTGGAAGCCACACGTGAAATAGCCGTGGAGAGTAATTTGGATGGCGGCGGTTTGGACTGAACCGGGAAATGTCTTTCTTGTCTTTTTTGTTTTGTTTCTTTGACGTCGTGAGAAGTCATACGTTACGTCGTGTAAGATTATAAAAGCTAGAAGAGCCACTAGCTCTCTTTTTTTTTTTTTTTTTTCTTTTTTTTTAAAAACACGATACTCCTAACTCAACCAAACACATTCGTGTCTGGGAACCACTGTGGGGTAGCCGTGCTAACATGAGAAAAGACTAATTTTTGAGCTCGAGCAGTCCGGGCTAGTATGTCAGCCTTTCCATTCCGTTCTCTGGGGCAATACTGGAGAGTAAAGTTAGGGAACCACGCTCGAAGTATCTTGAATTCTTCTAGCTCTGATTTGAATCGTGGCCAGTTGTCCGGTTCCAGTATCATTGCAGCTAGCTCCTGTGAATCCGTAGCGAACAACGCACAATATCGTTCTTTCTACCGCAGGCATTGGAGGGCCCATAATAAACTATGTAGTTCGACGTGCAGGGGAGAGTATCCCTTGTGTATCCCTTTAAGTCCTAAGAGATCCGTTTCCCCATCTTGTAGTTGTAGCGTCCATCCGATCCTGCTCGTGGCGTCTCCATCCTTCCAGGACCCATCAACAAAGCACGTGAAGATAGCCCGTGGCATTTCCTGGGTTGGAGTTAGTCGTACTCCTCTTTCCGCTGTCGCTTCCTCTAGCGCTACGTGCCAGGCCGTCGCTTCCGTTCGGGCAAGTTTTAGGATATCCGGGGGTGATCTCTCCAGGTTCCTAAACACTTTATCGTTACGTGCTTTCCAGAGGTACCAGATTATCCAGGGGTAGCATCTCACATATTCCTCGAATTCCTGGCGGTTGGGTACGAGAGAGAGAAGATAATCAAAGTTGCTCCACAGGCTATCAGACGGGAACACCGAATTGTGATCCGGGACTTGTGACAGTGCCCAACATTGTCTAGCCGGTGGGCATGTAAACAAGACATGGTTAATGGTTTCTTCTATATCACCACACTTTTGGCAATATCGGTCTTGTTGTAGGTGTCGAAATGCTAGACGTTGATTGACCGCTACAGCTCCCGAGAGGGCTTTCCATAAGAAGTGTCTGATTTTATTCGTAGTTTCCACTTTCCACACCATTGCCCGTAGAGGGTTCACTGAAGGGAGTTGTGCTTCGAAACTGGTTTCTGCTTTTGACTTGGTTCGGGCAAAATTGTAACTGGAGCGTACTCTGTAGGTGCCCGAGGTCATGAAATGCCAGCAGTAGCTGTCTGGCGTACCTATTCGAGATGGGGATATGGACATGATGATCGGGATATCCGCCGGATCTAAATATTGGCGCAGTGCCCACCTATTCCATGTGTGTGTGTCCTCATCAATCAAATCGCTAACCCTCAGGTTCCGAGTTGGTGAAGTATTTGGATTCCCTCTTTGTGTTCCCCTGGCTGGCCGGGGGGCCTCATCGGGGACCCAGTTATCCGTCCAAACCCATGTCCTGGCTCTGTTGCCTATTGTACACCGCATTCCATAATCGATGAGGGGTTTTGCACTCCATAGGCTCCGCTATCCATAGGAAGGACGAGAAGACCTATTGGCATGAAAGGGATGAGAGTATCGAAAGTACTTCCCCTTGAGGACCCTCACAACAAGGGAGTTGAGGTATTGGTGGAGTCGCCAGAGTTGTTTAGCCAATAAGGCCTGGTTAAACTCTTCGAAAGACTTGAAACCAATACCACCTTCACATTTAGGGAGACACAATTTCTGCCACGCTATCCAGTGCATCCCTTTTGAATTCTTCTTGGTACTCCACCAGAAGTCCGCAATCGCACTCGCCAGCTTGCGGTGTAAACTCTTGGGTAGTAAAAAACTGGACATCACGTATGTTGGGAGGGCCTGTGCCACAGACTTAATCATAATCTCCTTACCTCCTTTGGAAAGGAATTTGGCCGACCACCCATTAGTACGTTGTTGAAGCCGTTCCTGAATATAGGCAAAGATCTTCAGTTTGGACCCTTGTAATTGTTCCGGGAGACCCAGGTATTTTCCGGCTCCTCCCTTCGTGGGGATATTTAGCCTTAGTTTTAATTCTGTACGTAGTTCCTCGGGGACTTCTAGTATGCTATCACAATGTTGCGGCGTGGCTTTGCAAAGGAGTAAGCTGTCGTCAGCGAACAGGAAATGAGATAATGCAGGTGAAGTCGGGGCCACCCGAATACCCGAGATACTTCCCGCGGTTTCCGCCCTCCGTAAGTTAGCGATTAATACTTCAGTACAGAGGATGAAAAGATACGGTGATAACGGGTCCCCTTGGCGGAGCCCCCGAGATGGAGTAATGCCACCTCTAGGTTCGCCATTCAATAAGACACGGTATGATACCGAGTTCACACATGCCATGATCCAGGAGATCCACTTCTCAGCAAATCCCATTTTCTGCATAAGAGCTGACAGGAATCGGCACTCCACCCTGTCATACGCCTTGCTCATGTCTGTTTTTATCGCCATACTGTCTTTTTCCGGATATTATGTATCTTCAAGGCATGAAAGACTTCCTGTGCTAGAATGATATTGTCTGTAATCTGTCTCCCTGCCACAAATGTAGACTGGGTCTCCTGATAGGGGTGGGCAATCGGTTTTTGGTTTCGGTTTCGGTTCGGTTTTTCAGTTTTTTGGTTTTTGATAAATTGAGTCCATATGAAACCGAAAATGTTTCAGTTCGGTTTTGGTTCGGTTTTCTTCGGTTTTGGTTCGGTTCGGTATCACGAAATTGAAGTCCATTATATACCGAAATTCGACTTTGGTTCGGTTTTCGGTTTCGGTTTCGGTTTTAAACCAAAAAACCGAATTCAAACACATACAACCCAAACAGATCGATCGATTTAGACTAAAGGATCGGTCGATCCATGCTCTTTTGGTTAGATTAGTTTTTCGGTTTTGATTTCAGTTTTTCGGTTTAACCGGAACCGATCCGAAACAATCGATTTTTCGGTTTCGGTTTCGGTTCGGTTTTTCGGTTTTTCGGTTTTTGAAAAATTGAGTCCATTCGGTTTAATCCAACTAACCGAAACCAAAACCATACCGTTTTTTCGGTTCGGTATTTAGTTTTGGGTTAATTTGCCCACCCCTAGTCTCTGAGATGAGCCTAGGTAGAAACTTTTTGATCCGTTGGTAGAGCACCTTTGAAATAATCTTATAACTGACATTACACAGACTAATCGGGCGAAATTCCTTCATCATTCGGGGTCTTTCAGATTTGGGGTTTAATCATATATTAACTTCATTGCAACGGGGATCTAATGTGCCCGTATCAAAAAACTCCTGTACCATAGCCACCACCTATGGCCCGATGATGTGCCAAAATTTCTGATAGAACAGAGCTGTCATCCCATCCGAGCCGGAGGCCTTTTCGGGGTGTATCGCAAAGGCTGCCGCCTTAACCTCCCCCATCGATATCGCACGGGTCAGGTAGGCATTCATCTCGGATGTGACCGAACAGCCTAAGTGGACCAAAGATGTCTCTAGGTCCGATATAGGTGAGGAGGAGAAGATGGTACGGAAATAGTCTACCGCCGTGGCCTCAATCTCCTCTTCTTTTTCCGTCCATACCCCAGTGTCTTGCTGGATGCCTGTAATCTTATTACGTGTTCTTCTTTGCTTAGTGGATGCTTGAAAATATTTGGTGTTTTGGTCGTTGGCCTGGTACCATAGTTGTCGACTCTTTTGTTGCCAAAAAATTTCCTTATCCAACAGTGTTGTCCGCAATTGGTCTTGCAAGCAGCCTATTTCTTCCAGAGAAGACGAATCCCTACTCTGTGCTTCCTCCAGTTTTGTTTTTAAGTCCTCAATCACGTCGGTTGAGGGGCAGCGTTCCTGTTTCCTCCAGCGTGATATTGCCTTACGGCAGTTGGCTATACGCTCACCCACCCCAGGTGCGCTCCCATTCTAGTTCGTAGCCCAACCTGCACGGACTATCTGTTCAAAATTTGGTTTGGAAACTGATATATCATGGTTTTTACCCGTTTTTGGCCATGATATAAGTCCTTTTTATAGAGTCATTTTGGTATTTTTTGAGTCTTTTAGAGTCTTTGCAGGTTAAAGAACGATTGGAGCTTAATGGAAGCTTTTGGAGCATTTTGGAGCATCAAGGAAAGAAGAGACGAAGTGATCAAGTCAAAGTCAATTTTACAGACCTGTGTCGATCGACACGGACCTGTGTGTCAATCGACACGGACCTGTGTGTCGATCGACACGCACATGTCTAACGAGAAGAGAAGAATTTCCTCTTGTGCCCATGAACCCCAGAAGTTTACAGAAAAGCTCAGTCCGGATTTTAGACTTTATATATAGTTTTACCTTAGGCTTTTAGGTTTGTAACATCTTGTTTTTAATTAAGACTTGGAGATTCAGAGCTTTTAGGAGATTTCAGACTTCCGGACTCCATCGCTTTCGAAACTCTGTATCTCTTACTCTAATTTTTTCATGCAGATTTTTTCATTCATTATGATTTCATCATCTATGTCTAAGTAGTTTGCTTGTTAGATTTAGGGTAGTTCTAGGGTTTGATGAGAAATTGGTAGGATTGAAACCCTGTTAGGATTTATCTTTATGTTCTTCATCTAGATTGATTTAACTCTGATTTTAGGACTGATCAACTGAAATTGGATATCCTAGGTTGCTTTAATAGATGCGAAAGTATTATTAACAACCGGATATAATCTTAGATGAGCAAAATTATCTATTCGCAAAGAAATTTGGCTTAGTAATTTTGTGAACAATTGAACCTGAACTTAATGTTTGTCTTTATTCACTGAATTTGCAAAGAAATTTGGAATTTAGGGATTTAGTCATAGATAATCTCTGCAACGAAAGTTGATTAATTTTATATTCGTGTTTGAGTTCTAGAACTGTTCTTAACAAATCCTAACTGTTTTTATCCTCATGTCGACACAGCCGTATTTCAAGTCATTTCTGCGAATTACCCAATGTCTAACCTTTTGTCTAATTGATTTCAAGAACCTGATAATCATTTACTTGTTTACATTTGCTGTTTATTTTACATTTATCACATTTTACTTAGCATAATTTGAATTCATAATTGATTGTGTAAATTGATTCCCTATGGATTCGATCCCTAAGTATTACATCTATATCTTAATTTGAGAGAGTAGCTCAGGGCAAATTTGAGCATATCAAATTTTGGCGCCGTTGCCGGGGACTCAAAATCACCATTCGATTTTTGATTTTAGAGTTTTGTCTAAGTTTTAATTTTCTATTTATTTACTTCCGTTTTCTTTTGTTTTTGTCTGTTTCAGGTGCATGCTTAATCGCAAGACCAGAAGCAATCAGAATCAAGAGTTAGTGGATTTTATTTATGAGTTAGGAGCTTTAGAAAGAGCCAACAGGAAAGCTACACGAGAAGCAGCAATGGAGCATCTTCCGTTAGTACTGATTCGCGATGCAGCTGGGTTGTTGGTTGATAATGAAGGGAACAGGCGCAATGAGCGCGGTCAGAGGCTGGATGCAGAGGGAAACGTGCTTCCTGAACCGCGCATTGAGGATAGACGTTTGGGTCAGGAGGTGCTTGCTCGTGGGCGTACTCTAGGAGAGTACAACATACCAGATGAATTTTATGCTAACAGGGCTGCGATTCGCCCTCCTGCGTTCCAGAGGAGCGATTTTGAGTTGAAACTTGCTTTCTTCTCACTTGTGGCGCAGCACCCATTCCATGGCCTATCTTCTGAGCACCCATGGATCACATTGAGAGGTTCGAGGACCTAGCATCTAGCATTAAGGCTAACGGAGTGTCTAGCGACTACCTCTACTGCAAGCTTTTCCCCTACTCTTTTAGTGGAGAACCAGCCTACTGGTTGAAACAGCTTGAGCCAGGCTCGCTGACTACTTGGGAGGACACCAAGATTACTTTCCTCAACAACTTCTTTGATGAGGCGAGGTCCGAGGATCTGAGGACTAAGATCTCCACTTTCAAGCAAGGACCGACTGAAGCATTTAAGGCTTCTTGGGTGAGATTCAGGGCGTATCAGAAAGACTGTCCTCACCATGGGTTCAGTGATGTTCAGTTGTTTGGTATCTTCTTCAGAGGTATTGATTGGAGGTATCAAATGGCCCTTGATTCTGCTAGCAATGGGAATTTCAACACCAGGTATCCGGAAGATGCACTGATTCTCATTGATAACTTGGCTTCCAACAACAGTACCAACAATGCAGATTTCGAGAGGAAGAATGTGGGTGGAAACGTGGATGGCAGCAAAATCGCTGAGGTTAAGGCTAAGCTAGACTATGTGCATAACCTGCTAGTGGGGAAGAAGTCAGATCAGTTTGCTGCAGAGATAGAGACTTTCGAGCCAGAGGAGAAGGATGTCAACTACATCAATGGAGCTGGTTTTCAGGGTCAAAGGTTTAGTAATCAGCAAGGGTATCAGAAAAATGACTTTCAGAAGCCGTTCCAGAACAACTACCAAAGGAACTATGGTTCTTCTTTTTACCAGACGCCTCCTGCTCAGTCATCAGAGAGCAGCGAGATGAAATCTATGCTGGAGCAGCTTCTAGAGGGTCAACAGAAGATGACAGTAAGCTTCAATGGAAAGATAGATGCAATGTACTCTGATCTGAATGGGAAAATTGAGGCCCTCAATCTCCATGTGAAGAAGCTAGACACCCAAGTTGCTCAAACTGCGGAGAATGTTAGAAGGCAAGAGGGATTTCTCCCAGCCAAGACAGAAACAAACCCGAGACTGCACATCAATGCCATCACCTTGGGAAGTGAAGAGGAGGTTGAAAACGACGAGATTTCCGTACCAGACCCCGTGTCGATTGACACGGGTGGCTCATGTCGATTGACACGGGTCGTAAATCTCAACTCTGGGCAAAACGCAATTGGTGATGAGGTCGACACATCCTCGATACAAGTATTTCGATCGACACAGACCCTTCGTGTCGATCGACATGTGTCCCAGACGAGTCCAAACCTTTCAAAACCTTCAGTCAAAGTAGAGGAAAGGGTCTACAAGCCCAAGATCCCATATCCATGAGCTGTTAGCATCAAAACACTAGAGGAGAAAGGAGGACATGCTCAACCACAGCTGAGAAAGTTGCAGAAGATACCGAATCCAGGGATATTCGTTGTTCCTTGTACGATCAAAGGTATGAAATTCAAGAACTCTCTTTGTGACACTGGAGCTAATGTGAATGTCATGTCTGAGTCTGTTGCAAAGAAGCTGGGGATTAAGGATCTGCAACCTTCGAAGATGTCTATCGTGATGGCTGAATTTTCTTCAACATCTTCGAAAGGATTCATTCCTGACTTGATGCTTCTAATTGTCTGGTTCCGGTGGATTTTCAAATTATGGAGACGAAGAATGACAGGGAGAGGCCATTGATTCTTGGGTCATCATTCCTTGCCACTGTGGGTGCAATTGTGGATTTTCCCAATCAGAGAATCTCCTTCTCCCAGATCAACGAGAATGTCTTCTACCCCTCAGTTTGGTTTAAGGAGAACTCTTGTCTCACCGTTACAAATGGAGGAGAGCCGAGTTCAGACCTTGGCAATATGAAGAAGATCCCATGTGCTCCACCTTTGACTCCACCCTCTCTGAGCTCTAATGGAGATTTGACTGTCTGCAAGGTTGATATATCATGGGTTTTACCCGTTTTTTACCATGATATAAGTCCTTTTCATAGAATCTTTTTGGTATTTTTCGAGTCTTTTTGAAGTCTTTGTAGGATAAAGGACGATTGGAGCTTAATGGAAGCTTTTGGAGCATTTTGGGAGCATCGAGGAAGGAAGGGGCCGAAGTGATCAAGTCGGAGTCGAGTTTCAAGGCTGTGTCGATCGACACGGACCTGTGTGTCGATCAACATCCCCGTCTGACACGTGAAGACTTCAAGTTTTGAAGAAATTCTAGTTTTGCCCAAAAAGCCCAGAAGTTGTACAAGAAGCCCAATCCGAATTTTAGACCTTATATATACTTTTTTCCTTAGTTTTTTTTAGGGGATCTTGTTCTTAATTAAGACTTGGAGATTCAGAGATTTACGGAGCTTTTAGGAGATTTCAGACTTTCAGACTTCATCGATCTAAAACTCTGTATCACTTACTCTATCTTTTTTATGCAATTTATTCCATTCATAATGTTTACTGCATCTATGTCTAAGTAGTTTGCTTGTTAGGCTTAAGGTGATTCAAAGGTTTGATGAGAAATTGGTAGGATTGAAACCCTGTTAGGATTTATCTATATGTTCTTCATCTAGATTGATTTAACTCTGATTTTAGGATTGATCAACTGAAATTGGATATCCTAGGTTGCTTTAATAGATGCGAAAGTATTATTAACAACCAGGAATAATCTTAAATAAGAAAAATTATCTATTCGCAAAGAAATTTGGCTTAGTAATTTTGTGAACAATTGAACCTGAACTTAATGCTTGTCTTTATTCACTGAATTTGCAAAGAAATTTGGAATTTAGGGATTTAGTCATAGATAATCTCTGCAACGAAAGTTGATTGGTTTTATATTCGTGTTTGAGTTTTAGAACCGTTCTTAACAAATCCTAACTGTTTTTATCCTCGTGTCGATCGACAAGGACATCCATGTCGATCGACACAGCCGTATTTCAAGTCATTCCTACGAATTAGCCAATGCCTAACCTTTTGTCTAATTGATTTCAAGAACTTTATCATCATTCACTGTTTACTTTGCTGTCTATTTTACATTATTACATTGTTGCTTAGCCTAATTTGAATTCATAATTGATTGTGTGAATTGATTCCCTGTGGATTCGATCCCTAAGTACTACATCGATCTCTTAATTTGAGAGAGTAGCTCAGGGCAAATTTGAGCATATCAAATTTTGGCGCCGTTGTCGGGGAATCCATATTACCAATCGATTTTTGATAGTAGAATTTTGTCTAAGTTTTTAATTTTCGTTTTATTTACTTACTAGTTATTTTCTCTTTGTTTTGTGTGTTTCAGGTTTATGCATCATCGCGTTACCAGAAGCAACCGGAACGAAGAGCTAGTTGATCTCAACCTTGAGATTGGCAAATTGGAACGAGCCAACCGAGCAGTAAGAAAGACAGCCAATATGAATCCGTTGATTCTTATCAGAGGCGAAGATGGGTTTTTTCAGGACACTGAGGGTCGCAGACGCAATGCTCAGGGTCAGAGGATTGATGAGAATGGGGTTGTGATTTTTGAGGAGCAAACTGGGCGTGGGCGTACTCTGGGAGAGTACAATAGGCCCGATGAGTTCTATGCCAACAGGGCAGCAATCCGACCTCCAGCATTCCCGAGGAACAATTTCGAGCTGAAACCAGCTTACTTCTCACTAGTGGCTCAGCACCCATTTCATGGCTTATCTTTTGAACACCCCATGGATCACCTTGAGAGGTTTGAGGATTTGGCGTCTAGCATTAAGGCCAATGGAGTATCCAGTGATTACCTCTACTGCAAGCTCTTCCCTTACTCTCTTGGTGGAGAAGATGCTTACTGGCTGAAGCAGCTAGAGCCAGGCTCGCTGACTACTTGGGAGAACACCAAGAATGATTTCCTCAACAATTTCTTTGATGAGGCGAGATCCGAGGACCTGAGGACTAAGATCTCTACCTTCAAACAAGGTCCGACAGAAGCATTTAAGGCTTCCTGGGGGAGATTCAAGTCCTACCAGAGGGATTGTCCTCACCACGGGTTTAGTGATGTCCAGTTGTTAGGTATTTTCTTCAGGGGTATTGATTGGAGGTATCAGATGGCCCTAGACTCTGCTAGCAATGGGAACTTCAACACCAGATATCCGGAAGACGCACTAATTCTCATCGACAATTTGGCTTCCAGCAATAGTACCAAAAATGCAGATTTTGAAAGGAAGAAGCTGGGTTGAAACATGGATGGAAGCCAGATCGCTGAGGTTAAGGCTAAGCTTGATTCGGTACACAACATTCTAGTGGGGAAGAAGACTGTTCCGTTTGCTCAAGAGGTCGAAACTTTCACTCCAGAGGAAGAGCAGGATGATGAAGATGTCAACTACATCAGTGGGTCCGGGTTTCAGAGTCAGAGGTTTGGTAACCAGCAGGGTAACAGGAACTTCAATGGGAACAACCAAAGGACCACATTTACTGGGAATCCAAGCTCACCAACCTATTCTCCTAAGCCACAGTTTCAGAAGACCGAGTTTCAGAAGACCGAGTTTCAGAAGCATTTCCAGAGCAATTACACCATGAACTATGGTTCATCTTCCTATCAGACACCTCCTCCTCAGTCATCAGAGAGCAGCGAGATGAAATCTATGCTGGAGCAACTCTTGGAGGACAACAGAAGATGACCGTCAACTTTAATGGAAAGATGGATGCTATGTACAATGATCTAAATGGGAAGTTCGAGGCCCTGAACACTCATGTCAAGAAATTGGACACTTAGTTTGCTCAGACTGCAGAAAATTCGAGGAGGCAAGAAGGCTTTCTCCCATCTAGGACGGATGCAAATCCGAAGCATGTTGTTGTTGCCATCACCACGAGGAGTGGTAAGCCCCTTGGGGAGCCAGTAATGAAGAAAAGACTTGGTGCAGAACAGTTAGACGTGCTCGTGGAAATCGACGAGGAAGTGATTTCCTTACAAGACCTCATGTCGATCGATACGGGAAGCTTATGTCGATCGACACGGGTCAAAAAACCTGATTCTGGGCATGACGCAATCGGTGACATTTCGCAGAAACATCATGTCGAGCGACACATGGACAATGTCGATCGACACGAGTCCCAGACAAACCCAATCTCGTCAAAACCCACGACTAGTCCAGCAGAGAGAGTATATGTGCCTAAGATACCTTATCCCAGGAGCCAGAAGAAGTCTAAACAGGAGCTGGAGGATGTTAGGTGCAAGGCCGTGATGGATAAGCTAGTTGTGGAACTTCCTTTGGTTGATGCTATTCGGACCAGTCCGGTGATCCGTCGTTACGTGAAGAGGATGGTCACTAAGAATTGGGTCTTGAGGAAGGTGTTGCTATGATTTCAGAACATATCAGTGCAGTAATTCAGAACAGAGTCCCAGAGAAGCTCATAGATCCTGAAAGTTTTGTTTTGGATTGTTTGATCTTCAAGGAGAGATTTCCAAGGTCTCTTTGTGATTTGGGTTCTGGTGTTAATCTGATGCCACACTCGGTAGCTATTGGTCTTGGTATGACTGACTTCCAGCCTACTAGGATCTCACTTATCCTGGCCGATCGATCAGTGAGGATTCCAGAAGGTGTTCTAAAGGATGTCCCGATCAAGGTTGGGGACTGCTTGATTCCTACTGACTTTGTTGTTTTGCAATACAACGAGGAGCCCAAAGACCCTCTTATTTTGGGTAGACCATTCTTAGCTACAGCTGGTGCTATGATTGATTGCAAAGGAGGCAGCATTACCTTAAGTGTGGGAGATTTGGAGATGAAATTCGAGATGGATAGGCTGATGAAGAGACCCACCATAGATGGCAAGACATTCTATGTCGACACGTTCACAGACATTGCACAAGATGTGTTCAATGAGGTGCATCCCATTGATCCCTTGGAAAGGACTTTGGTGAACTCTGTGACAGTGGAGAGCCAGCTTGATGAGGTTGCTAAAGGGTATGCTAAGCTGATGGATGCTGGTAAAAAGGTGATGCACTTGGCTAATAATGTAGAGTTGGTCGGATCTCTGAAAACCCATGTCGATCTACATGAGGTCCGTGTCGATCGACACGGGTCCGCAGACAGCGATTGGAGTGAACAAAAAACTCCAACAATCGAACTCAAAACACTTCCAGCCAGGCTAAGGTATGCTTTTCTTGGTCCCAATTCAACATACCCAGTCATTGTTAATGCTTCATTAAACAATGCAGAGCTCACTCTATTGCTAAGCAAGCTGCCCAAGTTTCGCAAAGCTCTTGGCTATTCTCTTGATGATATTTCAGGAATCTCTCCAGACTTGTGCATGCATAGGATTCACCTTGAGGATGAGACTAAGTCATCAATTGAGCATCAGAGGCGGCTAAATCCAAATTTGCAAGAGGTTGTCAAGAAGGAGATTCTGAAACTTCTAGAGGTTGGGATCATCTATCCCATTTCAGACAGAGTTTGGATTAGCCCGGTTCACGTAGTGCCAAAGAAAGGAGGAGTCACAGTGGTCAAGAATGAGAAGAACGAGCTGATTTCTACAAGGATAGTGACTGGGCACAGGATGTGTATTGACTACCGGAAGCTCAACGCAGCCACCAGGAAAGACCATTTTCCCCTGCCTTTCATTGATCAGATGTTGGAGCGTCTAGCGAATCATCCCTACTACTGCTTTCTCGATGGGTATTCCGGTTTCTTCCAAATCCCCATCCATCCAGAGGACCAGGAGAAGACCACATTCACTTGTCCCTATGGCACTTTTGCATACCGTAGAATGCCATTTGGACTATGTAATGCCCCTGCGACTTTCCAGCGCTGTATGATGTCGATTTTCACGGACATGATTGAGGATTACATGGAGGTCTTCATGGATGACTTCTCGGTCTACGGTTTGTCTTTCAAAGATTGTCTGGACAATTTGGAGAGAGTGCTTGCCAGATATGTGGAGAAACACTTGGTTCTGAACTGGGAGAAATGCCACTTTATGGTGAAAGATGGCATTGTACTTGGTCATAGAGTTTCAGCTGATGGGATTGAGGTGGATCGTGCTAAGATCGAGGTAATGACAAGTCTGCAACAACCTACTTCAGTCAAGGAGATCCGAAGTTTCTTGGGACATGCTGGGTTCTATCGGAGATTCATCAAGAACTTCTCCAAAATCGCCCGCCCACTCACCACTCTGCTCTGTAAGGATGTCAAATTTCTTTTTGATACTAACTGTTTAGCTGCTTTTGAACAGATCAAACAGGCTTTGGTGAGTGCTCCAATAGTGCAACCTCCGGACTGGGATTTGCCTTTCGAGGTGATGTGTGATGCTAGTGATTATGCAGTTGGAGCTGTTTTGGGTCAGAAGAAAGACAAGAAGCTATACGCCATTTATTATGCTAGTAGGACACTAGACGAGGCTCAAAGGAATTATGCAACTACAGAAAAAGAGTTGCTAGCAGTGGTTTTTGCTTTTGAGAAGTTTCGTCCCTACCTGATTGGAGCTAAGGTGATTGTGCACACTGATCATTCAGCACTCAAATACTTGATGCAGAAGAAGGATGCTAAGCCTAGATTGTTGAGATGGATTCTACTTCTCCAGGAGTTTGACATAGAAGTGAAAGACAAGAAATGAGTTGAGAATGGTGTCGCGGATCATCTTTCGCGAATTCGGATAGACGACCACGTCCCCATCGATGACTACTTCCCAGAGGAGAGTGTGCTCTACATTGAGACTGGTTTGCAAGCGAGCAAGGTGCTAGATCAACATGTTTCCGGATCATCAGACGTCATATCGATCGACATGAAGGATCCATGCCGATCGACACGGGATTTCATCGTCACACCTCAGACCCCAAAAACAGATATGTCGATCGATATACTTCACGATGTAGATCGACATGACCTCGTATGTTCTGTTTTCGGATCAAACCGACCGTGGTACGCTGACATTGCAAATTTCCTAGCTGCAGAATACGTTCCTACTGATCTTAAGGGATACGAGAGGAAGAAGTTCATGAGAGAGCTAAGGAGGTATTATTGGGATGAGCCTTATCTCTACAAGCATTGTTCAGATGGAATCTACAGAAGATGTATTGCAGAGAGTGAGGTACAAGATGTGCTTTATCACTGCCACGGTTCTGAGTATGTTGGGCATTTCGCCACATTCAAGACGGTCTCAAAGGTTCTACAAGCTGGTTTTGGTGGCCTACTATGTTCAAAGATGCGCATGTCTTCATTGCGCAGTGAGATACTTGTCAGAGGCGAGGTAAGATTAGCAAGAGGAATGAGATGCCACAAAACTTCATCCTTGAGGTTGAGGTTTTTGATTGCTGTGGACTATGTTTCCAAATGGGTGGAGGCGATTGCTAGTCCTAAGAATGACGCTGCGGTGGTGGTTAAGCTGTTTAAGACCATCATTTTCCCTCGATTTGGAGTTCCCAGAGTTGTCATTAGTGATGGTGGGACACATTTTATTAACAGATTTTTTGCTAAACTTTTGCAGAAATACGGAGTTCACCATCGCGTGGCCAGTCCTTATCATCCTCAGACGAGTGGACAAGTCGAGGTATCCAACAGACAAATCAAGGAAATCCTTGAGAAGACGGTAAATTCCACAAGGAAGGATTGGTCAACCAAACTTGATGATGCACTTTGGACTTACAGGACTGCCTACAAGACACCTCTGGGGACTACTCCATTTCATCTGCTTTATGGGAAAACGTGTCATCTTCCTGTTGAATTGGAACACAGAGCAGCATGGGCAGTTAAGCATTTCAACTTCGACATCAAGCCTGCTGCAGAGAGGCGTCTGATACAGCTGAATGAACTGGATGAAATCAGACATCATGCTTACGAAAGCTCTAAGTTATACAAGGAGCGGACAAAAGCATATCATGATAAGAGGATTATCTCCACGACATTCGAACCAAATGACCAGGTACTGTTTTACAACTCTCGTTTACAACTTTTTCCTGGTAAACTTCGTTCTCGTTGGTCAGGTCCTTTTACCATCAAGGAAGTACGACCACATGGAGCTGTTGTCCTGATCAGCAAGGATGGGAAAGAGTTCACCGTGAACGGGCAAAGGATGAAACACTATTGGGTAGAAGCCGAGATTCCGGAAGGACACATTGTGCCTCTGGATGATGCACCTGCTGCCTGAACTCTGACACAGTCAAGCTAATGACTGAAAACAAGCGCTTAGTGGGAGGCAACCCACTGTTAAGTGTACATTATTCTAATTTTTAGTTTTCACTAACTTTAGTCTAGAGAAATTATGGATTTTGTGAAGGAATTTTCGGGCAAAAGAAAAGAAGAACGGCCGTGTCGATCGACACGGACCTGTGTGTCGATCGACACGGACCTGTATGTCGATCGACACGGCCCACAGATGATAAGGCCCATAGATGGCCCAGCCCATCCACGAACAGGTAATTTTTCTATTTCTTCTTCTTCACTTCGAAATCCGACAGAACTAAAACCGTTCAACAAAAACTCGAACAGATCCTCCATAAGTTTTTCATTCCTTCACCGATTTGAGTGATTTTTAGCTCTAATCCACTCGGTTTTTCATCCTTTTTTCATTTCTAGTCACCGTTTTCTCGATCTACAAGATGGCCACACAAGGTACTAAACGTCAAAAGAGAAGCAAGGTGGGTGCCTCAAGCTCCGAACCTACATCAACGACTATTGTCTTTCTTCCTCCGTGGCCACGCCCTGAGGGGAAGAAGATCGCCATCGCAAGGCAGTTTGATGATGTTCCTGCCAAGATTCTGGTATGAGAGGACGTTCTTCACAGAAAAAACATACCCCAATGGGATGATTACGACTCTCTGTTGTACAATGAGTGGCTTAGGGTTCAGTTATCGGGGACACGGTTTGCTGACAGCCGAACGATGAGACGGTTGGGTCTAAAGGATGAGGTGTTGCATTTACTGCAAAACGCAGGCCTGGGGACGATCGCCACACGTTATTATCCGCTCTACCCTGATTTGGTACGCCAGTTTTTCGCGTCTATGCAGCTGTGTTGTATGGCATCTACTGATCCAGATAGCGATGATACCCGTAACTGGATTCTGAGTTTTAAGATTCGAGGGGTCCGTCACACACTTTCGATATGGGACCTCTGTGGGATTTATGGTTTTGACCAAGATCGTGTTTATCAGGATATTCCAGAGACGTTGCCTGACTTGCAGGAGTTCTGGAGCCGATTTAGGACAGGGAGATATGCTGCCTCTGCTTCCACACATACGGACGTGCGACATCTGGTGCTTAGGTATCTGCTTCGCTTATTCTAACCACGATCTTGTGCAAGGTGGAGCCAGGAAAGATGAGGATGCAGGAGTTGGTTTTGCTGTCCTATGCTCTCAGGTTAGATGTGGCCAACCCAACCTGGGATGAGATTCAACCCAACATGGGGGTTGTTTTTGCGCGTCAGCTTCTCTCTATGAAGAACACGCCGCTCACATTGACGAAGAGCAGCAAGTTCTTCACCGCGGGTAGTCTTCTCACTCCTATCTTTACATTTTGCGGGATTGATACCTCTGACAGCAACGTGGATAGCACCGTTTATGGAGTAGACTTAGACTATCTGACGAGGACCACTTGGATTAAGCAACCAGATCACTGGGTGTTTCGCATTGCTCCTGGACAGCAGCGCATGGTGAAGTTGCCCATTCCTGCACTGATGGACATCGCAGCTGATCCTTTTCTGCTGGCTTTTCAGCTTGATGATAGACTAGTGCATGCAGTTAGCGCTGGGCGCAAGCAGATTACCCGGGATACTGCTCCAGCTGGTTCTTCAGGCGCAGGAACTTCCTGTGCTCCATCTCAGCCACCTAATCTTCCTCTGTTACCACCTTTGCCTAGTCAACCTCTAGACGAGTTTCAGAGTTGGATGGCTCAGAGTCTCCAGATCCTCTGGACTGCCGTGTCTACTCGGCCACGCTGTGGATGCATCCGTCCTCGCCAACCTACTCCACGACCTTCATCATCATCAGAGGAGGATGATTAGATCACTTATCTTTTTTCCTGTTTTCTTTTAATTTTATTTTATTATCTAACTTTGAGTCTATTTTTCTGTCTTTCTTTGAATCAGTTTGTTTTATGTTTCTTTAGGATTTCAGAACTGATGAACTAATGTGATTTGCCTATGTTTTCCTCTTAATTACGACTTTTGAGTTGTGTTTTGTAGAAAGATTAGCTTTGAAATTTATTTCAACGATGGAAAAGGATGACCAAACTTGCGGAAATGTCCAGAGATGCTGTGTCGATCGACATGAGTCTCTATGTCGATCGACATGGGGAAAACATTTGGTAAATTTTCATTATCCCTTTCCAAGTTCGTTATCCTTTTGATTCTTTTTGCTGAACTCAGCTTGATAACACTGGGGACAGTGTTGTTTAAGTCTGGGGGAGGTAGTTGCCAACTTTGTGTTCGTTTTTTAGAGTCAGTCCAAAACGTTTTATTGAGTCAAAATAGTCAGTTGGAAACAATGACCATTCTTTTGGTTTAAGTGGATCATCTTTTTCAGTCGTGTGACCATTCTTCCAGGATCGATTTTAGAGTCAGACTAATGAAAAATTCTAAGGATAACCAGTTAACTAGAGACGTTTGTTACTTCCAGCATAATCCGCCAGGTTAGAGCTAATTATACGGTCTCCTCGGTGATTGATTTTCATAAAGCTTGATTCCTCGTTCATACCTGAATAGTGCAAATTCCTGTTGAAACTAATGGTACCCCTCTCCCTAATTTATAAAAAATGATGAAGAATTGGGTGATATGATAGTTCTTGAGTATCAGATGAGAAAATACAATTCCAGTGAATCAGTACTCAAGAGGTGATCACCCAGAGCTCAAAAGCAGCAGTCTGAGTCCCTTATAACGGATGTAGAGGACGAGCGATCTCACAACCCTGTCTCCTCACAAGGAACAACAGTAGTGAAAGCACTGCTTTTGAGTTTCAACATTCCATTCAAAAAAAAAAAAAATTTCGAATTAAATAAGTCTGGGGGAGAAAGGGTACCGAAAGTTATATGGATTCACTAGTCATGGTATAGTATGGGAATGAGTCTAAAAGGCTTTTGGCGTCAAGATCTGGGACGAGACCTTGCAATGATGACTAACGGGTTATGTTGAGTAGTCGTGGATGAATTTGGAATGCTGCGAATGTCTATGGAAAAGTACATAGTGGTCTGATTTTGAGTCGGTTATTCATTATGTGGATTACTAGCTGAAAGGGGTCGGTTCAGTACTCCAAGGGAAGGTAAGTTTCTGCGTTTTCAAAACTCTTTCACATTCTTAGTGTATGTTTTGCTTGAGGGCAAGCAAATGCTAAGTCTGGGGGAGTTGATATATCATGGTTTTTGCCCGTTTTTTACCATGATATAAGTCCTTTTCATAGAATCTTTTTGGTATTTTTCGAGTCTTTTTGAAGTCTTTGTAGGATAAAGGACGATTGGAGCTTAATGGAAGCTTTTGGAGCATTTTGGGAGCATTGAGGAAGGAAGGGGCCGAAGTGATCAAGTCGGAGCCGAGTTTCAAGGTTGTGTCGATCGACACGAACCTGTGTGTCGATCGACATCCCCGTCTGACACGTGAAGACTTCAAGTTTTGAAGAAATTCTAGTTTTGCCCAAAAAACCCAGAAGTTGTACAAGAAGCCCAATCCAAATTTTAGACCTTATATATAGTTTTTCCTTAGTTTTTTTTAGGGGATCTTGTTTTTAATTAAGACTTGAAGATTCAGAGATTTACGGAGCTTTTAGGAGATTTCAGACTTTCAGACTTCATCGATCTAAAACTCTGTATCACTTACTCTATCTCTTTTATGCAATTTATTCCATTCATAATGTTTACTGCATCTATGTCTGAGTAGTTTGCTTGTTAGGTTTAAGGTAATTCAAAGGTTTGATGAGAAATTGGTAGGATTGAAACCCTGTTAGGATTTATCTATATGTTCTTCATCTAGATTGATTTAACTCTGATTTTAGGATTGATCAACTGAAATTGGATATCCTAGGTTGCTTTAATATATGCGAAAGTATTATTAACTACCAGGCATAATCTTAGATGAGCAAAATTATCTATTCGCAAAGAAATTTGGCTTAGTAATTTTGTGAACAATTGAACCTGAACTTAATGCTTGTCTTTGTTCACTGAATTTGCAAAGAAATTTGGAATTTAGGGATTTAGTCATAGATAATCTCTACAACGAAAGTTGATTGGTTTTATATTCGTGTTTGAGTTTTAGAACCGTTCTTAACAAATCCTAACTGTTTTTATCCTCGTGTCGATCGACACGGACATCCATGTCGATCGACACAGCCGTATTTCAAGTCATTCCTGCGAATTACCCAATGTCTAACCTTTTGTCTAATTGATTTCAAGAACTTTATCATCATTCACTGTTTACTTTGCTGTCTATTTTACATTATTACATTGTTGCTTAGCCTAATTTGAATTTATAATTCATTGTGTGAATTAATTCCCTGTGGATTCGATCCCCAAGTACTACATCGATCTCTTAATTTGAGAGAGTAGCTCAGGGCAAATTTTAGCATATCAAAGGTAAAGCGTAAAAAGACTTCCAAACCTTTCTCCAGGTTCAGAATCGTCATACCCTTAGATTTAAGAGAGAAAGGAGAGGTCGTTATCCAAGAGATGGTGAGAAACACTATGAAGCTCTTTCTCGGTGTTGTTCCTTTCACCGATCCACCATAGTCCTGAGTCTTGACACAGTCAAGCTAATGGCTGAAAACAAGCGCTTAGTGGGAGGCAACCCACTGGTAAGTCTACTTATTTTTTATTTTATTTTCCCTTTTGTTCACTAACTTTTCGTTTTGTTTTTATGTATTCATAAAAAAAAAAAACGACGATGAGAGGAGAAAGAACAGTGTGTCGATCGACACACATCACTCGTGTCGATTGACACACCCTTCACAGGTAAGTTCCCTTTCGTTTTTCTTTGGTGTTTTGTTTTATTTTTCTTTTCTTTCCAAACTCATGGTTCAATCACACTGGGGACAGTGTTGGTTAAGTCTGGGGGAGGGAAACGACTAACGTGTTTTTCTTTGTTTTGGTTTATTTTGAGTCAAAATTTTGTTTTTATTGAGTCAAAACAGTTGGAAACTATGACTTTTCTCTTGGTCTATTGGGTTGTTCTTTCAGTTGTGTGACCATTTTTCAGGATCGATTTCAAATGTAGCCTAATGGAAAATCCTAAGGCTAACCAGTTAACTGGAAACATCTGTTACTTCTAGCATAATTCGCCCAGGGTTCGAGCTAATTATGCGGTCTCCTCGGTGATTGGTGTTCATAGAGCTTGACTCTTCATTCATACCTGACAAGTGCAATCTCTGTTGAAAAGAATGGTACTCCTCTCCTTCGATCTAAAAAAAATTGATAGAAAAAAAAAATGATGAATAATTTGGGGTGATATGATAGTTCTTGAGTATAAGATGAGGAAATGAAATTCCAGTGAGTCAGTACTCAAGAGGTGATCACCTGGAGCTCAAAAGCAGCAGTCTGAGTCCCTTAGAACGGATGTAGAGGACGAGCGATCTCACGACCCTGTCTCCTCACAAGGAACAATAGTAGTGAAATCACTGTTTTTGAGTTTCTGAATCGAATAAGTCTGGGGGAGAGAAAGAGTACCAAAGGTTGTATGGTTCAATAGTCATGGTATAGTATGGGAATGAGTCTAGAAGGTTCTTGGCATCGAGATCTGGGACGAGACCCAGCAATGAGGACTAGCGGGTTATGTTAAGAAGTCGTGGATGAATTTGGGAGACTGCGAATGTCTAAGGAGAAGTAAATGGCGGTCTGGCTTTGAGTTGGTTGTGCATTATGTGGCTTACTAGTTGAAAGGGATGGTCCGGTACTCCCAGGGAAGGTAAGTTTCTGAGTTTTCAAACCTCTTTCACATTCTTAGTGTATGTTTTGCTTGAGGGCAAGCAACTGCTAAGTCTGGGGGAGTTGATATATCATAGTTTTTACCCGTTTTTGACCATGATATAAGTCCTTTTTATAGAGTCATTTTGGTATTTTTCGAGTCTTTTAGAGTATTTGTAGGTTAAAGAACGATTGGAGCTTAATGGAAGCTTTTGGAGCATTTTGGAGCATCGAGGAAAGAAGAGACGAAGTGATCAAGTCAAAGTCGATTTTACAGACCTGTGTCGATCGACACGGACCTGTGTGTCGATCGACACGCACATGTCTGACGAGAAGAGAAGAATTTCCTCTTGGGCCCATGAAGCCCAGAAGTTTACAGAAAAGCCCAGTCCGAATTTTAGACTTTATATATAGTTTTACCTTAGGATTTTAGGTTTGGAACATCTTGTTTTTAATTAAGATTATTTCATCGCTTTTGAAACTCTGTATCTCTTACTCTAATTTTTTAATGCAGATTATTTCATTCATTATGATTTCATTATCTATGTCTGAGTAGTTTGCTTGTTAGGTTTAGGGTAGTTCTAGGGTTTGATGAGAAATTGGTAGGATTGAAACCCTGTTAGGATTTATCTTTATGTTCTTCATCTAGATTGATTTAACTCTGATTTTAGGACTGATCAACTGAAATTGGATATCGTAGGTTGCTTTAATAGATGCAAAAGTATTATTAACAACCGGACATAATCTTAGATGAGCAAAATTATCTATTCGCAAAGAAATTTGGCTTAGTAATTTTGTGAACAATTGAACTTGAACTTAATGCTTGTCTTTATTCACTGAATTTGCAAAGAAATTTGGAATTTAGGGATTTAGTCATAGACAATCTCTGCAACGAAAGTTGATTGGTTTTATATTCGTGTTTGAGTTCTAGAACTGTTCTTAACAAATCCTAACTGTTTTTATCCTCATGTCGATCGACATGGACATCCATGTCGATCGACACAGCCATATTTCAAGTCATTACTGCGAATTACCCAATGCCTAACCTTTTGTCTAATTGATTTCAAGAACCTGATAATCATTCAGTTGTTTACATTTGCTGTTTATTTTACATTTATCACATTTTACTTAGCATAATTTGAATTCATAATTGATTGTGTGAATTGATTCCTTGTGGATTCGATCCCTAAGTATTACATCGATCTCTTAATTTGAGAGAGTAGCTCAGGGCAAATTTGAGCATATCAGAAACCCATCGTTTGTCAAAACAAAACTTTTGAGTTCCTTTCATACTCCGAGAAGTAATATGTGTGAGTACTGGACGGTGGTCAGATCCCCAAAACCTTAGGTATTCCATTTGGGTATGGGAAAAAATCGCATACCATTCCTCATTCCCCATAGAGCGGTCGAGACGGCACCGGATGACATTATTGCCCCGGCATCCTACCCAGGAGAGGCAATTCCCCCGGTATGGAAAATCGAGCATACCACAACTCCTACGCATGAGGTTAAAATTCAAGAACGAATTCTCTGGCCTTTTGCGTCCTCCTGTTTTCTCATGATGGCCCGTAATCTCGTTAAAGTCCCCTGTCATAAACCAGGGGCCCGTGCGTGTAGTGCTAATATGTGTCAATCGTTCCCATACATCCGCCCAATTAGAGATTACAGGTTCTCCATAAACAAAAGAGAGAAAAACTTTATTACCAAAAATGGTGGCCATTACATCGATAATATTTTTATTTGAAAAGAGAATTTGGATATTAAATTCTGACTTACCAGAAGTGCTAAGCCGCCACTAAGACCACTCGGGTCAACAGTAAAAAGAAAATCGTAACCAAACTCTGCCTACAGGTCCTGAATGAAATGTTGGTCACGCTTCGTCTCCATAAGAAAGAGAATCCCCGGGAAAATCTTTTTACGGAACTCTCGTAACCGTCGAACTGTCAAAAAGCTACCAGCTCCTTGACAGTTCCAACTTAAGATCATCTAGGCGTCTGCCGGTGGTTTTCTTTTAACCACCGGATCATCGAAATTCCTCGAATTTCGCCCCTCATTGGGGCCCGTCTTCGTGGCGGACGGAACTGAAACACCGTTTAAAGCGGATTCTCCCCTAGACGGATCATCCAGTGCTAAAGACGCATGTTTATGGATGCGGTACCCCCGAAACGGGCTGTGCTCGATCTTCTTTTTTGCAGCAAGGGCTTTACTAATGCGTTGCTCAATTTTCCTGGGCTTGTGTTCCAGGAATCTGGGCCCACCCCCCGGCCCATATTTTTTTGACTTGTGGGCTTCAATCACAAATTCCTTGAGTGGAGAAATGACCTCTGTAGTGTCCCATAGCGGAAGCTTCATAGGCGTTTAGCTCAACGGGCCCAATAACCAGGGACTTATCCCCTTTGTTCTCCCCAGTTCCTTGGGCCTCCCCTCTCTCTTTTGAAATAGTGTGGGTCGATACCCATGCTGGGCTTGTGGACCCTGGGCCTCAACCAGTGTTGGCCTACTTGGAGATTTAAAAAGGTTACTCTTTGGCCCACTTGGCTCGTTCACCCGCCGTGCCGGTCTCTCACCATCGTTAATCGGACCCGCCCCTAACCCAGGCTGTGCCCCTTTGGACCTGTGACTCATCTGGCCAAATTCGTCTGCCGGATTCTGCTTATCCTTGCCGTGTCTCCTCTTGGCTACATCGCGGCCCCGTCCAGCCTCCCCACAACAGTTTCCTCGTGTTCCCACATCCCCATTCTCAGGCTCCTGTTCTACCACTTTGGATCGACGGGTCTGACCTTCTGCTTTCTCCCAGGCCTCGTTTTGGGCGTAGATCAGTTTGGCCACTGCCGCTTCCCCCACTGTACTTCGGTACCAGGTGTTGCTGTGTATTCCAGAGCCACCGTCCTTCTCCGTACGAGCTATCTGTTCTGGTGCATCGGCCGGCGTTGGTAAACCGTGACCTTCATCCCTAGTGAGGCCTTTCCGGACCAAGTCCTTCGCAGTAGATTTGGCAACTTGTCGCTCTGCTTTCTCCCCAATTGATGCACCTAGTTCTGCCGATAGGTTCCGGCGAACTGGTTTCCTCCTGGGTGAGGAAACCTGCGACCCTTTAGGCACAGCTGGTGCCGCGTCACGCTGCCTATGTCTCAACAAGTGATCGCTCATGACCTGTGTATCTCTACTTCCTCGGTTCGCCCTCCCCACCTTGCAGTTCTGATTGATGTCTCTTTGTCTATCCCGATGGTTTCGATTCGTCTCTACATGGGCCATACACGACCTTGTGTCGTGAGTCAATCAGAAGCACGCCTTGCAGTGATTTTGGAGTTTGAGATATTCGAATCGTATCTTGAAAGCCTCCCCATTCTCCGAGATCGTTTCACGGGACAACACTAGCGGTGCCTCGCATTCTACCATCACCTAAACCATCGGGTATGGTTCCATTACATTCCAATGGAGGAGTTCCCCCAGGTCTTCACCAATCTGCTTGACTTGTTCCTCTTCGTTGTACATATCCGGCAGATCCATGATTCGGATCCAGAACGGGGTCGAGGCATGGTAATCAAGTCTCACTGTTGGTACCCACCAGTCGATGGCAATCATCCAACCGTCGAAGTGGTAAGGCCTATTATCGAGAACCGCCTGAAGGTATGTGTCTTCCTGGAATCGAAAGTGGAACCTTCCCTTCCCCATCGCAACTTCCTGGACCCGGCCCTCGCATCTCCAAACATTTGGCAGAAAACTAAGTAAGCCCTTAATCCTTTTGCCTTGTGCATCTAAGTTAAGAATTCTGCCCACCAATGTCTTCTCAAATCTCTGGAGAATTTTAGTGTTATTGATAGGGAGTAATTGCAGGGGTTTCAGTCGCTTCGCCTCACGCTCAGGGCCACCAGCTTCCCAAAAAAAGCCATCTCTGAGTACTCTTGAATCGCCTGGAAACTCGGACTGTGTCTGTGAAGGGTCCAACGATGTGTAGCAGGCCTATGTGATCTTTGTGTGTGCTTAAAAAGCAAAACCCGCAGGCGTAATCGCCTCCTGATTACAGTCTGCATCATTCCAGGGATCTGATTCTCTCCATAACTCTGATTGATTTCCGGAATCATGTCTCCCAGGCCAGCGAGATTGGCGGTAGAGGGATTGAATGGCCTATCTCCATGATTCTCGCTTGGGCCGGTAAGTCCCCTTTCCATAACCGCTAATCTAACAAATTCTTCTTGATAAAGGCGATCGTTTGTTTGATCTGTCTGGATTGTGACCGGTTCGCTTTCGGAAAACCCGGCAGCGCAGCGTGAGACCATCCCGGATGGATCCCACGCCGATAGCTTGGCTCCAAGCACACTGACTTCTCCGGCGGAAATGTGTGTCGCAGCATCTAGATTGTGCCGATAAATCAACCCTACATGTCCGAGCAGTCGCCAGTGCCGGAGGTGGGAAAAAATCATAAACATGTCAGAATCGGATTCAAAATCCGACCGTTACATCCCTCAGGATGGAGAATCTAAATTATTTGTTTTTCAAGTTATAGCCACTAGCTCTTTTAAAACTTTTTTTTTGTTTTATTAAAATCTCCACCTAAAAATGTAGGTATTCGTTTTTTCTATTCCAATAAAATGTATCTATGCAGTTTTTGGTTAGGATTTTGCAAAATGATCATTATTCTTCTTACTCAAATGTACTAGATTTTTGTTTACCATCAAACACGGGATTATAATATTTAAAAATAAAAAATTATAATTTTTTATAATATACAAAAAAATTAAAAACAAAATAAAATGAAATGGTATATTTCTCATATAGATAAATATATTTTATCTTACAAATTTTAATCTGTATAACACTTTTAATGTAAATCAAATACGTTTGAGATTATGGGTTCTCTCAAACCTATTTGAACTCTCCAAACCCAAAAATATGGCGGTCGTATGTAAATCATCCTAAACAAAAAAAAACAAAAAATAATAAAAAGTGAAAATAATAATTTTTAAAATTCAACCATTAATGTTTGATTTGTAAAGTTGTACGTTTATAACAAAAATGCAACTTGAATTACAGTAATATGGATACAACAAAATAATATAAAATAAAATAATTGTATGATCAATAACATATGATATCAAATAGACATAAATACAGTTTTTGTAAGATAATTAACATTGGTAAAACAATATGTTATTTAACATTTAAATATTAAAATGTTATATTTTAGTTAGATTTAAATTAGTAGACATATGTATTTATGAGGTTATGCTAAAAAGTTAATGTGAATATGTAGAATTTTCGAACATGTCATATAGAATTAATTAGAATATTTTGATTGGTTAATTTAATTAATGTGTGTCTTTAAAATCCGTATTAAGTGACGCATAAAATTTTATCACTTAATGTCTTTTCAATTAATATATAGAAGATATTTGCGTATAAAATTTACTCAAAATTTAGTTTGTAGCATTTATGAAAATTTAGATGTAAAGAAACGGATAAAAAAAACCAAAAAATTGTGTTACAAGAGTGTTAAGATAAATATCATAAAATATGATAATTCAACATAAAAAATAAAAGAATTTTTCATATTGACAATGTTCAAATCAAAATAAGTCAACGTGACTAGTAGAAAGTAGACTTTCAGGAGGAAAATTAGTTTCAGTCAATGATTACCTAAGACTTAGATTATCGCTTGTGAAAAGATTTGAAAAAAAAAAAACTTTCCATTGAAATGGAATGGAACTCTTACTAAAGATCCTCTCATATTAGAGGAGATAAAGTGTACCCTTAAAGAAAAATGGTTAAGCTAAGGATGACTTTCCCTCTAACCTCTTTCTTGGTCGTCTTTTTGTTTTCTCTTTTTCGAAAGGAGAAAACTCTCAAATTTGACCACCAATTTGGTCCAAAATTGGTCAAAAACGGTAATTTTTTACTAGTTTTTGATCAAAATCAATTTTATAAAAGTCGATGGTCGGAAATAAATTTTAATCATAGAATAGAAATTTTTTTACCAATAAAATTGTCGAAAACCTCTCTCTCTCTCAAATGAGTTTACCATATTCAGAGCCAGTTCTAAGATTTTGGAGGCCTAAGCAAAAAATAAAATAATTGGAGGTTTTAGATACGTTTTCCAGAAATGAGAATAAATTTTTTTTTTCAAAATACAAATAAAACGGGGATTGTTGCTTACAAAATATAATAAACATTGTCTTTTTGCAAAATAGAAACAAAAAGTGGACTTATTTTCAATATTAGAAAACTAATACTAATTGGGAGCCTTAAGCCCAAGCCTCATTGACCTCGGTTTAGGGCCGGCCTTGAACATACTATTTATATATGAAAGGTTTGGTAATTGGTTGGAAACTAGGTGAGTTAACCTGTTCAGCCGGCTCAGTTTGATGTTTTCTCTAATTTTTTGGTCTGTCCGAACAAGTGATCTATTGCATGCCACTATGTTTTCTAGCAGTTTGGTGACGCAATGAGTGGGCTAGCTTATTTTGTGTCTTGGGCTAACTTATTTTTTGTCTATGCATTTGAGTAGTGACATAGTATTTAAGTACCGCATGTGGTTGGTTTTTCGAGGACCATGCTCGTTAGCGGGATAGTTCACAGGAAGACTTCCGTGGGTTGTCAACTGGCAAACTTTTTTGCGTAAAATTGAGAACATCGTTGTTTTATATTTGAAGTGATGTCCGTGTATCCATGTGTTTGATTGAACACTCAACAAATGTTAAGAGTGACAAATGTTAAGAGTGTTATGAATAAGAGAAAGAGAGAAAGAATTGTGTTGTATTATTCTATTAATAATATAGAGTATATATAGGATTACAATGATTTAGAGAACAAGTAGAATTTGGAGAGTAAGCAAGTCTAGAACCTTCTAGAATAAAGGCCTATAATGGACATCCATCTAATGGGTTTATAACACTCCCCCTTGGATGTCATTATAGTAAAAATAATCATAATGCGCATAAGATGTTGGCTCATTAAAAACCTTATCAGGAAAACCCAATTGGGACAAAACCATGGCTAAGGAAAAAAGAGTGCAACGCGCTATTTCTCCTCCTAATGAGTGTATTACTTGATATCTTTGTGACGACGTACCCAAATGTTGAACTTGCATCTTGAAAATACTAATTGGAAGTGTCTTGGAAAATAAGCCTGTCAAAGCTTCACTTGAATGAATTTGTAGAACATGTACATCGCCTTTCTTCTGCAACTCATGGGTCTTTCAGATGATTTATCTTAATCATTCACTTTGTTTCTCTTGATATCATCAATGTATGATATACTTTTGGGAGATTGATAGACTTTCATATATCATTGTAATGATAATATTTCTCTTTAAGTGTCTATCATTTGCATATTCTTTGATGTCTCGTTAAAAACCTTTTCATAGAAAAACCTTATGGGATAAAAACTATGATAAGGGAAAAAGAGTACATCAACGCTCATCATTATATATCTCCCCCTCGGAAAAATCTTCTTCGGGAAATGAATTTCGATCTTTCAAAAGTACTATAAACATAGTCTTAAAACTCATATAATTGTCATATGATATCTGAGATGATTGGACTTCTGGTTCATACCATCTTTTCCTTTATCATACAAAATCTCATTGCATTTTCTGTATGGTACTTCAAGACCAAACATATATGAGCATTTTCTGTAAAATCCTCTAAGGATTATTGAGATAACATCTTTTGCGCTAGATGTTCAACTTGAGATATCTAAAGATAAATTTAT
Organism: Arabis hirsuta; assembly: GCA_964056655.1. Taxonomy (NCBI): domain Eukaryota; kingdom Viridiplantae; phylum Streptophyta; class Magnoliopsida; order Brassicales; family Brassicaceae; genus Arabis; species Arabis hirsuta. The sequence goes on along the minus strand of OZ053301.1, from coordinate 11,830,477 downwards.
CTTTCCAAGGTATATTCTCAAATCCTTTCTTCAGATATTAATCTCTTAAAGAGTTCTAGTGGTGTTCAAATCATCACATACATTGCTATTATAGCAAATCATTTACGAAATCTCCTTACATTGAAATTTTCTAGGACTTTCATAAATATCATTATCCAGTGATCTTTTATCATCGTACTACTTGTGATAACTCTGTTGGAGTTCCGATGATCTTCAATTAAGAATCACTTTATCCAAATATTTTGATAAATACATGATTATATCCCATGTTATATATTTTCTATTCATTCAATTGAGTAGAGTTCCCGGGAACATAATTCTGATACCCTTAATTCTTCGGTATCTTTCACATCCTTCAAGAATTGCAATCATATGTAATTATCCAGTGTTCGGTAACATATTGCCAGACTTATAAGTATTGTATCCACCACGAGAGAATATATCCCTTCATAAAATATTCCTTGTCTTTGTGATAATTTCACTATTGTTTCACACAAAGACTAATATATCTTCCACTGGTTTTACATTTCACGTGCATAGACTACTGGTCTAACTCTCTACAAGAGATTATACGTCTATTTTCTTCTATTCCATTTGGCCAATTACTTTGTGTACACTTTCAATAGACTTTTCTTATGATCCTCTTTTTCATAATATCAACTGCTTATAGCATGCAAAATATTACGACGTCGGATTTGCTTTTTGGTTCCATTTTATTTCAAACATGACATAGCTAGCTAGCTGTCTTCATTGTCAAGTACTTGAATATTTTCATTCGTCATGTTTATGTCTCTTCTAGAGCTCATTCGGTCTCTTCTGGAGATCATTCGAAATCTTTCTTTCCTCGATTTGGTCATTCTAATTATATGCTCATTTTCTTTTACGAGGATTCTTATATTTGGAACCAAATAGGTCTATCACGCTTCATGCGATCTTTAGACTCACTAGCAGTCTCATCTTGTCCTTCTGGGACATTAATTCTAATTAGAGCATATACAGCTGGTATAGGTGATTACATCACTCTATTTGGGTCAGTAAATGCGTCTGGCAATCAATACGTTAAACTTGGAATTATCTTTTGGACTTCTAATTCTCATCTTTTAGTCCGAGGATCATTGATAATTCATAGATACTTAAATATTTTCCCAGCTATTTTACTTTCTCCCCCAAATAATAAAAAAAAACTGACTCATTAAAATGAGTCTTCAAATCGAGCCTTAAATAAATCATTCTTGGATGGCTCTAGATACTTAGTATCATTCATATCCAACATATATTTTTATCTTTCATTGAGGACTCATCTTACAGCTCTGTGGTGGAGCACTCTTTTCACATTCAAAGATTTAAGATGAAAACTATTTGGTTTCTGACCCTAAACCAATAATTATGGGAAGAATAATTAGATAAACATTGGCTTGATGCTAATCAATGCTACTAAACCATTCTGTGTTTGAACATGAGCTTCAGGATGTTCAACACTTATTCTAATGGACATCTAATAATTAGAATTCAAACATGACTTCTGAAATACTCTTGTAATTTAATCAAGAAAGTAACACTGCAAACTTCAGGTTGCAGATTTATAACAAGGATAAAGTGACCTTCTAGTTGATGTGTCAATCGAGTCAATGCGTCCATTGAAGCGATGCATCTATTATTACCATAAGGTATCTAAATATCACATAGTAGGTGATCAGCCCATAACCATTTCCTTGTATATATTTCAGAAAACTATTAGATTCTAAATTATTTATCTGGTGAAAGCCAAATTATCATATTGCTTTCTGAGCAATTAACAATATGATAAATCATTAAGAAGAATCTTCTAGATCTTCATAGAATGTCCACATAAATTTTCATAATTTCTCGCTTCATCATTAAACCAGGATGACCAATCCGGTTAAGCCAAATATTTAATCTTAGTAAACTTCTTGTTTACTTTACATTCGCAGTAAACTTCTGGTTTACTTTACTTCGCTAATCACTTACTCCCTTCAGAGAATATCATAATCAAAATTACTTCTAAAAAAATCCAAAGCTAATGGTGGAAGTTGTGAGAGAACAGACTGCTTTATGATAGTCTGCATTAGAGATATTTTGTCAACATAGCTGATTTAAATTCACTTACAGACTTCAAGTCATGTAGTCTTAATATCACATTTTGGTGATCACACTTTTTCTTTGAGAATTGTTCGAAGAACTTAGTGAACATAACTTTCTGGATATGTCACTTATTGTATATGTGAGATTCTCTAATTCTCCCCCTCGAGATGGTGAAACTTCAGGTTCGTCAATCTCGAATTGCCACTCTAGAATCAACAACATTTTTTAATACTTAACTTTTGAAATTTGGGAGAGTATAACGCATCAATGATTTTAAATTGCGTTCTCATAGGCAAATTTTATATCTGCTCTTCAGGAGTTTTCACTCAGCTTTACACTTTTTAATATTGTATTCACACTAGATTCTTTCATCTAGAGAAATCTCTCTTATCTCTTACCATTTTTATCCCGTAGAAAATACTATCTTTGTGCTCTTCTAGAGCATTCATATACATATGTTCTTCTTAAGCATCCAATATGTTTCTTGTACTATCTTGTATGGTATACCATCTTTATTTTCTCACTTCTGGTGAAAATATGAGTTCTTGATAGAAACTTTTTGATCTCAATATTGACCTTTCAGGGCGATCTTTATAGCCACATTCTTTGGCTTAGTGCTATTAGTGTGATCTTATGTATAAGATATCACATTCACTTCAGAGAATGAAACATAATCAACTTGTTACTATTTTCTTTTCACACTTCTAATGAGAATTTAATTTCTACCAAGAAATATCTTGGTCTTGGCCACTCAAGACAACTTTTATAGCCACTTCTTTGGCTTAATGTGATCTTTTATTTTCTTATATAAGATGACACATTCACTTCAGGGAATGGACCAGAACTAACTGGATGTAATTTATGAATTTTATTGTAAAAATCCAACAATTCTGACCAATATATCATATAATCACTTTATCACAATTAACTAGTTCTATTAACATCATCTAGGCTTTACAAAATAGATGGAGGACTACAAAGAGACCATTGATTAGGTAAAAGAAAAACTCTATCAGTCCGCAAATTTTCTAATATGCTTTATTTCACATTCATGCAATTTACAAAGGCCCAAACATGATATGCCTATATAATTAATTCATAGTCGCATTAAACATTAATTCAAAGATGATTGAAACAACCAATTAAAAACATGTGTTCATCTCGGTGTATTAACAAAGTAAATAAAACATGTCAATACAATAAATTTGGAATGACAAGGCATGAAATATACCTTATGCATATAATAGAGTATTATGCAATAATGCCATGAATTTATTATAATACTTTAAAGTTCTCATGCAATATAACCGAGAGAAAATATACAAGATGGTCAAGGTTGTGATAAATTCAAGGTGGTGCATTGAACAAATTTCTTTTTAATTGTTAAATTCTTTTTTCTTATTTCAAAAATCTTTAATTAGAGATTTTAGTAACTTACTTGAATATGTATCAAAGACGACACTAAAGCGAATCGGCCAAATAATCCCAAAAACTTATTAGTGAATTGTGAATCATTGGTAAACGGTTCCTCCTCCACACATGAACGCACGAGTATCACTGACAAACAATGATCAACAAAAATTATTTTTCAGTCCAAAGAAGCGGTATCAAGTGATAATGAAAACAATATACACAAAATAGATCTTGATTAAAACAAAAAGCAATAATCGATGCCTAAATGAAACTCTAATACTTGATCTGTTATTGATACATAAGTCAACGATAAAGCAATTAAAATCATGAGCACATAAAACAATAAAAACATGAGCAGATAACGATAAACTATCATATGGATTCCAATAATAAATGTGCGTCGAGTTTTCATAAAACACGAAAGCATCATATGATAAGACAATATTAAACCAATCAATTTCGGTAAATCAATAGTGTAATAATTAAACATGTGTCGATCGATTTTAATTAAAAATGTTTTGGCCAATAAAGTATGTGATGCCACAAATTTATAATCAGATCAAAATAATTGATGAATTAGTAGCACTTATCTCGATTGAGTTGGGACGAAGACAAGATCTGAAATAGGAGGTGGTGTCGTTAGGGATTTATGGTGATGATGATAGAAATTATTTTGATTGCTCAGATCGCTAGGGTTTCGTGCTAAGACGGCTAGGGTTTCGTGCTCAGACGGCTAGGGTTTCGTGCTCAGACGGTTAGGATTTCGTGCTGATAACGTGTTATGAATAAGAGAAAGAGAGAAGGAATTGTGTTGTCTTATTCCATGAATAATATAGAGTATATATAGGATTACAATGACTTGGAGAACGAGTAGAACTTGGAGAGCAAGCAAGTGTAGAACCTTCTAGAATATGGGCATATAATAGACATCTATCTAATGGGTTTATAACAAAGAGTTTCTTCTATATCATTATTTTAATTGTTTTGTTTTTTTTTAAAGTCATTATTTTAATTGTTAAAGAGTTTGTCACAAAGATGTTTGATAAGAACTACTGAAAAAATCATGAGTTAAATACACTAGATGAAAAAAGAATGCACATGATTTTGGTACACCAGTGTAGTGTTATTCTATGATTTATCTATTTTTAAGTCATAAAAAAAAAATTGGAATTTGGTTGGAAAACGGGGAAATTTGCAAGATATTTTGTGATATTGAGTAAAATGATGATGTTAGTTTCTAGAAGATGAGAAAAAAGGTGAAAAATGTGAAAAAAACAACTATTGGCTAAAGAAGACATGCATGATATGGAATTCCTTCTATGGGCTACTGTAAAACCACAGATATACCTTCACTAGGATATCACTGCCTTCGACTAAAATATCAATAGAAATATAGATTAACAGAAACAAAAATTAACGTTGTAGTGTTGACCAAAAAAAAAAAAAAAAAGACATGGCGATGATATTTGTTCATGTCTCTAGAATAACGCTAAAGAACGCCTATGTCGTCTACAAATTAACAACTTATATAATAAAGTAGGCCACTCATAATTTCACACGACTAGATGCTACACAACTTGTTTAATAAAAGACGTCGCCGTATAAAGTTTTGATTATTGGTTTCGGATATTCTTTTAATTTTTCGAGACGTTAACTCTCGGATAAATGTTTTCTATGATTTTCTAATGAGCACATCAACCTTGAGGTGTTTCCCTTCTAATTACTCGTAATTATTGATTTCTAAAGATTACCATAATTTCCTTTTAAAATTCATTCATATATAGTTGTTTACAAAATCACAACAATATATTGGTACATAAATTTTGAATGTCTCCTGTACATAGTTGGAAAAAAAAATTAATCATGCTTTTTTAAATGTCTATCGACGTTCAAAACTTAAACTATTTCAAAAGTTTCTATGGTAATAACCATTTTTACGTTATTCTAACTATTCTATAAACTGTTATAAAAATAAATAAGAAAAGTTTATACCCGGTGGGAATAGTATATTGAAAATATGAATCGAGAGAGTTGTAATGTTTTATTATTACTCAAATTGTGAAAGAAGATATAAGACAGATTTAGTATAATTGACTTATGATGTTTCTTATTATATCTCTGAAACTGATCGAATGCATCAGTTATATAGAGAGAAAAAAGAGTATAAATAGTGACGTGGGGATCCACATTTTGATTGTGCATCGCACAATATGGGTTATAGCCACTACTTTTGACTTTTGCAACACTCCCCCTTGGAGACCAATGTCACTATGTCATTTGCGTCGTATCTTCTGTTGTCTCGTTAAAAACCTTTCTAGGAAAACCCAATGGGAAAAACCATAAAAGAATCAAAAGAGTGCAACTACGCAAGCTCCCCCTCGAATGATCAAGTTTATAGATCTCGCTGATGGCGCATTCCAATATCATAGACATGCTTCTTCAACACCGAGGTAGGTAGTGATTTTGTGAAGAGATCTGCAGCATTGTCGCATGATCGGACATATCTCATTTCAATGTCTTTATTCTTCTCGAGCTCTTGGGTGTACGAGAAGAGCTTTGGAGGGATATGTTTGGTTCTATCACTTTTGATATATCCTTCCTTTGTCTGTGCAACGCAAGCAGCATTATCTTCATATAAGATTGTCGGCTCCATGTTTACGGGTAATCCACTGCAAGATCGAATATGTTGACATATTGATCTTAGCCATACACATTCTCAACTTGCTTCATGAAGTGCGATAAGCTCAGCATGATTTGAAGAAGTAGCTACAAGTGTTTGCTTCTGGGAACGCCAGGATATAGCGATACCTCTGACCGTGAAAACATATCCTGTGTTGTGATCTCGCTTTGTGCGGATCTGATAAATATCTTGCATCTGCAAAACCAACCATTTGACTCTTTGAATTTTTAGGATAAAACAATCCTAAATCAATCGTTCCTTGAAGATATCGGAAAATATGTTTAATTCCATTCCAATGCCTTCGAGTAGGAGACGAGCTGAATCTTACTAAAAGATTAATAGCAAATGATATATTAGGTCGAGTACAATTTGCAAGATACATGAGGGGTCCGATTGCACTTAGATACGGTACTTCAGGACCAAGTATCTCCCATTTTCTTCATGTGGTCGAAATGGATCATTTTCGACTTGGAGTGATCTAACGACCATAGGGGTACTCAATGGATTTGCCTTATCCATGTTGAATCGATTTAGCACTCTTTTGGTATATGTAGATTGGTGTACAAATATACTCTTTTGGGAATGCTCAATTTGTAAACCAAGACAAAACTTTGTCTGTCCTAATTCTTTCATCTCAAATTCCCCTTTTAAATATTCTGATGCTTTCTGTATTTTTTCCTGAGTTCCAATCATATTTAGATCATCAACATAGACCGCAATAATCACAAATCCAGATGTCGCTTTCTTGATGAAAACACACGGATATATTGGATTATTTATGTAACCTTCTTTGGTTAAATGCTCACTTAGGCGATTATACCACATACGCCCAGATTGCTTTAGTCCATATAATGATCTTTGCAATTTGATTGCACATAACTCTTTGGATTTGGAATTTAATGCTTCTGGCATTTTAAATCCATCAGGGATTCTCATATAGATATCCGTATCTAATGATCCATACAGATAAGCAGTAACAACATCCATGAGACGCATCTCTATGTCTTTGCAAGCTGCTAGACTCATCAGGAATCTAAACGTTATTGCATCCATGACAGGAGAATAGGTGTCCTCATAATCTATCCCAGGTCTTTGAGAAAAATCTTGAGCCACAAGACGAGCTTTGTATCTCGTAATTTCATTATCCTCGTTCCGTTTCCGAACGAAAACCCATTTATGTCCAACCGGTCTTACATCTACAGGTGTAAGTACAATCGGTCCAAATACACTTGGTTTGTTTAACGAATCAAGTTCAGTTTGGATGGCTTCTTTCCATTTTCTCCAGTCATCCCTCTTTTTACATTCATATACGGACTGAAGTTATGGATCTTCATTTTCTTCATTTATCTCTTTTGACACAAGATATGAGAAAACGTCATCCACAACAACCATCTCATTTCTATTCCACACTTTTCCGTTATGAATGTAGTTGATAGAAATCTCATGATTTTCTTTAGGTTCATGATGTTCTATATCATCATTTGTTTCATAATGTGATTCTTCCAAAATATTTTCTGCTATTTTGGGAACATCGACCTTTTCGATTTCCCTTCGTTTTCTAGGGTTTCTATCCTTAGATCCAACAGGTCTTCCACGCTTCAAGCATGTTCTAGACTCACGTGTATCTTCTGCTCTTCCAGATTCTTCTGGAATCTCAATCCGAGCAGGATCATTTGCAGTTGGGATATGTGACTTAGTTACCGTTTTAATATCTGCAAAAGCATCTGGTAACTGATTTTCTATACTCTTCAAATGCCTAATTTGTCGAACTTCTAGTTCTGACTGTTTTGTAGGAGGATCGAGATCTAATAAAGATGGTACGCTCCACTTTATATCCTTTCTTACTTGTTTGTTTTCTCCCCCTAAAACTGGGAATTCTTTTTCTTCAAACTGACAGTCGGCAAACCTTGCTGTAAAGACATCACCAGTTTGAGGTTCCAAATACCTTATAATGGATGGTGAATCATAACCAACATATATCCCTAACCTCTTTTGTGGTCCCATCTTTGTACGTTGTGGGGGTGCTACAGGCACATACACCGCACAACCAAAAATCCTTAGATGGGAAATATTTGGTTCATGACCAAATACTAGTTGTAATGGGGAGTACTTATGATATGCACTTGGTCTTACTCGGATAAGTGCTGCAGCATGTAAAATAGCATGTCCCCATACACTAGGTGGGAGTTTTGATCTCATGATCAACGGGTCTTGCAATCAATTGCAGACTTTTAATTAATGATTCAGCCAAACCATTTTGTGTATGAACATGAGCTACAAGATGTTCAACTTATATTCCCATAACCATACAATAATCATTAAAGGCTTGAGACGTGAATTCACCAGCGTTGTCTAGTCTAACTCTTTTAATGGGATAATTAGAGAACTGAGCCCTCAGTTTGATTATCTGAGTTAGAAATCTCGCAAATGCCATATTTCGAGATGATAATAGACAAACGTGTGACCATCTACTAGATGCGTCAATTAACACCATAAAATAGTGGAATGATCCACATGGTGGATGTATTGGTCCACAAATATCACCTTGAATCCTTTCAAGAAACTTTGGTGATTCTTTATCGATTTTAGTTGGGGATGGCCTTATGATCAATTTTTCAAGAGAACATGCAACACATGTCTTTATATTCCCCTGATTTATCTATTGGATTTTCAGTGGGTGACCATGTGAGTTCTCTATGATCTTTCGCATCATCGAAGTGCCTGGATGACCAAGGCGATCATGCCATAACGTGAAATCTTCTGGATTTCTTTTAATTACTAAATGCGACTCTATCGTATTTATGTATGTATGATGTAAACCAGAAGGAAGCTTTGGTATTTTCTCTAGAATTTGCCTTTCTTCTGATTTATCAGAAGTAATGAACATATATTTGTTCCCATTCTCAGTTGCAGATTGAGTGTCAAAACCTTGAAGATATATGTCATTAATACTCAACAAATTCCTTTTAGAATTCGGAGAAAATAAGGCATTATTTATGGAAAACTTTGTTCCATTTGGCAACGTAAAGTTGGCTTTTCCAGTTCCTTCAATCAAGTCTGCAGGACCTGATATTGTATTCACAACGATTTTCGTTGGTTTTAAATTAGAGAAATATTTTCTATGTCTCAGAATAGTGTGCGTTGTTCCACTATCTGGTATACAAATTTCTCTAATATTTCCTTTGGATACCGTTCCATTTGTTTTGCTATTCATTTCTGTAATCAAGATAAACATCAATAAAAAGAAAGTAAATTTCATTTATAAAACACACAATAATTATATATAAACTTGTTTATTAAAAACAATATTATTTTTCAAAAATACAGAAAAACATAATATTATACATGGCATCATCAGACACTATTCAGGTAGTCTCATTACAGACATCTTAATTATCCGCAAGGTCGGTCATTTCGGCATCATCATCAAAGTCCGAACCGTTAAGGTATGTATCACCTTCAGGGTGTTCCATAAGATTAACTTCCTTTCCTTTGCCTTTAACTGACTCTTGGTACAGTTTGCAAAGGTGCAAAGGAGTACGACACACTTTGGACCAATGGCCTTTACATCCGCATCTGTGGCAAACACCTTCAAACTTCTGGGTGAAATTGCCTTTCTTTTCTTTCCCTTTGGGAATTTGTTCAAACCGGACCCATTTAAATGACCGTCTACGTCCACAATTAAATCGACCACCACGACCTCGGTTGGTTTGACTTCCTCTCCACAGATATCTCACATCCGTTTGCTCTTGATTTTTTCCATCCATTGCGTTCACTTCAGGGACAACAATGGTTCCTACAGGTCGAGCATTGTGGTTTTTGATGAGAAGCTCATTATTCTTCTCAGCCAACATGAGAGCCACAATCAGCTCGGAAAACCTCTTGTACCTGCAGTTCCTGTATTGTTCAGCAAGAACAAAATGTTCCTTGTGGAATGTTAGGTAAGTTTTTTCGAGCATCTCTTCCTCGCTCACACGCTTACCACAATATTCCAACCGGGATACAATTCTTAACATAGTGGAATTATACTTATCCAATTTGTCAAAATCCAGGAACCTTAATTTTGCCCACTCATCAAGAGCATGTGGGAGAGTTATTGCCCTTTGGTTATCAAACCTTTCTTTAAGAGCTTTCCACAGCTCTACAGGGTCTTTTGTATTCGCATAATCATGCGTTAGATTTTCATCTAAATGTTTTCTCAGAAAAATTATCGTTTTTGCCTTTTCAGGGAGAAGCGATTTATTTCCTACATTTATGGTATCCAATAAGTTCTGAGAACATAGATGAAGTTCAGCGTCCGTGGACAATGATATATAATTTTCTCCAGTGACTTGGAGAGCGAAAATCTATAGTTTCTCAATATTTGCCATTTGATTTCTAAACACAAAATAAAAAATAATTTTATTAGAAATACGATTTTAGAAACCGTTTACATTAATAACAACAACAATTACAGTAAATATTAAAGCATAAAAAAATAAACCAATATTTATGATATATTCCTCGCGGGTAAATTCCCCGACGAAGAAACCATAAATAGCACTAAAAATTAAACCGATAATAAAAATCAAAAACCATCGAAACATTCTTACAAAAATAGAATCAAAAATAATTTTTTTTTTTTGTAGAAGTGTTTGAAAGGAGAAATGTTTGAATGATTTTGAAAGAGTGAAATATGGGTGTATTTATAGATTAAAAATTACTGTTCATAGCCATTACTAGCCATTTTAAAAGTGAAAAAAATTTGAGAAATTTTGAAATTTTTTCTTTATGACTGTTTTAAAAATCAGAGGAAAAGAAAAATTAATCTGAAAATATTTAATACTCAATCAGATAAATTTACCAGTTTCACATAAAATATCAAATTTATAAATAGATGGTTAAATATTTTTATATAATAATCATAAAATATAAACAAGAATTTAATAACAGATTTATGGTGACAGAGTCATCCACGTTAATTAACAAATAAATAAATTATGATGTGAAAAACAATCATGAAATAAATTGCTTGAAACGAATAAATAATTAAAGCAATAAATAAATAAATTATGGTGTATAAAACAACCATGAAATAATTGCTTGAAATGAATAAATACTTAAAGCAATAAATAAATAAATTATGGTGTATAAAACAACCATGAAATAAATTGTTTGAAATGAATAAATAATTAAAGCAATAAATAAATAAATTATGGTGTATAAAACAACCATGAAATAAATTACTTGAAATGAATAAATAATTAAAGCAATAAATAAATAAATTATGGTGTATAAAACAGCGATAAGAATTAATATGGAGGCGGTAATCCGCACTCCATAGGATATAATAATTATGTATATGAAAATTGAAATTAAGAGTGATCGTGCTGATAACGTGTTATAAAAATAAAGAAGAAAAGTTTATACCCGGTGGGAATAGTATACTGAAAATATGAATCGAGAGAGTTGTAATGTTTTATTATTACTCAAATTGTGAAAGAGGAGATAAGAGAGATTTAGTATAATTGACTTATGATGTTTCTTATTATATCTCTGAAACTGATCGAATGCATCAGTTATATAGAGAGAAAAAGGAGTATGAATAGTGACATGGAGATCCACATTTTGATTGTGCATCGCATAATATGGGTTATAGCCACTACTTTTGACTTTTGCAATAGAAACAATATTGTTTTTCAATACATTCAAGCTTTCCATGAATTATCAGTTGTTTTCATTTGATATCAAAGTATTTGGTTACCTTGAAAACATATAGTGGTGAAATAGTTAATGAAATAGATCAAGATCAATCTAAAGTAACTAAGTTAGAAGAGAGCGAGACAATAGCTTAGGAGACAGCACAATGTCTTGAACCAACACCACATCCGATGAATCTGATATACAGATTGTGATGCTATATTGATAATTCCTACAAAAGATGGATATATTTTCGGTTTCAGTTTGTATTATTCGTAAGACAGAAGGACGATATCTTTTTTGGAGACTAAATATTTGCACAAAAGGCTTTCTGTAATACTCGTACTCCGTAATCTTACCGGGGTAGCGACCGAGGTCGAGAGGATCGAGGCTTGGGCAGGCCAAAATTGGCTAAGGAAAGGTGGACCGAGGTTGGTCTAGGAGAAATGGACCGAGGGCCAATGGGCCGGATTGGATTACAACCTTATGAGCGGGTCGGGAACGGGCCGGGTCCGACTTGCCCGATTGGGCGGGTAGGGGTTTTCGCGTGGAGCATTAAGTGCGCGACAAGATATGGAAATATTTGGCAGCGGGTGAATATTCAGTCTGATATTTTAAGAAATGAATCGGGACGGGTTATGGGAACTTGGAGGATTGCGCAGGTTGCGTGGGTAAGATCGCGTATCTTGGCAGATTTGGAAAGGATTTATTGGCGAGAATATGCCTTGGGTCCGCATGACTATATATAGGGAGGACTTGCAATCATTTCTCATTTTCGCAACACCTAGAGAACTATTGAGAGAGTGTCGCGAGTCGTGTGAGTGATTCGCCGAGTTCGTGTGAGTTGTCTGAGATTCGCCAACTGTTCACGAGAGTTGTTCATGGTTCGCGAGAGTTGTTCGGGAGATCGCGAGAGTTGTTCGTGGTTCGCGTGAGTGGTTCGTGGTTCGCGTGAGTTGTCCAAGATTCACCGAGTGTTCGTGAGAGTTGTTCGTGGTTCGCGAGAGTTGTTCGGGAGATCGCGAGAGTTGTTTGTGATTCGCGTGAGTTGTTCGTGGTTCAAGTGAATGGTTCATGGTTTGCGAGAGTTGTTCGGGAGATCGTGAGAGTTATTCGTGGTTCACGAGAGTTGTCCGAGATTCGTCGGGAGTTCACGTGAATCTTTGCAAATGTTCGTCGTGTTGTAGCGTGGGAAACGTCTGTCCGATCCGTTAATTGGGTAAGTCTCGTGAAACTTGTGTTTTCACCATTTGATTACCCTATTTTGGCCGTAACTTGGTGTGTTTGTGTTGATGGGTACGGATCGGTGTAGTTTCGTGAAGGATTGTGGCTCGCGATCGTTGAGGAGATCGATCGGCTTGCCTTGTTCGATAGTTCCGGTAAGGATCAATGAACCTTGTGCTTTTCCATTGATTGTTTACCCTTGGGTTCGGTTCTGATACGGTTTGGTTTGGTTTGGGTAATGGTGGCAGTTTGCGATTGTATGCGGGTAGCGTTCGGGTGGATCATGACTGACCAGTTTGGGTAGATCATGCGCTTTTTATCAACCGATTGTTTGCTAAGGTGAGTGCCTGACCGTAGATATTGTCTAGGGTTGTTTGTATGTTGGCTCGTGAAGCCATGTTTGTTCGTTTGGTTTGGTTTGGCAAATACACTTCGATGTATAGGTATACTTATGTATACGGTTTGAGTTTGATGACGGTGTGCACACAATTATGTCATGTTTGGTGTTTGATCAACACGGTTTGTTATGAACGAAAGTTCAAGTTTGGTTTGTGATAATGTTTGCTCGTTTGTTCATATGATGATTCTTGATAGTAGCTGGTGAGACGGGACGACCGCTCTCACTAAGCAATTAGTTTGCTTATGCGTCCTATTATGGTCGCAGGTGGTAAAAGTGGCTAAGGAGCATGTGAGACAAGCTGGAAAGGAAGGAGTGGATTTAGGATGGGTTCATGTTACGTTTGTTTCATTCGTTTGACTCGTTGGTTTGGTTTGGTTGCATTCATTTGCTAAGTTTGAACATGAATTCGTTTGTTAAGTTGATCATGGAATCGTTTGCTAGTTGTTAAAGGAACCCACTATCATTGTTGAACCTTGTTTGAAATTGGATTAAATCGTTTGAATTTTATTAAGTTGAATCGTTTGGAGGATCGTTATTTATGCATGTTTGAACGCGCTTAAATTGTTAGTCTTCCGTTGAAATTGAAAATGAAATTGGAATTGAAACCGAATTGAAATTTCGTTAAATTTAGCTAAGTTAATTGAAAACGAAAATTTGACTAAGTATAAAATATAATCGCATGTTTGCTGATTCCTTTACCACGGGTAAAATTTTCGGGTTGGGGTTTCACACTTTCCCTCCTACACTCCGAGCTAGGCATTTATTGAAAAACAACAACGTAGAATCAAAATTAGGACATAAGAACAACTCTAGAAGAAGAAGGACATCGGGATACAATCGCTAAAGATACAATGATACTCAAATTACCCGAAAACCACAACTCCAATGTAGTCCCAAACTTCAGAAGAAACAACAAGCTTACCAAGACCAATGTGCAACGCTGACTACAAGGAAGAACCAAACCCGAGAATATCAAAGACTTATCCCGCTGGAAAAAAAAGAAGCAAAGTTTCAAGGTAAATGGGACCATAATTTTCATCACTCCAACGACAACAAATGGCTCGAGCTAGAAGTGTCTTTGTGGGCTATATATGCATGATCAATTTTTCGAAGATGGTCATGGTTTTTTTAGCAAATTCTACAAACTAATTACAATGGTAAGTACTTTTATTGATTGGTTTGTATTCTTAACGATCGTAGACCAAATAGAAAAAAAATTAAAAACTTAAATATCATTACATACTCAAGAAACCAAACTATGGAGGTGATTGGTGTTTGGGCTGTAGAGACTTTTGGAGGTTTGACAGTTTCCACAATTTTTTAATCCAATCACACTTTTCCTCTAATTTTCTATTTTGAAGTCTCAAAAATGACTTTTATTTTTTTCTTCTTCCATGCTTTTATCTAAAGCCGGAAGATTGAGACTTTTAAAATAAAAATCTTTAAAACTTTGTTTATTTTCTTTCCCAAAATAAGTGAAATCTCTATATAAATTTATAAACAATTAATTAGAACAAAATTTTAATCAATTAATTATTAACTTTTTTCTCTTTATTTTAAGATCAATTTTATTGACATAATAATTAATTAATTAATTATTCATTTTTTAATTTCAATTTTTTTACTCTTTCATATCATCACCGAATATAAATTTGATCTTTATGTCATCATTAAATACAAATTTGACATAATTTACATTTTTAATATAAAATTATAGTATTTAATATAACAACAACATTTTTTACAGTTTTTATTACCAATTAGATTCTTGTTAATATTTAAAAGTAACAGCCACAACTTTTACAGCAATTTTCTCTACACTCAAAAGTCTATAGCAATAGTCTACACTCACAGTCCTCACTAAGCGATCCCTATATTATGTTTCTTACATTCCATGTAACTGAATTCAAAAGTTAGTTGTTTAGCTGTTTTTGTTACTCGAATTTGTTTTATGATGTTACTCATGTTTGTACATGTCAGATTTCAAAATTAAGAATTGTTTTAATTAATTCTAATTTATTGACAAAAATTTAAGAGAAACCAAAATATAAATATAATGTTATATTTAGTTGAACTATCCAAATTTAAAGATATGTTACGTAATGGTATATGTATTATTTTATACCGAACTATATCGTTTTGCGCTGTCCAGTGTCCACTGAATTTAAAAATATAACGTCCATAACATATTATTTCATTAAAAATAAGGGAAAACAGAAAATGTATTATTACCATTAGAAAATGAATGTTTTGTTTTTTTACACCATTCGAATATGAACCCTATGTTAAAATTGTAAGTATTGGGTTCAAAGCCAAATGGCACGGACTGATTTCTCTCGGTAATCAGAACGTGCGGCCTTAGCTTCTTTCTACCCCGTGTAGTAGTTAAGTCAGCCTTTCGGACAAACGATCAGTACTTAGAAAGAGAGTGGGACGGTTTTAGAGAAGTTTAGAGTTTCTAAAAGTGCTGTGTTATTAAAAATCCAATGATGTTTACAAGGGAAGTTTCACCCCTTTATATATACATCCACCTCCTCAACTGATGGCTTAGATCAAACCATGTGTCACTACTGAGATTGTGACACCTATAAGAATACTTTACACCTAAGTATTCTACATCCTTCTCCTTCTAGAATACTTTACACCTAAGTATTCTACATCCTTCTTTTAATATTTTACTTAGATATTTTACAAAGGCTTATAATGAAGAATAAAACTCGTCCTTTATCCGGTTTCAAAAAGATTAAAACCTAGATTCACTAATCAATGTAGAATAGTTCAGGTTCGTTAAGGGACCAGCAATACGCTCTAATTCTATGGAAAACAATCTCAGCTAAGCGATTCAAGTTGGGTTTAAATGTCACGATAATTAAAGCAAAACAAAATGTAAAATCGGTTGTAAACAATAATAGGAAGGCGTTAGGTCAGGGATAATTCTCAGGGATTCGAATATCAAGAACCAAGCAATTATTCAAGCATGCGATTATGAACAAGTCTCGAACTCAACCATAAATATAAGGAGATCCACTTTCGTGGCATCTACAACTCTAACAATCAATCTAACACCCTAACTGTCGTTGAGGTTAAAAGGATTATCAAGCATTAGCGATTTGGGTTGATATGTTCACGAGATGCCCTAACTTCAACTTTCGTCGGCTACGGATCAAATCACCTATCTATGTCAATTCCAGCAATTTACAAACTTTTGATAAGTAAATTCAACCTAGAATCAAAGGCTAGGTGATCAAGCTAACCTAGGCAATATGATCGACAATAGATGGAGACTATCGAATGATATATATTTAACCTATCTATGCTTAGTTCATGAATTCTAACCCATCGAAAACCCTTAACCTAACTGGATGACTACTCGCTCATGATTAAACAAAGAACAGCAGCAAGAGATATGATAAACAACATTGAAATCGATATATAAAAGAGTAGGGTTAAGAAAACTTCGATAAGTATTGAAGACAAATCTCCAAGCTTACAAACTCTCTCAAACAAGTGTTTATATCTCTCTCTCTCTCGTTGTGATCTCTCTCTCTGCTGCTGTTCTGCGTGGAGTCTTTGGCGTGGCTGCTGTGTCGTGATGAGTGATAGTGGCGAGATCCAAATCTTAAAGAATGAGTATCGAATCTCTCTCTCTCTTTCGTGTGTTGCGGCTCTCTGTGTGATCCCCTCTCTGGTCTGCGTGTGTTCTCCTTTTATAACCCTTGGACGGCTGGCCAAAATTAGGGTTTGTTTTGAATTAGGTTTAAGTGAACTTTCCATATTGGGATCTTCAGTGAGCGAGAGCACCACGTTTGGTGCAGGTGCTCCTTCTGGGTGACAGGTGCTCCTTCTGGGTGACAGGTGCTCCTTCTGGGCAGAATCTTTCAAAAAGATTTTATTTTCCTTCTTTTTCGCCAAGTCCATTTGCAAGACTCCAATCTTTGTTTCCAGCCACTTTTGTACCTAGAAAGACTAAAAAAGGAACGAAAGACTCGATAAAAACCTAAAAAATAAAGGTTAGAATGCGCTAAAAACGCATTATATCAATTCCCCCAGACTTAGATCTTTGTTTGTCCTCAAACAAATTCAAGACCAAGTGAAGGAGAAAGGTTTGAAAACGCGGGAACTCTTTTATCCTCAGTGAACCGAGTTTAAATCCTTCAATCTGCAGACCACATAATCCAGATTATGAATAACAAAGCTTTACCAAAACATCCTCAACACATTTCTCAACCAAGTTCCATTTCCCAAACACAAACTCAACGCATTAAAGTTGCGTGAGGGTCTCGCTAAAAAGCACCATTTAGGGTAGACGACGCTAAGGGTGTTTGGCCATTTAGAGGTGGAGTTCAAAGTGTTTAAAGTGTTTAAGGGTTACCCAATGTTTCGTAGAGGATGCAGGATATTGCACAAAATTGCAAGAGAGAACGGGTACGTTGATATCCACATTCTCCAAACCACTCTTTCTTCTCCAAATCTTCCAACCAACTCATGCTGTTTATCGTCCATGTTGGGTGCACTTGCTGTGCAGAGAGACATTTTACATATTTACCACTCTTCATCATCTGATTTTTCTCTTTTTTTTTTTTTTTTTTTTAACTTGATAGATGATG
This sequence comes from Arabis hirsuta, assembly GCA_964056655.1. NCBI lineage: Eukaryota > Viridiplantae > Streptophyta > Magnoliopsida > Brassicales > Brassicaceae > Arabis > Arabis hirsuta. Next base: position 11,812,371 of record OZ053301.1, on the reverse strand, counting down.
ATGAAGAGGGTTTTGTTACAAATGTATGTCTCTCAAACACGAAAAAGGATTAGAGTTACTGTACATACCCAAGTGGAGCTCATCATCGTCACTCCTCCTAGTGGATTTTTGTTCCACTCATATAAACCATCTTCTGAGAATAGGAGCAGGTGCTCCTTCTGGAAATCAGTGCTCTCGTTCTCCAGAAAGAGTGATTTAAAGGCAGTGTCGACCCAATTCTCTCCGACCCTTTTGCGCATATGCTGCACATATGACAATGAAGTAACAAGAATGCAAGGGGCTTGAAAAGAGGTAAGGGTTAAGGAGGGTACTAACTAAAAATGAGCTAGCTATTCAGGAACAACAAAAGTGATAAAAAGAATAAGGAGTCCTGAATATGATTTGTTTCCCTAATCTAGTTCCAATAGCGAGAGAAATTTTTGGTCAATATGAAACCTGGAAGATGGTGCATTGAAGTGTTCCAGCTGTTCCTTGTATCCACTCTCTGAAAGAATGGTCACTAGAGAGAAAGTTAAACACAAATAGTTCAAATATCATCATGAGATAAAGTCCTAATTCCCTACAAAGTCTTGACTCAATAAAACAAACTAAAAGAAAGACTCAAAATAGGACATAAGAAACATAAGAAAAACATCCAAAATAAACGAGATTAGTAGCAACTCGCCCCAGACTTACTTCACACCGTCTCGGTGTGAGAATAAGAAAAGGAAGAGTGAGAGGAGAAATAAAAGAAAATGAAAATGCATAAAATATAATTGTTCATGGAATACGTAAAGGTAGGATAGGATAGGGGAGCGATGTCTAATCGCTGGTGGTATCGTCTGAGTCTTCACTGGTGACGGGCTTCTTACGCTTAGCGGAACAAGTAGACGGTCTGGCGGATGTAGAGGGGTGAGTAGCAGGCTGAACAGGTGCGGTGGATGGCATCGTCTCAGTGGCAGCAGAACTGCTGCAGCCCTTCTGGATCATGTGAAGGATCCGACGGAGCAAGCCATTGTTCTTCTTGGTTGATGCAACCATCCATCGTCGATACTCGGCCTCATCTGGTGTGTCCGAAATATCATCCAGTGTCAGCTCACTCGCGTATGGCATGCGATAGTGTGCTTTGGACTGACTCGTCCTCCTCGTACTCGCTGCCAGGTCGTCCTCCTCCTCTTGGCTCAAAGGGGCATCATCCGGGATCATAGTGGGTACAGGAGCAGGGGCAGGTCTTGTGGAGGAGGTGCTCCTCCTGGGTTTAGGTGCTCTCACTGCCGGTGCTCTCTCTACCGGTGCTCCAGTGGCAGTGCATAGATACTCTGTTCCGGGTGTGAAACCGATATTGGCGGCAACCTCCAGGTCTGTCAGGGCCGGTTGTGGTAGTCGGCAGAACATGGTTGTCTTGTCCTTTGCGGTAAACTTGTAAATGTTAGTGTCCGCCAATATTTCACAAGAGATAAGGTAAGAAGTATCCATGAATTCCGTCGTGGAGTTACAAGTGTAAGTCGCGAGGTTTATCTTGACGAAGGCGAACAGCCTAGTCAAAAGACTTCCGATCCTCTCGCAGTGCGATGCCGCTTTGTCTTTTGCCATCTTTGTCTTTTTATCTGCGATGCATGAGGCGAAAAGCGCCCCCATGTTGACGCTACCATCGAACTCGCAACTCAAACCGGGTTCGCTACCAATGGCATTCCTCACAGTGTTGAACAGCATGATCAATTCATTGTTTCGTACCTTGCTCGCGTCTTCTCGTGCAAAGAAAATGGTGCTGATGGCCTTGACGCCAATCCGAAGGGCAGGGTTGCGAATTGTGGATTGGGCCGCGGATCGAGAGAAGTAATCTCCTCTAGCAATGAAGTCCCAAAACTCATGTGCAACCGGAAGACGTGTGGGAGAGGCAACTCTCTCCTCCATGGGGTCGAAACCGTAAAGAGCACATATGTCCGAGATGGTCACCTCATATCTCTTTCCTCCAGCAAAGAAAGAGAGTGCGCCTTGCGAAGCAACCGGCTTGCGTGGGTTCGAGTACGTCAATTTGGCGGATGCCAAACACTACCTCACCAAGTCGGGGTAGAGGTCATCTGGTTGGGTGACCAGATCAGACAATTGGCAAGTGTCGAGTATGCTGTTTACATCATAGAGCAGCCCCAAACCCGTAAGCGTTTGCCCACACATGAAGCGAGTCGGCTCAATGGTAATGTCGAGCCAGTTATTGTAGTAGTACGCGTCGTTCTGGTCTCACTCTATGTCCGAGTCAAGAGGAAGGTTAGAGTTGCTCAAGTCGAACCGTTATCCTTCATCACGTGGCCAATGGGTTTTTGCGATTTGGGAGGAGGTGGAGGCTCCTTTCCCTTTGCGTGTGCGTGATGGGTTACCAACTGACGTTCGTGGTCCTGACATCCTGCAATGACAGCAGCAAACACAAACCAAATCCAGCATAAATTCATGTTCATACATTCACAGAAACATCGAAATATCATTCACTGTTTTTGCAAAAAGTTGAGACCAAAGTTCCAGCCATAAAATCAGATGATTTCGACCAATCCTAACAGCCAAAGATAATAAATCAAAGAGGCATAAGTGCAGCCACATCTCCATTCCCCTAGATTTCCAATTTATCTCCATAAACTAGGGTTTAAGTTTTTATCAAAATTTCAAGCCAAAATTCACGATCCTACTCACGCGAAATCAAACCCAAAGCAAGCATATTGATTATCAAACAGCCGCAAAACCATGAATCACAAAATCAATGACCGATTTTTACCCTTTTGGTTTGAAAACGGCGAGCACAAAAGTTGGGGTTTCGAGTTGTTACCTTAATTTTCGCGAGAGATTAGTTGTAGATTCGGAATGAGGATGAAAAATCGAGTGGAATCAAGCCAAAAATCGCTCAGATTGGTTGAGAATTGAAGAAGTTGAGGTTTGAGCAAAAACCTTGAGAGTTTTTATTAAGGAAAAATCGAAATAAGGAAGAAAGAGAAGAAGGAGTAATGGGCGCGAGAAATTAGGACTTTAATGGGTCCCACATAACTGTATTTCCTTTTTAAAATTGGAAAATAATCCCATTTTTCTCGGGCCCATTAGCCCCAAATCCTTTGTGACTTACCTGCATAGTGGGCCCATATCCGGTGCTCTGTTCCAGGTGCCAGGTGCCAGGTGATTAGAATTTCAAATCTTTAAAACTGGTACCAGGTGCTCTGTTCTTTGTACCAGGTGCTCTCTCCTCTGGATCGACTGGAGGTCAATCTTTAGACCGACCGATGGTTTGTATCAGGCCCTCATCCTCATGGATCGATCGATCCATTCGAGCAGACCGATCGATCCGGTCAGATCGACGGTCACATCGATCTTGACCTTGACCGCTGGAATATATATTGAATTGTTCACACTGGATCGATCGATCTATCCAAGGGAATCGATCAATCACCCTTGACTATTCCACAACACCTGTTTTTTTTTGTTTTTTTTTTTTTTTAAACAAAGTTAGTAGCAAAAGAAATCAAAATTGAAAAAGGTTAGAAAACATACCTGTGGGTTGCCTCCCACCAAGCGTTTGGTTAAAGTCGTTAGCTTGACTTGATTAGCCTTTTAGGCTTTGGGCGCATCGCCTAAGGTGATTACTCCGCCTTCGGCTTGGTCCTCATCGGCTAGGTACGGTTTACAGCGCTATCCATTGACCACGAACTCTTTGCCTTTGGCGTCCAGCAACACCATAGCTCCATATGATCGAACCTCCTTGACGAGGAAAGGACCGGACCACCTAGATCGCAATTTTCCAGGAAAAATTTTAAGGCGAGAGTTAAAGAGAAGTACCATGTCATTGGGTTGGAAGTTTCGGTTAAGAATTCTCTTGTCGTAGTACAACTTGGTTCGTTCCTTGTACAATTTCGAACTCTCGTAGGCCAGGTGCCTAATCTCCTCTAACTCATTAAGTTGCATCGATCGCCTTTCCAAGGCGGGTTTGATGTCGTAGTTCATTAACTTAACTGCCCATGCCGCCTTATACTCAAGCTCTACTGGAAGGTGGCATGACTTACCATACACCAAATGAAAGGGCGGTTTCCCCAACGGCGTTTTGTATGCGGTTCGGTAGGCCCAAACTGCGTCGTCTAACTTGGTTGCCCAATCTTTCCGTGTAGTGCCTACGGTCTTTTGCAAAATGTCCTTGATCTGTCGATTACTAACCTCAACTTGGCCACTAGTCTGCGGGTGATATGGCGTTGCAACCTTATGCTTCACGCCATTCTTTCTCAAAAGGTTCTCAAAAACCCTATTGATGAAATGGGTCCCTCCATCACTAATCACCACCCGCGGAACACCAAAACGAGGAGATATGATTGTCTTAAACATCCTCAAAACCACAGCTGCGTCGTTTGTTGGAGAAGCAATGGCCTCAATCCACTTAGACACATAGTCGACGGCCACTAAAATGTACTTATTGCCATAGGATGAAGGAAATGGTCCCATAAAGTCAATTCCCCACACATCGAACACTTCAACTTCCAAGATGAAGTGCTGAGCCATCTCATTCCGTCGCGAGATGTTCCCTTCCCTCTGACATTTATCGCATCTTGCAATAAACGCATGTGTATCACGGAACATTGTGGGCCACCAATATCCAGCTTGCAGCACCTTTGATATGGTCTTAAAGATTGCGAAGTGTCCAACGTAACTTGAACTGTGGCAGTGCAACAAGATTCCCGGGATTTCCTCTTCAGGAACACATCTCCAGAAAAAACCGTCGGAGCATTGTTTGTAAAGGTATGGCTCGTCCCAAAAGTACCTCCTTACGTTGCGCAAGAATTTCCTCTTCTTGTCCCCCACGAAATCAGCCGGTTCCTGGTCAGCAGCTAGGTAGTTCGCGATCTCACTAAACCACGGAAAACTTGGTGAAATTTCCTTGGAGATAGCCGCACAAAATGCCCCTGGAGCGGGTGCTCCCTCGGGTAGAACAGGTGCTCCAGACTGTATTGGGTTCTCTCGTACACAGATCCCAATAGCATACACATGTTCATCCGGCAATGCATCATCAAGCGGTACTGTTTCATTAACTTTCATCTTAGACAGGTGGTCAGCAACTCCATTGTCGGTACCCTTCTTATCAACGATTTGAAGATCAAACTCTTGTAGCAACAAGATCCATCTCAAAAGCCTCGGTTTCGCAGCTTTCTTTGTGAGCAAGTACTTTAATGCTGCGTGATCTGTATGAACAATGACTTTCGAACCCACAAGATATGATCTGAACTTCTCAAAGGCGAACACCACAGCTAGTAACTCCTTCTCAGTCGTAGCATATCTGCAATGAGCTTCATCCAAAGTGCGACTCGCATAATAGATCACGTGAAGCTTTTTATCCTTCCTTTGCCCCAAAACAGCCCCTACGGCGTAGTCACTCGCGTCCGTCATAACCTCAAATGGTAGATCCCAATCCGGTGGTTGAACAATAGGTGCGCTTACCAATGCTCCTTTTATCGTGTGAAACGCCTCAAGGCAAGCCCCATCAAACTCAAACTTGGTTTCCTTACACAACAGTTTGGTTAGCGGTCTCGCTATCTTTGAAAAATCCTTGATGAAACGTCTGTAAAAGCCCGCGTGACCAAGGAAACTCCTTATCCCTCTGACTGAATCCGGCGGTTGCAGGCTCATCATTACCTCAACCTTTGCTCGGTCAACTTCAATACCTTTCTTTGATATGCGATGACCCAACACTATACCATCCCTTACCATGAAATGGCACTTCTCCCAGTTCAACACAAGATGCTTCTCCTCACAGCGCTCCAATACCCTGCAGAGATTAGAGAGATACACAGAAAAAGAACTCCCGTAGACGGAGAAGTCATCCATGAAAACCTCCATAATATCTTCAATAAAATCAGTGAAGATAGACATCATGCACCTTTGAAAAGTCGCGGGGGCATTGCAGAGCCCGAATGGCATCCTTCGGTACGCAAAGGTGCCATAAGGACACGTGAAGGTTGTCTTCTCCTGATTATCCGGGTGGATTGGTATCTGAAAGAAACCTGAATAACCGTCTAAAAAACAGTAGTAAGGGTGGTTAGCGAGTCTTTCGAGCATTTGATCGATGAACGGTAAGGGGAAATGATCCTTCCTAGTTGCTGTATTCAATTTTCTATAATCAATGCACATCCGATGTCCTGTGACAGTCCTAGTGGGTATCAGTTCATTCCTATCATTGGCGATCACAGTGATTCCGCCCTTCTTAGGTACTACCTGTACAGGACTAACCCAGTTACTATCGGATATTGCATAAATGACACTAGCTTCTAAGAGTTTCATAATTTCCTTCTTAACAACATCTTTCAAATTCGGATTCAATCTTCTTTGGTGTTCTACAGAAGTTCTAGATTCATCCTCTAAATGTATCCTATGCATGCATAAATCAGGTGAGATTCCAGGGATATCATCTAGTGAATAACCTAAAGCTTTCTTATACTTCCTAAGCTCGCATAAAAGTAAGGCGGTTTCCACATTATTCAGATCATCATTAATAATAACAGGATATGTAGAGTTGGGACCGAGAAACGCGTACCTTAGCCCAGCTGGTAAGGTTTTGAGCTCAAGTTTTGGAGCTTTCAGCTCGCTCCAAGGATTGTCAGCAAGGCTCCGAAGAGCAGAAGCAGGCGCGCTGTCTCCTTCCTTTTCGTCGAGTCTCAAAAAGTCTGTTGATTTCTCCATCTGCCCAGAATCCAACATCCTTGCGAACCCAATGGTATCTTCGCTCAAATAACCATGTTCGCTTTCAGCTTTTGTCAATGCAACATCCAAGGGATCATCAGCAAGAATCTCTTCAATCTCTCCCTCTGAGATTTCGAGATTATCTTCAATGGCAAAAGTTTGCCCACCAATGGTCGGTTTCTTCAACATCCGATCCATCTCGAACTCCATAATAATGTGTCCCAGGTGGAGACCAATCGTTCCGTTTTTCACATCAATGATCGCACAAGCTGTGCGCAAGAAAGGACGTCCTAAAATTAAGGGATCCTTTGGTTCATCGTCCAATTCCAACACCACGAAATCTGCTGGGATGAAAATATTCCCAATCCTGACCTGCAAATCTTCCAAAATTCCTACAGGCGACTTGATAGATCTGTCAGCAAACACTAATGAAATCCGTGTAGGTTTAAATTTTGTGTACTCGAGTTTCCTTGCAACCGAATAGGACATGAGATTCACGCTAGAACCTGGATCACACAAGGAACAAGCAAATTGCACAGGACCAATATCAACAGAAAGCACGAACTTACCTGGGTCCTCTTGCTTTTTAATGGCTTTGTTTTGTAGCACAGCGCTACAATTCTTACTTACAACCATGGCACTTTGCTCTGAAGGAATCCGTCCAGTAACCAGGCCCTTGACATACTTTTTCATGGACGGCATCATCTGAATCGCGTCCGCCAATGTCAGCTTAACCGTCAAATCTTGTAACATCTCCTTACATTTCGCCTCCTCCAAATCCTTCTGCGACTTCCTCGGAGGTATTGGGTAAGGGATATGGGGCCTGTAAACACGAGAACGAACCTTATCAATAATCTCATTTGGTCTTAATACCTTAGAAGTTGGCTCAGCGGGTTCTTCGTCGTGTTCTGTTTCTGGAGCAGGTGCTCCCTCCACTTCTCAGCTCTATGGCATTCACAACCTCTCTGGGGTTTGTATCCGGCTTACCAGGCAACACTCCTTGTGGCCTTTTTATTGCATCAGCCATTTGAGCGACTTGTGTGTCGAGTTTCTTTACATGGTTGCAAATCGCCTCAAGCCAACCATTAAGGTCCATGTACATACCATCCACCTTTGTGTTGATCTCAGTGGCGAACTTCTGCTAGTTTGTCAATATCTGCTGCACCATACCTTTCAACTCATCTTGAGAACCACTTCCAGAGCTTGCAGAAGCCTGAAAGTTCGAAAACTGCGGTTTCTGACCTTGAAAAGGAACGAATGTCTTTCCTTGGAAATTTTGGGGGAATGACTTCTGGAAACTTTGATCTTGGGGTTTCGTGGTCTGGGGATTGGTTTGTTGTGGGTACACTTGGTCCTGGGGGTTTTCAACATTTGTGCTTCGATATGAGAAATTCGGATGATTTCTGTAGTTCTGGTTGAACCCTTGGTTTCGCACAAAACCTTGCCCACTAACATAACTAACCTCCTGCTGATCATTGTCTCCTTCGTCACCCATCTCCTCAGCTAGTTGCTTGCCATTCTCATCAGCAAAATGAACCATCCTTTGGTTCGCCTTAAGCAACAAATTGATCTTGGCTGTAAGGTCATCGATCTTAGCAGAATCCGTTCCATTGGATTTCGTAGTCCTGTCATACTCCTGGGATTTGTTACTTGAACTTGCAGCCAAGTTCTCAATCAGCTTATACGCTCCTTCTTTGGTTTTGGTCATGAAATCACCATCGCTAGCAGCATTGAGAGCGTTCCTATAATCCCAGTCCACACCATCGTAGAAAATCCCCAGCAGGTTTTCATCAGTGAACCCATGGTGTGGGCACTCTCTCTTGTACTCCTTAAACCTTTCCCAAGCCTCACAGAAGGACTCTCCGGAATGTTGTTGGAAGGAGGAGATTTTGTTCCTCAAACTCGCGGTTTTGGATTTTGTGTAGAAATGGTCCAAAAACGCAGCTCTACATTGCGCCCAAGTCGTTATAGATCCAGCAGGCAGGGACTTAAGCCAACGCAAAGCCTTATCCGCGAGTGAAAACGGAAACAGCTTGCATTTTATGAAATCCGGGTTCATCCCATTAGAGCTTGTCGTGGAGCAAATCTCCTCGAAATTCTCTATATGGTCCATCGGAATTTCAGCAGGCAATCCGTGGAACAAGTGCTGCTTAACCAGTGATATCATCTGTGGTTTGATCTCATAGTCGTTCTTTTCAACAGCGGGAAGAACTATGGCAGCTCAGTTTCGGTAATAGGCATGGGGATTGTCCATATCCCCTATGGTTCGTTGTTCAGCATGCGCACGTTGTTGCTGCAGTTCATGTGCGTGCTGCTATTGCATTTGAGCCATCTGCTCTTGCAACCTTTGCAACTCAACTGCCATGTCGTTGTCGCCTTGATCGCCCATATCAGCGGGATTAGGCCTTTGTCGTCTGTTTTCTCGTTCTAGTCTTGCGAGTTCAAGATTACTCAAAGTGACGAGGGGAGTTTGAAGATTTCTCCTTGTTGTCCTTGAGTTCATGCACCTGAAACACACGTAAAGAAAAACAAAAGAATGAGATTAGGGCTTAGTCTAAAATCGTAGTCGAGAAATAGAGGTATCGAGTTGGTCCCCGGCAACGGTGCCAAATTGATGAAGAATAAAACTCGTCCTTTATCCGGTTTCAAAAAGATTAAAACCTAGATTCACTAATCAATGTAGAATAGTTCAGGTTCGTTAAGGGACCAGCAATACGCTCTAGTTCTATGGAAAACAATCTCAGCTAAGCGATTCAAGTTGGGTTTAAATGTCACGATAATTAAAGCAAAACAAAATGTAAAATCGGTTGTAAACAATAATAGGAAGGCGTTAGGTCAGGGATAATTCTCAGGGATTCGAATATCAAGAACCAAGCAATTATTCAGGCATGCGATTATGGCCAAAATTAGGGTTTGTTCTTAATTAGGTTTAAGTGAACTTTCCATATTGGGATCTTCAGTGAGCGAGAGCACCACGTTTGGTGAAAGTGCTCCTTCTGGGTGACAGGTGCTCCTTCTGGGCAGAATCTTTCAAAAAGATTCTATTTTCCTTCTTTAAGTCCATTTGCAAGACTCCAATCTTTGTTTCCAGCCACTTTTGTACCTAGAAAGACTCAAAAGAGAACGAAAGACTCGATAAAAACCTACAAAATAAAGGTTAGAATGCGCCAAAAACGCATTATATCAGCTTAGAGCTTAGAAAAACTCCAAGTGTATCCAATAGGGTCGTGACACCTTGTCTAATAGGGACGTGACATCCTCCCCCACCTAAGCCGGTGATGTCCTCGTCACCGAGTACGCCTTCAGTACCTCCCGGAATTGCCATAAGTCTTCTTTCGGTTCCCAGGTCGCTTCCGCCTCCGGTAGTCCCTTCCATTTGATAAGAAAATGGGTTTGTCTCGGAACTCCCCGCTTTCTTACTTCCTTGGACGCTAGCACCTTTTCAATCTCCTTGTCATAGGACTTGGTCATGACTGGTGGTGCACGGATCAAAACACCTCGGTCTCGATCATTTTCGTCCGCATGATAAGGCTTCAGCATGCTCACGTGGAAAACCGGATGGATCTTCAATGTATCCGGCAGGTTAAGTCGGTAGGAAACCTTTCCCACCTTCCCCACTATCTTGAACGGCCACAAACGTCCCATACATGGAGAACCGATCCACCATCACCATGATGGATCCAAATCCTTCGGACTTTGGTAATGCACTGATGAAGTCAAGTGAAACCGAGTCCCATGGTCTCTCCAGAATCGAAAGTGGCTGCAGCAAACCCACGGGCTGCTTGTTCTCCGACTTGTCTTGTTGGCAAACCAGACAAGTTTTCACATAAAGTTCCACGGTATCCCTCATCCGTGGCCAATAATAATTTGCTTCGACAAGTGCCATGGTTCTCTTCTGCCCCGGATGGCCCGCCCACTGGGTATCATGGCACTCCCAAATGATGTCTCATCGAAGACTCTCCCACTTCGGAACATAGAGTCGACGACCTTTGGTGTAGAGTAGCCCATTCTCCACCCAAAATCGATGCATCTTTCCTTCCTTGGATAGCTTCATTAGCTGTTTGGCAACTGGATCACGCTCCAGCCCCTCCCGGATTCGAGCCATAATGGTCCCCTCGACTTGGCTCATGGTTGCTAATTTCGCTTTTCGACTTAGTGCATCGGCCACTACATTCACCTTTTCTGGCTTATACTCTAAGGTATAGTCGAACTCGGCCAGGAAGTCTTGCCATCTCGCCTGCTTTGGAGACAGTTTCTTCTGAGTTTGGAAATAACTCGTCGCCACGTTGTCCGTTTTGATCAAAAAATGTGATCCCAGAAGATAGTGTCTCCAGACCCGCAAACAATGAACTATGGTGGTCATCTCCTTTTCTTGTACCGTGTACCGCCATTCAGTATCATTGAGCTTGCGACTCTCAAAGGCGACAGGATGTCCGTTCTGCATAAGCACTCCTCCGATGGCAAAGTCAGAGGCATCCGTGTGTAACTCAAAAGGAAGACTAAAGTCGGGTAAGGCAAGAACGGGCTCTTAGCTCACCGCGGTCTTTAGCTCCTTGAAGGCTTCTTCGCACCGATCAGACCATTCCCATGTCTTCCCCTTTTTTAGTAGATCCGTCAGTGGCGCAGCCTTCCTTGAATATCCCTCGATGAACTGTCGATAATAGTTGACCAGACCAAGGAAAAATCTCAGCTCCGTCACCTTGGTCGGGGCTTCCCACTCCATAATCACCTTAACTTTCGGTTCATCCATCTTCAGCTTCCCATGGCCGATGACATGACCAAGAAACTGAACTTCCTCGGTGGCAAACGTGCACTTTTCCCTTTTCACGAACAGTTCATTTTCTCGAAGAACCCGAAATACTGTCTGTAGGTGCTCTACATGTTCCTCCATCGAGTTGATGTAGATGACTATGTCATCTAAGTATGCCACCACGAACCGATCCAAGTAGGGCTGTAGGATCTGGTTCATAAGGGTGCAGAACGTGGCTGGGGCATTTGTAAGTCCGAATGGCATCACCAACCACTCGTTTTGCTCCCCCACCTTTGGCTCCGAACTGCTCCTTCTTTTTAGAGGATTCGGACGAACCAGGGGTGCGGAAATCAATCAGCGACTCTGCTACCGCAATAGCTTCGTCCACCGTCTCAACTTCCCGACGCTGCAACTCTAGCTTGGCCCAGCTTTGCAACCCATCGGTGAAGTGGAACACTAAATCTTCGGCAGTCATGCTCGGAATTTGAAGCATGAACGTTGTGAAGTCCTTCACATATTCCTGGATCGAACCACGTTGACGAAGTTCCCTCAGCTTCTTCTGAGCTTCATAAACAACGTTCTCCGGATAGAACTGTCTCTTCAGTTCCTTCTTGAAATCCTCCCAAGTATTAATCCGGCAAATCCCTTATTCGATCTCGGAGTGCTTTCTCCGCCACCACAACATGGCCGTGTCTGACAGGTAAGACGTTGCGGCCTTCACCTTTGCAGTCTCATCCATCAGGTTGAGATTGTCGAAGTATTTTTCCATCTGCCATAGGAAATTCTCGACTTCCTTAGCATCCCTCACACCGTTAAACCGGCTTGGTGTTAGAAACTCAACCCGACCAGCACTGGTTCCCTCAACGGCTCCGGCGTTCACGCTTGCCCTCTTGACCAACATGATGTCCTCCTCCATCAAGGTAAAGCGTGCCTTCATCCCCTTGATGTCATCACGCACAGCCTGGATGGATCCCTTCACAAACTCCTCGAGTTGGCTGAACCGAGTGTCCAATTCAGTAACACCTTGCTTGGCCTCTTCAAGCCCACCGAATACAACACTTTCCAACTCAGTGACAGTATACTCGACCGTTTCGAGCTTCTCGCTCATCTCACCCACGGCCGAATCCAAAGCCTCTCGAGACATACTCTGATCTCGTTGGGTGCCCGTGCGGGTAGAGGTGGTCTCCCGTCCACGTTCCTCCACACCGGACGTCGAGCTAACTTCCTTGTCTTTCTTTTCTCCTCCCCTAGCCATCTTTTACTCGGACAGCGTCTCCCTTTACCTGAATCGGAATGGCTCTGATACCAACTGTCACAGACTGATTTCTCTCGGTAATCAGAACGTGCGGCCTTAGCTTCTTTCTACCCTGTGTAGTAGCTAAGTCAGCCTTTCGGACAAACGATCAGTACTTAGAAAGAGAGTGGGACGGTTTTAGAGAGGTTTAGAGTTTGTAGAAGTGTTGTGTTATTAAAAATCCAATGATGTTTACAAAGGAGGTTTCACCCATTTATATATACATCCACCTCCTTAACGGAGGGCTTAGATCAAACCATGTGTCACTACTGAGATTGTGACACCTATAAGAATACTTTACACCTAAGTATTCTACATCCTTCCCCTTCTAGAATACTTTACACTTAAGTATTTTACATTTTTCTTTTAATATTTTACTTAGATATTTTACAAAGGCTTAGAGTTTAGAAAAACTCCAAATGTGTCCAATAGGGACATAACACAAAACTGCCTAAAAAGATTAAAAAAAAAAAAAGAATGAGGATCGCATTATTCGATCAAAAATTTAAAATTGGTTTCTGAGTAAAATTAAAAAGACAAAAACAAAGAGAAAATCGGGAAGTGTCTGTTTCCTCCTCACAACATATGATCAGAAACTTGACCCTTTGGATTGCTCAAGAGCTCATCTCTTCCCTCTACAAAAATGGCCGCACGTCTCCAACCTTCTCCTACCTCCTTCTTCCTCCATGGCTTCTTCTTCTACTTCTACTTCTCTCTCTCTCCGTTTCATCGCTCCTCAAACCCATCTCCCTTCCAAACCCAAAAGATCCGTCCTTGTCGCTGCTCAGACCGCCGCTCCAGCCGAATCAGCCGCCTCTGCCTCCGTCGACGCCGATCGTCTCGAGCCTAGGGTCGAATTGAGAGATGGGTTTTTCATTCTTAAGGAGAAATTCCGAAAAGGGATCAATCCTCAGGAGAAAGTCAAGATCGAGAAGGAGCCCATGAAGCTGTTCATGGAGAATGGTATTGAAGAGCTAGCTAAGAAATCCATGGAAGAGATTGATAGTGAAAAGTCTTCGAAAGAAGATATTGATGTTAGACTCAAGTGGCTTGGTCTGTTCCATCGCAGGAAGCATCACTGTATGTCTCTTTCTTCTTCCTCTTTACCATCTTTCATTTCTTGATTACAATCTAAAGGTTTCTACTTTCGTCTCCTTTTGTGTGATTAGAATCTAAAGGTTTCTACTTTCGTCTTGTCTCCTTGTTGTTGCAGATGGTAAGTTTATGATGAGGTTGAAGTTACCAAATGGTGTGACGACGAGTGCACAGACTCGGTATCTCGCGAGTGTGATTAGGAAGTATGGTGAAGATGGATGTGCAGATGTGACAACCAGACAGAACTGGCAGATCCGTGGTGTTGTGTTGCCTGATGTGCCTGAGATCTTGAAAGGTCTTGCTTCGGTTGGGCTAACGAGTCTCCAGAGTGGAATGGATAACGTGAGGAACCCAGTTGGGAATCCTATAGCTGGGATTGACCCGGATGAGATTGTCGATACAAGACCTTACACGAACCTTCTCTCGCAGTTTATCACTGCCAATTCCCGTGGAAACCCTGATTTCACTAACTTGTGAGTTTACATTGTCCGTCTTTGATGCTGAGATTGTGTTGTGCTGGTGAGTGAATGAATATGCTAAAAGGGTTTTCTCTGATTTGTTTATTGTAGGCCAAGAAAGTGGAATGTGTGTGTTGTAGGGACTCATGATCTCTATGAGCATCCACACATCAATGATCTAGCTTACATGCCTGCCAATAAAGATGGTCGGTTTGGATTCAATTTGCTTGTGGGAGGATTCTTTAGTCCCAAAAGATGCGAAGAGGCCATTCCTCTCGATGCTTGGGTCCCTGCTGATGAGGTTCTTCCACTTTGCAAAGCTGTTCTAGAGGCCTACAGAGATCTTGGAACTCGAGGAAACCGACAGAAGACGAGAATGATGTGGCTTATCGATGAACTTGTAAGTACGCTCTTCTTGCAAAGTTTTACTTAGAAAATTTGGTATCGAAGTTCTTGATTGTTGATTGATCCATCTGCAAAAAATGTAAAGGGTGTTGAAGGCTTTAGAGCTGAAGTAGAGAAGAGATTGCCAAATGGTAAACTCGAGAGAGGATCTTCAGATGATCTTGTGAAGAAACAATGGGAGAGGAGAGACTATTTTGGAGTCCACCCTCAGAAACAAGAAGGTCTTAGCTATGTGGGCCTTCACGTTCCGGTTGGAAGGCTACAGGCAGATGACATGGACGAGCTTGCTCTGTTAGCTGACACCTACGGCTCAGGCGAGCTCAGACTCACCGTAGAGCAAAACATCATTATCCCAAATGTGGACAGCTCAAAAACCGAAGCTTTGCTTCAAGAGCCATTTCTCAAGAACCGGTTCTCGCCCGAGCCATCTATCTTGATGAAAGGGTTAGTTGCTTGTACTGGAAACCAGTTCTGCGGGCAAGCAATAATCGAGACCAAGCTAAGAGCTTTAAAAGTGACAGAAGAAGTGCAGAGACTTGTAGCTGTGCCAAAGCCTGTGAGGATGCATTGGACAGGATGTCCCAACACTTGCGGACAGGTCCAAGTGGCGGATATCGGATTCATGGGATGCTTGACACGTGGAGATAACGGGAAGCCAGTCGAGGGCGCTGATGTGTACGTTGGAGGACGAATAGGAAGTGACTCGCATTTGGGAGAGATTTATAAGAAAGGTGTTCGTGTGACGGATTTGGTTCCATTGGTAGCTGAGATTCTTGTTAAAGAATTTGGTGCTGTGCCTAGAGAGAGAGAAGAGAATGAAGATTGATTCAAATTCAAAGCTTTTGGATTTTAATAAGTTGATGAGGCCTGTAATGGTTCTCTCTCTCTCTCTGGTTTCAGAGTTTGATACTTGATACTTTGTGTTTTTGCCCATAATTTTGGGTTTTGTAGCTCTCTCTTGTTGTAACTTGTAACTTTGTATTTGGTTGTTTTGTAATATCTTGTTTTTCTTAATGATAGTATAATTCTGATTCTTTGCCATAAATTTTACAAATTGAAATATTATAAATTTTCTCTTGATACGTTTGAAACAAGACTTATCTTGACCTGAATCCAAAACCAAAGTCAAATCAATTGTAGTGACCGAAATCAAATCTAAATTTGTATTAGAAAGTCAATTTCGTTGAACCAATTAGTACTACATGTATTTTCTTTAAATTTATTTATTAGAAATTCAATTAAAATTTTCTTATTATTTATTTACTAGTGCAGTACCCTGCGCTTTGCACGGAGATAGTATATTTAAAAACTTTGATATCATTTAATCTACTTAAATATTCATAAATATTAATTCTTTGAATGGTAAAACAACCGAAAAATGCCGTAAAATGCATTCCGATGAACAAAGAGCTTTTCTGGAATGGAAAAAACAATTTCATAATGTTCAATCACTTGACTATTTATGATTGCTACATACCAAAACATTTAATGAATTAAAAACACACCAATCGCGAGAAACATGAAAATATGATACCATAATCATAAAAGAAAAAAGAGTTATATAAAAAAGTATTGATAGATACTTGACTTGGTGACGTTCAAAATGTTTGGTTCAACATGGGTACAAATTAAAGATACATAAACCAATCCATAAGGGTAATTTGCTATTACATCTAATAGAGTGAAGCGGAGAGAAAATTAACTAAGGGATCCAAAAGTTCATAGGAGTTTTATAAATGAAACGACATAATTCATGAATGAGACATTTTAGAATATTCATACGAAAGAGATTTTGACATGAGAGCATGGTCGATGTTGAGTCAGTAATAGTTTCACTTATGTGGTTTTAATGGAACTCACTTGTCTTGAAATTGAGTTTAATTTCATCAGCAGAAAAAAACAAATATTTGTTGCAAAAATTTATATTTTTCAAAAATATCACAAACAAAAAAATTAGTTCTAAAAGGTTCATAATTTAAAATTTTGAATTTGGAAATTTATATTTTTCAAAAATATCACAAAAAAAAGTTCTAAAGGGTTCATAATTTAAAATTTTGAATTTGGATTAACTAATTTAGGTTTAAGGTTTAGTTTATAAGAAGACTTCACATGAGAATCCCTCTGATTATAAATTTTTTTGTTAATAATCATTGTTCGAAGCATTTACCTTTGTCATTATATTGAACATTTGCTCATAATGTTAACATGCATTCTTCTCCATAATAATATTTCAAACTTTAAACCTCTTTTTATCTCTCATATGTTTTGCTTGAGCCAATCTATTGTTGGATTTTGAAACGTTCTCACTCTCCATATGCAATTGCCTGAATACATGGAATCACAATTAAAAATACGTATTTATACTCATTTTGCTCATATTCATCCTCTGCTTTTTTCTACTATTTGTGCCCAAAAAATAAAAACTTTGAAAATAAGAACCAAATTTTTTTAAAAGTAGAAGAACATTAAAGTAATAGGAAACAACAAAGATTCTTGATAAGAATCTTTTAATTCTACTTATCAACGTGATATTGGCTTTCTTAGGGTTTCTCGGCGAGATTAAAACATGAGGGTATGCTGTCTTAGTGTAAATCATATTATCGTGTTTGCTCGAATGAGATGTTTCACTACTATCAAACCTGTTAAACACAAAAATCTATCGGCTTTAGTCGACAAAATCATTAAGCTTAACATTTTGTTCTAATCTTAACATTTATGAATCTAAAGATAAAAAAAATCAAGTAAAACATATCTAGAGAAATATTTTACTTTTCACAAAAGAATTGATAAACACACATGCAAGAAAATCATAATATCATTAAGGGTGTTTCAATAATTTTAGATCACAACTTTCAACATAGAAGTTCTATTACAAAAATTGAATTCGTAAAAATTATAAAATGATACAATTTAAAAATAAAAAAATATGGTTCACAGAATCATATTACCAGGCCAAAAATCAAAACAACAAAACGCAAACCAAAAAAATTGTAAATCCAACCATTGAATATCGTTAAAACTCATTAAGTTATACAATGTAATTTCAATTGTCAACTTTCATATGAGTTATGTGTGGGTAGTTGATGATAAAACGATATGAAATGATTTTTTTCCCTATTATAGTCAATAATCATAATATGCAATCTCATTCTGACATAAGGATATGATTTCAAATTATATCGAGACATGTAAATATAATTACATCATGTCATGTAGTTCTCTTAACAATCCTTAAAGTTATTGAATTTATTTACCGGTTTTGAAGGTTATCTACATTTTATAAGAAGAGATTTTAAGAAAGCTATCGTGATAGCTGTAAACACATTCGTTCCTTGTGGCCTCCTTAGTCTTGCTTTCTCATGGTTACTCTTAGTTGGTTGTACTCATTACCATGTTTAACACGACATATTTCATTGTCCTTTGTTCGATCGCTTAATAAAAATTCATGTATGGGAAAGTATATTTGCTCCTTTTAGTACCGAGAGAAAACAAAGATTTAAGAAAAAAATAACAAATCATGCATCACATGTAAATCAAAGTACACATTAACAAACAGAGGATAATATTTAGAAAAGTAATAACCTAATTTATTTTAAAATAGTCAAATTAATATTTTAATAGATTACGAATGAAGTTTTCATAGATATGATTAGAAGTCAAGTGTATGTTTCTCAGAAGAGAACATAACAATCCAAGGAACAAAAGAAATAAAAAAAATTTAAAGAGAGAAGTAATTGATCTCAAAAAGCTATATGATTTTTCTTCTTTATTATTATTTGCTCTTAGCAGCAAATTCTTTCACCATCTTCATTTGTTGTTTAATGCTCACGTCTTTGAAACTCTCATAATTAGTCTTCTTATTATTTGCAACTATTTTTCTTTCTCCATTGTTGGTTTTTACCTTGTAGTTAATTAAGAGCCAACACCGCAATCCGAAACCATGTTCATGTGTTTATAGTAATGAGATGAAATCATACCTTAATTTGTGTCATTCTAATCATTGTAATTCTCATGAATGTCCTTGAACGTTGAGCTAAGCTAAGGAACGAGCAGTACGTTAATTGATATTATGTTCATGAAGCAACCAAGAACCGAAAATAAATTCATTAATCAGTTATTTTAAATTGAAGGTGTATATTCATCATAAACATATGTTTGTTGCAGAAGAAATATATAGACACAATCGTTAAATTAGGTCTAAACACCATAACAATTTTTATAAATAAAAATAAATAAATAGAACAAACCAACGAAAATAAGCATGCTATTGGAATCACCTTTCTTAAACCATTGCTTCCCTTCTTTTGTTTTTCCAATTCATAGATAAAAACACACAACCACTAAATTAGATATAAAAACTATAGATATGTTTATAAATTAGAATAAGAATATCTCCAATTAAACTAAAATTAACATGACAAAACAAAGGGATCAAGACTATTTGAATCACCTTTTAAAGCTTTTGCGTTGATCCCTTACCATTCTTTTTCGTAATATTGTTCTATGAAACCTTACAAAATACAAAACTAAAAAATTATATGTTCAAAATTTCAGCCCACGTTAAAACAACAAATAATTAACAAATATGAAAAGAACAACATTCATAGACTATAAGAAATCGATAACGAAAAGAGAGCAAAAATATATGGGACATGAGTATGAATGTTAGAAATGATATCGTATGATAAAAAGGCTTGCCGATGAGGTTAACCATCGAATATTCTAATAGAGTTAGCCGAACTTGAAAGATAAACATCTAAAATCTTGGAATATATTCATATACGCAATCGAATATTTAAAAGAAAGATATCCAACGATTAAATATATCTATATAAGGAAGCAAAATTTGTATATGCATTGCCCTGCTTAACGTGACAACCTTAATTTGTATTTCATTGCCCTACAAATTTGTATTTGTATATGCAATATGGACGAAATACATTATTCATTAAATCAATCTCAGAAACCATATCGGTTTAGTAAAAGATATTCACTAAATCAATATCAAAACTATATAAATTAATCCTAAAAGATCCGACTTAAAGATTAAAAACGTTTTTTTACCTCTTTGAGAAAGATAATGTGAGATTCAAGAACTTTTTATGTCTGATTAGTTCAATGGTTTTATTAGCAGAGAGATCTTCAAAAACACGCAACAATCATGAAGATTTGAATTAAAAGAAACATTATCCACACAAAAAAAAAAGAGAGAGTATTCAACGTGAACTGAGTAGTATGTGTGGTTAAGACGACATAGTCTAGAAGTAGAACATGGCGTTCATAGCTATCGTGAGGAAGTAAGAGAAAGATTTTTTAGCAAACCTATTTTCCTTTGTCATCATAAAAGTGGATGAGAATCTTCACGATTTCAATTCTTTTACAGTAAGCGGTAATGAGATGTCCATGCTTACACGATTAAGAAAACATACAAAATAGGAAAAAATTAGGCAAGATAAATTAATCGCAAACAAGTAATATATGCTTCCAAAAATAAGAACGAAAAACAAAGATAAAAAGTCTAACCTTGTTGAAGAACTGAATTTGTAAGCATAATACAAACCAAAAAAATCTGAAAACACCTACAAAAACAAAACCAAGAAAAACAAAATAATCAATCGACATGAAATATTTTGACAATATAAATAAATCAGCAATAATATACTTTGACCTTAAACCTTTTCATGGACGGAAGAACATTAGTAAGCGGAATCATGGCAGTAGATTTATTTCTTAAGAAAGACGTGTTGGTTCTATGTAGTTTGAGATGATAGATTTCGTGAACTTTAGAATAGAAGTATATAAAAAAACCTTAAATCCTAGAATACTATTATCGTTTATTTTTAAAAAATATATATAAATAAATAAGGAACAAAAAGTTAAATAGAATGTATGTATATAAATGAGGAATATATACGAAAAGTTGGATCATTCCGTTTTATATATATCTATCCACATTAAAATATGTAAAATTAACTAATTCACTTGTAACCCCTTTGATTATTTGTTTTAGAACAACATGTATTTTTTTTTCTTTCTCCAAAAATAACTTCAAAGTGGACGCATA
Organism: Arabis hirsuta; assembly: GCA_964056655.1. Classification (NCBI taxonomy): domain Eukaryota; kingdom Viridiplantae; phylum Streptophyta; class Magnoliopsida; order Brassicales; family Brassicaceae; genus Arabis; species Arabis hirsuta. Next base: position 11,791,630 of record OZ053301.1, on the reverse strand, counting down.
AACAAAGTTATTTTTTTATAGATATAGATTTCGTTCAATGTCTTTTTCTTAAAGCACCGAAATTAATAACATATACTTCGAATCAAAAATCCGAATCAACTAAACCAATTACATTAAACTGAAACGACCAATCCCAATTTTAACCGAAGCTATGATACCGCTAATTCGATCAAGAGATCGTATCATCATCGCTCACAATCCTCTGAAACTCCATTCTTCTTCTTCCTTTTCGTCTTCCCTGAAAAACAAACAAGACCCTTTCTTTGCCCTACGCCGTTTCTAACTCTTCGTGTTCTGTGTTTCCGACACTGGCCATGAGAAAATTCACTTTCCCCTGTCTCTTACGCCACCGAATCTCAATTCTTTCCGGCACCGGCTATTCTCCTACCGCCGCACGTCTTTCTTATTTACCCCTAACCTCCACCACCGAGGCAGAGTTCTCACAACCACCGATAAGCGCTGATATTTTGCTCGAGTCTGTAAGATCGTCTCAGTGGCATTTCGTCGAACAACTTTCGGACAATCTCACGTCTTCCCTTGTATCAACAACTCTCCTCAGCCTCGTCAAGACTCCTGATTTAGCTCTCAATTTCGTCAACCGCATCGATCTTCGTTGCCTCGACTTCACAACACAGTGCTTAGCCGTCGCTGTTGTCTCTAAGCTCCCTTCTCCCAAACCCACTATTCAGTTGCTGAAACAAGTTCTTTGTAGTAGTAGCAGTAGTAAGAACTCTATTAGTGTTAGAGACATTTTCGATGAACTGGTACTTGCCCGTGATCAACTAGAGACTAAAAGCACCATTCTTTTCGATTTCCTGGTTAGATGTTACTGTCAATTGAAGATGGTGGATGAAGCCATAGAGTGCTTTTACCTGATCAAGGAAAAAGGTTTTGATCCAAAGACTGAAACTTGTAATTGCATTCTTAGTTTGTTATCAAGGTTGAATAGGACAGAGAGCGCATGGGTCTTCTACGCTGATATGTTTAGGATGAAGATTAAGTCGAATTTATATACGTACAATATAATGATCAACGTATTGTGCAAGGAAGGGAAGTTGAAAAAAGCCAAGGAAGTTTTAGGAATCATGGAAAGTTTTGGAATTAGGCCTAACATTGTCACTTACAACACTCTTGTTCAAGGGTATTCATCGAAAGGACGAATCGAAGGTGCTCGTATGGTTATCAAGGAAATGAAATCTAAAGGTTTTAAACCGGATTTGCAGACATACAATCCGATTCTGTCTTGGATGTGTAATGAAGGAAGAGCCTCTGAGGTATTGAGGGAGATGAAGGAGTTAGGGTTGGTTCCGGACTCTGTTTCGTATAATATTTTGATCCGTGGTTGTAGTAACAATGGCGATTTGGAGACAGCTTTTGCTTATAGGGATGAGATGGTGAAAGAAGGTATCATGCCAACGTTTTATACATACAATACGTTGATTCATGGTTTATTTATGGAGAACAAGATAGAAGCCGCTGAAATATTGATAAAGGAGATTAGAGAGAAGGGTATAGACTTGAATTCTGTCACTTACAACATACTCATAAATGGATATTGCCAGCATGGAGATGCAAATAAAGCATTTGCTTTGCACGATGAAATGGTGACCGATGGAATTCAGCCTACGCAGTTTACTTATACATCGCTTATTTATGTCCTGTGTAGAAGAAAGAAAATGAGGGAAGCAGATGAGTTGTTCGAGAAAGTTGTAGGGAAAGGAATGAAGCCTGATCTTGTGATGATTAATGCCTTAATGGATGGCCACTGTGCTACTGGTAACATGTACCGTGCATTCTCGTTGCTCAAGGAGATGGATAATATGAGAATCGATCCTGATGATGTGACGTACAATTGCTTGATGAGGGGGCTCTGTGGGGAAGGAAAATTTGAGGAAGCTCGTGAGCTGATGGGCGAGATGAAGAGAAGAGGAATCCAACCTGACCATGTTAGTTACAACACTCTAATAAGTGGGTATAGTAAGAAAGGGGATACAAAGAATGCTTTCATGGTCCGGGATGAGATGCTGAGCCTCGGGTTTAATCCCACTCTTCTCACCTACAATGCTCTTTTAAAGGGCTTGAGTAAAAACCGGGAGGGTGAAATCGCAGAGGAGCTTTTAAGGGAAATGAAAAGTGATGGCATTACTCCTAATGACAGTACCTACTGCTCTGTAATTGAGGCAATGTCTGATTTGGATCAGAAAGAAGAAAAAGCTGATACTTGATTGATCATTGCAAACCAAAGACCATTGTAAGTTTGTTTACGCCATGATCTTTTACCTAAGGAATTGATTCGAAACCGCTGAAAAGTTGGGGAAGGAAGATCTGCGGCTTCATAGTGATACAGTTATCAAGACAGCTCTGAATGAGCTTTGCTTCTGGAGAATACTGTAACTTGGTTGTTTCTGATACAATTATGCCTGAAAAAACTCAGTTCTTCAGAGTTATGAATAACCTGTAAGCCTCTGGTTCACAGGCTATTTTGCTTGAGTTCTTTGTACCATCATACTGGAGTCATTTTGTTTTGTTTAGATTCATGTATTTCAGAAACTTGATTTTATAATAGAGCTCTCATGATGAAAAGTTTGTTCTACATCTGCCTCAAATTGAATTTCGGCACAACATATTAAAAACATTTTGGTTCCTGAATATAATAACTAAGAGTAGATAGAAAGCAAGTTAAAGGCTCAAGGCAACAACAAACACACAAATTTAAATTGGTCCCAACACATTAATCTAAAGTCATAACATGAAACTGAAGACAACACACCATTAAACAACAAAGTCCTATTAATCAGCCGCTTGTTTTCCAAGACATACCATCATCACGAGTGACTCTGCCCTCAGTTATTGGACACATCGAGACGCAGCTCGGCGGGGTTGATGATGGTAAATTTGCAAGTGATTCCAAGAGTGATTGGATATTCCTTAGCCAAACGTATCCATCCACCAGAGAAGGTTGCACACGTCTTTTTCTTCAAGTAAACCACCTCCCATGACCTGTTCATATCCTGGTGATGTATCGTCAACGTTGTTTTCCCCTCTTCCATATAATCTTTTGAAAAAGGTCTCGGGATCGCCTGAACATAAACAAAAAGAATCAGGAAAACAAAAGTCTAATACGTAAGAGTATGTTAAGTGTATTGGTTTGGTCTTATCTTTATCTTACCAGGAAAGTTAAGTATGATTTCTTGATGGTGATGCTGAATCCAGTAGCAGAAGAGGAAGTGGCACCAGCAGAACCTCTCACCTTTGTCTTGTTCCTCCTGGAACTTTGGGATTCCTCAACTTTCGTCTTCCCAAGGTTGAGCCTTCCTCTTCCAGTAGATCGAGCTGTTGTTTCCGGGTCAAGATAACTCAACTCAGAGGACACTACTACCTCTTCCTTCTTAACATTTTCGTGGACCCTCTCCCTGTTTTCTGTCTTAACCCGGCCTGTTTCATCGTCAAAATGAAAGAAGAATCAGTGTATGTATATTTCTAGCTAGTTCACTGTTTTTTTTATAAAGCATAAAATTTCAAATCTTACTTAAAGAAGCTAAGAAGGGCGAGGTTTGTCGTGGTTGGATCATCTCCTTGCCATCTTTGTTGAAGATGTTCAAAGTGAAACGCATCTTTCCGACATGAGTGAATGTAATAAACTCACTGTCTCCCAAGAAATTGTCTCTTACAAACTTCTCCCATCCAGCCTTGTCCATAAAGAAGAACCTCGGGTTTTTGGAGATTTTCACTTTCCAAGACCTTCCCCAATCGGCTTTGAGCTTCATCTTACGAGCGAGATCAGTTTCAGACAAGTTTCTCACGAAGTTGTGAGGTATTGCTCTCTGTGATTTTACAAACAAGATGAGGAATATCAGTCAACATTCTACACATCAAGATCTTTTCAAGAAGAAACAAAGATGAAAAACAAAGCATAGATCCTCACATTCACAAAGATAAGCAACAAAGCCAGGTTATTGTTCTTAACAAAGAAACTTCATTACTGTTTTGACACCCATAAAGACCAAGAACTCAAACTAAAAGAAAGAAATTCCAACTTTTCAGACAATACTAAAAGATCTAACTTCCAACATCCTTTGTTACAAAGAACCAGTGAGCTTTTGGAGATCCATAGAGACAGAGAACCAAAACATTCAACTCTTCAAAGACACAACTAAAAGATTCAAGTTTCTTACACCCATTTCCAAACAAAGCTAACAAGAAAAAGCATAACTGAAGAACATGAAGAGTTTTAAAAGAGAGTTACCATGTTTTCAGAAGAAATGTCTGCACCCTGAAGAACCTTGAAGAAGCTTGCCTTCTCCCTTTCTTCTTTGCGCCCAAGAAAATCACTATTCTTGACCATTCTCTCTCTCTCTCTCTCTCTCTCTCTCTCTCTCTCGTTGCAAAATTCTTGCTCAAGCTTTTCTCTCTCAACTTCCTCTTGTCTCTCTCTCTCTCTCTCTCACTCACTCTCTTTATATCTCGCACTCTGGTTAGAGTAGAGGAATCTTTGCACTAAATACAGTAACTTTTTTTTTAAAAAAGAATGAAAATTGTTTTTGTTATTTTGTTTTCAACACAGTAATTTTTTTCCTTTGCCTACACGCAAAAGCGGAGGGTCGTTTCCTTCTTTTAGTAACTACATCACCTAATGTAACTAAAAGCTGAGACCTTCAAACTTGCCTTTCTTGTGTGTTGGCTCTTTCTTTAGTACAATTTCATTACTTTTTTTTTATTTCTAATTAGTTGTATTATTACTAGTTAAATTTACAGTTGGCTGTTGTACTATTTAGCTTTATTGATACAATGTAATTTAGATTTGTAATGTTACTAAGAGTTAATAACTGTTTAAATTAATATGATTTAGATTTTCAAAGAGATGATTAGTTTGTTTGGTATTCAAAGGTCAAAGGTAGAAACTTTTCCTCTCAGAGCTACTGGAAAAAGGTACAAATGTGAGATCATCTTTTTGGATCACATAAATAATGTGTTTCATCTTTAGTTCATAAATGTGATCTGTTAATCCAATTTATTACGAAGCAGAAGATGAAAAATTCTTTTATGAAGTTGTCTTCTTTTATGGAAATTCGATACATTATTTAAATGTTACTTTAGAAATCTAAACAATTATAAGTGATTGGGCTGGACAGGACAAAATAACTAAACATAATAACATTAATGTGAAAATGTTTTGAATCATTACAAGCAAATAAGAGGATGAACCAGATCGTTTTTCTGATTACAATACAACTCTTAGTTCCCTGATAAAGAATGAATCGAATTTAAAGCTACCAACTTGATTAAAACTTGGAGAAAGAAACAGAGAAAACTAAAAGATTAAAAAAAGACTTGCAAAACCTTTTTGTGGCACTACCAAAAATTCCTACAAGTTGGTTCCTTATCCGAGAGAGGTTTATGTACATCACTCCCTCCTAGAGTTAATTCACTTGCGGTAATCTTCAATTAGAAAGTTTTCGAAACCACTACCTTTCAGTGTCGTTTGAACCTGTTCCCAATTCTGTACGTGTTGCGACAAAGGACCATGATGAATCTTCACTTGCCGACTCTTTAGATTGAGTTTCGGGACCTTTAGAAATTCTTGCACATCATCTAGTTTCTGCAAAAGAAAAAAGGAAAAAGAAGATTAAGAAGACAATGTGTGCAATGAAACTAGTTAGGATGGGTCGTGTGAAACAAAATGTTCTCACTGTGCGATTCTTGACAACATCTTCGTAGTAGAGGAAGATATGGCGGGTGGTATTGAAGTAAGAAAGTGCCTTTGAAGTCATCTCTTGAACCTGCTTCAGATCAGCTATCAAAAGGGTTGTGTTGATCAATGGCTTGTAGCGCGCCAATATTTCAGCCTGAAACCCATTTGTTTCACATGATAAGTTTCACTGAGCCAAATGTGCAGACATATGCAAAGAGGGAGAAAGAGAGTGAGAGAAGGAAACCTCTTTAGGGGAATGGACGTGGGACTTGTGAGTACCGTTCAATAGCTTAGCATCTCTATCGTAAGAGTTTGCAAGAACTGATATCATCCTGCGCAAGAGGTTTCTTCTAAAGAGAAAAATAGCAGACACGCCTCGGGTTTTGAAGTATTCTACTATCTCTTCATGATGTTTCATTAGACCCTGCATATTTTTTTCATCCCCAACCACCAACCACATTAAACCAGATGAAACACAACAGAATATGAAAAATCATGCCAATTTCAAATCCTTCTAAGAAACCAAAATATGAGAATTAACTAGATAAAGAAACACATTAAGACTCTTGGAACTCGACTCGTCTTTTAAGGAGATCAAAACCATAAGAAATCAATCAAAAACATGTCTCAAGGGAGAAATATACAAACAGAAATCAATCAAAACCAGAACCTTATCCTTCTTTTAAGACGAATCCCTCAAAACCGTTTATCACACCACAGTCTTCCCTAGAGCATGCAGCTCTAGAAACTGTAACCCAGTCCCAAACTTAAATTATACCAAGTGACAACAGCGGAGACCATCTCACAGTTTAGTATCAGTCCTAAGGACATATATCACAAATCTATAAAAAATTTCAGCATCTAATTTATATTGAAACAGTAAGCAAAACATTCGGCATATAGTAATTATACACAAAGTGACTCGCAATCAGATATGGTAAACTTATCCATTGCCCATGTGCAATAAACATTTAGAAACTTACCTGATTAAGCATCCACTTCAAACCAACGGCAGAAGTACATTCATTCTTGGAAGCACTACTCAACCAATCTAAATTATAGACTTTGTCCAAGGTCTCAAAAATGGTCGACACATTAGCTCTCCTATCTTTAACAGAAAATATCTCCCCGTTTGAGCTTATGTTAGTATGATTGTTAAGTAAAGTCTCGAACCAGCCACTACCGGATCTCTGCATCGAGAGAATCGCAAAATTCCTAACTGGATTGCACGAACATTCCTCCCTAACCAATTCCAAACCCACAATCAACACATAAACATCGGATCCAAGAACCAAACAAAGATAATAACAATAAACACTCTCATTACCTGCTATAGGTCTTAGGCTTAGGATAATGGACATAAGGTATGTCCCATGGTTCAATGTTAGGCTCAGGACACGGCCTCTCAAACACTTCAACGTTCAAGAAACCAGCGCTAGGGACAACACCGATTTGCTTGAGACAAATGGAGCAAATGTAAACAGCACAAACCATCACAAAGAGGAGAACGACCATTCTCAACACAAGTGGGGATTTTTTAGGAAGCTTGAAGACGAAACTATCCTGGAAAAAGAAAAACACACACACACACACATTAATGTCCACATGTTAAGTGAGTTGTTTTTGCTTGTTTTAGAAACAAAAACCTTAAATCAAGGGCAAAAACCAACATGGGTACCAAAATTTTTGTCTGAATTCCAAAAAGAGTCGATTTTTACAGATTAGTCTAAGAAACCCATATGGAATCAAAACGAAATACCTCAAAAATCAGCTACTGATTACTCAAAGAAAACCCTAATCAGATTAACAAATGAAAATCCGAAATACCCACAAAACAAAAAGGTACCTTTGGGATCAGAGAGTGTTCGTCGCCCATGGCTGCTTCCGTAGAGAGAGAGAGAGAGAGAGAGATTTAGAGAGGAAGAGAAGAGAAAGGCATTGAATTATTCAGACACCGTCCAGCTTGAAAAAAAACACAATAATGAAAAATCGAAAACACAAAGTGGCTTTTCTCTGATAATCCAGGAAATAAGAAAAAGAAAAAAACCTTGAGAAACTTTTTCTTGTTTAAAAAACAATGATTAGAGATGCAGGAGAAATGTTGTTTGTATCGAATTTTGCTTCGAATTTACGGATCTCTTCTAAATAATTAAAGATTATATAAATGCATCATGGGAATTTAAGATGTTTTGCACTCGGATCAGGAGAAGAAAAAGAAGAAACTTTCGTCGAATCTAAAATAAAAATAAAATAAAATATATTGAAGCGCAAAGTACGAGACGAGCTTCTTGAGCTTCGAAACGGTACCGTTTTCGATTATTCCGACATGCACACTATGGCCTCTTCCTTTATTAAAAGAAATATATTTTTAATAAATTTATGTGAAGACTTATATTCCATTTAATAAGCATCAAATAATCAGATAATTTATTTTTTAGGTAATTAGTAGTTTAATAACGTGTGACCCATTCCAATTTTTTAGGTTTGACTTGTGTTTTTCTTTTTTAGTTCTCGGATTATCGGATTGAAATTTGACTTAATCTACATATTTTTAGGTTTTACCTTTCTTGTTTTTCTCTATGTTTAGTTTTCTTAAGTTTTGTTATACCCAGCTTTTTTGAAGCCCAAAACGATACTAACAAAAAAATTGTAAATTTGACAATATGTTTAACCGTAAATTTAAATTTTATATTGTATAAAATATTTTTTTATAAAGTATTATTCAATACAACTAATAAAAATATACTCAATATTATTTTAAAGTAAGCGGTTTGTTATATCAAAATCGAATAATAAATATTTCATATAAAAACATTATTTTTTAAATCTCATGTGTATCTTCTTAGTTTTTGTTAATTTGAATAGATTAAATATATTGTATAATTAAAATTTTTATAGTTATATATAAAATTAAATGAACTAAGAAAATTATGTTATAGAACAATTTGAATAAAAAAGGTAAAGTAAACAGAAAATAATAAAAAAATAAAGTTGGAGCTATAACTTATAAATAGTATTTATGAAAGTCCATTAAAAAGATAAAGATGAAATGGATTAGCCCATAACCTAGTAGAAAATTATTATTATGAAATAGATTAAATCTAAATAAGAAATTAAATATAGTTTTTCTACTAATTAGAACAAATATAAACTAAAAACGGAGGTTCTAAAATTGTGGTATGAAATGTGGGGCCCTAGGTGGCTGCTTTTTTTTTAATACCATGTGCACGGCTATGCCGATAATCATGAATGCAATTCGACAATTGACAACAAACTAGATTATTCAGGTATCTCCTTAATAGATTGTGCAAAATATGTATACAAGATCTTTGGAACATCATAATTCAAACAAGCAAAGATTTGGATGTATACAAATATAAACAACTCGAATAACACGTTTCCTCAAAATATAAAACATCTAAGGTCATGTTGTTGGGTTTGTTGCATCATCCACAAACAAATTCTAAATCGCTTGTGCTTGAGAATTCAAAAGAAAAATCTGAGACATGGCTCGAAAAACAAAACAACTCAGATTTCATTGGTGTGATTGAATCTACGTTTTGGCTAAGAGCTTGTGCCCATCCATTCACTAAATCATGTTTCTTATATTTCTCGAAGAATCGAGAGAAATGATAAAACTATACCCTCTTCTTTTCACAATACTTGTTATTCGAGATTGTTTTACATAGACTAAAAAAATAATAGAATTTTATGTTTTACCTCTAACTAATGCACTGTTTTATTAGACATGCGTAATTAATAAGTTAAAAAGTATGGATAAAAATGAAAAAACTAGTCATTAATATGCATTAAAATACAAAACGATAAGTAATATGAAACAAAAAATAAGTGTAGAATGACGACTAATATGAAATGGAAGGAGTATTATATAATTAGGAAAATGATGAAGTTTCTAATATATTTTAAAATAAACTACTTTGCGATGCAAAAATACTTATGATTTTATAGTTAATTAATAGTTAGGTTTAAAATATGTTTTTTTTTATAATTTAAGGTAAATCTTAGGCCTATGTAGGGTCCAGACTAATTTATAGGAGAGGTGCAGTCCATGGATAAATCCTTTCTTTAGGTATGCAAATAGGCTGAAAGCAAGGGCTCATATCCATGTGAATGTCCAAAGCGATGTGTTTTAGCTTTGCATAGCAGGTGGATCGAACTCGTAACGTGGTTGCGTCACAAACCCGTCTTCTTACCACTTGACCACAAGGCTCCAAACGGTTTAAAATATGTTATAGGATTAATTATATAGCAATTAAAGTTAGTGCTAGTGAAGTATCCTTTATATATTAATAGAGAAGTGATTAGCTTAATGTCCTCTCTAGAATCATTTTTTTATTTTTATTATGACATGACATTGATAAAATATAACATAGTAATTTGACTTATAATTAAACCCACTAATCATAATTACTTATCCCACTAAATGGACCACTCAACACCAAATTACTTAGCCCACTAACGTCTCTCTCATAATTACAATTTGACTCTCTCAAAATCGACTACTTAGCTCACTCTGCTCTCTCATAATTACAATTTGACTCTCTCAAAATCTGTGTTTTTTTATAAAATTTATGATTATATATTTTAATTTTTAAAATACTAAATTATTTATATTGTAAATTCTACTTAAAATATTCGGAAAAGCCAAATTTAACATGGTTTTTTAATTCTAATGTATTAAATTATAGTACATTTGATTTGAAACGTTTACATATATAAAATAATTAAATGGTAAAACTAAATTTTTGAAATTCAAATTATTAATAAAAACGATGTTAATGACCAAACAAATTAACAACAAAAGAATCAACAATAATGACAATTACAAAATACCACTTTTGCTGTGCCACTTTTCAAAAATGTCACAATAGTCCATTTGCAAACATACCACTAATTATGGATTCTTAAAGCCTATATCTTACAATTCTAAACCCTAAAAAATGTTTTGACCCCTAACAAACCATAAGCCTTCAAAACTAAACCCTAATACAACATAGTTAACCTAAACATAAATAATATAATGAATAAATAATTTTTAAAAAATAGCATTTTGCAAAGATTTTGAAAATGTGGCATTTTTGAAAAGTGGCAATTCAAAAGTGATATTTCTAAAAAATTTCATAAGAAAAATAAAAAAAAACCTACATATTTCACATTTTAAAGACTAAAATTAAAAACAAAACTACATAAATAAATTATCTGCGTGTACGCGGGAGAATCACGTAGCATGTTTATATATAATTTGAAGAAGTATAGTTTCATATCTCATATATAATTTGAAAAATTTGAAAGCAATAAAGTAAATACGCATTAAATAGTAGATAATTTATTTTTGATTCTATAGTTTATTTTTATGGTACACAACTAATTTTCTATTTTTAAATATTTTATGTTTTCATTTATGATATCATATGTAACATTCCATTTTTTGCATGCCATTTTACACCGTCTATTCTGATCGGATTTATTAATGAAGGATTTTCTCATAATTGAAAAACATTGAAAGAGAGGGATGAGTATTTCGGGGATAAAATACTCAGTGAAGGTGGGCTAGAATGACAAAATCCACAAAAAATATCACACATTAAACAATGAAAGCAAAATAAGCTAAACCCATAAATATAATGCAAGATAATATCTCCAGCCATAAATTCCAATCTAACATTCATTATAGTCGTCTCATGCTCCACCAACATTAGAGCACCTCGTGCTGGATTTCCAGACTCAGGAGGTCAGTCTCGCGGTTTTACTATACCGCGAAGATTGTCCAAAGCCTATCTCAGATATCAAAGGACATTTCGCCATTCGGCTAATCATGGGGCTGCCCTCTCTAAGATTCCCTAATAATGGCTCGTCAGCCGCTCACAGGCCGTGCCGTCCTCTCTTAGGCACTGACACACGATCCGACAATCAATCCTGCCCGTAGTGTTACACCCGGCCGCAGACTTCACTGCCTGTAGTGTTACACATCCGACCGAAGACTACAAAAACCTACTACTAGATTTTAGTCCACATTATCAATCATTATGCATGCTAAACTAGCCACCCTAGGCAATTCATCATCAACAGACAATGCTCTTATTAATCATCACCAGGCATTACAAGCCTAAACTAAGCATGCTCGATAACCATCACTTGCAGGAAATGAATTCAGGGGGATTATGATAAAAGTCCTTTTACCGGTTTTAAAGATGAAACCTAAAGTCACTAATTCGATGCAGAATAGTGAGGTTCGTTCAAAGGGACCAGCAATACACTCTAATCTTATGCAATACCAATTCAGCTAAGCAATCAAGTGGATTTAAGTTGTCACGATTAATCAAACAATTAAAGTAAATTCGGTGTAAAAAATGATAATAAAAGCGTTAGGTCAAGGAAAAGTATCTCAGAGATTAGATCATCTAGAACCAAGCAATTATTCAGGATATCAATTAAGAACCAATCTAGAACTCAACCATAGAATTTAGATGACCCACTGTCGTGGCATCAACTACTTCATCAATCAATCTAACACCCTAAACTGTCGTTTGAGATTACAAAGAATGATGAGCATTAAAGAGGATAGGTCGATATGTTCACAACTCGCCTTAACTTCAACTATCGTTGGCTAAGGACAAATCGCCCATCTATGTTATTTCAAGCAATTCACAACACTTTTGATGAGTAAATTAAACATAAAATCAAAGGCTAGGTAATTAGGCTAGTCTAGGCTTTAAGAACAACAATAGATGGAGATATCAATGTATTTCAAATCCTATTTATGCTTAGTTCATGAATCCCTAATCCCATCGAACCCTTAACCTAACTTGGAGAACTACTCAATCATGATGGATCGAAACACAGCAAGTGAGATAAGAGAATTCATGGATAAAATAATGAAAGAAGTAAAGAGTTTAGAAATTTTCTCCAAATGATGGAAGACAATCTTCAAATCTCACAAAAGCTCAAAAACATGTATCAAATCTCTCTCTCACGTGTTCTTTTTGTTTTTTTATGTTATTTTCTGCCTTCCCTTGAAAAGGGTTAAAAAATATGTTATAAAGGGGTTTGGGACGGCTGGGATTGATTAGGGAAACCCTAGGTGGCGAAATTAGATTTAATGAAAATTTTCAAAACTGGATCTTCTGCGGAGCAGGTGCTCCCTCTACTGGAGCGGGTGCTGCTTATCTTCAGAATCTTCAAAAAGGATCCAGATTTCCTCCTTTTTTGCTAAATCCAATTGCAAGTTCCATTCCTCTATTTCAACCGCATTTTAGACCTAGAATGACTCAAAGTAGAGTGAAAGACTCGATAAAAACCTACAAAAAAAATGTTAGAATACGCCAAAAACGCATTATATCAGATTACAAACTTGTTCCTCACCTTATTGCCTTTACTGCTTCTGATGTTTGTAAAATTTATATTATCTTCATTCTTTAAAGTAATTTAAATTTTGTATTGTGATGTAGCATCGACTGGTAAAATCAGAGAATAATCAGCACAATGGCTTCACAACGAGCCGCTTGTCAAGGCTACATAAGGATGCAACTTGTCTAGTCAAAGAAGACGATAACTGGATGATCGACAAGTTCAACATACTCACTTTACACGAGAGGTAAGCCCATAAAGATTTTTTGTTGAGAGTGATCGATCAAGCGGGTGAGGTGAACATAGGAAGATTGAAAAAAGAAAGATTGTTGGAATTTGGCACCAAACATGTAGGAAGCATAGTGGAATAGTGGAAATAAGATTAAATAGTGAAATGTTGCATCTTTAAGAGTCTGTTACTGTTTATGTGGGTGAGAATTCAGAAATCTATCAAAATTCAAAAATAAAAACAAAAGAGTGTAATGGAACTGTGACAGCAAAAATGTCAAATTACACAAAAATACATTTGTATTCTCATAGCCCATATACATAATTGAAACATATTTCACCATCTAATAAATGTTGCCATTGTCTCCTTTTTCCCCTTTCCAGGTTTTTTTGCAGATTGATATTATCTACATCTCAAATCATCGGTATTACTACTATATAGTAAAGGTTTTTGACAAATTTGGGCTTCACAATGTTTCATTTTCAAAATGAGAACTTGAATGTTATTACTGTTAATGTGAGATCCTACGTGGTGTTACTACTATACGAAGTATTTTCAATTTTATGAAGAAATGTTTGTTAGTTTAATTGGAAGAAATAATGTTTGAATATTAGTTTTTTAACCTTTTTAACTCATTATTTTAGATTTTGTTGTTTCTGCAATTAAAATATTATATAATTTTTTTAATCACATGTCAACGTGTTTATGAAGTTAGTAGTTCTAGATATCAATCATAGTTTAAATTATTCATCAACTCATTAATTTGTGCATATGTAAATATATTAGAAAAGAAATCCGCGTGTTCGCGTGGGTGTTAATCTAGTATAATTTAAAGTTACCGATAATTTTAGTCATAATAATTAAAAATTACATATGATAAAAGGCATTGTCACAAATAAACAAATAATTTTAAGTTCTAATTAAGATAAATACAACAACAACAAAATAAAAGAAAATAATTTTTAATTTGTCAAGTCAAAGAGTTAACGATATATGCATCGCTTCGACCTAACTCCACTTCTTAAAATCCATCTATATTTTATTAAGGCTAAAAAATTATTTAAACACTTATTTTTATCCCAAAATATCTAACAAAACACTATAAAAAGGATTATTTTAGCAGTTATATATTGCATACTTCAAGCTATTCTCGATGTCTTCTAACCATATCGAGAATTTTGCAATACTCAAAGAACAACGTAAATTGTTCACCTTTACACCACTTCGGCTTACTCTATTTACCACCCGACTTACTCTATTTACCATCAGCAAGGTTGTTGCATGGATTACCAAATTAAATCCACCAAACTGCTCCATCAACTCTTCGATCTTGGTGTTTGTAAGGTCTTAGATGTCAGTATACTCGATCAAGATGTTTTTATCGTTTGTTTGTTCCTAAAAGTTCTTTCAAAATGTTTTTATTTACTTTTGAGATCTCGACAGAGACAATGGTCTTCATGAATATTTGTAGACGGTGAAGCGTCACTTCTCCGCCACCAATCCTTGTAAAAAATGAAAGGACATTGATTCCCTTTAGGTACATGAGTTGGAGGACAGACAGATGATACGCCACGGTATCCACCTAAGCCAAGTTCAAAACAAACCATTCAACCACATTAAGAACACTAAGCCAATACTAAAATAGTTTTCAAACATCAAATGATTATTGATACATGTATTATGCAAAATATTATTATGTAGGTTTGATGTGAAGTTACCGAAACGGAATTACCAAATAGCTTTAACCGCTGTGTCCTACTGATGCCTCCACCTCGTATATGATTTATCAGAAAGCCTATAAGATTTTCCATTTCATATGGCTCGAATGGGGGCGGCTTTGTTTTTTCCCACCCACATAAGAAACACACACAAAAATTCGTTTTTTCCACAATACAATTTAATGTGGTTTTCCCCAATTTTTATATAAATTGTTAATCGAGATATTTCATATTTTATACATATGAAAATATTAAAAAGGATGAATATTTCATATAAACATTTTGAATTTACCAAAAGCTTTGTTCAATCTTTGTGCACATAACCAATGAAACCTCCACCGATAGTTACAAAGTTTTTTGCATTATTATGAAAAAAGGATTGGCGAACAAGTAGGTGACTTTACAAAGAGAAATGAAAACCTAACATGAAAGTTCAGTAGAAAATTGATTTGTGCCTTCAACTTCATTAGCTCATTTTTTATTCACTTTTTGATGAAAGTCCTTTTGTCGGTTTTATAAGATTAAACCTAGGTTCACTAATTCGAATGCAGAATAGTGAGGTTCGTTAAGGGACCAACAATACTCTCTAATCCTATGGATTACAAGTTCATCTAAGCGATTAAAAGAGGTTTAAATGTCACGATTTATCAAAGCAAATAAAAGTAAAATTCGGTTGTAAACAATAGATGGAAGGCGTTAGATCAAGGTGATAATTCTCAGAGATTAGGATATCAAAACCAAGCAATTATTCAGGTTATCAAGTTATGAACCAACCTAGAACTCAACCATAGATTCAAGAGGACCCACTGTCGTGGCATCAACTACTTCAACAAACAATCTAACACCCTAAACTGTCGTTTGAGGTTACAAAGAATGAAGAGCATTAAACGATTAGGGTTGATTTGTTCACGAATTACCCTAACTTCAACTTTCGTTGGCTAAGGATCAAGTCGCCCACCTAAATCAATTCCAGCAATTTACAAACTTTTGATAAGTAAATTCAACCTAAAATCACAGGGTAGGTGATCAATCTAACCTAGGCAATAAGATCGATGTAGGTGGAGATTATCGAATGATTATTTAAAACCTATCTATGCTTAGTTCATGAATCCTAATCCCATCGAAAAAACCCTTAACCTAACTAGTGGATTACTCGCTCATGATTAAACAAACAACATCAGCAAGTGATAAGAGAAACTTCATTGAATCAAAGTAAAGAGATTAGGGTTTAAGAAAACTTCAATAAGAAAACGTGGAAGACAAATATCCAAGCAAAACTCTAAGACAAGTATTCGAATCTCTCTCTCTCTCACTCGTTGATCTCTGTTGTGTTGTTGCTGCTGTGTTGCGGCTGTCCTCCTTTGCTCTCTACGGTCTGCGTTATATCAAAAGGGTCGAAAATCCCTCCTTAAATAAAGCCTTGGCGGCTGGCCCAAGATAGGGTTGCAAAATTAGGGTTTAGTGAATATTCCCATAGTTGGATTTTCTTGGGAGCGGGAGCACCAAATTCCAGCGCAGGTGCTCCTTCTGGGCAGAATCTTAAAAAATATCCCTTTTTCCTTCTTTTTCGCCAAATCCAATTGCAAACTTCAAATCTTTGCTTCCAGCCACTTTAGTACCTAGAATAACTCGAAAGAGAGTGAAAGACTCGATAAAAACCTATAAAACAACGGTTAGAATGCGCTAAAAACGCATTATATCAATTCCCCCAGACATAGATCTTTGTTTGTCCTCAAACAAATTCAAGACCAAGTGAAGGAGAAAGGTTTGAAAACGCAGGAACTCTTTTATCTTCAGTGAACCGAGTTTAAATCCTTCAATCTGCAGACCACATAATTTAAATTACGAATAACAAAGTTTTACCAAAACTCCTCAACACATTTCTCAACCAAGTTCCATTTTCCAAACACAAACTCAACGCATTAAAGTTGCGTGAGGGTCTCGCTAAAGGCACCATTTAGGGTAGACGACGCTAAAGGGTATAAGGCTATTTAGAGGTGGAGTTCAAAGTGTTTAAAGTGTTTAAGGGTTACCCAATGTTTCGTAGAGAATGCAGGATATCGCACAAAATTGCAAGAGAGAATAGGTCCGTTGATATTCCACATTCTCTAAACCACTCTTTCTTTCTTCCAACCTCTCAAACGTCTCAACTAACCATCATCCACCCTGGGTATACTTGCTGTGCAGAGAGACACTTCCTATTTTAAAGATTCACCACTCTTCATCATCTGTTTTTGGATTTTTTTTTATTTTTTTTTTTTTTAAGTGATGATGAAGAGGGTTTTGATTACAAGTGTATATCTCTCAAACACGAAAATATCAGAGTTATTGTACATACCCAAGTGGAGCTCATCAATATCATTCCCCCTTCGTGGATTTTTGTTCCACCTCGTTGTAAAACCATCTTCTGAAAATAGAAGCAGGTGCTCCTTCTGGGAATTAGTGCTCTTGTTCTTCAGAAATAGTGATTTAAAGGCAGTGTCGACCCAATTTTCTCTGGCCCTTTTGCGCATATGCTGCACATATGACAATGAAGTAACAAGAATGCAAGAGGCTTGAAAAGAGGTTAGGTTAAGGATGGTACTAACTAAAAATGAGCTAGCTATTCAGGAACAACAAGAGTGATAAAAAGAGTAAGGAGTCCTGAATATGATTCGTTTCCCTAATCTAGTGCCAATAGCGAGAGGAATTTTCGGTCAATATAAAACCTGGAAGATGGTGTATCGAAGTGTTCCAGCTGTTCCTTGTACCCATGCGCTGTAGAAATGGTCACTAGAGAGAAGGTTAAACACAAATAGTTCAAAGATCATCATAAGATAAGGTCCTAATTCCCTACAAATTTTTGACTCAATAAAACAAAATAAAAATAGACTCAATAAGACATAAGAAAATAGAAAAACAACCAAAATAAACGTCATTAGTAGCAACTCCCTCCAGACTTACTTCACACCGTCTCGGTGTGAGAATAAGAAAAGAGAGAGTGGAAAGAAATAAAATCAAAAGGAAAAGCATAAAATAAAATTGTTCATGGAAATACTTACCTCTTGGTGGGCCTTAATTCCGAATTTTGAATTTTTACCCTGGAGAGCAGGTGCTCTGTATTGGGGAGCAGGTGCTCCCTCTGAGAATCGGATCGACCTGCTGAATCGATCCTGAGGTTGACTGCTGGATTGGCTCATGATCTCATCTTCATGGATCGATCGATCCACCCGAAGAGATCGATCAATCTGGCTTAGGTGCTCTCCTGGGGAGCAGGTGCTCCTTCTGGGTTGAACTTAGAAGCGGATCGATGTGCAGATTGATCCTGAGCTTGACCGATGGAATGCATGTTGAACTTCTCACTCCGGATCGATCGATCTAGCTAAGGGGATCGATCGATCCTCCTTGCGTATTCCACAACACAAATTTTTTTTTTTTTTCAAAAACCTGAAATTCAAAGTTAGTAGTAAAAGAAATCAAATTGAAAAAGTTAGAAAACGTACCGGTGGGTTGCCTCCCACTAAGCGCTTGTTTAAAGTCTTTAGCTTGACTTGGATCTCATGTGTCAGTCAGGAAGATGAGCATGAGAACTTTCTCCAAAACAAGCTCTCCAATCCATAAACTTCAACTTCAAAACCTTGCTCAACATAGCTTTCACAGCTTCTTCACCTTTCTCTTTCAGCTCAGATGTGAGAATAACTCTAACCTTGGAGAAAGGTTTCGAAATCCCTTTGGACTTTACCTTGTACTCAATCGTGTCACCAACACGTCTCTGAGGTACTAAAATCATATTAGAATCGTCCTTGATTCTTTGGCTCATCACCTTCTCCTTTACCCTGCTCCTTTGACTGGTCTTCTTTGTTCTGATAAGAGGGTCTCCATCTAGGACTTCCTTGACCTCAATCTTATCATTGAAATCTCTCTTTGTCACCAATTGCAGCTTATCTCCATTGATAACGGTAACACAGGATGCAAGTTTGGCTGCTTCATTAGTGGGTATAGTTTGTAGAAGACTTGCTTGTCAATATTAGAGAACGAGACTCTTCTATTAGGCAAATCTACAACTGCACCCACTGTCGCCAGAAACGGTCTTCCAAGAATCAAAGGTATACTAGGAACTTCGCTCATCTCCACCACCTGAAAGTCAGTAGGAACAAGACAATTTCCAACTTGAACATGTAAATCATGAATAGTACCTTGTGGAACCTTGGTGGAAGAGTCTGCAAACTTAAGAGATATATTAGCAGCTCTCATCATAGTAATCCCAAGCTTCTCTACAATAGCCTGAGACATGAGATTGATGGAAGACCCAGAATCGCAGAGAGATTCTTTAAATTCAACTCCTGCAGTGGAGCATGGAACAACAAACATCCCAGGGTCTTCTAGCTTTGGCAACTGCTTCATTGGAGATGATGTATTCCTTGCTTCAGCAAAGAGAGCCTTGACTACTGTGAGACTCTTCTTGGTATCCTTGGAAAACTCGCGATATGCAGGGTCAACTCTAAATGCCTCTTCAAAAGAGATTTCAGGAGGAAGCTCACTCACCATCTTATTAAACCCAACCAGCTTCTTTTCATCAATCTCATATTTCAGTCTCTGAGGGTATGGGATCCTAGGGATGTATGGTAATGATTCGACAGCTTCTTCTGCTTTCTCTGGTGTAAGCGATGCTGAGACAGTTTCCACCTCACTCTGAACTAATATCACATTGCAATGTTCTCTGGGATTTGTTTCAACTTTTCCTGGAAGAGTCCCCGGTGGTCGCTTAGTTGATGCCGAAATCTGAGCTACCTGAGTGTCAAGCCTCTTCGCGTGGTTGCAAACAGCTTCAAGTCTACCATTGAGATCCGAGTACATGGCGTCTACCTGCGTTTTGATTTTAGTGGCAGACTTTTGTTGATTAACCATTAGCTGCTGCATCATAACCTTGAGTTCATCCTGAGAAGTACTTCCAGAGCTCGCAGGAGCCTGAAAGTTAGAAAATTGTGGTTTCTTTCGAACTCCCCCTTGAAACTGATTCTGACTTTGGTTTGGGTGACTCCTATAGTTCTGGGTGACTCCTTCTTCACCCATCTCTTCAGAAAATGGTTCACCATTCTCATCTACAAAGTGAACCGTCCTTTGGTTCCCTTTGAGCAACAAGTTGACCTTAACAGTAAGGTCATCAATCTTTTGGGAATCCATTCCACTAGATTTCGTGGTCCTATCATACTCCTGCGACTTGTTGCTAGAACTCACAGCCAAGTTCTCGATGAGCTTATACGCACCTTCTCTGGTCTTAGTCATAAAATTACCATCACTCGCAGCATTCAGAGCATTCCTGTAATCCCAATCAACACCATCATAGAAGATACCCAGCAAGTTCTCATCGATAAACCCATGGTGTGGACACTCTCTCTTGTACTCTTTGAACCGTTCCCATGCCTCACAAAAGGACTCTCCTGAATGTTGCTGGAAAGAGGAGATCTTGTTCCTTAGGCTCGCAGTCTTGGATTTGGTGTAGAAGTGGTCCAAGAACGCTGCTCTACATTGTACCCAAGTCGTGATGGATCCAGCTGGTAGAGACTTGAGCCAACGGGAAACTTTGTCTGCGAGTGAGAAAGGGAAAAGCTTGCACTTCAAGAAATCCGGGTTCATCCCATTAGAACTCGTCGTGGAGCAGATCTCCTCGAAGTTTTCTATATGGTCCATCGGAATTTCCGCAGGCAGTCCATGGAACGAGTGCTGCTTGACTAGCAATATCATCTGAGGCTTTATCTCATAATCTTGCCTCTCAACAGCAGGTGGAACTATGGCAGCTCGGTTCCGGTAAAAAGCGTGGGGATTATCCATATCCCCTATGGCTCGCTGCTGCGCACGCGCGTGTTGTTGCTGCTGTTCGCACGCGTGCTGCTATTGCATCTGAGCCATCTACTCTTGCAGCCTTTCCAGCTCAGCCGCCATGTTGTTGTCGCCTTGTTCGTCCATATCAGCGGGATTAGGCCTTTGTCGTCTTTTTTCTCGTTCTAGTCTCGCAAGGTCAGGGTTACTCAAAGTAATGAGGGGAGTTTGAAGATTTCTCCTTGTTGTCCTTGAGTTCATACACCTGAAACACACGCAAGACAAACAAAAGAACGAGTTTAGTGCTTAGTCTCAAATCGTAAATGAAAATTAGAGGTATCGAGTTGGTCCCCGTCGCAACGGCGCCAATTTGATGAAAGTCCTTTTGTCGGTTTTATAAGATTAAACCTAGGTTCACTAATTCGAATGCAGAATAGTGAGGTTCGTTAAGGGACCAACAATACTCTCTAATCCTATGGATTACAAGTTCAGCTAAGCGATTAAAAGAGGTTTAAATGTCACGATTTATCAAAGCAAATAAAAGTAAAATTCAGTTGTAAACAATAGATGGAAGGCGTTAGATCAAGGTGATAATTCTCAGGGATTAGGATATCAAAACCAAGCAATTATTCAGGTTATCAAGTTATGAACCAATCTAGAACTCAACCATAGATTCAAGAGGACCCACTGTCGTGGCATCAACTACTTCAACAAACAATCTAACACCCTAAACTGTCGTTTGAGGTTACAAAGAATGAAGAGCATTAAACGATTAGGGTTGATTTGTTCACGAATTACCCTAACTTCAACTTTCGTTGGCTAAGGATCAAGTCGCCCACCTAAATCAATTCCAGCAATTTACAAACTTTTGATAAATAAATTCAACCTAAAATCACAAGCTAGGTGATCAATCTAACCTAGGCAATAAGATCGATGTAGGTGGAGATTATCGAATGATTATTTAAAACCTATCTATGCTTAGTTCATGAATCCTAATCCCATCGAAAAAACCCTTAACCTAACTAGTGGATTACTCGCTCATGATTAAACAAACAACAGCAGCAATTGATAAGAGAAACTTCATTGAATCAAAGTAAAGAGATTAGGGTTTAAGAAAACTTCAATAAGAAAACGTGGAAGACAAATCTCCAAGCAAAACTCTAAGACAAGTATTCGAATCTCTCTCTCTCACTCGTTGATCTCTGTTGTATTGTTGCTGCTGTGTTGCGGCTGCCCTCCTTTGCTCTCTACGGTCTGCGTTATATCAAAAGGGTCGAAAATCCCTCCTTAAATAAAGCCTTGGCGGCTGGCCCAAGATAGGGTTGCAAAATTAGGGTTTAGTGAATATTCCCATAATTGGATTTTCTGGGGAGCGGGAGCACCAAATTCCAGCGCAGGTGCTCCTTCTGGGCAGAATCTTCAAAAAGATCCCTTTTTCCTTCTTTTTCGCCAAATCAAATTGCAAACTTCAAATCTTTGCTTTCAGCCACTTTAGTACCTATAATGACTCGAAAGAGAGTGAAAGACTCGATAAAAACCTATAAAACAACGGTTAGAATGCGCTAAAAACGCATTATATCACTTTTCTTGATGGTTCCTTGTTTATATCTCTAAGTATTTTTTTTTTCTTAGAGAAATATGAATTTTGTTTAGGCTCTAACAACTGTTACTAGTATAAATTCTTTTATGATTCTCATTGCCTTATTTGAATATGTTGCATATATGATTTTGATGCTAAGAAGTTCAAGGACTTAAAAACCCCTTTCTAAGGACCTCCTGAAGTTACCATGTGACCCATCTCTCAGGATCTCTTGAAGTTGAAAGTAGAATAGCATGATCTCCTCGGACCGAATCCTTTTTCTTGTCTCGTCTCCACTATCACGAGTCACTTATCTTATCTCATCATCCTTTTGAGATTTCCATTACCAGCTTAAAACAACATCTTAAGACTAACCATTATGTCTTTCTTTGTTGTTTGCAAGATCCTTATGGTAATTATGTTTCCTTGTTCTTCAGCTGCTCCACAAGACAGCTAGGTAACTCCTTCTTTGTGTTTGTGAATGTCAAGCTGATGTCAAAACATCGTTGACCCTTCACCAGAAACTGACTTACCTTTTGAATTTTCTATTTAGCTACTTCATTCTTGGAATTTGTGATTCTTCCTGCACGGCTCCATCATTTTTCCAAGTAACTCCACCATATTTCCTTGTAACAACTTTGACGAATTCTATTCTGCAAACTTTTAGAGAAATTATGATTCTTCCCTCTTTCTCTTTTGACTATGAGTCTTCTGATTTTTTTGTTTTGTCACCTCTAAAACCTTTTATAGTTGCATTGTTTGATTGGAGGCTTTGGTTTTTTTTGCTTACCCTTAGAGTTAGAGCAGCTAATTTACCACCGGAGTATGAGAGTGAGGAAGAATTCATTGTTCCAAGACAACAAATCACGCATTAGTCGCACTGGTGTCCCAGTTGTTCTTACTAAAGGGCGAGCCTAAATAGCCCTAAGTTGTTAGAATTTTAGAAATTGAGTGAATTATAAAGTTGGATGTGGATAATATATGTGTATATTATTAATGTTAAAAAGCTTTTATAATTTAAATGTTTTATTTATATTATATATAACAAAATCTAAATATTAATTATAAAATATGATTTTGAAAGAAAAACAAATTGTTTACTATTTATTGATTGCTATTTTGAAGCAAAATTGTTACTATATATTGTAGCTTCTTGTGGCTTTTTCTTACTATTTTATTGTTGTTAATTGTAGGTTTTTTCCTCAATAATGTTGTGGCAAAGTGTAGCAAATTACTACAACAGATTCATAGCTAACATTGTGGCAAATTTGTTACAATTGTATTGTAGCAAATTTGATTTAAATTGCGACAACAAATGTATGTGATAATTTGATATGTTATTACCTAATTTTTCTCCCAAAAGTGATATTATACTAATTAACCCTAAATATTATGATACAAATTATTTATTATGCGACCAACATATAATAAGTTTGAATATAACTAAATTTGTGTATCTTCTTATCATATTATTTAGGCCGTGCACAACACGGAACATCACCTACTCTAATTTAAAATGCAATTAGTCTAGCTAATTCCAATAGATTTGGATTAATCAATGTAAGAAATATATATGAAAAAGACATTGGCACTTCTTGGTATTATACTTTTTTGGTTTCTGCAGGAGGCGTAGAAGAAGAAAACAAGTCTAATCTTCGATCCGTATTTGACCGTTACTTACTTCCACGATAAACCCACCCATGACGTGTTAAAACGACGTCGTAAAAAGAGAAAGCTCATTATAAACACGAGTTAGCTAAAATACGCCAGGATTAATATACGCATAAGGATCTGACGTGGGTGATAACAACCACCACCGTAATCCCAAAGATCTCAACATTTTCGAGTGGTTCAGCAAAAATCTCAGCGTCAAACTGAGTTTTCGCTTTAATCCTCGCCGGAGAT
This sequence comes from Arabis hirsuta, assembly GCA_964056655.1. Taxonomy (NCBI): domain Eukaryota; kingdom Viridiplantae; phylum Streptophyta; class Magnoliopsida; order Brassicales; family Brassicaceae; genus Arabis; species Arabis hirsuta. The sequence goes on along the minus strand of OZ053301.1, from coordinate 11,767,340 downwards.
TTTAAATCGGAGAAATGATCGGCGGAGGAAGGGTTTACTGGGGGAAGAAGATGGATAAAGAGATGGACGACGGTGGATCTAACGGTGTCGTTGTGATCTTCGCTTGGAGTTCGATTAACGATAATCATCTCACGAATTTCGTTGATCTTTACTCTTCTCTTGGTTGGAATTCGCTTGTTTGCCGAGCTGATTTTCTCACTGCGTAAGTTCCCTTTTGTTATTCTCTTCTCCCTGAGTTAAAATTCCGACGACAACCAAATCTAGAGGTGAAGATGAATTCGTAGCTAGCAAATCAATGGGTTTTTTGTGTGGATTAGGTTTGTAAAACAGCATTAGTATCAGAATCTTTTGCTTCTTAGGCTTTTCGTCAAAATAGATTCGATTGTCCTATTGAAAGATACTGGGAAATAAGTGATGAGAATTTTTTGATTTGAATTCATGGTGTTTTTTTTTCCAATTCTTGTTATGTACAAACTCTGAAAGATTCTGTAGATAGCTTTTGGATATTCCAGTTTTGAGTATTGTTTGAGAATCTCTTTTTGTAGCTAAGCTATTTTTGTCCATGTTTTTTCAGGTTTTACCCTGAAATGGCTCTGTCTCTAGCATTCCACCTTCTTGCTGTGCTCGTTGAGGTAACTTCCGGCTAAACTTTTCTGTCACGTTTGGTACAGGAATTTGATGTTTTCTGTATAGGGTCAATTTTTATGTGTTATACATTCTCTATGTTAATTGATTCTCGACGGATTTCTTGCTTGTTGGTTTGTTGTTACTGTTTAGGAGCTAAAGAGCAGAACATGCCCTGTTATCTTTCTAGCTTTCTCTGGGGCTCCCAAGGCGTGCATGTACAAAGTCTTACAGGTAAACTAAAAGGATTTTACTTTCATCTAATTTTTCTTCATTTTGTGGTGCTTTATGTTTGTCCAAGGGTTTCTAAAAATCGCCAAATATATTTATTATACAATGCAGGTGATCATGGGTGATTGTGAAGCTCAAATTCATCCAGTGAGAATTGTCTCAGAGCTTTTTTAAGTCATTACTCAGATTTAGTTTGGGTAGGAGGTATAAATATGTTGTTTCTCCCTCAGTTCGATTCTAACTCAATAATTGTTTTCTAATTTGTGAAGGATGATAGCCAGTTGGTTAGAAACTGTCTTTCTGGACATGTCTACGACTCTGGTCCATTGGATTTTACGAGCGATTTGAATGTGAAATTTGCACTACATCCCACCATACGGCGAATGTCTGGGCCTTCAAGACTAGTATCTTGGGTGGCCAGAGGGATTTCTTCTGGGCTTGACGGTCTATATCTTACAAGATTTGAATCCCAACGTAGTGAGTATTGGCAGGCCCTTTACTCATCGGTTGTAAGTTTCCCCTGAGCTTCTATGCCTTGTCTGATTTTGACTTCTCAAATTTTCAGCTACACAAGATAACGTTTCCTTATTTTCTACAGGAAATTGGGGCTCCATATCTCATTTTGTGCTCGGAGAATGACGACCTTGCTCCCCACCAAGTAATTTCGAGCTTCACCCATCATTTGCAGGAACTGGGAGGTGAAGTTAAGGTTGTCAAGTGGAAAAATTCTCCTCATGCAGGTTAGTCATGACACATAACATGTTGTGGTTTTGATGGTCATGTTATGATTGTGACAGTTTTACGATACGTGACACATTTTACCAGGGGTTCCTGTATGGTTGGGCATTCTATGATAATGTTTTTCATCCTCGTGAAATATATATTTTTACTTAGGAAAGCTGTTCATGGAGTGTTTTTATTGCAAAGAGGGTCAAAGTTGATTTTTTTCGAGTAATATGATAATGTTTTTCATCCTTGTTTGTGGGTTAGTCCATGTCCTTGACATGCATATGATTTTGATTTTATGATTTTCAGTGCTACAAAATTTGAACTTTTTTTTGTCTCATTGCTCCTCTCTTTCTGCAGAACACTACACGCATAATCCTATACAATACCGGGCTGTCATCTCCAACTTTCTAGAAAAGGCCATGTCAGTTCACTTGCAGAAAATCCGGCAGCATGGAGAAAGAGCTCGTACACATGATGAGATCTCTGAGTTAATATGCAACCTTCAGAAAGCAGCTGTGAACTCTAACCAAAGCCTAAGAAGAGTGGCCACTGGGCCAAGTGACCACTTTTTCTTACCCAGCTCAGCACCGTATCAAAGCACCATCAACAACAATGATCCATCATCTTCACAAGAAGAGCTGAGAGAAAGATCCTCCTTCCGCACACTTCAACCAATGAGCATAAACGCCCATAGCGTTCTCGGGCAATTCCTGTTCGACTCATGTGTCCCAAAGAACATCGAAGGGTGGGATATCAGATTTGGAGGATCTCTGAACGGCCAACCATATGCCACCTCCCGGAGGAACTCAAATCTTGGTTTCAAGAAACGCTCCCTCCGTTCAAGACTATGAACTTGTAGAAAACCGGTCAAGGTACGCGTAAATTGTGAATCATATGGTAAGTAGTAGAGAGATGCTTAGAAAGGAGAGAGGGTGTATAGGATGCGGAAGATGTAAATAGAGTGACAATTACCACGACCTAACATACCTGAGGTGTCTTTAAATGTTGTGAGTTACAAGTATAAAAAAATAAGTCTGTAAATAGACATATCTTTTACTTGTGGTAATAAAGCACTGTAATATGTTTCACTTAGTGTATGTTATTATTATAGCTTGAGTTCCTCCGATTTGGTTTGGACTCGAAAGCTAGATTTGAAGCTATACACACTTTAATATATCACTTTGAACTTACGAAATATGAGAGAAAAATAAAAATCTCATATAAAGCTAGGATCCTATATGCAATCGTGAGCAGCATTGGTAGAGACTTTAATCATATGCTTTTGTACGAGAAGAAAAAATAAAGCTACAAGCCTAGTATTCCCAATGACTTCCGAGATAATTGCAACTTGTCAACACTCTTACGACCAACTCGAAGCCAAAACAAGAAGCAAGTGATCGATGAGACTAGACGAGCAACACACAACTTAAAGATGAAGCCATGAGACTCGGTTTAAATGGAACTGAGGCGGGATGGGTGGCTAAAACATGAACGCCAAAGCACAATCAGTCAATGGAATAGCATCAAGTGATCAATAATTCGATACCATGCAAGTTAAAACAACATGCATGTAGAAATATAAACGTTTTATAAATCCTCAAGTGACTCCAAATCTTATCATTACTATGTTTCGAATAGCTTTAGTATATTTGGTTTTGTACTCTATTTTGGAAGCTTTACTCATGGAATTGAAATTGTCTTGTTATCATCAGTGTGTAACTTCACACATAGAATATGAATCAAATCTGGCAGTCACAGAACACCGTGTTTGGAAAATGTTTGCGAAAGTTATTAAAATTGTATTAACTCACTTATATCTTTGTTTGTACTTGCGAGAAAAAATTTCAGAAAACCACCATATGATTTTTTATAAAAAAAATTCTGATATGCAGTAATTAAGGTTTGCTTAACAAAATAAATCATTTAGACCCAAATCAATCGGTTAACTCAGAAACAAAATTTTGCAAATAAATTCTAGTTAAATAGAACTAAACCGAAAACCACTAACCAAACCAAATTCGACTATTTCACCAATCACCTAAAAAGATTTGGAAGGATCAAAGATCTGACCAACAAACAAAACGGTTCCGGTTTTGTCTTCTCTAATCAAGAAAAGAAATGGATGATCCGCTACAAAATCCATCCTCTTTGGAGGCTCCATATTAATAAGAACACAGCCTTCCATTACTTCAATAGCTGCAGCTGCAGCACCTTCTTCATCGATTTCAACACAAGCTTTATGGTACAATGAAAACGAATGCAGTCCCAACTGATCCAAAGCACTTGAACAAGAAAACCCGAATTCAATCTTAAACTTTGGAATTTTGAATGCCTCAAGCTCATCTCTGAAACTCGGAATATGACTATCCACAAATCCAGGATTAGATGCCATTCTCTCTGCAAGAGTATCCAATCCATCTTTCTTGTCAGGTAGATAGAAATACATTGAGAATTTCTTATTGGTATCACCATGGCCTCGTCGGTATAAGAACCTTAAAACCGTCATAGGCTCTTACGTATTGGTCATCGTAGCTAGTCATGAATGCCACAGACACTGATTCGCCATTGAGAACGTGAAATTTTCTGTCTCTCGTATCGTACTTATCAAATGGCCTTTTCCAAGCTCCCTTGAAGTACAAGGCGTTTCCATATTCTTGATGAGATTATTGGTGTGTTGTTCAACCCATGCATTCACCTCCTTACGCATTTGTTCAGCCTTCAAAAACCAAAAAGAGAGACAGCAAAAAATTAGCCCTAATTTTCAGAAACCCTAAAGAAAGATTATCTATTACACATATGATAATCAAATAAGAAAATCAAGTTAAAAGATTATCTATTACACATATACATGTTAAACTTATACACATAAAAACACCATAATTAACTGATATATCATGGTTTTTACCCGTTTTTTACCATGATATAAGTATTTTTCATAGAGTCTTTTTGGTGTTTTCCTATTATTTTAGAGTCGTTGTAGGTCAATTATCGATTGGAGCATAATGAGAGCTTTTGAGAGATTTTGGAGCATTGTGAAAAGAGAAGCCAAAGCGATCAACTCGGATTTAACATGTTTTGCCTTGTGTCGATCGACACAATAGACTGTGTCGATTGACACACACATGTCTGACGAGAAGAAGACTGCAGAAAGGTCAGAAGTTCGGCACTCGTTGGAGAACTTTAAACCAATGGATCAACCTGGAAATTTGACACAAGATAGAGAATCGAGTTAGCTTCTGTTACGAAGTTATTTGAGGTTATTCCAACAGTTGGATCGAAAGTTATGCAAGTTTTAATGACGACATGTCAGCCTGCCCTTAACCGACCGGTTCGCTGGAAAAAAAAGAAATTGCAGTTTTTCCTATTTTGATTTGGTTTTGTCATAGAAATTGAACCAAAAACGTGATTAGACCTATTTATTCTAGTTTTTAGCCATTGTTGAGGGAGATCTAGTTTTTAATTGAGATTTGAGAGAGAAGAGATTCGGAGAGCTTTAGGAGAGATTTCGAGACTTCCAGACCTTCAGATTTCAAACCTTTGTATCTCTTACTCTATCTCTTTTATGCAATTTTATTCATTCATAATGTTTACTGCATCTATGTCTGAGTAGTTTGCTTGTTAGGTTTAGGGTAATTCAAGGATTTGATGAGAAATCGTTAGGATTGAAACCTTGCTAGGATTTATCTTTATGTTATTCATCTAGATTGTTTTAACTCTGATTTTAGGATTAATCAACTGAAATTGGAAATCCTAGGTTGCTTTAATAGATGCGAAAGTATTATTAACAACCTGATATAATCTTAGATGAGCAAAATTATCTATTCGCAAAGAAATTTGGCTTAGTAATTTTGTGAACAATTGAACCTGAACTTAATGCTTGTCTTTATTACTGAATTTGCAAAGAAATTTGAAATTTAGGGATTTAGTTATAGATAATCTTTGCAACGAAAGTTGATTGGTTTTATATTCGTGTTTGAGTTCTAGAACCGCGCTTAATAAAATCCTAACCGTTTTTATCCCTATGTTGATCGACACGGGCATCTGTGTCGATCGACACGATCGTATTTTGATTCATTCCTGCGAATTACCCATAGCCTAACTCTTTTATCCAATTGATTTCTAGATCCTTGACATCATTCACTGTTTACTTTAGCTTTCTATTTTACATTAATACATTCTTACTTAGCATAATTTGAATTCTCTAATCGATTGTGTGTTTAGATTCCCTGTGGATTCGATCCCTAAGTACTACATCAATCTCTTAATTTGAGAGACTAGCTCAGAGCAAATTTGAGCATATCATTAACACACATTTAGAAAAAAACAAAAATCTCAAATTCATTACTAATGAACTGTAAATGCATTATTAGTGGAATCATAAATGTAGACTACAAAAGAAGTCTCGGAAGTCTACATATATGAGCTAGATACCAATCAAACAAGAAAATTAATTTATAAAATATATATTATACATATACATGTCAAATTTTTAGACATGAAAACACCATAATTAACATGCATTTAGAAAAAAACAAAAACCTTAAAATTCATTAATAATGAATTATTAGTGAAATCGTAAATGGAGACTACAAAAAAAGTCTACAATTTGTAGACTTCGTCTGGCCTGTTGGGTTAGTTTTGCAATTAAGACATATGCAAGTAGACTTCTTTTGCAGTCTACACAACAATTTGGGTTACTTTTGCAATTAACCAAAACTTTTACTTTATAAAGGTAGACTTTGTTTGCAGTCTACAAAAGCATTTACGTTAGTTTTGCAATTGACAATAGTTTGACTTTTTGGAGTAGACTTCATTTGCAGTCTACACAAATACGCGGAAAATCGTTTACACGTCGTAGACTTCTTTTTCAGTCTACAATCAAAAGTAGACTTTGTGTGTAGATTTCGTCTGACGTGTTGGGTTGATTTGCAATTGACCAAAGTTGACTTTTTGAAGTAGACTTCAAAAGAAGTCTGCTATCTCTGTAGACTGCAAAATAAGTCTACTCTGGAAAAAAGAGGTTAGTTTTGTGTTTGAGCAAAATCTCGATTTAATTAAATAGTAGACTACAAAAGAAGTCTACTACAGAAGTAGCCTTTTTTGAAGTCTACATAGATATTTCTCCGTGGTCAAATGTTCGAGATTTTAGTCAAACACAAAACTAACATATTTTCTCAAAGTAAAATTCTTTTGAAGTCTACTCTAAAAAGTCAAAGTTCAGTCAAATGCAAAACTGACCTCAATTTTTGACAAAGTCAAAGTTTTGATCAAATACAAAACTAACCTCACTTCAAGAAGACTTACAAACGTTTTTTTTTTGTTTCCAAAGGAAAACGCGCAGACTTCATATGAAGTCTACTTTGGCATATTTTCAAAAATGGTCAATTGCAAATCTAACCTCTCCATTGACTAGTAGACTTCAAAAGAAATCTACTTTGGCAAAGCAGATCTGAAAACATGCTAAAATCAAGTAAATTTTCTTTTTCGCCGTTCAAGCTCGTTTTAGCTTCGTCAACCATCTGAAACTTCGAATCTCACCGGTATTGAAGTAGCCCATACGTCGTTATGCAAGAATCTTTGAAATTCGTTAGGTTATGAGAGAAAAAAATTTGAAAATGAAAATTAGAGAGGTTTTTGGATGAAATTAGAGAGTAAATGAAAGATTAAGAGGTTATAAGCTCAAATATTCAAGCATTTAGAGCTCCAAATTGGTTGTTCATAGTGGTTGACAAAATTGAAGAATATGACATTTTGGTAAATAAGTTGTTGTCTTTTGGTTTTTGTGTCTTTTTCAATATTTCTAAATTTAGAAAAAAAATAAAAATAAATAGAATATAATGGCATTGTCGTGAATAAGTGTTGAGGTTAGGGATATAGTTGTGAGAAAATGGCAAAATATGAAGGAGAAAAAAAAATGGGTTAGATTTGCAATTGATCTCAAATTGTAGGTCATTTTTGCAACATGCCCACATAATAATATAAATCAATAAAGATTTCAGAGAATTTTGATATACTTTTTTTTTTATATACAATTGTCAATGGAAAACTAATTTTAAATAAACGTTAAAATTTAATAAAAAGTGAGTAAATTTCAATCCATGTTTATAAATACCATTGAATGAAATGAATGTTCATAGATTTATAGAAGAAAACGTTATGATCAAAATCTTAATAATAATCTTTTTTAATGTATAAATACAACATTTTTGTTTTTAGAAAATTATAAATTTAAAACATTTATTACAATTAAATTTTTAGCAAATTAAAAGAAACTAACCTTAAGAAAGGGAGCCTTAACCCTAGAGAAGTTTTAACCCTCACACATTGAATAAAACTACGGTTCGATATATTTCGATTATAGAAAAAATGTGGTTCGTTTGTAACGTTGTAGAAAAAACAAAATTTTAATTCGGATTGGTTTTACTACAACAATCATGGTATGATCGGAACAACAATAAAATAAAAATGTTATGATCGAATACTTGTTTTATATTAATAAATTATATTTTATTTTGAATTTATTATATCATTTATATTTCTAGCAAGTTAAAAGTTCTAAACATTAGTATGTGAAGATAAACAATCGTAAATGTATGCAAAATATTTAAAACAATGATTTTTTAACAAATTAAAAAGAGCTAAACCCTAAGAAGGGGGAAGCTTTAACCCTCACATAATGAGTAAAACTATGGTTTGATACAATTTGGGTATAGAAAAGTTTTGGTTCATATGTAACATTAGAGAAATAAATAAAGTTTTGGTTCGATTTAGTTTTTGGTGAAAATTACTACAACAATCATGGTCTGATTCGCTGCACACGGACCCAAAAGATTGTGACGATAACTTGTCTGCTTCATGTTCATTCTCCTTTTCCTCTGCTTTCCCCTAAACTCAATTGAGCATTCCAAGAAGGTACACGACAATTTCCTGCAGCCTAAGTTTAGAGTCGATACGAAACTGAACAATATGGTGATTAGTATGTTTGGTGAATGTCACTGATGCTAAGAGAGTGTTTGATCACATGGCAGGCTAATAAGGATATTGATTCTTGGCATTTGATGATGCGTGTGTATAGATAACGGAATGGGAGATGATTCGTTGCATTTGTTCGAGGAGACTTTCCTTACTGTTTTCCTGGCTTGTGCTACTGTGGGTGGCATAAATGAAAGCATATTTTGCAATTTGATTCGATGGAAAACGAGTACGGGATAACATTATTTGGGTTTTTTAGATGTTCTTGGAAAATGCGGTTATCTTGTTGACGTGGAACAGTACATTCAAGGACACAAGTATGCTTTCTAGTAAGGAGTAGGATCCTTGAGTTTCGGAAAGAGACTTTTTACAAGGATGGAGCAAAAGAGATGGCTGCAAAGGAGAGGTTAGCGATTGCTTGTGGTATCATAAGCACCCCAGCTCGGAAAACCCTGACAGTCATCAAGAATATCCGTGTGTGTGTGGACTGTCACAACTTTATCAAGATCATGTCCAAAATCATTGGTAGGGAGTTGGTTTTGAGAGACAACAAACGTTTCCATCACTTCAAAGATGGTAAATGTTCTTGCGGTGATTACTGGTAGAGCTCAAGTTTCTTTCCGTGGCTTCGTTTTTGCATCACGTATAGCGCAGTCTAAGCTCTCCAGAACTCTGCTAGCAATTGGGAATGGAATTGTATTCGCTACGCAGTAACTAATTCCATCTGCCTTGAAGAACTCTGCTAGTTATTCCATTTTTTAATCTATTATTGGTCTTATTCTTGAAGAACATTAGTCATAAGATTTCATGTTTGGAAAAAACAAGATTTAATTACAATAACAGAGAAAGAGCGAGAGAGAGAGAGAGAAATCTGTTTATCAAACAATGTTCATAGTTTGAGTCATCATCCTCATGAACTCTTCCATATTAACCAATCCATCTCCATCTGCATCGATAGCTTTCACCATCCTCTTGCAGTCTTCTAAGCCACACCTCTCCCCAAGCTTCCTCAGAACCGCCATAACTTCCTCTGCGCTTATCTTCCCATCGCCATTCAAATCAAAAGTCCAGAAAGCGTTTCGTATATCCGAAGACTTAATCCCTCCACTTTTCTTGTGTGCTTCCATAAACTCCCTGAAGTCAATAAACCCATCCCCATCCAGATCCACAGCCTTAAAGATCTTGGGCACGTCCTCCATCGCCTTCTCTTGTCCTAGAGCTCGCAACACCACCTTATACTCGGTCTGAGAGATTTTCCCGTCTTTATCTGAGTCAAATCTGTTGAAAACACGTCTCATCTCGTTGATTGTAGGCTGAGAGACACCTCCTGATCCCGGCGAAGACAGGCCTGAAGATTGTCTGTCTCTAGAGAACATCCTTGAAGGCGTCCTCAACATCTTGTTCTTAGAGAGCTTGTACTGCAGTTCAAGAAAGCTCACGTTTGACATGTCTACTTTGATCACCAATCTTTTTCTTGGGAGGAGAGTGTAAGAAGCCCCTTGATCTCACAGTTTATATACTGCAAAACCTTAAGAGAAAAGAAGATGATTCCTTTTAGCTTAAACATGTTGAAAAGAGAGTCTTGGGGTTGAAGAAACATATGACTTTATTCCATGGCAACTTAGGCCTCATGTTGAGAGAGAGATTCGGAATTGAAGAGGATAAGATTATCAAGGAACAAGATTTATTGTTAAGTCACAAGCCAAAGAATAAAAAAATGTTTTTGAGACCGAAAGTTAGAGGAAAAGATCATTCCGTTATGTACTTCCGAACATATTCGTACTTTTGGAATCTCATACCAGAATTGTTTAGCTGCTTTACAACTCTGCCCCGTCCAACTCATCCGCTACTTGTTCTTATTTTAGTTTTCATAAAAAAATAAAAACTACAATTAATTTATTTTATATGTAATTATCTCATATTTTCTTTTTGATGCATGTGAAAACCATATTATTTTCTTGTACATGTAAAACCATATCATTTTCTTTTTGGTGCATATAATAGTGGTTAAAGGCCATATCATTTTTAGTATTCTCGTTATTTTTCAACCCTGATATTTTTTTACATTGTATAGAAAGAAAATGATATGATTTTGACATGCAGCAGAAAAAAAATTTCAGGGTTGAAAGAGAACAAGAATGCTACATGTGAAAAAATGTACATGTCGTGTCTCATCACTAGCTTGACAATGAGAAACTATACAAATACCTAGAGAAGTAAAAATTTCAAAAAATATATTATCTTTTACAAAAAGTCAAATTTACGTTCTCTTTCATCCCTTTCTCGAATCTCATATGATTTAAGGGACGAAAATCTTCGAAAACCATCCCCGATATTTTGGGTGACTTGAGCATATTTTCTGGTATAAGTATATCTAGTATCGTGAAGCCGATGCACATAGAATACTTTTAAGGAATTGAGTTTTTATTTAAATCAATAAAAATAATTACATATAAAATAAATTATTGTGATTTCTATTTTGCTATGTTTAAACTATTTATAAATTCAATGTAAATTTTATTTTATTTTATGACTAAAAATATTTTGATGATGTGGCTGATGATTAAGCTGTCACGTCAGCTGATTATTGATTACTCGGTGGCATGGCACCTAATTCAATACTTGTTGACTAATCTATGTATGTTTTAGCCGAATTATATGAGTTGATGTATGAATTGGCACATGTTTATAGTTCATGTATATTCAGTAACCATAGCCGATAGTTTGTGTATGAATAAACCGTTTTCCGCTTGTTTACTAGCCATGAAACACTATTTGGTATTATGGGTGTGATTGGTGAATTAGTCCGAGTAAAAGTAAGGGAGAGAAAGGAAAAAATGTGAAAATATTAAAATTAGAGTAAATTGTTTCCCACTTGGCAAGAGTAGAGTAAAAGTTTCTTCTCATTGTCATTCGTGTTTTAAAACCATGATCTAGCCTTTCTGAAATGAAAAATAGAAATGTGAACATAAAATAAAAATTCATTTTGAGAAGTTATTGACAAAAGGAGATGAAGAAAAAAATTGCCTATATCGGAGGGGATGACGTGGATTTGGTACCGAAGCAAAATTGGGCGAACACTACAAAGGGGATCTATGCAAGGATCACCAACTACATGCAAGGATCTCACCGAAAAAATCAAGGCTTTTAAAAGCAATTTTTTTATATTAGTAGAATGTTAGAGGAATGGGGTAGAGGACAACTGTGGAAATCAACAAAAATCCCTATTTTGCTATCTTTGTAGTTAGGGATTGTTCCCCTAGTGAGCATATAATCAGAATCAAGTATGGCTTGAATCAAAAGCATTACATCAACATTTGATCAGACTTTTGTTTTGGTCTTCATTACTTTCTAAAGCACATAACAAATAAATTGTTGATGTAATGCACTTGAATAGAAATCAAATCATAAGAAGAATTTATGAAAGACATGATAATACTAATAAAAGAGATAAAAGGATTTAGAATTTTTTTCCAAATTCTCCAAATTTAGAATACAAAAAATGTGAATAAAATAAAGGGCTTGTTTCTAAAGTGGCTAAAAATATGTATTTATAGGTGTAAAATCGTGCACGTCGAAAATCTCTGGCAAAACCAAGTCAAATTATGAAACATTGAAATTTTCTTTTTTCGTGTCGGTTTTGCCAGATTGACATGTCTTCACGAGAATTGGTTTAACTTTCTGACCGTTGATCCAAATAACTTCAAACTTCTTCTGGACTAAAGCTTACTCAGTTTTCTATCTTGAATCCAAATTTCAGATCAATCCAGTGATATTAAGGCCTCCAACGGTTTGCTTGACATATGATGTCTATTGACTTGTAGAAGTCTCTAAACACTACAAACACACTAAAGCTACACTTAAAGGCATAACACATCATAAAAATAATTAGATATAATAATGAATAACCCATATCAAAAATCCTAAAAACTATGATATATCAGCCTTCAGATCCGCCGGATGGATCTTCGCCAACGCTTGCTTCTGTCTCACATCTCTTGCCATAAGTGCCTGATCTCGGAGACACCGTTGTCGCCTATCTCGGTTCCTGATCTCTAGTACCAAGTAATTTTCTCCTTATTAACCTCTGCCTTAGTTTGTAGTTGGGTTTTTGATGAGTGGATAGGACTGGTCTTGTTGGATCCGAGTTTCTTTGGGCTAGTCACGTTTGTTTCGGCTGATTTAGGCTTTCCTATTGTGCTCTTTGCTAGTAGTGTTGTCGCCTCTATGCGAACATTTACTGCAGTATGGAAGTCTTGTTCTTTTATTGCATTATGTAGGTCTCGTCCATTTACAACATTATGCAGGTTTCATCCATTTACCACATTATGCGAGTTTCGTCTACTTACCGCATTATGCGAGTTTCGTCTACTTATCACATTATGCGGGTCTCGTCCTCTTCGACATATGCTTAACGCCACCAATTACTTCATAAATGCAGTTTGGAATGTGGCATCTCATAATTGTGGAGTTGAGTGGATGTTTACGAACCAGAGTGATATCACTCCGCATCAAGGCTCCACTTCACACCGGTTTGTCCCCTCGACACTGGTTGTTGAAGGTCTTGCTCTTAAAGCCGCCATTGTTGCAGCTTCAAAGTTAGAGATCCGAGAACTATGTTTGTTTTGTGATTCTCATTCTCTAATCACTCTCCTCATCTACGGATGTGTGATCATAGAGCGGAAAAGCATTCTCTTCGACATCTGTTGTCGGTTGCGATTCTTTTTTTTTCTATCCGTTTTTTTATGTTCCTCATTTGGCTAATGTGCCCGTGGACTCCTTAGCAAAAGAAGCTTTAAGCTTGCGTAGTCTTCCCATTTGTGTAAGGGTTTCTTATTAATCGACTGAATCAAATTGTTTTGCCCAAAAAAAATAAAAATTCTTACATATGTGGTCGTAGGTTTGAGTCGTACTCTGTACATCTTTTTTCAGATTTGCTTTTTCCTAATTGAAAATAAGTACCAATAACTTGTAACTACCGCTTCATTTACCGCATTTGCTGTTGTTTTAAAATTTGTTGGTATATGACTAAAACAATACATTTTTGAAGACTAAAAGGACAATCATTATGCTTAAAGGGTATATATATCATATATTCATCAAAGGCAGTTTGATGAGCCTCTGTTTTCTACTTTTCTTTTTTCATGGCATTATCGGTTTTCTTTGCGATTAAATATGCAATCAAAGCGGCTAGAGCCGAGATTAGTCTTAGCAGCAAATGGTTTCCACTGGATACCCCTGCGACTAGAGCCGAGATTCAGTCAATAAAGACATTTTAGTTGTTTTTGAAATTATTTATTTTCTCCTAGTTAAGCTGTCATGTTAATTTATTATTATTATATGCAAGCGCACGACTTTGAGATTAGCAAAGACTTTTTTGTGTCGAGAAAGGAGCCTGACTTTGACATTTCAGATCCAAACTCTTCTTCTAATCTCAAAAGACTTTTTGAGTGTTGAGAGATATAGTCTTAGATCCAACTATCTTCTTCCCAATCTCGTAGTATAGGACCATGGAATCTAAGGGAGTGTCACTACCATTGATCCACGAGCATTTGATGGTGTCTTGGAATTCTATGGAGAAAGGTGATAGTTGTGGACGGTTTGAAGCTATTACTGATGGTTACTAGTGTGAAAGCTGCAATTTTTTCTTTCACAAGATATGTAGTGAGTCCTCCGAATATATCGAACACCTATCTCACGCCGGTCACACTCTTCAGCTTCAAAACTATCTATTATATCATAATTGCAGTTTATGTGGAAAAAGAACCAAGAAGCTATTCTATCGTTGCGAGATCTGTGACTTCGACATAGAGTATCCACCACCAGAGCTTATCGACATTTCCGAGAAGCATGGCCACAAGCTCACCCTTCTTAAAAAGCGGATCGAGTTCGACTGTGATGCTAAATGTGGGAAGAATGGTAAAGGGTTTCCGTACGAATGTCATGAATGTGATTTAGCCTTCCATGTGGATTGTGTATGGCACCCACCAGAGGTGAACCACCAGTTAGAGGTAAACCAATCTTATCATCCCTGGCACCCTCTTAAGCTCCTCATGGGTCAATTACCAGATTATTCTGATGGCAAATGTCGTCTTTGTGGAAGAAAGATTGATGATAGATTGTATTATCATTGTTCTTCTTGTAAATTCACCTTGGATATGCGCTGTGTTTTGAAGCCACCACCTCAATCACTCCAGGATTTGAAAGTTCATGACCACGCATCATAAACATCAATCGGCATGATCACCGTATTTGTCGCACTTCTGTTCTTGGTGTTGTGAATTCTGTATGTGGAGTTTGTCGCCAGAAGGTGGATTGGATTTATGGGGGTTTTTCGTGTCAGAAGTGTCCTGACTATGTCGTTCATGCCAAATGTGATACAAGAACTGATGTTTGGAATGGGAAAGAACTCGAAGGAGTACCTAAAGAAATAGAAGATTTAAAGCCATACGTGGTGATCGATGAAAACACAATACAACATTTCAGCCACGAAGAGCATAACCTTAGACTCCACACTGATAGTGTTTTTATGAGGAAAACAACCGGTGCAGCGCATGCAACCATCCTATCTATCTCCAATTCTTCTACAGCTGTATCAGTTGTGATTTCGTTCTCCACCAGATCTGCGCTGAGTTTCCTAAAAAGAAATGGCATGTGCTACACGGTGGTATGGTCCTTTTGGGGTCCTGGAATGCCTTGGAAAAGTTACGTAAAAGTTGTGTTTACCAGAGAATTGTCGGATCCATTTAGTGTTCCATGTCTCCCAACTCAAACCAGTGTTGGGTCATGGCCAAACTGTCTTGCCTTTGCGACACTTTGTTTCCATTGACGATGAAGTAGTAGTGGAGCCGGAGACCCTATTGGAGACAAGATATGAAAATAAGGGTTTTTTGGAAGCCTTGGTCATTTGGAAAGCGTTGCCTCCACATGAAGCTTCATGGGTGAGAGTCATTGATATTAAAAGACAGTTCCCTCTATTACCACTTGAGGACAAGCTGGTTCTCATTAAAGGGGGTATTGGTAGGCCCAAACTAGGGAAAGCATTTCATTGTAAGAGGAAGAAGGAGCACGAGAAGGGAGAAGATTACATTGAGGAAGACGTCATCTTTAGAGTCGTAAAATAATGAATTGGCGGTTGTTAAAGGGGCTATTAGCATAAATAGACCCTCTACGTCGTAGAGAATCTTTACTTTGGATTTGTGAAATTGTTCCACATTCATGTACTTGGTTAGAAAAGGTTTTACTTTTAGGGATAAACTTGACTAAAATGTGTATAAAGAGATAGGTTTCGGGTTCTAAGATAAAGTGACAAAGGAAATCCACGGGAAGTCTAGATATGAAACACATATAACCCTAAAATTCTTAGAGTCCCTGTCACGCCAGTTTCCAACCTGTGTTTGTAATAAGTAATAACTGAATAAATTTTTTTAAAAAAACACATTATTTATAGGGTTTTTAATAAAAAAATCCCCTCAACTATCTTCGGATCATGAAAAATCCTCTTAACTATTTTTTTAGTAAAAAAAATCCCTCAACTATACTTCATTAATAAAATCAACCCTCCGTCTGCAATAACGTTTAATCCTAATAAAAATTATTGTCTTTTTATTGTCTTTTGTTACAAAAACGATAAAGCGTCTCAAATATTAATCAAAATATCAAGTTGTTTACAGAAAAACAACACACAGTGAATCTTATGACAAAAAAAAAAATTGATCGTAGGTGTACTGTAAATTGTGATTAGTGATAAACTCATTCAAGAAATCAGCCGCAATCTTAGGTGCACTGTAGAGATTCACCACACCTATTAAGTAACATATATATGTGAGTTTCGTTGTCAGATCTCACAACTATAGACCGACTGTTTATTGAAGCATATAATCTTCAATCAAAGCGATTTTGAACACAAATTGCAGTTAATTTTTTCTTTGCGCACTTCTGTTGTTTTTCTGTAAACAACTTGATGTTTTGGTCAATATTTACGACGTTTTATCGTTTTTGTAACAAATGACAATAATTTTTATTAGGATTAAACGTTATTGTAGACGGAGGGTTGATTTCAGTAATGAAATATAGTTGATGGGTCCTTTTAATTAAAAAAATAATTGAGAGAATTTTTAAAAAAAGGATGATAGTTGAAGAGATTTTTTATTAAAAATTCTTATTTATATGTGATCCAAAAAAATGATCTCACATTTGTCCTTTTTCGTTATGGGAGGAAAAGTTTCTAACTTTGACTTTTGAATACTAGACAAACTAATCATATCTTTAAAAATTGTAATCATATTAATTTAAACAGCTATTAACAAATATAAATTCTGAATATATGTAAGATTTAAAGCTAACACAACAACTAATTGTAAATTTAGCTAGTAATAATATAACTAATTAGGAATACAAATAAAATGATTAAAATTGTACTATAATGAAAGAGCCAACACACAAGAAAGGCCAGTTTGAGGTCTGAGCTTTCTGTCACATAGGTGATGTAGTCAAAGAAGCAAACGACTCTCTGCTTTTGCGTGTAGTCAAAGACACTAACTTACTGTGTTGTAAACAAATATAACAAAATAAATTACTTTCTTTTTCAAAGTTTTAATGAAAATAGGTATTTAGTGCAAAGATTCCTCTAACCAAAGAGTGAGAGATAGAAAGAGAGTGAGTGAAAAGCTTGAGCAGAAGTTTTCCAAGGAGAGAGAATGGTGAAGAATCTTGATTTTCTTCGGTGCAAAGAAGAAAGGGAGAACGAAAGCTTCTTCAAGGTTCTTCAGGGTGCAGACATTTCTTCAGAAAACATAGTAAATCTCTTTTAAAACTCTTCATGTTCATAGGCTATTCCTTGTTAGCTTTGTTTGGAAAGGTTGAATCTTTTGGTTCTCTGTACACCTTGGTGTAAGAAAGCTGAATCTTTAAGTAGTGTGTTTTAAAAGTTGAATGTTTCGTGTCCTGTCTCTATGAATCTCAGAAAACTCACTGATTCTCTGTAACAATGGGTCTTGAAAGTTAGATTTTTTAGTTGTGTGTTTGAATAGTTGGAATCGTTTGGTTCTCTGTCTCTATGGATCTACAAAAGCTCACTGGTTTTTCATCTTTTAGTTTTATTTCTCTTTCTTTGTGTGTGATGGAACTAATTTCACTGGCTTGAAACATTTTGATTATATCATTACTGGTTTATTTTAATTTCATACATGTGTGTTGCTCATCTTATATTATCATTACCTCATCTTTTGTGTATAATTACAGAGAGCAATTCCTGAAGCCTTTGTGAGAAGCTTGTCCGACAATGAGCTCTCTCAGAAAATGAAGATAAGAACGCAATGGGGAAAGACATGGGAAGTCAAAATCTCCAAAAGCCAGAGATTCTACTTAATGGAGAAGGCTGGTTGGGAGAAATTTGTAAGGGACAATTTTTTGGGAGACGGTGAGTTAGTTACATTCACTCACAAAGGAAAGATGAGTTTCACTTTGACTATCTTTAACAAAAATGGCAAGGAGATGCTCCAACCTCCACAAGCCAAGCCCTTCTTAGCTTCTTCTAGTAAGATTTGCTTTTATATATGCTGATAAAATAGTAAACTAGCTAGATAAAGACATTGATCATTCTTTACTTTTGATGATGAATCAGGCCGGATTAAGATAGACCAAGAGGAGGAAGAGGTTCTGTCTTCTGAGTTGAGTTGTCTTGATTTGGCAACAGAAACTGAATCTAACAGAAGAGGAAAAGGGAATCTCAATTTTATTGCAGAATTTACCATCCCCGTCCATAAATCATACCTCATCTACATGGTAAGATAAGACAAACAAGTAAACTAAACACAGTCTTTTGTATGGGCTTTGTTATATAAAAGAAAAATATGTGAATTGAAATAAAGCATTTTTAATTTTACAGCTGATCCCGCTATCTGTTACAAATGATCATATGCCAGAAGAGAATTCTACGTTTAAGATACACCACCCGGATATGAAGAAGTCATGGGATGTGGCTTACGTGAAATGGCATGTAGTTGCATACTTCTCTGATGGATGGATGCGTTTGGTTTGGGAGTATCCTCTTGTTGTTGGGGACACTTGCAGATTCACATTCATTAACCCGACTGAGCTGCTTCTCGTTGTCTCTAAAACAAAAGAGGAGACTCGCTAATGATGACCGATGTGAGGGTGCCTTGGAAAAGAAGTTACTCAGAAAAAGTGTGTTTGATGGTGTTGTTTCGACTTTAATGTTATGACTTAGCCCGGTTTAACTTTCATGAGAATAACCATAACCTTTTCTTTTGTCCACTGAATTGATCTCTGTAGTTTAATGTGTTTGACTAATTTTAATATGTTTTGTGTTTGCTGTTTCCGTGAGATTTATCTTATATTTGGTCATACTTACTTGGAACAGAGTTCAACAGAACTATGGCAAAATCTTCATTTGACATGGTAGCATTGAAGACTCTCATATCAAATACTATATTTTATCAATAATTCAAGCCATCGAACTGTTGTTTTAAGTGGATTCTATTTGGCAGAAACTTTGGCATATATATGAAAGTGCGGTTTCGTGGCTAGATCTATACGTTTGTGAGTGTAACAAGCATGTACGAGCATAAAGTAAATTGACACAAAATGTTTGTTAACTAGGGTTCGTTTCCTACTCCCCGGGACCACATCCATAAATAAATCCACTATAGAACAAGAAAGCAACACACAATTGCAAACGCATAATCAAACACAATCGTTCTGACTACCGCTCTTTTCTATACAATGGATTCTAACTTGAGGATCGTCATGATCTCTCAAAAACACCAACAGGCAGATTTTGATCTTATGATCTCCTCTGGCGGACGACGCCACACACGTGTGCCTCTCTCAATAAAACCTTAGGTGCGCCAATTCTTTTGACGACACCTCTAGGTATAAATACTCATGGTCCCTAGACCCTAATGACTCTCCAAGTCACGTGGCCCTTCAAGCCTATGAGCATCAAGGCCTACAGCCAATCCTGTTAAGATCTACATCAAACACTGCTTCAACACCTTCTTCAGCTCTGTTTCAACTCTGCTTCAGCTCTGTCTATTTTAGTACCTCTGTCTTACACTTTGTTCTTTAAGCTTCTTGAACCAGTCAACAATACACTAACAATATATTCTCTAAAGCAACCCACATGCATGCTCATAGCAATGATTTCGTTTACTACCTTTTGAACCAAGATTCAAGATCAATAAGTTTGTTGGTTGAGTGTTGTGATTATTCTACTTTGCACTGGTTTTGCGTTTCCTTGATAAGTGTTCTTTTCGGTAATTGCTTCCTCTTGTTTAATAAGTTCGTCAGAATAATCAGATTTTGGATATGATGAAATCATGCCGTGAACACTGTATTCATATGTCAAAAATAGTATTCAAGAAATGCAGGTCTAAATTGACAATCTTGAAAAGCTTGTAAAACTTGCAAATCTGAATAAATGTCAAAAAAGTTTAATATCCCACATTGGAAATATGAAGAGATATCTTTTTGTCTATATAATAAAATCATAACAAGGTTCAATATAACTGGATACACTACGGTGTATTGGAGAGAAGACACACATACCCAACCACACATACATCGTCGTGCTTGGGTTCAGGTCGGGTAGATGGGCCCTAGAACCAAATAACCAACACTTTTTGTTTGCCGTTTTGATCATGTACCTGATTACTTGTACATAACATTCGGTCAAACCGAAAAGTCTTCCCATGATTTGATTAATTGATTCAAATATATCAGAAATATAACTTCCCCAATTTGGCATAATGACTCACATTAATTTTGGATTAGTGGAGCATTATTCTCCCTAATTTTTAGAGATGAATATTGTTTCTTTTCTCTAATTCTCATATCCGTGACATGAAACAATCTCTTTACTTTCCTTTTCCCTCTTTTTTTTTCCCAAGGAAAAAAATCTTAGGTTGTCAATTTGTAATACCTAACTTTTCATTTTTAATGATATTAACATTTTTAGGAACAAAAAAATGGTTGAAAAGCTTATGATTTTGATGTGAATCATAAAAGTTATTGTACTTGTATCCCGAGATTCGAAATATCAAGCAACATCACACTACGGACGTTTACATAAATAAGAAAAAAAATGTTGCGTCTCTATATATCTGTCCTTCTTAAATTTTTTTTTTTTTTTTTTTGTATCGGCTAAATCGTGAAGACTCTACATTACTACTTAAGAAATGTTGTGATGGGCTGTAGAGAACTTTTTGTACTAGAGACTTAGAGTTGCTTTGGGGACCATAACTTTCTTCTTTTTTTTTTTTTTTTTTTTTTTTGTCACAAAACACTATACTCCTAGGTCAATCAAACACATTTGTGTCTGGAAACCAATATGGGACGTGCTAACATACGAAAAGACTAATTTTCGAGATCGAGCGGTCCGGGCAAATATGTCAGCCTTTTCATTTCGTTCCCTGGGACAATACTGTAGAGTAAAGTCAGGGAAACACGCTCGAAGTATATGAAAATCTTCCAACTCCGTTCGGAATTGTGGCCATTTGTTCGGCTCCAGTACCATTGCAACTAATTCCTGTAAATCCGTAGCGAACAATGCACAATATCGCTTCTTCTGACGCAGACACTGAAGAGCCCATAATAGGCTATGCAGTTCGATATGCAGGGGAGAGATTCCTTTATTTATCCCTCGAATTCCTAGAAGATCAATTTTCCCATCTTGTAGTTGAAGCGTCCATCCGATCCCACTCGTGGGGTCGCCATCCTTCCAGGACCCATCAACAAAGCAAGTGAAGACTGCCTTTATTCATCGCCAGAGCTGTAGTTATCCGTACTCCTCTTTCCCCTATCGCTTCCTCTGATGCTAAGTGCCAGGCCGCAACTTCCGTTTTGGCAAGTTTAAGTATGTCCGGGGGTGACCTGTCCAGATTCTTAAAGACTTTATCATTACGTGCTATCCAAAGGTACCAGATTATCCAGGGGTAGCTTCTCACATATTCCTCACACTCCTGGCGGTGGGGTAAGCGGGAGAGGAGAAAGTCAAAATTGTTCCACAGACTATCGGACGGGAAAACCGAATTGTCGTGCGGGATTTGTGACATTGTCCAGCATTGTCTAGCCGGGGGGGGGGGGGCATGTAAACAATACATGGTTAATTGTTTCTTCCACATCACCACACTTCCGGCAATAGCAGTCATGTTGTAGGTGTCGAAATGCTAAACGCTCATTGACCGCTACAGCTCCTGAGAGGGTTTGCCATAAGAAGTGCCTGATTTTATTCGTAGTCTTCACTTTCCACACCATTGCCCTCAGAGGGTTCACGGATGGGAGTTGCATTTCAAACCTGGGGACCTCTTTTAAATTATTACGGGCCACTACATATCATGAGCGGACTGTGTAAGTGCCCGATGTTGTAAAATGCCAGCAGTAACCGTCTGGCGTATTCACTCGAGATGATGTCAGGGACATGATGATCGGGATATCCGCCGGATCTAGATGTTGGTGCAATGCCCGGATATTCCATGTATGGGTGTCTTCGTTAATCAAATCAATAACCCTCAGGTTCCGATTTGGTGAAGTGTTTGGATTCTCCCCTTGTGCTCCCCTAGCTGGTCGGGGGACCTCGTCGGGAACCCACTTATCAGTCCAAACCCACGTCCTGGCTCCATTACCTATTGTGCACCTCATTCCATAATCAATTAAGGGTTTCGCACTCCATAGGCTCCGCCATCCATAGGAAGGACGAGAAGCCCTGTTGGTGTGAAAGGGGTGAGAGTACCGGAAATACTTTCCCTTGAGGACCCGCGCAACTAGGGAGTTGGGGTATTGGTGGAGTCGCCAGAGTTGTTTAGCCAATAAGGCCTGGTTAAACTCTTCGAAAGACTTGAACCCAATACCCCCTTCATGTTTAGGGAGACACAATTTTTTCCATGCAATCCAGTGCATCTCTTTTGAATTTTGCGTATTACACCACCAGAAATCTGCGATCGCACTCGCCAGCTTTCGATGTAAACATTTGGGTAGCAAAAAACTGGACATCACATATGTTGGTAGGGTCTGCGCCACAGACTTAATCATAACTTCCTTACCTCCTTTAAAAAGGAATTTGGCAGACCACCCATTAGTACGTTGCAAAAGCCGTTCCTGAATATTAGCAAAGATCTGCGCTTTAAACCCTTGTAATTGTTCTGGGAGACCCAGGTATTTTCCGGATCCTCCATCTGTGGGGATATTTAGCTTTAGCTTTAATTCCATACGGATCTCCTCGGGGACATCTTTACCAAAAGTAATCGCCGACTTATCAAAATTGATACATTGTCCCGACGCATTTCCGTATATTCTAAGTACTTCTAATATACTATCACATTGCTGTGGCATAGCTTTGCAAAAGAATAAGCTGTCGTCAGCAAATAAGAGATGGGTTAATGCAGGGGAAGTCGGGGCCACCCGAACACCCGAGATACGTCCCGAAGTTTCAGCCCTCCGCAAGTTAGCAATTGACACTTCAGTACATAAGATGAAAAGATAGGGTGATAAGGGGTCCCCTTGGCGGAGCCCTCGGGATAGAGTAATCCCACCTTTAGGCTCGCTATTTAATAAGACACAGTATGAAACCGAGTTCACACATGCCATGATCCAGGAAATCCACTTCTATACAAAACCCATTTTCTGCATAAGAGCTGACAGAAAACACCACTCCACCCGGTCATATGCCTTACTCATATCTGTTTTGATCGCCATACATTCTTTTTTACAGGCATTATTTGTCTATAGGGCATGAAAAACTTCCTGTGCCATAAGAATATTGTCCGTAATCTGTCTCCCTGCAACAAATGCAGACTGGGTCTCTGAAATGAGCCTAGGTAAAAACTTCTTGATTCGTTGGCAGAGCACCTTCAAAATAATCTTATAACTGACATTACACAGACTAATCGACCGAAATTTCTTCATCATTCGGGTCTGTCAGATTTAGGGATTAAGCATATATTGACTTCATTGCAACGAGGATCTAACGTTCCCGTATCAAAAAACTCTTGCACCATCGCCACCACCTGTGGTCCAATAATGTGCCAAAATTTCTGATAGAATAGAGCTGCATCCCATCCGGGCCATGGGCCTTTTTTAGGTGTATCGCAAAGGTCGCCGCCTTAACCTCCCCCACAGATACCGCCCGAGTCAGATAGGCTTTCATCTCGGATATGACCGAACAACATAAGTGGGCCAATGATGTCTCCAGGTCCGATATAGGCGAGGAGGAGAAGATGGTATGGAAATAGTCAACCGTCATTGCCTCAATCTCTTCTTCCTTTTCAGTCCATACTCCATTATCTTGCAGGATACCCGTAATCTTATTACGTGCTCGTCTTTGCTTAGTGGATGCTTGAAAGTACTTGGTATTTTGGTCGCCAACCTGGTACCAGAGTTGCCGACTCTTCTGTTGCCAGAATATTTCCTCATCCATTAGCGCCGTTCGCAATTGATCTTGTAGGCATCCTATTTTTTCCAAAGAAGACGAATCCCGACTCTGTACTGCCTCCAGTTTTGTTTTTAAGTCTTCAATCACCTCGGTTGAGGGACACCGTTCTTGTTTCCTCCAACGTGATATCGCCTTACGACAGTTGACTATACGCTCACCCACCCCCTGGTGCGCTCCCATTCCGGTTCGTAGCCCAACCTTGCTGGACTATCTGTTCAAAAATTGGTTTGGAAATCCATCGTTTGTCAAAACAAAACTTTTGAGTTCCCCTCATACTCCGAGAAGTAATATGTGTAAGCACTGGTCGGTGGTCAGATCCCCAAAACCTTAGGTATTCCATTTGGGTATGGGAAAAAATCTCGTACCATCCTCATTCCCCATAAAACGGTCGAGACGACAACGGATGACATCATTGCCCCGGCGACCTACCCATGAGAGGCAATTCCCCAAGTATGGAAAATCGAACATACCACAACTTTGACGCATGAGGTTAAAATCCAAGAAGGAATTCTCCGGCCTTCTACGCCCACCTGTTTTCTCATGATGGTCCGTAATCTCGTTAAAATCTCCTGTCATAAACCAGGGACCCGTGCGTGTAGTGCTAATACCTGTCAATCGTTCTCAAACATCCGCACGATTAGAAATTATAGGTTCGCCGTAAACAAAAGAGAGAAAAACTTTATTACCATGAATGGTGGCCATTACATCGATAATATTTTTATTTGAAAAGAAAATTTCAACATGAAACTCAGACTTAGCCAAAAGTGCTAAGCCGCCACTAAGACCACTCGGGTCAACAGTAAAAAGAAAATCATAACCAAACTCCGCCTGTAGGTCCTGAATGAATTGTTGGTCACGTTTAGTCTCCATAAGAAAGAGGATCCCCGAGAAAATCTTCTTACGGAACTCCCGTAACCGTCAAACTATCAAAAAGCCACCAGCCCCTTGACAGTTCCAACTTAAGATCATCTAGTCGGCTGCCGGTGGTTTTCCTTTAACCACAGGATCTTCAAAGTTCCTCAAATTTTGCCCACCGTTGGGGCCCGTCTTTGCGGAGGACGGAAATAAAACACTTTTTAAAGCGGATTCTCTCCTTGTCGGATCATCCAATGCTAAAGATGCATGCTTATGGATACGACAACCCCGAAACGGGCTGTGCTCGATCTTTTTTTTAGCAGCGAGGGCTTTACTAATTCGTTGTTCAATTTTCCTGGGCTTGTTTTCCAGGATTCTGGGCCCACCCCGTGGCCCATTATTTTTTGACTTATGGGCCTCAACCACAAACTTCTTTAGAGGGGAAATGACCTCTGTGGCATCTAGTTGGGTTTTAAGACCCAAAGCAGACCCTGTTTGGACTTCTGGCCCATCGGGCCCAACAACCATTGGCTTATCCCCCAACTTCTTCCCAGCCCCTTGGGCCTCCCCTTGCCCATTTGGTTTGGTATGGGCCAACACCCCGTAATGGGCTGAGACCCCTGGGCCGCGGCCTCTTTTGGCCCACCTGGAGGGAAAATTGACTCAGTTATCGGGGAGATTTTCTCTACCGGAGACACACCTTGGAGGCTCGCCGGTACCCTTGGCTCCGCCACTCGCTGTGTTGGTCTCTCTTCATCCATGTGCAGCCCCATCCCGAACCGGACCGTGTCCCCTTGGACCCGTGTCGCATTCGCCCAAGTTCCTCCACCGACTTCTGCTTTTCCTTCCCGAGACACTTTTTGTCTGTGTCACGGCTCCGTTCGGATCCACCACTACAGCTTTCTCGAGTCCCCTCCTCCCCTTTTGCAGGCTCCTTCTCTACCTCTTCGGACCGG
Organism: Arabis hirsuta; assembly: GCA_964056655.1. Lineage (NCBI taxonomy): Eukaryota > Viridiplantae > Streptophyta > Magnoliopsida > Brassicales > Brassicaceae > Arabis > Arabis hirsuta. Next base: position 11,741,522 of record OZ053301.1, on the reverse strand, counting down.
CGAAACGTCCCCTCCGCTTTCTCCCAAACCTCATTTTGAGCGTAGACCAGTTTAGCCACCGCAGCTTCCTCCACTGTGCTCCAGTACCAGGTGGTACTGTGGATGCCAGGTCCTCCGACCCTCTCCGTACGATCTATTTGTTCTGACGCTCCGCTCGGTTTTGGTACACCTCGACCCTCATCCCTAGTGAAGGATTTTTTGACCCAGTCCTTCGTACTCCCTTTTGCAACTCGTCGCTCCCCTGTCTCTGCAATTGAATCCCCCAATTCTGCCGTTAGATTCCGACGAACTGGTTTCCTCCTTGGCGAGGACGCTTACGACTCACGAGGCACCACAGGGACCGCGGCTTGCTCCCTGTGCCTCAACGTTTGATCATGTACAGCCCGTGTATCTCTCCTTCCTCGATTCACTCCCCCTATCTCACGGTTCCTGGTGATTTCTCCTTGTCTATCCTGGTGGTTTCGATTCGCCTCGACCCGAGCTGGGCACGACCTTGTGTCATGAGTCATTCGGAGACACACCTTGCAATGATTTTGGAGCTTGAGATACTCAAACTGTATCCTGAAAACCTCCCCATTCTCCGAGACCGTTTCGCAGAACAACACCAACGGTGCATCGCATTCCACCATGACATGAATCAACGGATACAGTTCCAATACATTCCAATTAAGGAGTTCCCCCAGGTCCTCACCAATCCGCTTGACTTGTTCCTCTTCGTTGTACATATCCGGAAGGTCTATGACTCTAATCCAGAAAGGGGTAAAGGCAGGGTAATCGAGTCTCACGGTTGGTATCCACCGATCGATGGCAATCATCCATATGTCAAAGTGGTAAGGCCGATTATCCAGAACCGCCTGAAAGTCTGCGTCCTCCTGGAAGCGGAAGTGAAACCTTCCTTTCCCCATCTCAACTCCCTGGACTCGACCCTCGCACCTCCAAATCGTCGGTAAGAAGCCAATCAAGCCTTTAATTCTTTTTTATTGTGCTTCGAGATTGAGGATTCTGCCCACCAATGTTCTCTCAAATCGCTGGAGAATTTTTTTGTTGTTGACAGGGAGTAATTGCAGTGGTTTCAGTCTCTTCGCCTCACGCTCAGGACCAACAAGCTTCCCAAAATAAGCCATCTGTGAGTGTTCAGGGAACGCCGGAAATCTCGTACTATCTTTGTAAAGGAGCCGGAACACAGGATTTGTAGCAGGGCTATTTGTTCTGCGTGTGTGTTTAAATACCAAGACTTGTAGACGCAATCGCCTCCTGAATCCTTTCCGCAATGATCCAGGGATACGATTCTCCCCATAACTTTGTTTGATTCCCGTACTTATTCCTCCTAGACAGGCGAGATCGGCGGTAGAGGAATTGATTGACCAAACCCCCTGATTTTCTCTTGGGCAGATAAGTCTCCTTGCCATAAACGAGAGTCTATCAAATCCTTCCTTACAAAGGTGATCTTTTGTGAGATCGGTATTAATTGTGACATAATTGTTCCGAGAAAACCCGGCAGCGCAACATGAATCCATCCCGGATTGATCCTTTGCCGATAGCTTGGCTCCAAGCACACCGGATTCGCCGGCGGAAGTGTGTGTCGCAGAATCGTGGTTATGCCGATAAGCCTCCCCTAATCGTCCGAGCAATCGCCAATGTTGGAGGTGGGAATAAAGCTTGGACATGCCGAAAAGAATTCAAAATCCAGCCGTTACATCACCTCGGTGAATCGTCTCGGCCGCTTGGAAACGATAATCGCCTCGGCCGCTTGAAAAGAGTTCAAAATCCTTTCTTCTTCTTTTCATATGAGACCATAACCTTCTATTCATTTGAATTGAGAATAATTTAATAATTCGGCCTCTCACTAAATTAGGAAATTAATGAATGCATCGACACATTAACTTTTCTTAACACTTATGTATTTCAGTCATTAACTTTATACCAAAGTGAACACTTGAGTTTGACTAGTTAAATAAATGGTCCTAGCACGTTGATTAATATATGTATGTGATCCAATAAATAATTCTAACAAGCTTCCACTAAGTAACAAGATACCTGAAAAAAATATGATATAGACTTTATATCACAACTAAGACAATCTCATAACATAGGATCATAGGCATGGCGGTGTTCGATATATCAATCATAAATAAACTTTACATGAATAGTGAAAACGATATAGCCGAATGTCAAATAACCATTGCAATAATGTGTGTATGGTCAATAACTCTGATACGATCCAATAAAAGTAATAATTGTTCAATACCATTAAACAAAACTTATACAATGTTTTTTATATTATATACCAAGAGATATGTTTTTTTTTGTCAAATACAAAGAGATTTGTTGATCTCAACTCTTAAACTAATGACAATAGTGAACATCGACATTAAATACGATGGCCCGTGAGGCCTGATATTCTATTTGATAAGACCACATAAGTTCATGGACACATACTATACACTTGTCATAAGTGTTTTAATTAGTATATTCTTGAGAGCTTTTTGGATGCAATAAGTACTATGTAGTTGAATAAGATTTTCAATACTTAACATATAAAGCTCTGGTTATATTCTCTAATATGAATAGCATAATGCTCATAATGATGAACCGTAGCTACATCACACCAACTAGCCACACCGTAGTCAACTTCGAACATTCAGAAAATATCAGTGGCTAATTGTGGCCTATGTCTACATGGTTTTAACGTGGGTAGAACATAAGCCTCGAGTATTCTGCGATCGAGAACATTATTAGCCAATTTTGTATGTTGATACCTCAAAACCCAAGAGATGAAATAAATAAATAAAATCACGGTTTTAGTGTCCTTTTGATCGATACTTTAGAAACTTTTTCTTAGAAGAACGTTTTACTATCTTTCTTTATATTTCTCCGAATTGTCACAATTTCTCCCCCCACTAAAGTGCTACAATCCTTATTTATATGGGCATGGAATTGGAGGAATTAGAAAATCTATAGTGGGAGGTAGTGGGTTACATAAGGAGAATAGCCACCATCGGTTAACTAATTAAGCGGTTCATTATATGCTACAATCTTTGTCGTCGTATAATGGTATTTTTTTTTGTGGTGAACTAATACGCAAACCGACGACCTCCCATTACAGATTTTCTTACAACTCTATCTCATTCTTGACTTTAATTTTTAATAATTTGAGCAGATTCACAAATTTTCTATTTCAGAAATTTGAAAATATCTTTAAATATATATATATATATATATATATATATATATACAACCTGCTACAAAAAAAAAATTATCCATTTTCATTGGTTTTGGTTTGAGCATAATTAAGATAAAATGTTCATACTCCTAATACCAACCTATTTTTACTTAGGAACAATTGCGTTTTTTTGTAGTTCTTAAATTGTTATACGTTTGATATTAAAACAAGTATTAAAGCAATGGATACATGAAACATATTGTATCAAAAATCATTTTTATAGTTCCGTTGTACACAGTTGACAAAAAAAGAAAAAGAAAAATAGTTTGTTGTACACATTTTCATTGCATTATTTTTATTTGGCATTATTTTGTGTTGAAGGGTTTGTTTGGTACATTAATTTTTTTTATTAAGTACATTTTTTTTTTTTTGCTAAATAGTAAACATCAATTACAATTAAGAAAAGTCATAGAACCTGTCTAATCAAAGTATCGAACACCTTAGTAAATGGTCACCCACCTCTCTGATCCTATTTTAATTTTAATTGTCGCCGTTCAATTAAATTTTGATTCGGTTCACAAATTTTTTAAACAAACTCTGAATTAATTAATTAACTATATAAAAATATTTTTTAAGTAAATTAATTAACAAACATTAAGAAAAAGAGAGGAAACGCCAGACGTTGCTCAGGAAATCATCATTGCAGCTTAGATGCAATAGAATTCTAGGAATAAATAAAAGTATTAAAGGTAATAACTCATATTAGGTTGTAATCAGTTACTTAATCAAATGTTAACTATATAACAATTATTAATATTATGTAATAGGTGGTCCACAGACTTTATTCTGTTTAGAGCATCATTACCATTATTATTGCACAAACCTCATGATTAAGGAGCATTGCATTTCTTCTTTTACTATTCTCTCTTTCGGCTTAGCCTCATTGTTGCTTCATTCCCCAACACTTTTCTAATTCACTACTACAATTTAGGAGCAGTTTATGCTCTTATCGATAAACTAAATATCCAAAATCTACTCTACTTCATTTTGAGTTGTACTAAATCCTTTTCTTCAACAATTACATATTATCCTATTACAACTGCGAATTAGATTTAAAATTTAATGTTCTCACAACTGCCATTTATGAATCCTCTCACATACACTTTCGATTATTGGACATATCCTTGTTTGTGACCGGTTTGATGTATCATTTTGAGTTTTTCTATTTTCTTTTCTTATTTGCATTCTAAATCACTAAATCTTTATCAAAATAGGATCTCTAAGAGAATATTTTTCCGTTGATTTTCAACGAGTTCCACTTCATAGATAGATAGTCCACAATACTTGGTCCGCAAAATACACATATTGCTCTCCAAATTATCTCTAATAAAATCCGTTACTAAATATCACTTTCCGATTAAATATTTGCATCTAAATTGATTTTATATAAACACGCACAATTATATTCGAAGGTTCTCTTAGAGTGTATTTTCAAACAGTTAAATATATTTTGATGATCAAAAGTTAAATCAACTGTGAAAAAATCAAGAACTTCTAATTTAGAATTAATTGACAATACTAAGTTTATTTGATCATATTTTTCTAATAATTATATGGCCTTTTAACACTTCCATTGAAAGATTTCGAATATGTTATTCAAGATGATTACTCTTTCAACTCATTCATCTTTGATAAATCTCACTTTTTATCGCTTATACATGTACGAGTCCTTAGGCTTTCTACTAAAAAAGAATTGTCAATTATTAATTGTCTTAAACTTTTTTAATGCACCACCACATAAATTATGGAGCTAGTGAAAACATTGAGCACCCTCACAAGCCTAGGTATGGTGGGGCAAATTCGTTTAACATGTGCTTTCTTGCAACTGTTTAATATCTAAACTTTCAATTAATATCCGATTCATAAATAACAACCATCAAGTATAACCATTATAAAAAGTACATTGTACGCAAAAATTTACAATTTTTTTCATTTATCATTGTATCAAATACTACGAATTAACCAATATCATATTTTCCATCAATTCGAAGGAACCTCATCACCACATCTGAAAATTAAAGCCATAAAAAAAAGCGAGAAAACAAAAAAATATTTGTATAACAAAGAAAGCACAAGAGGGATCAAGAGGAAGCACGTGACAAGGACCCAACCCTTGCAATTTCATGGACCGCAGGGTTAAACCCTAAGCAGCCTAACCAACCTTGCTTGTAAGGCAAGAATGTCTTCCTCCTCAACTCCTCCGAAACTGCTCTGTTCTCAGTATAATGCATCTCGTGAGCCGAAACCACCGCTCCGTGCCTCCTCCTCGACATAGACACCGACGAATCGGAGCTTTCTATCGACCGGATACTCGAACTCCTGGCTTCCTCGGCCTCTCTCTTTGTAAGTATATCATATCTTTTCAAGGACTCTTTGGTCGGAACCGGTCTTCCATCCGATGCACTCCTGAATAGTAACAAATCTTTGAGTTTCCACTTCTTATATGCTCGACCAGGGAACAGAATCGCCGACAAGAAAACAGAGGATTTTTGGTTGCTTGTATTAGAAGCAACCATTTTTGTTGACTGTACCTCGTCATCTTCAACCATAATGTCTGAAACCCTCAACGGAGACATAGAGCGGCTTCCATTCCGATCATATCGGGAAGAAGATCCCGGAGATGGGTCTCTTCCTCGATCAGAAACTTCTCTCTCTAGAACCTTACTAGATCCGGGAGAAGAAAGAGCCGGAGGAGTGAGTGAGGACCTTAAAGGTCGAATCTTTCCTCCATCAAAGAGCTCATCGGCGGCAGAGAAAGAATTTTTCTCCAATTGACCACTGAAATTGAACTCGAAATCGTCATCGAAATCACTGGCTGATCTCTTCTTGGGAGTTCTTGATTGGTCTTCCCAATCAAAAGGTATGTTGGAGGAAGTAGAAGGAGAAGGGCTTGTAGGTGCACTGAAGAAGAAAGGATTGTTGTTACTAAAACGAGTTGGACTTGAAGGAGCTGTTATGTAAGGAGACGAAGTTGTGCTGTCGAAATTGATTTCTGCTGCTGTTTCTGCGTCTGCCACTTCGATCTCCATTAGTGGATTCTTTGGATGCTCTGCTTCTTATTCTTTTGCCTTTCTGGTTCTTGGAAGGTGTTCCTTGACTTTAGAGAGAGAGAGAGAGAGAGATGGAGAAAATGAATGGTGATTGAATTAGGAGCTGCCTTTATAAGTCTCACCTACTTCATGGGTTGTGATTTAATTATTGTGAATTTTAACTCTCAATTCTCTAATGTTTTTTTCTGGACCAGTTTGGCTTCTTCTTTTTTTCATCCGTTTTCTCCATTTTTATTTATTTTATATAAGAGTTATACAATTATTAGTCCTTACATCTTTCCAGATTGAAATTTGAGTATATTATAATTTACAATAGGTTGGAATATCTGTATGGATAGAACCTATAAATTTCGTAATAACTAACAAAAAATGTAGCTGTTTAGTGACGTAAGAAATTTATATTTGAACCACAGCCCATCTAGTGTATGGCGTTTTTCACAATAGGTGAAAAGTAAACTAAAAACAAAAACTGGTCAAACTCATTTGGGGAAAAGGTTCGGGTTCTCAAGCAGAAAAGAGTTAATTGTGGTCTTTTTATTTAATGAATATTGACTTTTGTTGCTGGTTTTTGTACTGTAATGAAAAACAAACTTAATTAAATTGATTTTCATGTTCAATAGAGATGGCTTCTTGAGTTGTTTTTTCTACGTGATCAACGTAATTGTCAAACTAATGGCGGCTACATTCCTCCAAATATCCGATTTAGGGTTGGGCAAAATAAGTTCCGAAGAACCGAACTGGAACCAATGTGAATTTACTATAACATATTCCAAAACGATTTTTTAAAATATCCAATGGATCCTATATGCTTAGAATCAAAGAGCCGAAACTAAAATGAGAACCGAACTGATACCCAAAATATTTGAAACACAAATTAACTCATAGATATGTTGGTTTACGTTGGATATATTTGGGTAAATTTTATAATTATTTTTTCGGTTGATCAATTAGTTTAGATATTTTAGGTATTTTCGGATAATCGAATTCCAACTCCTACATCTTTTTCTTACATATAACGTACTCCCGGTTACAAATAGGTTGACTAATCGAATTTAACAAGTATAATTTTTCAATATTTAAATATGTATGAGAAATGATATGATTTCTAATAACTATAAACGTACAAAATTTATATGTATTGTGCATAAATATAATAAAGATAAATACTTTTGATCAAAATATGTTAATGCCATCAATTTTAATATTTTTATTTGTAAATTGATCAAAACACATGCAAATGTTATTTATTTCAATATATTTTAAATGTAATAATGATCTTCATTATTCGTGTAAATTATATAGCATACGATAAATCAGATAAATTTTAGATTTATATGAATTAGTCAGACATAACAAATGAAAAACAATATATGTTTCCTAATAATGAAATATATAAATATTTGTAGCTGTGATTAACTATATATAGTAGAGTATCATAATAAAAATATTTGTGTAGTAAACTAATCTAAATACATATATACACAATAGATAATTGTTACAAATATAAATAATGAAAAGCTTGTTAATATATTAAAAAAATAGATATCATGGTATGTCTAAAATATTACATTTAGTTGGATTTAAAATTTTAAAATAGATATTAATAAATTATGTTAAAAACTAATAAGAATATGTAGAGAATTTCCATAATAGCATATATTTTAAATTAAAATATTTTGATTAATTAAATTAAATGATATGTTCATTAAAATTTTAACTGAGATACACATAAATTTTTCACAAAATGTTTCTTTAATTAATACATAGAGGATAGCTTTAAGTTATAACTCCAGAATTTCTTTTATATGAACTCCGGATTTCTTTTTGTGTTTATAATAGGACCATTATTTCGCTATTTCCGTTCAATGCGACATTCTTATTTGTCAATGCGCTCGTGTCTGTTTAAAAAGAAAACAAAACTATAAACAGTTTTTAGCCGGCAAAAACTATAATAACTTTGATGTTACTTCCAATTAATTAAATAAGAGGAATATAATGTATGCATGTTTAATTGATCACTGGAAACGATTCAATAGACAAAAGTCTATATCCCATGTATTGTAGAAATTACAAAGTTTTTTGGATTGCAAGTATTTCTAACCAGGATATTAGAGCCAATAACAGTAAGTAACTTTTAAAATTTAATTTTGACAAAATATTTCAAATTTTGTTTGTTAAAGATATTTGACAAACTAACTCTTTTTAGAACTTAATTTGCAATCTAGCTGGAAAAAACCATTTCAAAACGGGAGTGTTTTAACGATTTTCAGAGGCGAAGCTTCAACTTTAACGTCATTACAAGTGACTAATTCTAGTTTTGGCGGCTGTTGTGGCTTTGCTGGTAAGATCTCTTCGACGCATTCAGATCGAGTTTCGAGTTTGCTGTCAAGTGATCAATCTCTATCTACTTTAATTTTTATTGTTTTAAATTGTATTATTGAAATTTTAGAGGATGGATAATTCTCTTTTGTTGTATTGTAGAAGATTGGAAATGAAAAAAATGTCTCAAAAAAAAAAAAAAAACTCTTTTAAAAAGAAACTTAGAATATGTTGGTAAATCGCAAAGAAAAAAAAAACAGTGTTCAATCCTTTCAGTAGGATTTTGATCATAATTAATTATTGCAGATACCACAAAAAAGAAAAATATATAATTTTATCACATATCCTAGATTTTTGTAAAATTCGATGTCTGGAAAAATTATCCGTTAAATTCGATCCGATCTGAAAAATCCGGATATCTGTTTTGAATCAAAGCGAGTAAATAGTAAAATTTAGTATCCGTCTAAACCGAAACAAATCACAAATATTAATTTTAAAAATCCGAATATCCGATCTGATCCGTATATTAATGATATATACATAGGATATGGTAGATTTATAACGTATATTTATATTTTTTTACTTTTAAATATATTTGGCGAATATATTTATAGTAAAAATAGATAGATACTAACTTTATTTAAAATATATTTCTTAAATAAAAAATATTTATATCATTTTCACCGTTTTAATCTTTCACTTTTCATTTTTTAAACAATTTATCGAATAAAATTAGACCCATTTCATATGTTTATTGATTAATTAGGTTAAATCTTATATTACAACTTTTTTTTTGAAATAAATATTAAGGTGTTTTAATTTTTTTTTGTTTATAATAGATATCCGCGAAAATCCGGATCTCCGCAAATATTCAAGAAAAAATCAAGATATCCGTCATTCCGGATATCTAAAATTTTCGAACCAAAGTAAATCGACAAATTATATATCCGTCAAAAGCAAATTGAATCACAAAAACTGTTTTTTTTTCGGATATCCGATCCGCATCGAGACCTACCCCTACCTCTCCTTTTACACACACAGAGAAAAAACAAACATATATTTTGTATACATATATTTTTTTAAACGGCATAGTGTCTGCATATTACCCAAACATTGTTCTCGTGTTTATTATTCGATAAAAGTCAAATGAAAAGTTCCGTTTCATATAACAAAAAATGCGTATGCATAAGTCGCCGTCGATGTTTTTGTTATTTTAAGCGAGCTTTTGGAAATTAAGGATATTATTTTATCTTAAAACTCCGAACGTCAATGTCGTAACGGTTGTACACGGCTTACAATTATTGACCTTGGTATTACATACACTTCACCTATACTTGTAACATGTTGATTAACTATTAGAGAGATGTCTGTACAAAACAAATGCTAAATAATATTTAAGCTAGGACTTTAAAACATGTCATTTGGACCTTTCGAAACTATACCTAGATTTTCAATATAAAATATTAAATAATGGGGAACTACAAGAGATACTGCCGTACTGATACATATTTTAACGTTAATAAATTTTGTAAATAGCAATATTAAAAACTTAAAATTCGAGCGGATTAGGATTGGATTCGTCACCAAATCCGGCCCGCTAATAGTCCAAGTCAAAGCGTGTCACTTTGATCAGATTGAATGGGCATGTGGCCCAGCCCCAGGAAAAAGACAGAAGTCAGTCAGAGGTCCGAGTCAGTCCTGCGAACGCTGAGTCAACGGACGCAGAGTTAACGAGTTAGGAACGAGTCAACAGGGCGGTTAGCACAGTCGTAGGAGCGAGATTTGCGGAAAATATGCCAAAAACATGTCTGAGATACGCGAAACCGCCCTGTATACGTAGAGCTTGATCGAGAACCTGAATTGAAGTCCAAGCAGATTTCGCCAACTTTTGACCTATGCGAGAGTTAAAATACTACACTTTCAGCTTGTAACACATCTCATTCGAGATCTTATTGTATATTCGATTCATATCAATATAAATCCAGCTCTGCTCTATTTTTCTTTTAATCATTGAATTTATAGATATTTCTTATGACCAAAATTTCTTCTCCGAATTCACATACAAATTCTTAGTGCGGAATTAAGCATCCACATTTGGCGCCGTCTAAGGAGAAGAAATAGATATGTCTAGCACAGAAATCCGATCTAAGATGTGCTAGAGTGGAGATGGATAAATCAAAACCAAGCGTGTCCAAAGCCAACGACACACCGGTCGTAACCTCCAAAAGCCAAGAGCCGTCTGGATCCCAGATACGAGATAAGACCAGAACCCCCAACGTTACAACATCAACCAATACCCAAGTAACGACAGTGAGCCAAACTGACCAGCGCCTTACCCCTGCGGTCACCACTTCTGCTCCTGCCATAACCACCCCGACACTACCACGTAGCGTCTGGTCAAGAACCCCGGATATCTCCATAGATCCACCTCAAGGATCATAAGGTATCTTGGCTGCGTCCGCCACCTCCTATCGGGATAAGGGAGCGATCGCAGGACGACCTAGCAGAAATACGACGAATGCTATCCACTTTGATGTGATGCATCAGTCCGAACTGTCGAAGCCTGGCTTGAACAACAAGAGAGATCCTTCCTCACCAAGATGCGGGAGATCTCACAATCGGTTGCTCAAGGGATTTCCCATAAAAAGCTACTGGTGAAGATATTACTCCTTGATGAGTGGGTTTTTCTAATAGTTCAACTTTAGCATTCAAACCTATCAAATAAAACTTAGCAAGTTAACAACCTAACTCATGATTCAATTGTAGCAAGCGTAGGGTTCGAACACAAAGAAGACTAGGATTTAGAGTATTAAACCATGGAGAATTTTCGTTAAGCTAAAGCATAGAAAAAGAGATTGGTTGTGTGAACTAAACTAAACACAGATTATGCTAAAACGTAAAATGAACACAGCGAAAACTAGATGTAAATGGAAAGATGGTGAAGGAATTGAGCAATGGGATGGCAGCTGATAAAGGGGCAGTAAATCATGGCTAATAAAGTTAAGGGTTTTGAGATGAAGGTTCAGTTTACAATCATGGAACATAAAATCAAACAAGTCCACTTTCGTGGCTCTAATCATTTTGTTGAGTACAAGGATCTAACTAACTTTCGCTGCTAGATACAAGTACTCTCCAAGCATAAACGGTTAAGCTCCAACAAGCTCACTTAGCACCTCAACAGCAACTTTCGTGGTCGAGAGTCACTAAGCCAAACAAAAGGTCGTTCAGGTATTCCCACAAACACCTTTCGGGCAGGGGAACGCCTATCAACACAATCCAAGAAATGATTTAAGAACCGAGCTTTACTTCAACCTAAGCTTGAGAACAATTCATTGGTAACCTGAAACGATGTTAGCCACTTTCATGGCTACGGGACAAGCCATGACTAAGCTCGAGTGATGTGTGTACGGTAAAATGCAGAAATGAAAACGATTCAAACACAAAGACTGAAACTTTAAGCTAAAGACTGAAACTTATAAAGAAAAAAACTTAGAACATTAAAGTATTAATGCTCTAAGGGTCGATTACAACTACAACAAAAAAAGAAAGCTTGAAAGCGATAAAGAAAAGAAAAACAAGACTTAGGTTTTTTTCAGGGGCTTCCAAATCTCACTAGGTCACTAGATGACCTTAATATAAACAATTGTGAAGTATGAAAAATAAAATTTCACAAAATTTCACAAATTAAACCTACTTAGACAAATTAGGTTATGAAGTCTACTTTTGTGGTTTAGTAGACTACCAAAGGAGTCTACTATATAATTATATTTTAATTTTAAATTTATAAATTAACAAAAAATATTTTGATAAAAAATTTTGATTGATGACCTTACTATAAACAATTGTGAAGTATGAAAAATAAAATTTCACAAATCAAACCTACTTAGAAAAATTAGGTTATAAAGACTACTTTTGTGGTTTAGTAGACTACCAAAGCAGTCTACTATATAATTATATTTTAAATTTAAATTTATAAATTAACAAAAAATATTTTGATAAAAAATTTTGATTGATGACCCTACTATAAACAATTGTGAAGTATGAAAAATAAAATTTCACAAAATTAAACCTACTTAGACAAATTAGGTTATGAATGAAATACATACTATATTAAACAAAGAGTTACCAAATAAGGTACATCATAAGTTGCAAACATGTTTTTACACTTAGGATTAAAGTTAAGGTTTATCATTTTTATATTTAAAATGTCAAATTTGCATAAAAGTGTTAACTTGTGAATATATTATATGTTTTGAATGTTTGGAATAAGTTTTGGTATAGGGTTTCGAATAAGTTTTGGTTTGGTTTTGGATACAACAGACTTCTCCAGCAGACTTCTCCCGTAGACTTCTCCAGCAGACTTCTCCTGTAGATTTCTCCCGTAGACTTCTCCCGTAGACTGAATTGAAGTCTTAAACTCAAATTCAGATTAATTTTTTAAATTGAAGTTTTAAACTCAAATTCAGATTAATTGGGGATATAAATATACCTTAAAAAGTCTAAAGTTGTGATTTAATATGTAGAAAGTATACTGCATTTAGAAGTCTACTAAACGAATTAAAACTGCATTTAGAAGACTGCATTTGAAGTATACTAAACATATGGAGGCAAATTTGAATTTTTAAAAAATATTTTAAAATATGAATTTTTTTTAACCAAATAAAACCAATCAAATCGTGTATATAACCAGAACCAAATTGAACCAATTTATTTATCCATCCAAATAAACCGAACTTAACCAATTTATTTATCCTACCTATAAAACCTCAAAAATTGGTTTAGATGAAAAAAAAATTACATCGCGTATGTGCCTCTCTCTCCACCAAACCCTAAATCCCCTCGCGGCTCCGAGAGCAAGACAACTCGCCCTCTCCTTCCCCATATCCACCCCTCACACAAACGCGCAGCCTCCGTGACGACCTGCTCATCCTACACCCCAACGTGCAATACCCTCGGCTTGCGTTGCTGGTCGAGCCCATCGCCCAGTACCGTACGCGAGCTTCGTGGCGTTCTTCGGGCTCTACCTGGGCTTAGATATTCGTAGGATAACTGCCATGACCGATGAGTGTGCTTACCATTACCTGCCATTACCTACCATGAAAATAGCCTTGCAAAACCTGACGAAAGCTGTCGAAGTAGCAACAGAGGCAGCCGAGTCTGCAACATCATATGGGAAGACCTTTTGCGTAATTAAGGTTGATGTTGGCTTAGATTGAGTATTTGTTCGAGTAGCCGTTTTAGAAGTCATGGAAAAGAATCTGATTAATACCATTTTCAAGCACATTTAGGCCCGAAGATTTCGCGGTACCAATCTATGTTTCTTTCGAGTAACTTATCCGTTTATGTTGAATCTTCTCTGGTTTTGATTTCTCTGCAACTTCTTTTTTATTCGACTGCGATGCAGAAAGGGAGAGAAGCGATGCCATTGATGCTATGGAAGCTAAGGTATTCTATTCCAATTCCTCGATTTTTTGAATTTTCACAAATTACAGTTCTTCTCTAGATTTATACTGTTATTCGTTCACTATATACTGGTGTTTGAGGTTGGTTCTGTAACAGCTGTGATCTTCTGGTTTCTGAGATTCTCGATATGTTCAAAGAGTGATGAAGATACCATTTGTGATGCTAAATTACATTGACTTCAGGTTGCTTTGGGAACATCTAAAAAGAACAGGCTTGCTTCTGGTTGTATATGCATTATTCACTTACTTTCTCCTGTGAATTGGGAGATGAGAAACATGTCTTCTTTGTATCATACTTATGGTTATTGGTTCTTGTAGCCAATGCAAATGCTCTGAAACTCAGTTGTGAGCTTCTCAAGAGTTTTGTCACAGGTCAAGTATATCCCTATTTGGGTTTTGGAAACTACTCGAGTTTCTTGGTTAGTCATGTTTGTAACTAAAGAATTTTATTTTTATCGCATTGGCAAAGGCTGTGCAGCGTGCCGCTATAATCGCTGAAGCTGAGGGAATGGACAAGATTGAAGCTACTCATTTAGAGAGGATTCTTCCACAACTTCTTTTAGATTTTTGAGGTATGATTGAGAACAATTGACTGTTAAATATCTGAAGATTAATAGTACGTATTCTTTCTTTTGCTTCGCATTGTTTCTCTCCTGAGAACAAATTGAGCTTTAGCATCATGGTATCAAATCTCTGTGTTTCAGGTAAAATTGAATTGATGGTATCCGGAAAGACTTCAACAAGCTAAACAAAGAAGTGGCCAAGCTCAAAATTGTTAGTTTCTTTTGCATTTTTTGTTTTGAGTTAAAGAGGAACCTTCTATTAGATCCATCGTGATGTGCTTATACATAGGATCTGAGTTTATTTGAAAACTTTACTAACCAACTATGAGATGATATTAGTGTGAATGCAATATTTTGGCGAGTGATTTGAGTTTGACTGAAATTGATGACTGACTTGTTTCGTGTTTCTTTGTAATATAGTCTGGCGCGAAGGCAACTGAGCAGATTCAGCAAATTGATTTTATCAAACAACGTTCCACCAAGAAAGAGGCGATAGTTGGTGAATTTTTTGCTGCTTTGGAAGCCAAATTGGAGTCCGTCCCTAATCTTGTCCATGACTCGGTTCCAATTGATAATGATGAGGTTAGTTCCATTTCCGTTGCTCTCTTTCTTTCAAGGTTTTGTTGTCTTCACGGTGAGATCGATATATAAATGTTTGCTTTTTTATAAAAATATGAAGGGAAATATAAGCATTGATTGACGCTCACTCTAGACTCAATACGCAATAATTTTGGGTTTTTCTGCTTTTGGGGTTTCATTAAAATGCTATTATTTTGGCCTTAGGTGTTAAAGTTGCTGGAGCAAGAGCCTTTTTTCTAGAAGGAGATGGTGTACTCCTTAAATGAGCTCTTACCAACTTTGCGCAAAACTTGTTGAGAAAGAAAGGATACAGATAATTGCAACCTCCTTTTTTCATGAACAAGTGCGCGCAGCTGTCACAGATTGTTTCCAATCAATGCTCTCAAATGCTCTCAAACTATTCATAAGGAGGTTGCTCCCAAGTTAGGGAAAATGGGTTGGCCCCTCGTCCTGCTAGAGCTGGTGCTGCATCGTGTGCCTGAAGCCTGCAAGCAGCTTTCTCTCTTATGCTCTAGTTACAATTCTCTCTTAGTGATAACATGAAGGATGATAATTTATTTCTTACCCCTACTTAAGAGAGAGGCTGTAATTTGGTTTTAGTTGCACATTTTTCAAATTTTTATTCATAGTGATATAGATTATTTGCAGTTCTCGCTTTGTTTTGTTATAATCTCTTATGATTCAATGTGATAAAAAAATTCATCATAATAAAACATCATTCAGCAAAAAATCACTCAGCAACGTAAACAAACAATTTGTTCTTGTTACAGGGGTCGATAATCCAAATCCTATACTACAAACTAGAAACAACACTTTGTTCTTGTTATATGACTCGATAAACCAAATCCTATACTTAAAACTAAAAACATACATTTACTCCAAAATATTTTATAAAAAACCAAAGACCAAATAAGGTTGTTAGAATTTTAGAAATTATATGAGTAGAATTTTAGAAAATATATGTTGAACTTTAGACATATTTTTAATCAAATTTAAAATATAGACTTCATTTGTAGTCTGCGCGTAGACTTCACAAGCAGTCTACTAAAATGTGCGAAATACTAATTAATCATGAAAATTACCTGGATTATAACTAAAGATGTGAAACTCAGCCATAAGGAAAAAAAATAATTAACACATTTTAGATCAAGAAAATCTGAAAAATTCATCATACGTAATTTTAAAATGATTTTTTAATTCAAAACTACAATACAGACTTCAAATACAGTCTACTAGTAGACTTAAGTCAGACGTCTACCAACAACAGCTAAGTACTACTCAAACAAAAAAATTGATTTATACAATAAATATTACACTTAAATATGTCAAATTCGCACAGAAGGAAACACATTAGATAGCACACATGTGAGAGCAAGAAATTCTAAAAAATTTATTATGAATAAGTTTTAAATACATTTCAAAAAAATTAAATTTGTAGACTTCACAAGCAGGCTGGATAGTAGACTTCATAAAGAAGTCTACTAGTAGATTTAAGTCAGACGTCTACCAACTACAGCTAAGTACTACTCAAACAAGAAAATTTATTTATAAAATAAATATTGCATCTAAATATGTCAAATTCATACAGAAATAAACACATTAGATAACACATATGTGGAATCAAGAAAATCTAAAATTTTTTATTATAAATAAGTTTTAAATGCATTTCTAAAAAATTAAATCTGTAGACTTCACAAGTAGGTTGGATAGTAGACTTCATAGAGAAGTCTACTAGTAGACTTAAGTCAGACGTCTACCAACAACAGCTAAGTACTACTCAAACAAGAAAATTGATTTATACAACAAATATTGCACCTAAATATGTCAAATTCACACAGAAGGAAACACATTAGATAACACACATTTGGGAACAAAAAAATCTAAAAAAGTTATTATAAATAAGTTTTAAATGCATTTCTAAGAAAATTAAATCTGTAGACTTCTCAAGCAGGCTGGATAGTAGACTTCATATAGAAGTCTACTAGTAGACTTAAGTCAGACGTCTACCAACAACAACTAAGTACTACTCAAACAAGAAAATTTATTTATACAATAAATATTGCACCTAAATATGTCAAATTCACACAGAAAGAAACACATTAGATAACACACATGTGAGAGCAAGAAAATCTAAAAAATTCATTATAAATAAATTTTAAATGCATTTCAAAAAAATTTAAATCTGTAGAATTCACAAGCAGGCTGGATAGTAGATTTCATAGAGAAGTCTATTAGTGGACTTTATGGTGAAGTCTACATAATGGGTTATTTTTACAATTACGACAAACGCTAGTAGACTTCATCAGCAGTCTATTAGGTTACTTTTGCATTTGACCAGAATTTGACTTTTTCAGTAGACTTCTCTATGAAATCTGTTAAATAAAAAGATTATTTTTGCAACTAACCAAAGTTTGATTTTTTCAGGAGACTTCTCTTGCAGTCTACTAAGTACGCAGAAAACCAGTAGACTGATGAAATGTGTAGACTCCATTTTGATGTCTACTCAAAAAGCGGGGTTACATTTTCAATTGACCAAATTGTTGACTTTTCAAGTAGACTTCTCCGAAGTCTACTCTGAAAAAATGTTAGTTTTGTGTTTGACCAAATATCTAATTAATTTATCTGTAGACTTCTTAAAGAAGTATACTGATTTATTTAATAAGTAGTAGACTGCATAAGAAGTCTACCGATAAATGTTTTTCTTTGTCAATGTTTGAGATTTTGGTCAAACGCAAAACTAACCCGTCCGTACATAACAGACTTCTGATGTAGTCTACTCAAAAAGTCAACAATCTGGTCAATGCCAGAAATAACCTCGGAGTAGACTCTATCTGCAGTCTACTGTCAGCGTGTCCACCAGAAGTCTGCTGTATAAAGTCAAAGTTTTGGTCAAATGCAAAACTAACTCATTTTTAAATAGACTTCATGTGCAGTCTATGTGGGGGTCGGATTTCTCCCATATGAGATCGATATAACGACGAGATCAACTTTGCAGCGTCCTGACGAAATCGGATCAAGTCTGCAAGGGCCCAGTCTAAATCTAGGCCCAAAATGACATTAAACCCATTAACAAAACGGGTTTAATAGATTAATGGGCTTAATTTTAGTATATTGCTTAATGGGCCAGACCCATTTATTAGCTGGTCCATTTTACTTAGAAGTACTATATATAGTTCATTGTACTCACCCAAAAAAGGGATCGATTCATTTTTGTAACCAGAGCTTAACAGAAACAGCAATAACACATATCTTCGACTTTTGCTTTGTGATTCATACTCAGAAGACTCGTTTCTCCTTTCAATCCTTGACAAATTCAACTGTGTAGGATCCACCGTCCACAGTTTGGCGCCGACTAAGGGGACAAAGAGATCTTCTTACTCGAAAGAATCACCGCACAAGCGACACCGAAGATGACTGACGAACGCATCGACAACACCGACAGCAGACGCATCATGAACAATAACGACAACCGCGTCGACGACACCGGTGACAATCATGGTGACAAGGAGGTCGAAACCAATCTTACTGCGAACACTACGCAGAACATCAACCGAGCTGCGATGGATGCGACGCCTGCACTGGAAGTATTGAACCAGATTAAGATAGCGATGGACGCGTTGCTCAAGAGGCAGGAGGATCAAGACAAGGTGAACTCCGCAGTGACCGAGAGACTCGACATCCTCACCACGGCAAGCCGAGGCCAAGGCCAAGGCCTGCTCAGGCGACCAGGAGGGCGAATCACACCGACTGTCCTTTTCTCTACGCTAGACAGCGCACCTAGATCGCGAACCTTCCAGCCGATGCATACCACCTCGGAGACGGGTGAAGGAAGCCAAGCAAGGCGGACCACCAGACCTCTGGAGAACGACGCAGCAGACGCGCAGACAACATAGGTGCACTACAGGTCGTCAACCTCGACGAGGATGTGCCAACCGAGGTCAACACAGCACGACGTGCAGATACTGGATGCACTGAGGCACACCGAGTCAGGACGGCCAATGATAACGAGGAGACCAGGCACGACAACGTCAGTGACAAAAATCTCGTCTGGATTCGGCAGCTGGATGACCGACGTGACAAGGTGCTGTTCGCCCAGAAGGCCGAGATAGCCGAGATGCGCAGAAGGATGGAACAAGCAGCCGAGGACATGAAGGCGGTTCAGTCCCAGATGCATAAAGCTATTAGTAAGGCTCCACAGCTAGACCTGGTGTTGGAAGAGGCGCAGAACACCCCGTTCACTACCACAATCACCAGGGCTCACGTGTCTGATCCAGGAAAGATAAGGCTACCAACATACGAAGGCAAAACTGACCCAACAGAACACATTACAGCCTTCATAATCGCAATGGGTCGAGCTAATTTTAAGGCAGACGAGAATGACGCAGGAAGATGCCTTCTATTCGTCGAACACCTGAAGGGACCAGCTCTACAATGGTTCTCCCGGCTAGAGCGCAATTCCATAGACAACTTCAAGCAATTAACAGAGGCATTCATGAAGCAGTACTCCATATTCATAGAGCGCCAGACTGAGGACGCTGATCTATGGACCATGAACCAAGGACAAAATAAAACGTTGCGGAATTTTATTGACCGTTTCAAAGCAGTCCTGTCAAAGGTCAGAGAGCTAAGCGACTCAGCGGCCATCCAAGCCTTGAAAAAGTTATTGTGGTACGACTCGGACTTCTGCAAGGAGTTGGCATTGAACGCCCCCTCAACTATCCAAGACGCCATGCACCGCGCCACAGAATTCACAGCAAACGAAGAAGACGTGAAAATTTTGGCTGCCAAACATGGAAAATCAAAACCAGCCAGCCAACCCGGCCTGACGCAGCCACAACATCAGCCCGGTAACAAGAAGGCAAATCAGACACCTGGCTTCGTGCAACACGAGGGAGGCTTTAGAGGAGCGCAAAACTACCAGATAGAGTCGTCTGGATACGGTCAAAGCCGAGGCCGAGGCCGTGTCCGAGGAAGGAGCAACACCTGGGTGAGGTCAAAGCTCCTATGATGAACGGTGTACTGCGAATTCAACAACTTCGCCAGACACTCCACCGTGAATTGTCGTGTTCTGGGTCTAAAACTCGCAGCGAAACTGGTAGAAGGAAAGCTCGGCGACAATATCAGCATCAAAGACTTCGAGATGGATGTCAACACTGACAACCCTGATTGCACAAATGGGGATAACCCAAAGCGAGGAAGAAGAGATGATGAGCACCCACCGCACGAACCAAGGCAGCGGATCAACATGATAATGGGTGGATCTCGCTACTGTTCAGACACGGTCTCAACTATCAAGGCATTCCAAAGACGTGCCGATGTTAGCGTCAACTTCTCGGCGCCTTCTTCCTTCCCAAACGATGTTATCGCGTTCGATGGAAAGGAAACAACGGGTATAGATAGACCACATGACGACCCACTCGTTATCAAGCTCATCATTGATAATCGCGATGTCGCACAGATCTTGGTGGACACTCGCAGTTCGGTAGACGTAATCTTCCGAGATACTCTTAACAGGATGAAGATCGACCTATCCAGAATCGAGCCGTTTCCTAAGCCTCTAACAGGTTTTTCTGGAGATATAACGATGACAATGGGCACAATCAAGTTACCCGTCCAGGCCGGCGAAGTCATAAAAATTGTCAATTTTTCGGTAGCCGACCAACCAGCAATTTACAACGTGATCATGTGAACGCCATGGCTGAACTCAATGCGCGCTGTGGCATCAACCTACCACCTCTGTCTGAAGTTCCCTACCCCGCGAGGAATAAATACAATCCTAGGTAGTCAAAAGGAGTCTCGCGTGTGCATCATGGTGGAACACAAGCACCGACACCCCGTCACTGAAACAACTTCAAAGGAGAAACGTAAAAAAATGAAGACGGATCGAGAACCGGTGAAGGAGCTCTCTGAGCTCTTATAGCAATTACAGATTAACGAGGACAACAAGGAGCAGGTTCGACCGACATGCGATCCCGTCATATCAGTCTGCATTGACGATGCTAAACCCGAGCGGTGTGTCGAAATCGGGGCGGGACTTGACCCTGCAATCAAGGAAGAACTCGTCTCTTTCTTGAAGAAAAATATCAACACTTTTGGATGGTCAAGCTGATGACATGCCTGGAATCGACATCAAGATAACGAGTCACGAGCTGAGCGTCGATCTAACCTTTTAAAATTAGGACTTGAACGGGCAAAGGCCGTCAACGATGAGGTAAAACTACTATTAAAAGTTGGATCGATCACAGAAGTCAAGTATCCAGATTGGCTCGCTAATCCGGTCGTCGTCAAGAAGAAAAATGGAAAGTGGCGAGTTTGTGTTGACTTCACCAATCTTAATAAGGCGTGTCCGAAAGATAGCTTCCCACTTCCGCACATTGACCGACTGGTCGAAGCAACAGCAGGGAACAAGCTTTTGTCATTCATGGACGCTTTCTCGGGGTACAACCAAATTATGACGAACCCAGATGACTGCGATAAGACCGCCTTCATCACGGATCGCGGAATTTACTCCTACAAGGTGATGCCTTTCGGCCTCAAGAACGCTGGAGCAATATACCAACTTCTGGTAAACAAGATGTTCACCCACCGCGGTATCGAGGCAAACCCGAAGCAGATTGACGCCCTCATCGAGATGGCCTCGCCAAAGAATAAGCGAGAGGTACAACGACTGGCAGGAAGGGTAGCTGTCCTCAACCGATTCATTTCCCGCTCTACTGACAGGTGTCTACCATTTTACGACGCTCTACGCAGAATAAAACATTTCGAGTGGACCGAGAAATGTGAGGACGCATTCTAGCAACTGAAGAAGTACCTAGCCACACCTCCTGTTCTTGCAAAACCAGTCGAAGGGGAACCATTGTTTCTGTACACGGCGGTCTCCCCTACAGCGATAAGCGGCGTACTAGTTCGAGAAGAACGCGGTGAGCAAAAACCAATTTTTTATGTCAGTAAAACCCTTACTGATGCAGAAGCACGGTACCCACAAATGGAGAAACTAGCACTGTCCGTCCTCATGTATGCTCGAAAGCTGCGACCGTACTTTCAGTCACACTCAATTATTGTTCTAAGTACACTCCCGCTGCGATCCATCCTTCATAGTCCAAGTCAGTCCGGCAGGCTTGCCAAGTGGGCTGTCGAGTTAAGTGAGTACGACATAGAGTATCGGGGCCGATCCTGTGCAAAGTCTCAAGTATTAGCTGATTTTTTAATTGAACTTCCAGAGGAACGCAGTCACATCGACAACCAAGACTCGCCTTGGGGACTCCACGTTGATGGCTCATCCTCCAAGAGTGGCTCCGGGGTAGGCATCCGTCTGACATCACCATCCGGCGAGATACTTGAGCAGTCGCTTCAGCTAAACTTTCCCGCATCCAACAATGCTGGCCTAAAACTTGCCCAAGGACTTCGAATTGAACGAGTAGACACATTCTGCGATTCACAGTTAGTCGTCAACCAGTTCAATGGGGAATACGCAACAAAAGATGACCGTATGGAGCTTACTTAAAGGTCGTTAAAGAATTGGCTTCACAATTCACACATTTTTCACTCACCCGAATTCCGAGGGGGGGAGAATACTAACGCCGACGCACTGGCAGCCCTCGCGTCTACGTCTGACAAGGGCTTGAAGCGAATCATTCCAGTGGAATTCATCGAGCACCCGAGCATCACTCTGCCGCAACTAGTTAATATCCTTACCCGGTCCCAAGCAGCCAAAAAAGCGAAGGAGCTAGCAGAGAGAATCGCGAATGGAGAAGACATCGAGATAGAAGAGCCAGTCATCGCACCACCGCCGATTCGGCGGAGGAAACGGCCGCATAAGTTAGTTGATTCTTCTGACGACGACGACGCGGCCCCGCATGGGAAGGAACTAACCATGCGGCAAGTACCAACACCTCTTGACATCGACTCCAATCTCCCGCCAGCCGAGGGGAATTAAACAGCCAAAGCTACCCCTCCCGTAGATTTACTTAAGTCTGATAGGATAGCCACTACAACTGAAGTGGCAACAGACCCTGCCAAGCAGTATGAGTTTTCAGCAATGGATACTGACCCGATAGAGAGCCTCGACGTTTTTTCCATTCCTGCCAAGGAAAACATTGACAAAAATTTTGCACCAGCCCATGACTCGATAGCAATCAACGACAAGCCCACACAGGTGGCCGAAGCTACTCCCATAGAGGTGGACTCTCGCGTCGCAGAATATGGGTGTAATACAACCTGGCTTGGCGCCATTCGAGACTACATTGACAAAGGTGAAGTCCCTCCAGACAAGTGGGCTACTCGCAAACTTAAGGCCCAAGCCGCTCGCTACACTCTACTACGCGGCGAAGTCTACAAGTGGCGTTTCTCGGGACCACTTCTGCTCTGTGTTGAAGGTCAGACCGCTCGAAAAATCATGCAGGAGATACACGGTGGTTCCTGCAGGAATCATTCTGGCGGACGAGCGTTAGCTATCAAGATCAAGCTACATGGCTACTACTGGCCGACGATGATTATCGATTATGAGAAGTTTTCGGCTAAGTGTGAGAAATGCCAGCGCCACGCCCCAAAAATTCACCAACCTACCAAAATGCTCTCCTCGGTAACCTCGCCATACCCGTTCATGAGGTGGTCCATGGACATCGTCGGTCCTCTTCACCCATCACGACAAAAGCGTTTCCTGCTAGTCTTGACCGACTACGTCACCAAATGGGTAGAATCAGAAGCCTATGCTTACATTCGGGACACCCAGGTTGAAAATTTTGTATGAAAATATCATATGCAGACATGGTATCCCATACGAGATTATCACGGACAACGGTTCTCAATTTATCTCTGCAAAATTCGAAGCCTTTTGCGCGAAGTGCAAAATCAGACTCAACAAGTCTACTCCACGATGTCCACAAGGAAACGGCCAGGCCGAATAAATCAACAAGTCAATTATCCTTGGCCTCAGGAAACGCCTGGATGAGAAGAAAGGCCGCTGGGCTGACAAACTAGAAGGCGTATTATGGTCGCATAGAACAACTCCAAGACGAGCAACTGGCGAGACACCCTTCGCCCTCGTTTACGGTACAGAATGCGTCATCCCAACCGAAGTCCAGTTCCCCACCATCCGCCGCCAGCTCTTGCCGGATCACGAAGCACTCAACAATGTCATACTACTTGACCGACAAGACACAACTGATGAAACCCGAGACAAGGCGTTGATCCGGATAACAAACTACCAGCAAGCTACTGCAAGGTACTACAACTCTCACGTCAAGGAACGACGGTTCCAGGAAGAAGACTTAGTACTACGCGAAGTTTTTCAGAACACAGCTGAGCGGAACGCAGGCAAGCTCGGCGCCAACTGGGAAGGCCCCTACAAAGTCACTAAGGCGATCAGACCAAGAGTCTATGAACTAGCAAACATGGCAGTCATTCCGATACCACGCTCATGGAATGCCAGACACTTGAAAAAGTACTACCATTAAGACATACTACCTGAACTACGTGGCGGCTTGATCCGTGCAAAGGGTACGTAGGCAGCTCGTCTTCGGACGGGTTCAGCTGTCTCCCCTCCTAAAAAGGGGGGGGGAGTGAGTGCGTATACTCGTATACTCCCACAATCTTGTAAAGAAATTCTATGACGAATAAAAACTCACAAGTTTGTCTTTACAAAGTCTTGCATACGTCTTTTACGAACAAAGTATTAACAAAACAGACATCCAATTCCTTCTTTCATTGCTGTTGGCCACAGTAACGAACTCTAACACTTACTTCAGATCTGACTACCACATCCTCTGCGGGTTTAAAGCGCGCTATACAAATGATTATGTTCATTACCGGAGCGGAGGTGTTCACGGGAACAACTCTGTAAACCAGAATGTCCAATACTAAACCCAGCAAACAAATCGCTGGTATCATCACAAAGTTTTCATTATAGGAACGGCTATGTTAATGAAGAACACGACCATAAACCGAAATGATCACTAAAAACCCAACAACCCTATCGTTGGTCATCACGCGATAACATGTTCATTTTTGGAGCGGGCGTTTCAGTAAAGACTCACCCGTAAACCAAGGTGATCATCAGAAAACCCAGTTAACTTATCACTGGTCGCAACATTTTTATAATCAATCTTTAGGAGCGGACGAATAAACGACAGCCCGCACGTAAACTGGGGCAACTATCGTCTGAACGTAAATCACTAGTCTTATAAAAGCACCGTAGTTCGAGAAGGCTCGTCAATGACAACTCGCCGGTAAACCATACTCGCATCAAAGACGGTAAATATCAACGCAACGATATCAAGAGCTAAAGACTTAGCAATGAAACAATTCATCCAAAAGACAAGAACAAGAATCATAAAAGCTGCTCCCATAAATTTCATCTCAAAAAGGACGTAAATCAAAAACAAAAGGATAAACACCATCCAGTCTGAATCAAATACTAAGTCTGAAATCAAAAGTGCGATAAATCGCCAAAAACAAAAAGTAAGACGCGATCTCCTCAGCATCATCAACAATCTCAACGGCCTGCTCAGAATGACCTTCGGCCGCAGAATCTGACGAGTCATCATCACTCGAAGAATCAGAAGAACTCGAACCCGAAGTAGCGTCCAACTCATTAATTTGACCGTCGATGGTATTAATGGAAGAAGGCTTAAGGATCTCCTCAAGTTCGCGTACATGATTGGAAAACACCTTGTCAGCAAGCGCCAGGCCCGCCTCCTGCTCCTTAAGAGCAGTGAGCTCATCGCCAAGATCCGGCGCCTAGTCACTCTGAAGCAACTCGACAAACTCAATGTTACTCCGTACTTCGGCAAGATCAATTATGTCCTTCCTTGGCTGGCCATCGATTTCTCCAACCTTCTTTCTAGCACGATCAATCTTTCCTTCGTACTTCACTGACAGTTCGCGCTTCGCCTCTTCCACCGCTTTCTACACAGCCGCATCCTGAAGCTTAGCAGCAACGCTTAAGTGGTTGGTAAGGTCGACGACTTCCTTCTTCAAGCGCGTCTTCTCAGCTTCCGACTCTGTAAATGTTCCATTTATCTCACGATGCCTATCCTCGGTCTTTTTAGAGAAGCTTCGAGCTCAACAATGCGGTCTTCCGCAAGCTGACGAGTATGCGATCGGGCAGATACCTCATAATCGATAGCAAGCTGGTTAAGAGAGGACAAGAACTGCGAGATAAAAAAAAAAGTTAAAAGATCAGAAAGAACGAAAAAGCAGATCACGATCCTATGGAAATTGTCAAGAAACCGTACAGTCATGTAGTGGAGAGCCGTGTCTGAGTAAGAGCTCCTCTTCGACATCTCTTCTGGTGGGGGAAATTCAGTGCCTGGAAAGACGATCCTGGACAAATGCAGTGCCGCCCGTGCAGCGTCACCTAAAGATTCTTTTGTACCAGAAGGAACAGTCGAAGCCATCGCCACACGGTCACGTCGAGGAGATGAAACATGCCCAGATCTATTCAAGTCGTCTCCCCCAGTGTGGTCTCTATTCATGTCTTCTCGGGAATGTTTGCGAATTGCCCCAACATCGTCATCCCTTCTCCTCACACCATCATGACGCTTCTGCGACGATTCTGGACGACGATCAGTTCCGACAGCAAGATTTCGCTCTATCGCAGGGCGACGCGGTTTGGGCGCAAGGGTTCCTGTAGTACCAACTCTGGGGGATGACGCCAACGGTCCAGGTTGTCAGAAAACTCTCGCATTTGACTTTGCCTCCATAGCTCTCCTTTCACGAGCAGACGGTTTCCCCGCATTGTTTGACATCTCTGGTGAAGACTCCAGCAAAATAACACCGAAGTGATGCTCACAAGCTTCTCTGACTCTGCCTAAAGAAAAGTCCTCCTTCCAGCTACACTTCTCAGCAGCAAGTTTGTCGCGAAGAACAAATAGGTCAGTCGGCAACTTCGCAATGCGGCTCAAAACTGCAAAACAACACACAAAATGAAGAGTTAAAATAACAAATCAAAAGGAGTGGACAAGCGAGACTGCACGCACAAAAGATATATCTAAGTCAAAAAGCAGTAGCACAGCAGGGTGGGCTACCGCGAGTCCCCCATCTCTCTCGAATTCTATCAAGGTGATCGCCGCCAACTAAAGCTTCATTAATTTTCACGAAGAAAAATTTCTCCGCCCAAAAGAGATCTCTGCTGGGAAGATCCACTATAACTTGGAAATCAGGCTTTCCTTTGAGAAAATAACAAGGTTTTCCCTTGGAACCAGTCTTGTTGGCCTTCAAGAAACTTAACAGATGATCAACCTCGACCTCGCTGTCACATTCATAGCCGCGCACCATAATCCCAATCAAATGACGCATCCCGCGAGGCGTGAGCTGAGCAATAGCTAAATTGGTCCTCCACAAGTAGTCAAGAATCGCACCAGGGATCGGAAACCACATGAAACATGCATGAAAGTAAGCTTCATATAAGGTGAAGTGGCCTTTCGGTGGATGATCAGCTCGTGCATCTGAGCACAGAACAACTAGCTCGACCCCGCGGGGAATGCCGAAGCAATCGATAAGGGATTTCAAAGATTCCGGGGTTGACATTGTAGATTCTGGCGGGTTAGGTTCTCTTCGCCTTGACCTTCACCTCTGAGCAGCCGGCAAAACCACAATCTCGTCGTTAACCTCTCCAACCACAACTAGAGCATTGGAGGAGGCTGATCTTGTCGAACTGCGAGTATCAGACTCTGGAGAGAGAACCATTTTTCGTCCGCAAAGCAAAGGATCGGCAACCATATCTCCGGAATCATCTAAGTCCACAGAATCGGAAACCATCCACCTCTCCGTTGTACCAAAGAGTAACGGTCTGAATCAGTATCACTCCACGAAGCTAGCGTTGTCACCAAGTCATCAGGCCATCGAGTCACTGAGTCGCCCGGAAAAAAAAAAACGCTGACCGAGTTGACTCAGTCAACGAGTCAACTCGTGAGTCAACTCACTGAGTCAACTCGGCCAGATCTCAAAACGAAGCTCTTTTCTTCCCCGATCTCACCGTGTCGCGCCGACAACTTGACGAAAAGCCCGACAAAACCACGGGTCACCGGCTGGCGCCCTCTCTTCTCAACCTCATCGTGCCGCCGCGAGATCCCGATCGAAGACGACGTGAACGATGATCCTGCTCGCACCGCCGCAAGCCGACCGAAGCTGTGTGTAGATCTCGCCGCTCCTCCTCTCAAAGATGATATCACGCGAACATACGACTCGAACCAACAACTCGAACCGACAACTCGAACCAACAACTCGAACCGACGACAACACGTGAATAGCTCCTCCTCTTGTCACGAACAGATGCTCTCTCGATCACCGGACGGCGACGACGACGATGACTCAGCTAGACAACGAAGGTGACGGCACTGGCGGCGGTTACACGAGTTCGGAGAAGAAGAACAAAAAAAAAAGGAAGAACAAAAAAAAACCTAAAGAAAAAAGAGGAAACAATAAAATAAAGAGACGGAAGAAGAGATGATTTTTTTTTTTTTATCTTTTGCTGAGGAAAAGTGATTTGGTAGAAAATAATGTCTTGGAAGCAAGCTTATTTATACTTGGAGAATTTTCCTAAATCACTTTGGTTTTGGAAACCTGGAATCTTCCAGCAGGCCTCAAAGCCCATTAACGCAACAAGACCATCAACCTCCTCAGTCTCCTAAGACAATGAAAAAGAAGACAAGCCCAGGAAAACACGCAGACATCAGCTCGACGCGGAATGACGAGAACTCCCCAAGTTCGATGACAAGACGTTCACGCCTGGTAACTTCGCGGTCCAACATATCGATCTCAAACTCCATAAACTTTTACCTTGGCACCATCGTGACTCGATACTGCCAAGCTGAGGGGCTAACTGTGGGGGTCGGATTTCTCCCATATGAGATCGATATAACGACAAGATCAACTTTGCAGCGTCCTGACAAAATCGGATCAAGTCTGCAAGGGCCCAGTCTAAATCTAGGCCCAAAATGACATTAAACCCATTAACAAAATGAGTTTAATAGATTAATGGGCCTAATTTTAGTATATTGCTTAATGGGCCAGACCCATTTATTAGCTGGCCCATTTTACTTAGAAGTACTATATATAGTTCATTGTACTCACCCAAAAAAAGGATCGATTCATTTTTGTAACCAGAGCTTAACAGAAACAGCAATAACACATATCTTCGACTTTTGCTTTGTGATTCATACTTAGAAGACTCGTTTCTCCTTTCAACCCTTGACAAATTCAACTGTTTAGGATCCACCGTCCACAGTCTACGAGTGTTTTTTTGTTATTAAAGGAAAACTAGCAGACTTCACGAGCAGTCTACTTTGAATATTTTTAAAAATAGTCAATTGCAAATCTAACCATTCATTGACTAATAGACTTCTGGTGCAGTCTATCAGATCGGAAAACATGGTTTTTAGCTCCGTTTCCGCCGTAGAGCTCGGTTTTCAGCTCCTTCAAGCACCTGAAACTTCTAATCTGACCGTTAACAAAAAAGCTCAGCCATCGTTTATGCAAGAACCATTGAAAATCGATAGATTATGAGAGAAAGAATTTTGAAAACCGGATTTAGATAGTTTTTTGGATGAAATTGGAGAGGAAATGGGTGAGGAAGAAGTTATCAGCTCACAAATGAAGCTCTTATCCACGAAAAATCGGTTGGGGAAGCATTTAGAGCTTGATTTTGGTTGTTCATGGTGGTTGAAAATATTAATGATAATGACATTTTCGTAAATAAGTTGATATATTTGGGTGTTTATTTGATAGTTTTGAATGACTGATTTAAAAAAAAAAATCAAATATAATGGCATTTCCGTAAATAAATTGAATCTTATGGTTGGTTTGATAAAATTTTGAAGAGAAAAAAAAAAAGAATTACATTTGCAATTGACTACAATATTATGGTTATTTCAATAAGCATCCTTTTTAAAATCCACACCTGCTATTTTAGAAATCCATTCAAAACAAATAAATCACCTTCGTATTTGAGCATTTGTATTTTCAAAATTGAATTTTTTCAGATTTATTTAAATCCAATATAAATTGAAAATCTTGTTCACAATATAAATTGAAAATCTTGTTGAAATCAAAAAATATAAAATATTAATAGCACTAAATTTTAGCTGGTAGTTATAGACCAATAAGCCAATAAACGTGAAGATTAGGATTAACTTCGAAATCAACTAAAAAAAACATTAATGAATAAACTCTCTTTAGATATTCTTTATCTCTGGATATTGTGATACTCATTTCATCATGTATTTGTTCCATTGTAACTGAACACACGTGTAATATTATATATATGCTTGAATCATGCGATGTCATCTCCAATATAAAACTAATATTTTTTTTAATTTAGTTCAATTAATTATTTATATTTTAAGTTATAATAAATTTGAACCAATTATGCTTCTACATGTGCTAAGGGAGTTTCTCAAAAAAAATTTTAAGTATTTCAAATAAGAATTCTTTTTGTTTTTCTTTCCTTCTTTCTTTGATTTTTAATAATTTTATATCATGAGATATCTATTGAGATATCCTCAATAAAGGTGCTTCAAGGTAATTTATTTCATCCAATGTGGCAAATTTAACACTACAAAGTAAAAAATCAAATCTCATATCAAACTAAAAAAAAACATAAACCAAAAATCAAAAACCCTACATAAGTTTCAAAAAAAAAACCCTACATTAATCAAAAGGCTAAACAAATAGAAAAGAATCAAATCAATCAAGATAAATTTTGAAAAATGCCATTTTGAAATGCCAATTTTGAAAAATGCCATTTTGAAGTACAACTTTTTAAAAATGCCATTTTTTAAGAAATTTGCAAAAATATCACTTTTTAAAAAATTATTTATTCATTATATTATTTATGTTTGGGTTAACTATGTTGTATTTTGAGTATAGTTTTGAGGGTTTAGGATTTGTTAGGGGTTAAAACATTTTCTAGAGTTTTAGAATTTTAAGATTTAGTTTTTAAAAATTCATATTTTGTAGTATTTTTGCTTAAGAATCAAAAGGCTAAAGAATTAGTCAGAATGAGGAATGAGGAATGATGAAGATGGTGAATTTTTTTTATTTTCGTGCTAAACAAAGAAAGATGGTGAACTTCATGTTGTGGTTGCTGCAATAGTTACGTTCATTCTCCCCCGGCCCGATTGTAACCGAACACATACCAGCTTGTTATATTCTTGAACCATGCGATGTCATTAGAGACTATAATAGGTTTTTATATATAAATCCATATCCAAACTAATTCGAGTTTTTTTTTTTTGTTGGATTGGGTTGGGTACGTTAACCGAATTGGCCACCCTTAATTATAGTCAAAGCTATCACTTTGGTTGAGCCGTTGAGGTAATTTATTTCATTGAATGAACGTCTTTCAAATGTTGGAAATTTAACTCTATGAGGTAAAAAACCAATCTCATATAAAATAATTATTAAAGAAAAAAAAACATAAAATCCCAAAAACCAAGAGTCAAATACCTAAATAAAAAGAAAAAAGCAAAGAGGCTAACTAAAGGAGCTAGTCAGAACGGTGAGGAATGGGGAAGATGGTGAACTTCATGTTGTGATTGCTGCAATAGTCACCTTCGTTCTCTCCCGAGGCAAAGAAGTAAGGCTGAAGTTTGTTTAGCGTAAACTTGAAGCTGTCTTCTGATCCTTTCTTCGTTGAACCAATCTTCTTTGCATTCTTAATGTTGCAGTTCATGTAACTCCATGGATCTTGGAACAAATACACATTGTTCCTACGCTTGGCATGTTTGTCGTACTTGAAAACTGCACCATTAACAAAACGAATTATTCATTAACAACTGAATATTATTAACATTGAAAATTAGGTATAGTGTGTAACAAAATCAATAACTCACCAAGAACATCATCGACGTAAAAAGGAGCATTCTTGGAAGCCCATTCATTGTAATTCAAACCTTTTGTCCATCCGTCAGATCCTCCCACTACGATCTTTCTTGGTGCTTTATTTTCCGAATCCAAAACCGAACCCGAACCACTTGAATTGATGTTGTTCGAACCCCAACTCCATCTCCAGCCTGTCCTAGGAGACCAGCTCCAACTCCATCTTGTACCATCAGGAGTGGTTCCTGAGCCTGAGCCCGAGGCACTTGAACCGTCTGATCCAAACCCCCAGCCCCAACCAGAGCCATGTGAGTTTGAACCTGAACCTGAGTTGTCTGACCCACCGGATCCCCAACCAGGTATCCAGCCCCAACCCCATCCCCAACCAGGGATCCAGCCCCAACCCCATCCCCAACCAAGGCTCGATCCCTGGCTTCTACTTGAGCTGTCAGAATCTGAACCAGGACCTGAGCTTGAACTGCTTGAGCCGTCGGATCCATAACCCCAACCCGACCCGCTACTCCAACTCGAACTCCAAGCCTCTGCGCCATACGAGGACAAACATGCAAAGGCCAAGACGAGTAGGAACATCTTCTTTTGTGAACCAGAGAGACCCATCGTTTTTCTTCTCCTTATTTGTTTGTTTCAGTACTCTTGATTTGTGAATTGTGATACTCTCTGGTTAGCTTAAGTGAAACGTATTTATAGAGAAGGATAACTAGCTAAAGACGAAACCCAACTGATTTAGGATCATAATATTTGATTTACAACAGTTTTCGTCTTTTGATGTTATCAAATTTTCCTTGTAATTATCACATCTACGAGTAAATTATTAAGGGACAATTGCAAAAATGCCATTTTTGGAGTGTACATTTGCAAGAATGTCACTTAAGAATATCTATTTGCAAAAATATCACTAATTATGAATTTTTAAATCCTAAATCTTAAAATTATAAACCTTAAAAAATGTTTTGATCCTTGAAACCCCTTAAACTCTCAAAATTAAACTTTAATACAACATAGTTAACCCAAACATAAATGATATAATGAAAAAATTATTTTGAAAAAGTGTCATTTTTACAAAGATTTTGAAAATGTGGTATTTTTGAAAAGTGGCATTTCTTAAAAAAATTTCAATTATTAATTAAATGGATTATCATCAAAAATACCATTTGTTAGAAATGATATTTCCAAAAATACCATTATTTTAAAAGTCTTTTCAAATATATCACAATTCACTATTCTTGTAAGGGCAAAAAGACATTACTATCTTTTGACACATGCTATAAATTTTGGTCCACAAGAGTTTGTCTTTGTCCACCACCGTCTTCGATCACCGTCGTCGTCTTCTCCACCGCCGTCCTCATCTTGTCCACTGGCCACCGTCTCCGTCGCCATCTTGTCTATCAGCATCTCCGTCATCATCTTGTCCACCACCATCACATTTTCGTCTTGTCCACCGCCGTCCTCATCTTGTCTATCGGTCACCGTCTCTGTTGCTATTTTATCCACCACCATCTCCATCGCATCTTGTCCATCACCATCGCATTTTCGTCTTGTCTACCACCGTTTCATCTTCGTTTTGAGAGAGATTGAAAGAGGTGAAGGAGATGAGAGAAATTGAAAGAGGTGAAGGAAATGAAAGAGAAAGAAAGAAGAAAAGAGATGAGCGTGAGAGAAGTAAAAGAGAGATAGGAAAAAGATAAAAATGTGGTATTTTTAAAAAGGGTGTTTGAGTAATAACATATTTGGAAAGATAATTTTTAAAAAATGGGATTTTGTATGATTTTCTCTTAATTAAATGTTTCCATTGGAAAGTCTTATTTTGTCTACCAACAAAAACAAATATTTTTATTTAGGGAGGTTATTCAATCGTGGATTTATATTTATCTTGGATACTTTTAGATTTTGTTGAATTTTGTGGAACTTTTAAAAAAAAAAAATTTGTTGGTCGAAAGAAATTTAAAATATTTAAAAGAAAAAATATTATAAATTATAATGTTTGATTTGGGAAGATTTTTTCAAAAAACTTTCGATTTATTTTATATGACAAATAGTCATTGCTTGTTATGATTATCACTATAAAATAAAGAATATTGTTTTTGCTAATTAGAATATCCAATAATGTTAACCAAAAAAAAAAAATCCAATAATAGCTTCCGCTAACATACAAGAACGTCACTCGTTCGTGGTTTCACATGAAATGCATATATCCCTTACATATTATTTAAAAAGTGATTTGTGAGAATTTTTTTATGTGTTATCTCTATAATCACTTTCCCAAAAATAAATATAACATAGTTAAACAAAAAAATGACATGACAAATTTTTAGAGAAATTTTTATTTTAATTTAAAATTAACCATAACCAAATATTTTCCTTAAGTACATTTACATTTATTTCCTTAAAGTAAATTTATAATATTTTATTATAATTTTCGTTTATCAAATTAAAATTTGGTTATAATTTTTTTGTCACAATAAATTTGAGGACATAAATGTTTTTATAATAAAGATTTACCAAGTTTTTTTATAAAAAATATTTAATTATGTTTTGTGACAAAATATTCCTATATTTATAAAACCACGTATATACAGTATTCCTAATTTATAAAACCCATGTACATACACTTTTTCTAAAAAACTTTTTTCAAGAATAGTCGAAAATGAAAAATATGAGTTATATATATTTTCAATGATTTATATTTTATATAATAAACTTCATATTTTATATATAAAATTATACACAAGGGAAAATTTTCAACATGAAAAACACCCAAATTTAGTATTATTATTACATGATATTTAATCAAAAGACCCAAATTTAATATTGAATCTAACAAAAAAAATTAACTTAAAAGCTTTAGTTAAGAATAAATGATATTTTTGTTAAAATTCAAATACAAACCGAAACTATACCATATATAGTCATCTATACTTGATTATGTTTTACTTTATATACTACTCCCTCCGTTTTTTTATATAAGATGTTTGGAAGTTTATTTTGTTAAATAATATAAGATGTTCTCAAAGTTCTATGTAACTTTTTACATTATTGAATATTGCATAACCAATAGTTTTCTGCAAATTTTTTTAGGGGTAATTGCAAAAATGCTACTTTTAAAATGTCACTTTTAAAAATGTCACTATAGGTTGTTCATTTGCAAAATACCACTAATTTAGAATTTTTAAACCCTAAATCTTAAAGTTTTAAACCCTAAAAAATGTTTTGACCACAAACAAGCCCTAAACCCTCAAATCTAAACTCTAATACAACATAGTTAACCCAAACATAAATGATATATTGAATAAATAATTTTGAGAAAGTGATATTTTTGTAAAGATTTTGAAAAAGTGTAATTTTGAAAAATAGCACTTCAAAAGTGGCATTTCTCAAAAATTCTCACTTTTTTATGATTGGGTAATTTTTTTTATGTATTAAATAATATATTTTTTAAAAATAAAATAATATCTTAATATACGTGTTTTTAGCCAAAACATCTTATATAGAGAAATGGAGAAAATATTATTCACAAATATAAATTATTTGGGAAATAATTGTGAGAGTTTATTCAATATTAAAAGATTGAACACGATTAAAAAATTTTAATTATATTTAACGTTTTTTTAGTTTATTTATATAGGAAGAATTGAATAAACTGAATCCGCGTATAATGTGGGAAGTCACCTAGTACGTGAATAGAAAACATAATTCTAACCCTAAACAGGATAAGTTTCATTTAAATAAATAATAATAAAAAATCTCTTGTAATCATCACCATCGTAAATGAGATTTGTTAATAGGCATGGATAGTTACAAATCTTGTGAAATCTTTTGTTATATAATTTGTTTTAAAATTAGAAATGATCGAATAAACCCTAGATTTCTTATGATTTTGATCAATTATCAATTGAATAATGGTGGATTGTGGAATATTTTGAATCATTTAGTAAAAATTCCAGAACCAATAATATGGGATTTTAAAACACATTCAATAAAGGTGGATTTAAACAAAAGATTTGAGAATCTATAATCAAATAAGCCCCCTTAGTATAAAATATTAAGTCACCTTACTAAAGAGTAAAGACTATCAACAGACTTAATAACTATGGTGGCATCACATGCCGAGTGGCCCGATTTTTTATCATAACTATGGTGGCATCACATGCCGAGTGGCCCAATATTAAGTCCTAAGGGAATCATTCTTCGAATTCACTCTTATATACCATAGGTGAGATAAGAACACGTAGACCGATTTGTTTACGAAGTCAACACGGAGTAGAAATATTATCTTTTTTTCTTTTATTGGCACGAATATTTTTTATTGGTTTCGTGATACAGTGATGAAAAACTTGTCATTTTTTGTCATAAAATACTAAACCTTGCCATTTACCATAAAAATATGGTAATGTGCATAAACAATGGTGATATCATAATAAAGACATAAAAGCAAAACCGCAAACAATCCCAACAAAATAAAACACATAAATAATGGTAATATCATTTATTGACGAAAACGGAATGAAAACCTAATGTTTGATATTTATAACGTTGGAGTTGGATTTAAATCCAACTTACCAACGAGGGATCATGGGCATGACGGTGAACTTCATGGTCCCGTTGCTGCAGTGAGCTCCGTCGTGCTCGCCGCATGAAATGAAGTACGGCTTCATTTCTCTTAGAACAAACTCAAAGCCATTCCCAGCACCTTGCTTTGGTGACGCAATCATCTTTCCTTTTTTCACGTCACACTTTTCGTAGCTCAATGGGTTCGGAAGCAAGTAGACGCTGTGCGTGAACGGGGCTGGTGGATTGTACTTGAACACTGCATGTTGAATGATCATCTCATTAATATATTATTTTCCAAATTGTTAGAATAAAAAATATTGATATTAGTTTTGAATTTGCCAACAAACAAGATGGACTACATATATATTGTTTGAAAACATGCAAGATCGTACAAAAAAAAAAAGAGAAAAGAAAAAGACTCACCAAGAATGTCATTGAGAAAGAAGGGAGCAGTCTTAGAAGCCCATTCGGCGTAATTGACACCATAAGTCCACTCTTTGTCTCCACCTACTATGATCTTTCTAGGTGCATTGTAGGTGGTGTTATAGCCTTTTGGGTGACCTCCCCAACCCCAGCCCGAACCCGAGTTGTTCGTGTTCTTAGGACCTCCCCACCCCGAGCCTGAGCCGCTAGATCCCGAGTTGTATGTATTGTTAGGACCCCATCCCCAACCCCAACCCCAGTTTGAGCCGTTTCGGTTAGAACCCCAACCCGAACCGCCAGATCCTGAGTTATATGTGTTGTTTGAACCCCTGCCCCAACCCCAACCCCAGCTTGAGCTGTTTCGGCTAGAGCCCCAACCCCATCCTGACCCCGGGCTTGAACCCGAACCACTTGAATGGTTGGAGCCCGCGCCCCAACCCCAGCCAAAACCTCTATTGGCTTCAGCAAATGTGGAAAATATGGAGGCAATGGTCACAAGGACTAAAACAAGGGATAGAATACGAGATTGCCCCATCGCTTCTTAATGTGAATTGTTAGTTATTTGATGATAAGTGATTGTGATGGTTTTTTCTTTGGAAATTTAGTGATTGTCTATTTATAGGAGGGAGAGATATGTGAGAGATGGTGCCAAACTGCCGAAAATTCGAAATTTTAGTCACCTTTCTTTAAAATATTGATGGTAAAGAAGAATGATTATTGACTTAACATTCATTAATTTTAGCACACAATGGTACATTTCTTTTTACAAGGAGTAGAAAAGTAACGTACGGCCGTAAATGTTTGAAAATGGCAGTGAGAAACCAAATCAATAAGAGGATTTTATTAGGACATGCATTGGACTTGTTTAGTGGAAGAACATTGACTAGCAAGGTCAATGCTTTTTCAGGTGGAAGAAATTACTTCTTATTTCCTTTAATTGCGACTTGAACTAATTAACGTTGACAATTCCAGACATACAAATTACATAAAATATTGTATGTGTTTTCCTTAACTACGTTTGGCTGACGATAAGATGATTTAGCATATATAGAGCTCAAAGTATTGTTGTATTTTAACTTATTTTCCCATACCAAACAAAAAAGACCATCAACAGTTTTATTTTATAAATAAAATTCTAAAGACATATTAAACAAAGCAAACATTAAATAGTTTTTGGGAAAGTTGGTCGTATTCCCATATCTTTTCTATTTCTCTAAACGTGGAAATATACCACAAATGCAGAGTCAGAGTCGGATTTAAGATATTTGGGGTCCTATACAAAAAATTTATAGAATAGGAAGAAAAACCATATAAAACCCCATGTTTAAGAAATAAAAAAAAAATTTGCTAAACTTGTTTAAAAAAATAGCTTCATCCAAAAGAAAAAATTTCACTGAAATATGTCGATGCATAAATAATTAATATTGGACAGAAAAGAGAATAAACTTAATCAATTTTTTTTCCCCACCAATAGCCTTTGCTCTTCTCTTTCTCAAAGAGAAAACGAGAAGTGTAACTCGTGAAGAAGAACAAATTTTTCCTTTTTTATATATAATGTAATTTTATATAATTGTTTAATACGACTATTTTGATTGGGATCCACCAAAGTATTGTTATCACTTCCGAAACTTTCTCTTTATTTTCAATACCATATAATTTTTTTTAAAATAGGACTCTTCTTAAATTGGGAATCTATTCAAATGTTTCAAGAAAATGCCTTCAGATCCGACTCTGAACACATGATAGAGATTTATGATATATATTTCATAGAGTTTTTCAAGTTAGATCACCCAAATTTCAACTTCATATCTCTTTAATATCACACAAAAAGTAACTCTCTCCTTCAGAACTATAATTTAAACTACGTGATTCCCCGTGTAATACGCGGATGATATATTTTCTAATTTTTTAAGTATCAAATTAATTAGAAAAATTTGGTTTCTTGGTTAAACATTACCAATGATATTCGATTAAAATTGTAGTCTTCTTAGATTTTTATATTCTGCCTTTTAATTTACTAAATGAAATTTTTTTCATGTGTTATATTTTTTTTAGCTCGTGTTCTTCCACTATTTTTTATTTTTATTCTTCTGAAAAAAAAAACAAAAAAAGTAAAATGATCATGATTTGGAGTATAATTTGAATTAGGACTTAGAAATTGGTAAAACAATTATTTTCAAGTTTTTTCAAATATTGAAGACAACATTCAACAAGATGAAGTCACTACACATTATTTATTAAATTCATAAAATATAGAACAAACAAACAATAAAAAATAAATAAAAGAAAAGATGAAATATATATTTGTGATTTATTAATGAAAACAAAATTTTAGTTAATTTATATTTATTAGTAGTTTCGTTTGATAAGGTCTAAAGTTTGGGAAAAATAAATATTATTTTTATTAGTCTCATGGATTATGGATGAAACATATATAGATGACATTATTTTAAGGAATGTTATCAACGTATAATACGATTTTCTTTTTGTAATTTAATTTTTTCATAATATTGTTTGTCTTGAAAAAAAATTTGATCATAATATTTGTTCTTTTTCTGAATTTGAACTATTTTTATTTTATGATGAAAAGACTTAATTGTGTTGATTAGTGATAGGTTAATATTTTTTAAAGAGAATACGTAAAAAAATATTATGTGAATATAACTGAATTATTTTAAATTATCAAATGTGTTTATTTTTATTAGTGTAACTTTATAACAAATTATTCATTGGTTAGCAATGTAATAAAGAACAATGGCATTCATTAGTTGAATTTTGAAATCTTAATTTTTAATTTCAGTTTATAATCACAATTGTAATTTGTCGTTTGATCTTTTTTTTTTTGTGGCTAAATGTTTCTTTAAATTTGTTTAATTTAAATTGATCTGTATTTTTTTAAATTCCATAAATGCAATAAGAGACAATGATATTCATTAGTTGAATTTTGAAATCTTAATTTTTAATTTTAGTTTATAATCATAATTATAATTTGTGTTTTGATCTTTTTTATTTGTCTGGCCAATTATTTATTTAAATGTGTTTAATTTAAATTGATCCGTATTTTTTTTTAAATTCCATAAATAATTATTTGCAAAAAAAAATTCTTGACAATCAAAATTTTAAAAAGTAAGAAATAATTAGTCTTTTGCCATGTCATATTTATTTTGGGAGAGTGAATATGGAGATGTCAAATAATCATCTTCTCACAAATCTCTTTCCATTTAATATATAAGGGATAGAAAATCAGATTATGTGAGATTGAAAATTGAATTTATAAGGAAGAAATAAGGAAAATATCACTTTAGAAATTATATCTTTCTAAAGGATTCCTTCTTAAGAGAACGATAAATTCAACAATATTGGCACTTATTCCAAAGAAAGAAAAGCCAGAGAAATAAAAGATTATAGACCGATTTCATGTTGCAATGTTCTGTATAAGGTGGTCTCAAAAATTCTGGCAACCCGGCTTAAATTGATACAATTCCAAGCTTTATCTCAGAGAATCAATCTGTATTTGTCAAAAGTCGATTATTGATAGAAAACGTGTTGCTTGCCTCCGAGTTAGTCAAAAACTATCACAAGCTAACTATTTCACCACGATGCTCAGTAAAAATAGACATCTCCATGGCTTTTGACATGGTGCAACGGGCTTTCTTGTTGTCCACACTTTCGGCTCTGAAGCTACCTAAAAGATCTATACATTGGATCAAGTTATGTGTTATGACGGCGGCATTCTCAGTTCAAGTGAAGGATAAATTAGCTGGATTTTTCAAACGTGAAAAAGGACTACGAAAAGGATGCTCTCTATCGCCCTATCTAATCTTTGTTATTAGCATGGATGTGTTGTCCCGAAAATTAGATAAGGCAGCCATAGACCAGAAGATCGGATATCATCCAAATTGCAAAAACGTAAAAATCACGCACTTATGTTTTGCAGATGATTTGCTAGTGTTTTCGGATGGAACAACGCAATCAATTGAGGGCATTCTTGTGGTGTTCAATGAATTTGCAACCTTTTCAGGTCTAAGAATAAGCCTCGAGAAGTCCACGATTTACATGGTTGGTGTCTCTAATGAGACGAAAGACACCATCTTAGACCAATTTTCGTTCGATTCAGGTTCTCTGCCGGTATGATATTTGGGTCTTCCTCTCCTGGAAAACCGGATGACGGTCCAAGACTACAAACCATTACTGGAAAATATTCGTAGAAAGATAAGCAGTTGGACAACTCGATACCTCTCTTTCGATGGTCTTTTTCAACTCATAGGCTCGGTTATCCATAGTCTTACTAACTTTTGGATTTATGCGTTTTAGATTACCTAAAGCCTGCCTTGAGAAAATTGATAAGCTTTGTTCTACTTTTCTCTGGTCTGAACCAGAACTTACTACCCGAAAAGGAAAGATAGCGTGGAGTGATGTTTCTAAGCCAAAGACATAAGGGAGTTTGGGTCTCAGGCCACTTGAGGAAGCTAACAAAGTGTGTTGTTTAAAACTCATATAACGTATCTTGACTGCTCGATCTTCACTATGGACTCGTAAGAAATCGTTTTGGACAACCAAAAGCTCAACGGCGTCAGGTTCTTGGATATGGAGGAAACTCCTTAAGTATCGCTAGATAGCAAGGGAGTTCGTTGATATGCTCAAATTTACCCTCAACTACTCTCTCAAATTAAGAGATTGTATTAGTATTTAGGGATCGAATCCACATGGAACCGTAATCACACAAAAGACTTTGAATTCAAATCAAGCTAAGAAACAATGTATGAATGTAAATTAAATAGCAAAACAAGCAACCAGATGATAAATTCTCAAAGGTTTGGAGTAAAACTTGTCTTCCAAAAGCTCTCAAATCAATCTCTAAATTTGTCTCAATAGAAAATAAGATACAAAACGTCTAAAGTTAGGAAAAAACTATATACAATGCAAAAAAGTCGGATTGGGGCTTTTTTTGTTAACTTCTAGAACTTCTGATGCAAAAAGGAAATCTTCAAGACTTGATAAAAATGATTTTTTCTCGTCAGACATGTACGTCGATCGACGCACATGAGTTGTGTCGATCGACGCAAGGTAGATATATCGAATCCGAGTTGATAACTTTGGCTTCTCTTTCCTCAATGCTCCAAAATGCTCCAAAAGCTCCAATTATGCTCCAAACGTACATGAACCTATAAAAGACTCGACAAATACCAAAAAGACTCTATAAAAAGACTTATATCATGGCCAAAAGCTAGTAAAAACCATGATATATCATTCGTAAAAATAGATGTTAAGCATGGAGTTAACACTTCATTTTGGTTTGACGTGTGGACACCAAGAGGTCGGTTGTTGGATATTGTGGGACTAAGAGGTTGCATTGATCTGGAAATTTCCAGGCACACGTCCGTGGAGGGGTGGTACTCCAAATTCACAGGTGACGTAACCATAGACTTGAAACTTACAATGAAGTTGAACACGGAGATAGGGTCCCCAATAAGGAGAGGATGTGGTATTATGGAAGAAAAGGCATACAAGTTTCGGCCACAATTTAATTCGAAAGCAACTTAGGAACAAATCCGTATCGAAAAAGCCTATGAAAGTGTGGTGGAAGGGCTTGTGGTTCCCGTACAATACACACAAATACGTTTTCCATCTCTGGCTTGCTCCATGATTAGTTATCCCCATGGGATCAAAAACTTAAGTCGAATGGTGGTGCTAGTGCTGATTGTATTTTCTGCCTTCGTAATTCGGAAATTCGAAATCATCTCTACTTTGAATGTAGATATTCGAAGAAAATATGGAGGAGTTTAGTTCGAAATCTCCTCTCTCAGAGGTATACAACAAATTGGAACAATCTTGTGGAGCTATGTTGGATGATACTTTTGACAAAACAACCCAATTTCTGATGCAATATGCGTTCCAAACCACTCTTCATTCCATATGGAGGGAGCGTAACAACATACGACATGGGGAAACCCCTCTCATGGCTCCGCAGTTAATCGAATTCATTGACAAACAAATTCGCAACAGATTATCCACAATTCGAGATACAGGTGACGGTTGATTTGATGGAAGAATGGAAGCATGGTTTGCTTTTAGGTGAACTATTTACCCTAATGTAAAAGTAGTGTCTTAGCTTATTTCAGCTCGATAAATCACTACTTGTAAAAACGTTTTTTTTTGTTTGAAAATTTGACATTCAATTCAAGAAAAATGAATTTATACCTTTCTATTTTCAATCTTTAGTATGGTTTCAAGGCTTCAAGCTGCGGAGGGATTCAGCCAACCAAATAAGTAAATCCACGAATTTGCCACTAATCGAGTTTATATTAAGAGACCTATTTTGTTTTTAAATTGGAGAATCCCGTTCAAAATGTACAACTCGACTATTTCGTTGATCTGAGTGGTTCGAAAACAAGTCTTAAGCTTTATGTTTTATTCAAAATATCTTCGATTTTTAGAGTATTTCAAATTAGTAAATCTTATTTGTCTTGCATATACAACAAGAAATTGAAAATCCATTGTTCCATGATCTTACCAGTGGTCCAAAACGGTTTCTACTTGAGGTCTAACATTGGGTCCAAGACAATATTGACTGTCACATATATTTTGTTTATATAGAAAAGTGCCTGTTTTTAAAAGGTCTTCAAGAGGGTGTTAATCTCATAAAACCTTTTCTTTCAATACC
Organism: Arabis hirsuta; assembly: GCA_964056655.1. Taxonomy (NCBI): domain Eukaryota; kingdom Viridiplantae; phylum Streptophyta; class Magnoliopsida; order Brassicales; family Brassicaceae; genus Arabis; species Arabis hirsuta. Next base: position 11,697,852 of record OZ053301.1, on the reverse strand, counting down.
TATTCTCAACACCAGAAAATTTTCTCATATAACCCCATAACCTTTAATGAAGTGGTAAATTACCAAATCGCCCTAAACAAATTTAATTTAATTAAAAAAAAATCGCGAACTTATTTCATCCTTCTTCGAGTCTTTTTCTTCTTCGCGATTCCTGGTTTCCTTCGTGACTGCACATTTGTTGCAACATTTGTTCAATTGAAGCTCAATCGAGCAGTTTAGGATATCTAGACCTTAGCTGAATGAATTAAGGTGCGTTTAATTCAAGTTAAAAGATATCCAATTGGATTTGGGATTATCTCCCATTATCTTGGATTGGATCCATTATCTTATTTGTTAGCGATAGTATATGGGATGGGTCAATAATATCAAGTAATGTAGACTCACAGTTGTTGAATCGTAGAGGATTAGTGCATATCGGGGAAAATTTGAAAAATGCAGACTTAGAACACCTAGGTAAAACTGAGTACAATTTGGTACAACTGGGTAGAACTGGGTAGTACAAATTTATTGGAAACACTGGGTAAAACTGGGTACAACTGATATGACTGATTTTGTTATTTTTTTGTTTTTTTAGGAGACAATGAGCACAAGCCTATATTTTGATTATGGAGGACATTATGTAAAGAACGGAGATGGGTACGAATGGATTTCAACAGAAGATCGCATGTACTCACTATTGTTCAAGAGATTATATGCGGAGGAGATTAGTTATTCGATGTTATTGGAAAGTGTTTGCAAGAAGGTTGGGATAGATTCAGCTACGACAGAACTGAGATTGTATGTTTAACTATGCACTACTAGTTTGTGTGTTTGAATTGAGATTCGTTTGACTTGTGTTGTTGTTATTATCTCCAATTTCTTGCAAAATTGTGGACCATTTTTTTTTAACGCGATTGGAATGTCAGAATGGCGAAAACTAGTATTTAAAATATGGAATGACATAATTTTAAATATAGCTACAATGTCGGAATGGTGGAAAACTAGTAAACTAGTACTTAAAATGTCACAATGGCGGAAAACTAGTTTTTAAATATAGCTTTTTATTAAATATATTTTAAATATTATTTGATATCATAAAAATTAAATAGGGAATGACATAATTTAAAAGACTTAATTTGTTATTTATCTACAATTTTATTTTCCAAATATAAGTAAATTTAAACTAGTTTTTAAATATATTTTTTTATTAAATATATTTTAAATATTATTTGATATCATAAAAATTAAAATATGGAATGACATAATTTAAAAGACTTAACTTGTTATTTATCTACAATTTCATTTTCCAAATATAAGTAAATTTAAAACGAATTGTCAAATACACTTTTCATAATCTTCCATGTATCACATTACATTTTATGTATGTTTTGATAGTGTTGCTTACCTTATGATGCAAATACTGACAGGAATTGTGATATTCAAAATATTTTGACATGGTAACTAAAAAAATATGTTTCTATTACCAAAAATAAGTTGTACAACTAAAAAAAAATTTTCCATAGTATAGTAAAACTAAAAATTATTAAATCACCAAAAGTACAACTATCAACAAATATGCACAACTAAGAAACTGGGTAAAACTAAGTGCAACTGGGTGTTACTAACTGTCAAATGACGGCGCACATGTCCAAATAACGGCGCACATGACTTAATTAGGTGGCATTCTTTGATTGGGTTAAACCCCTTTATGTGTGGATAGTATATATATATATATTTTTTTTTTTGCAAATATTAAACAAAGATACGGTTTTTTAAAAATCGTAAAAATTAAATTCCCCCAAAATCTAGGGTTTATCATCCCTCGGATTCCGGCGATGGATTTTCGATAGTTTCCGATCCAATCCGATTTCGGCGATCCGATTCCGCCGATCCGATTCCGGCAATGGATTTTCTATAGTTTCCATTTTTGATTACGAAACATGGGTCGTTGGAACCATGTGAGCGTCATATACGGCGAGTTCGATACTGGGTCCAACAACAGCAACTCATCAGATTCGGATGACGAACTCATTCTCCCCAAATATGATTATATGGCAGAAATCAGTCCACCTCGATTTCCTCCGACTCCGGTGACATGGGAGCCCTCACCTATTGGCATTCTGACCATATCAGTATAACCTAAACGTTCACAGTTTTACCTAAAAGTACAAGTAGTACAAACATCCGTTCACAGTTATAAATGGTAACATTATAAAGAAGAGGAAGAAGATAAATGAGAGATACCGAGGAAGCTTGTAAGACTAATGATAATATCAGTATAAATCATAACTTGTACGAGATAACCTAAACGTTCACAGTTTTACCTAAAAGTATTAGTAGTACAACTAAACGTTCACAGTTTTACCTAAAAGTACCTATAGTACAAACAGTTTTTCACAATTTTACCAAAAAGTACCACTATTGCGAACACAAAATATAGTTTGGAAACAAAGGTAATGTCATAAACAGAAACAAATGTAATATCATAAACAGAAACAACGGTAATAGATAGTTCAAGAAGATGAGCATGCTTCTCGGATTTTTGATGTACACATAGTACGAAGAAGAAGCATCCACATGCCCATTGACTTGTGGTTTCTAAGCTCAGGCATGTGGATGAAATGCTTGAACTGAGGATGCTCTTCAAACCATTTCAGCTCCTTCTTGGTAAGCATCCTTCTTAACGTCTTTAGTGTGTTATATAGAGAACACATCGTTTCAATCTTAATGGCCTTTTTATACTCCGTTCTTGGAAAGAACATGTCTTTTAATCTTTAATCGACATAAGGAGTAATCTTTAATCGAAATCGATAAGAAAGACAATATACCTTAGAGAAGAATTGCAAGTGAGATTGTGGGCTTTTTATTGCAAGTTCTGATTGTAATAAATTGTGCGATTTTGCGATTGAAATCTGATTTTGTAATGGATTGTGCGATTGAAATCGATAAGTTCCGTATCCTTAGTTTTGCTGGGTTGTGCGATTTTTGGAGAGAAATTCTGAAATCGACGGTTTTGTTTTGAAACGGATGAGGAAAGAAGAAGGTCGTGGATGGTGGATTTGTTGGGTTTGTCCAATTTACACCGATCCAGGTCAAGTAATGATGGTTGGGTTGGTAATTTTATTAAACTTTCTTTGGTTTTTCAGCCACTTTTGAGTTTAAAAAAATAAACAAAAAACCGATTTTTTCTCGGGTTATTTGATATTCCAACACACTTTTCGGGTTATTTGAGGTTTTGATCCTCTTCAAGAACCTTAGGTAACAAGTTCTTTTCTCGTACCAAAAGCCTGCAACAAGAATTCTGCAATATCGCAAGTGAAAAGGAAAATTGGGGAAGAAAGCAAGAACAAGAGTGACCCAGTAACTCAAAATTGTATTAAGTGTCTCATTGAATCCATCTTTTGGGTCAAAAAAACTATGCCTCAGTCTTTGCTGGAATGCAGAAGTAAACATTGTTTACCAAAATGAGGGAAATAAAAAATAGTTCCCAAGTCTTTTAGAATATTTCTTTCTTTATATGCTCTTTTCACTTTTTGTTAGTACCTTCTCCACTATCCAACCAAACCTGCAAAGACAGCAGCAGAAAACGCTAAGTTACTAAAGAATCTTCAGCCAAATTAGTCGAAATAAAACTACCAAGATGGTACAGAGTACAGACGATGGGATTCTCTAACATCAATAATTTAACCCTCCAAGAGAACATTTTTGTGGTTGCTTGAAAAGAAATGCCACAGTTAAGTTGACTTATTTAGGCTTACCTAAATAGAGCAAAGCATCCTATACGAACATTTTGCGGTACTGTCTTTTCTCTTCATTGTCTCTAATGGCAATCTGCACATATGGAACTTATGATATTATCGTCGACTTAAGGACTTTTATGCTAGAAGTTAATTCATGTGAAAAACAAATTCATCAGATTGTTTATTCGCATACCGACCTTTTTCATTACAGCAGCATATTCTTTCTTAAGACCAGCTGGAAGTCAACACCAGGTATCATGGACGCACATAAAAACAAGCTAGTTAGATTTCTCTCCTACTGATTTAGGCGGGTATAAACTCGTACATCGGTAATGATGAACTAAACAGGTAAAATCATGAAACACTAGATGTCTGGTGAATCACTAACCATCATTAGGTTCAAATTGAAGAGCTTTCTCAAGGCTTTCAGCAGCAGCATCGACATTATTGAGAGCCATGTACGCCTAACATTACCAACAAGCACAGTTACGAAACAGAAACGATAAAAATCTCAAGAGAAGTCCATAATATCTGTTGTTATACCTAGACCTACATTCTAGAATACTGTCGAGCAATAATTTATTTTAAGTACCTGGCCTTGTCGAAACAATGCTTTAACATTGTTATCCTCATCACGCATAGCAAATTCAGTGTCCAACAACGCACCCTTTGCATCTCCAAATTTGAGTTTGCAGGCCTGTCACAACAGCCAGATACAGTACAAAGAGATGACATCAGTACAAAAATCAGCTATACAGGGAAGCCAAAACAATTGAGTTGAGATAGTGAAAACATTGGCAACACAAATGGAAATGCAATCAATAATTTAGATGAGCACTGGTTTAATCATTTTTATGTATGACCCACAAGCATAATCTCAGAAAATGATATCTTAAACCTGCACATGTCAAGGACAACCTACCCTACTTCTTCCCAAGATAAGAATCAAGCAGCAGAAACACAATAACATGGCAGGTTTGCGGTGCCATCAACATTATATGTTTCAATCACCTATCATTCTATGAAAAGTGGAACTCATCCATAAGCAGCAAAATATCAATGTGGAAAACCCGACAGTGGCGAGAAACTAAAAAGGTTGTTTCAGTTTTTGGAAACCCCAATAGATTCCAAAGACTGTATCAAACTTCGGATGGTACTTATGCACACACATATACCCATTTATGCCTTCACAAAGGTTAAAGCATGAACTTACAGCGCTATTAGTAAAGATCTGCGACTTTGTCTTACGCAAGGCTGTACTTGTCTCTGCAAGATCACAAGTAGAGAGAAAGAGTGAGTGACAGACATTGGTATGCACAGTATCAATATTCCCTGAGATGCAGTAAATGGAAACATAAACAGAGAGAAAAAGTGTTGATGAACCACCTTCATCAATGCCATCTTTCTCCCAGCAAATATCCAGATAGCGCAAAGCCTTGCGGTACTTTCTAAGAGCCATCTTGTAGTCTTGTTTCTGAAAGTAAATTGAGGTCAAAAACAGGTCAAACTCAAATCAACAAAAATCAGAAACCTACAAACATTACATATCCAATTCAAAACGTTGAGAATCCCACCTTAAAGTGCTCGTTCCCACGAGCCTTGACAAAATCAACAGTCTCCATCCACCAAGATAACTCTGCAGGGCTTTCCTTTAGATCAATAGGCCAGTCAGGGTACACATCACCGTCCTTGAAAAAGTTACATATCCCATCATCCGCACCCTCAGGAATCTCTCCACAGTCATGAATCACAACATCCTGAGAAGGGCAGGACTGTTCCTCTATGGTAACATGCTCAATTGACCGAACAACTCCCATTCCTTTTATAACCTTTCCAAACACAACATGTTTACCATCGAGATGAGAAGTGCGTGCTGTTGTGATGAAAAACTGAGAGCCATTTGTGTTAGGGCCAGAGTTAGCCATAGAGAGCATCCCTTTCCTCTCATGTTTGATGTCAAAGTTCTCATCGTCAAATTTCAATCCATAGATAGATTCACCACCAGTACCATCATTAGCTGATATGTCCCCACCTTGAATCATAAACCCTTTGATAACACGATGAAATCGATTCCCCTGAAACACAAACCGTACCAATATAAAGGAGATAGCTTTTTGATTCTCAAGAGTCTAAGTAAAGAAAAACCCTAAATCCCCATTTCTACATTTCATAGAAATACATGGAAAGAAAGAGGGAAAGAGGAAGACCTTGTAGTGGAGAGGGACGCCGGTGTTGGGACCGATGCCCTTGTCGCCGGTGCAAAGAGACCGGAAATTCTCGGCGGTTTTGGGAACAACGTCATCGTAAAGCTCGATAACTATCCTACCTTCAAGCTCACCTCCAATGCTAATGTCCATGAAGCACCTTGACCGACCCATTTCTTCTTCCTCGCTGTTTCTTCGTCGATTGTCTCTTGTAGCTATAAAGAGGGGAGAGAGAGGGAATCGGAAGAGACAAAGAGCGTGGTCTTCTTTCTCTCTCAGTGGCTCCGTCTCAAAGAAGAAGAGACCTGAAATCAAAACGACACACAGAGACGCATGAGCGAGAAACCCTAGGACCCACTTTTCTCCCTCCAACAAATTTGTCTCTGTTTAATGGATATCAATTCCTAATTAAAATTTAATTATTGCTCTCTCGTCCCTTCGGGTACACTCTCGCACGCATACCATAACAGTGGATGGATAGTAGTAGGTGATTCGACCCACTATCGCCACTTTGCCCACTACACCATAAATATTTCGTTTGTCCATTTTGTATTATTACCACATTGCAGAGAAGACGAATTATGAATTTTCTTGAATTGGTTTGGTTTCAATTTAGTTACTATTTTGTATTTTCCGATGTATATCGTAAAGAACAGAAACTTAACGATGATGTTATCAAACCCAAACTAGTTACAATCAACATTTTCATATGATATGTGATCGACTCTATCCTCACTGTGATCAGATCTTGTGTTCTTCTTCTCCATCATTGTCCATTGATTCACAAGCAGGTTTCAGATGATCTTTCAAGTCCTCTAATACGTGAGGCTCTATTAGTTTCCAAAACAAAACCGAGTTTGCTCCCTCAAGTCCGATCCAGAAAGCTTTTCCTTTCTTCTTAACCCGACATTCCATAGATTTTGCTCTCAGAGCTTTCACTACCTTCTCAACACCTTCTAGACTTCCCTTTAATCTCAAGATAATGTCTCCTGCTGATGTTCTAATGCCGCTGTACATATACCAGTAAGCGAGTGACTGTGGCAAGAGCCACCGATGAATCAGTTTTGGTATCTCAGGCCGACCCTTTGGCCAGAATTGAACAGCGTAAAACTCAAAGTATGAATGGGAAATGGAGTAGAATGTGAACGGTATAGTCTCTTGCAAATTGCTCGAAGAGGGTAACCACTCGCGGAACTGGTCATGTATGTGTTGTCTTAGAATAAAATGAGCCTGACAATTCTCTCTAAATTCAAATTTGATCTTGTGGCTCTTCCTCTCTTTGTCTGATTCGATTTGCAAGCCACCTAACAGCAACCCCACCAATACCTCGCGCTGTTCTTTGCTTAGCTTCATGCTCAACGGTTTCTTCACTTGTTTTCTCACCAAGCTCAAGATGTAATCAAGCTTTTCCATAAGCGGTGGTTCGATTTCATATTTCTTCAAGCTCATCAGATTGTATATATTCTTTGCCTTTGCATGATTTTCAGAATCTAGGTATCCCTTTAAAAGGGTGTTGCAGGATCTAGCATTCACATTGATTGTCCCGTTGTTTTTCATTTCATCGAAAACATCCCCTGCTTTCTCAAGGTTGCCAGTCTCAACTAATGATTCCAAGTATATGTTATAGATAGTCTGGCTAGGTTGGCATTTCTCCAAGCACTCAACAAAAGCCTTCTCCAGTTTCTGATGTAAACCCATATCGAAGTACATTTTGACTATCTCGATGTATGACGGTAGAAGCGGCTTCTTCCCGCTTTCTACAAACTCTTTCAAGAGAGACTCCGCAAACTCCACTTGCTGGACTTTACACTGGACCTCAATGATTTTGTGGTATCCAGAAACAGTTGCACCACCTAGATGCTTCTCCATCTCCCTAAATATATCCAAAGCTTTTGCAGAATCGCCGGCTTTTGAATAAGCTTCCATTTTGTACACAAACGCTTGAGAAGGTATACCGCAATCTAGATCAAGCAATTCAAGCCATGTCCTCTCAACTTCTTCCACACCTCCCTCCTTTGCATATGCTCTCAGTAACGAGACCACAACTTCTTTACTCTCCTGAAAACCCGCCTCCTTCATCTCTTCTCTCAGAGAGTTTATCCTGTCTTTGTCAACTTCGTCTTGGCAACTATGCAGCCATATTAATCCACTATAGATATCCTTCTGTATCTCAAGTCTGGTTGTCACAACATTGTGGAAGATAAGCTCAGCTTGCTTAAGGTCATCACTTGAAGGTCCTCCCGGTTTGCTGACCAGAGCTCTAAATAAAGAATTATGCAGACTAAGACGCGGTTTGTAACCTCCTAGCTGAATCATTCTGTTGTAAACGCTGCAAGCTTCTTCGAGGCAGCCTTCGACTGAGCTACTTAGATATGCAACTACAAGAATATGAAATGTAGATTCTCTTGGAACACGCCCTTGATTCATTATATCGTCGAATACCTCCCGGCATTTCGTAAATTTCCGTTCTTTGCCTAAGAAATCAGCTAGCTTTGTGGCTAACCCGAAATCAAACCGGTACCAATTCTGCTGTGTCATCCATCTATACACCTAAAAGATGATAACATTCAGCACAAATTAGCAAATCACTAACAAACTAAGCATCAACAAGCCACCATGAGCAAAATTGAGTTTACCCTGAATCCTGTTTCGTTCTCACGAATCCGCATACAATGAACAGCGATGTAAGTAGCATCTTCTTGTCGAACCCATTTCTTCTGAGCATTCAAAAGCCTCACAAGGGTCACGGACTTGTGCGATGGGACTTCCTTACACAGCCACGCAAGCTTCGAACGTCGCCACTCCTCCGGCAATTCTTCCAATTCTCTCACTTCTACCTCCGTCTCTACTCTACGAGTCATGACATTCCTCACGTCGTTCCTAGCAGTCTCCACATCCCCGAAACCGTAGAGTTCGCTTCTTCTCTCCGCCGTATCAGTAATGACTGCAACGTGTTCGACGAAAGTCCTGTTCCGCTCAGCCGCGGAATTCGCCGTGAATGCACGCTTAGAAGACTTTGGAAAGAATTGGGTTTCCGTATGGAAGGAGAGACGGCGGATAAAGCGACGCGAGGAGCTGTTGCGATGGCGGATAAGAGATAAGGAAAGGAAATTGGAGGAGTGGATAACAGGGAGAAGTGGAATGATGTTGGAGTTAGATGAGAGAAAGAACACGTTGAAGGCCGTGACGGCGGCAGAGACGGCGGAGGAGGACGAAGAGACGACGGAGAGTGATGAAGAGAAGTCGCAAGCTCCGGTAACAATCATTGTTGCATCACGGACGTTGGATTTCGTCTCTGGGCCTCTGGCTAATCTATAATCTGGTTTTCGGTTCGGTATATGGTTTGGTTTGGTTTGGTTTGATCTATTCTTTTTATCATAAGATTTTTTTCAGACGTTGCATTTGGTTACGTAAATCAATGAACTTAAACCGGACTGGTTATGTCAATTAGGAGTTTGCTTAATCGGGAGCTGGTTTAGTCTACTGGTTAGATTGAATTTATCAAGTGTAAATAGTTAGTTAGAGAATTGGTTAGTCGGTTAGATTTTGTTTATCTCTTCCTCTGTATGTAAGGAGAACAAAGCAACGTGATTTACCAAGGTTAGGGATCGAACAATTTCTTCAAAGTTCACCATGCAATTGTCGATTTTCATTGGACCGTGAGACTCTGCATCGCGATCTTATTCGATTGTGGTCTTCCTAGGTTCAAATTCTATCGATAGTATTCACAATCTGCTTTTCCTTCTATAAGATGATTATCCTGGAATAACGATAAATCTAAGATTTTAATAGGTGACACTTGAACAAATGATATGCGCTATAGTTTTTTCAAACAAAGATACCAATGGATTCTAAACATACATCATTGGTATTGAATTTATCGTTAGGTTGTTTCAAGACAAATCTGATTCTTTTTTTCTCTTGAAAACAAAAAAAAAAATGTTTTTCCTCCTTTTCAAGATGAGTTCTCGATGACCATGTATACTCAATGTAGTCTTTAAACAGATCTACACGAGTATTCTTTACTTTTAAAAACATGATCAAACGAGAAATTTAGAGAATCTTAGCTTAATTAACTGATTTTATTTAAATAAAAATAGCCAAAATACATAAAATCAGATCTTATATTAGAATTTTAAGAACTGATTCTTGAGGACAGGTGTTGGTATCAGATAGGCTGATTTTTTTTTAATCAATAAAAGATTTAAAAAAAACAAATATCGCCTTTGGTCTTTCTCTCTTCGCGAGTCTTCTCTTCTCTTCATCGGATCCACCAGTGTTCACAAAGTCTCCTTTTTGCTCTTCCCCTTGAACGGAATCTCTCCGTATATCATCTCGTATGTCAAAACGCCGAGAGCCCACCAATCGACGGCAAAATCGTGACCATCGCCGCGAGTCACTTCTGGCGAAGCGTACTCGTTGTTGAAAAGAAGAAGAATAAAAAGGCTTGAAGCCCATCAAGATACAAAGACATTAAATAGGTCTATTTTAGGAGAAACCCTAAATCCCTAGGTTATCTTTGTAATCTATATAAACTTTTGTATGCCTCCATTGTTCTTCAATCTAATACAACACAATCTTCTCCACAATACTTTATTCTCTCTTCGTCATCATCATCATCATTGGTTCTCTTCATCCTATACTCCTCATAATCTCATAATCTCACATGGTATCAGAGCTCTAAGCTCCTAATCTCGTTTTCCGCAAAAACCCTAATCTCTGAAATCTTGTTTCTCTTTTCTATTCGATAAAACCCTAATCTTGTCTCTGCCCTATCGGAAACTTTTCAATGGAGACTAAGGAAGATTCCAAGCAGAAGCTCGTTATCCTCAAAGGGATAAACTATCTCCTATGGACTCGTACTCTCAGAACCTATCTACGCGGATGTGGTTTATGGAACCATGTCGTCAAGCAGAAGTATTCTACCAAAGAGATCGAGGCTAAAGGTGATGTAGAACTCACACCTGAAGAAGAAAAGTGGTTTCAAGATAACAACAAAGCTCTTAGCATCATCCAACAGTCCTTAGACCCACGACTGCTTGAAGGATACTCCTACTGTGACACCGCCAAAGAACTCGGGGACTCGCTACAGAAGATGTATGGTAACCTATCTAACCTTAGTCGTGTGTATGAGGTTAAGAAGGCGATTAATGACTTGGCTCAGGAAGAGATGGATTTCTCTGAGCACTTTGGTAGATTCAAATCACTCTGGGCCGAGTATGAGATGCCAAGGCCATCTACAAAAGATCCTACCGTGATGTTAGAAAGGAGAGAACAAGATCAAGTTTTTGGTCTACTTCTCACCTTAAACTCATCATACAACGACGTGATCAAGCACATCCTGCGAGCGGACAAACTGCCCTCTCTTGAAGACGTATGCTCACAACTCCAGAAGGAACATGGTTCCTCCGAGTTATTCTCAGGCAAGAAAGACAAGGATCTAATCATTGTCAACAGAGTAACCTACAAGGCGCCAGAAGAAAGGAAGAGTCTATCATGTGATCACTGCAAAAAAAAAGGTCACATCAAGGAAAAGTGTTGGATCCTGCATCCTCATCTCAAGCCGAGCAAGTTCAAAGACTCCAAGGCAAACTACTCCCAAGAAGAGGAGATTGCAAAAGGAGCTGGTTCAAGTTCTTCTGGATACAAAGTTGAGGAAGCTAGCACCGCCATTGTCGCCTTCCAGGATGAGTACGTGAAGAAGTCAGATCTTGATGCACTCATCAAAGCCTTGAAAGGGTCTGGTAAGGTTTCAGGTATATCTTTAAATGCTGAAATTGTACCGAACACTGTTAGACCGACTGTCATTGATTCTGGTGCAAGTCATCATATGATTAGTAATAAGAACATGATTAGCAATATAACTCCAGCTTTAGGAAATGTAATCATAGCTAATGGTAGTAAAATTCCTGTTAAAGGTCTAGGTAATCTGAAACTATTTGGTAAAGAGTCTCAAGCTCTATACATGCCGAATTTTACTTCAAACCTAGTATCTGTTAAACGAATTGCTACTGATTTAAATTGCTTGGTTATCTTTAGTCCTAATGAAGTATGGTTTCAGGATATTAGCTCCGGAATCATCATCGGTAAGGGAGCAACCAGAGGAGATCTTTATGTCCTTGAAGAGTTGAACTCAAGCTCCAGACTATCTGCTGATTTATCTATTGCTTTTCATTCTGTTATTTCTGAAGCGAATAATGTTTTATGGCATGCTAAACTAGGCCATCCAAATTCTAAAGCTTTAAGTTTGATGTTCCCAAGTGTTAAGTTAAAACATACTATTGAATGTGAAGCTTGTATTCTTGGAAAACATAGTCATTCAGTTTTTCCCAAATCTAATGTGGTTTATGAAAATTGTTTTGATCTTGTTCATTCTGATGTTTGGTCATCTCCTTGCGCATCTAGAGAGAACCAAAAATATTTTGTTACATTCATAGATGAGAAATCGAAATACACTTGGGTAACTTTGCTTGCATCAAAAGATAGGGTCTTAGAAGCATTCAAGAATTTCCAAAGTTATGTTACTAATCAATACAATGCAAGTATTAAGGTTTTCAGGTCAGATAACGGAGGGTAGTACACGAGTAATGCGTTCAAAGACCATCTTGCAAAGTATGGAATCATACATCAAACCAGCTGTCCGTATACACCTCAACAGAATGGTGTAGCCGAGAGGAAGAACAGACATCTGATGGAGATTACTAGAGCCATGATGTTTCACAGCAATGTTCCAAAAAGTTTTTGGTCGGATGCTGTGATCACGGCGTGTCATCTCATTAACAGGATTCCGACATAGATCCTGAATGATTTATCTCCGTTTCAGGTTCTAAATAAAACCAAACCATATCTTAATCACTTACGTGTGTTTGGTTGTGTGTGTTACGTGATGACTCCATATGCCCTAAGAAACAAGCTCGAACCGAAGAGTGTCAAAGCTATGTTTATTGGGTACTCAAGTACTCAAAAAGGGTACAAGTGTTTTATTCCAGAGACTAGACGAGTGATGGTCTCTAGAGATGTGAAGTTCATTGAAGGAAAAAGATTCTATGAAGACAAAAATTGGGAAAGCATCAAAGACTTATCCCAATCAGCCTCAGATAGATCTACAAACCTCAAGAACCTGATGAAGAATCTGGGTATCGATCTACATGAAGACAGCAAAGCAATACAAGCTCCTATCCAGACGTTACCAGAAGCTGAAGTTCATCCCCATCCTGAGCATGAGGGGGAGACAAACACAGAAGATGAAGCAGATTCTATCTCTTCTCACAATGAAGAAGAAGAAGAAGAAGAAGAAGAAGAGCTTCAAGACCCGGCAGTTCATGATCATGATGAAGATGAACCTGAAGCTGAACCAGAACCGGTACAAGGGCTAGTACAAGAACTGAGAAGAGGTACTAGAAACAGAAAACCGTCTAAATGGAACGATGGAAAAACCTACTACAACAACAACTCAGTAGCTCATCCAATACAAGCTGTTTGCTCTCTTGCATCATTTCCAGAAGAACATCAAGCCTTCGTGGGAAAATTAGATGCTAACTTTATTCCTGAGACTTATGAAGAAGCAATGGAGATCAAAGTATGGAGAGAAGCAGTTGGAGAAGAGAACAACGTAATGGTGATTAATGAAACCTGGGATGAATCTGATTTACCTGAAGGGAAAAAGGTAGTTAGCTCAAGGTATGTATTCACCATCAAGTACAAGAGTAATGGAGATCTGGAAAGGTACAAAGCAAGACTTGTGGCAAGAGGTTTTACCCAGACATATGGGAAAGATTATCTAGACACATTTGCACCAGTGGCCAAACTTCATACTGTACGAGTTGTGTTCTCTTTGGCTACAAACCTTGAATGGGACTTTTGGCAGATGCATGTGAAGAATACTTTTCTTCAAGGTGAACTAGAAGAAGAAGTATACATGACACCACCTCCCGGTTGTTCTTCTCTGTGCGCTCCGGGCAAAGTTCTGAAGCTTAAGAAAGCGATCTATGGTCTGAAACAATCTCCAAGAGCTTGGTACCACAAGCTGAGTACAACCTTAAAGGCAAAAGGGTTCAAGAGATCTGAATCGGATCATTCTTTGTTCACTTCAAAGAGCCAAAAAGGTATAGTAGTCATCCTAGTATACGTTGATGATATTATCGTTACTGGGAATGACAAGGTAGGTGTTCAAGACACTAAACTCTATCTCAAATCCGTTTTTGACATTAAAGATTTGGGTGAACTAAAATACTTTCTTGGGATAGAAGTATGTAGAACAAAGGAAGGCTTGTTTCTATCTCAAAGGAAGTATACATTGGATTTGTTATCTTTGACAGGTAAATTAGGTTCTAAACCGGCAAAGACCCCACTCGAAGAAGGATACAAAGTGATCCGAGAGGGGGAGATTGGGGATCAACCACATGAAAATCTAACACTCTATCGAAGACTAGTTGGTAAGTTAATCTATCTCACGATTACACGTCCTGATATTTGCTTTGCTGTGAATCAGGTAAGCCAGCATATGCAAGTCCCCAAGAAGCATCATTGGAACATGGTTGAGAGAATTCTCAAGTATCTGAAAGGTGCTCCCGGGCAAGGCATATGGATGGGTTGTAACAAGGATACCGAAATCGTAGGTTATTGTGACGCTGATTGGGCAGGAGACAGGAATGATAGGAAATCCACTACAGGTTATTGCACATTCGTAGGAGGCAACTTAGTCACTTGGAAGACAAAGAAACAGAAGACAGTGGCACTATCAACCGCTGAAGCCGAGTATAAAGCCATGAGAAAGCTTACTACAGAGTTGATATGGCTTAAAGACCTTCTCAAGGACTTAGGCGTTGACCAGAAGGATCCTATCACCATGCACTACGACAATCAAGCGGCTATTCACATAGCATCAAACTCGGTGTTTCATGAAAGAACCAAGCATGTGGAGTTAGATTGCCACAAGGTCAGAGAAATGGTAGAAAGGAAGGTTATCTTACCTTGCTACACAAAAAGCTCAGATCAGTTGGCTGATATCTTCACTAAAGCTGCGAGCATAGGAGTCTGCAAGTTCATTCACTCCAAGCTCGGACTCACCAACCTGATCAAAGACTAGAAGATCCTAAGCGAGTACTCTTAAGTACCTGGTGGAAAAGGCTGCCTAACTCACCGTCCCAAGTGATCATCAGAACAGCTGTGTCATTTCAGATAAGCACAAAGAGCTTTGGAGAGAGGCTTGTGAACTTGAGAAGTCAAGTGATAGTTCACAAGTAATCTGGTAGAAGTGCTACTCTCTCTCCACACTAATGACCAGAAGGTTGAAAACTGTATCATCACAAAGGGATAAAGGTTAAGTTAGTGTGAAAGCTAGCCATCCGGAACATGAGTACTCGCTCCCCAGGCCAGAAGGTCTATACTCTTTTTCCCTTAGTAAAGTTTTGTCCCACAGGGTTTTCTTTGCTGAGGTTTTTAATGAGGTAGACTTATGGTTCCAAGCTTAGTCATATATTCTATTCTCTGGCTAAGCTTGAGGGGGAGTGTTGAAAAGAAGAAGAATAAAAAGGCTTGAAGCCCATCAAGATACAAAGACATTAAATAGGTCTATTTTAGGAGAAACTCTAAATCCCTAGGTTATCTTTGTAATCTATATAAACTCTTGTATGCCTCCATTGTTCTTCAATCTAATACAACACAATCTTCTCCACAATACTTTATTCTCTCTTCGTCATCATCATCATCATTGGTTCTCTTCATCCTATACTCCTCATAATCTCATAATCTCACACTCGTCGATTCCGACAAAGGAATTAGAACGTTCGCCGGAGGAAAAACTCGTTTTCCGGCGATTAATCGGGTTAACCCGAGCGGATCTCGTTTTCTTCAACCCTGTTTTGTTGCTCTCTGTCGTCGCCGGTGAGATCCACCGAGAAAAGCTCCGATTTTTTTGACAACCCCTGCTCAATTCCGAGTCCGGTTGATAGAATTGGCGCCAGGTGTGTTTTTTGAGCCGAGAAAGGTCGAAATCGGTGAGTGTAACGTGACCGGATTGTTGAATCAGAATGTTTTCAGATTGAATCAAGGTGGAGAATCACCGGGGATAGAGGTGGGGACGACCGTGATATGTCCATTGAGTGTGAGTGGAGAGAGACGAGTTGTCTGAGTTTTGTCTAATGAAATTCTCCTTTGAAGGTAGATAAATCTAACATTTCTTAAGAAAAATTCTTAACTTCAAATTTATAATTAAAAAATAATTAAGAACTCCTGATGTGGTTCTCGTTTGATCATGCTCTAAGATGCTTATGATATACGTAGATTGATTTACAAAATCATTTTTATAAGAATAATCTACCTTTAATCTACAATCTAGATAATTAAATCTATACTTTACACGGGCCGATGTGACATGGTTTTTTTTTTTAATATTATACAAAGATGGTTACAATATGGAAACTTTTGGCTTGTACAAAGATGTAATTTCGTGTTATCCCACCAAAAATATGATTTTGTACTTTTCCGAAAAAATGTGATCCACATTTTGCTGCTAAATATGTGATTTTATATTTTTCTGTAAAAATGTTATTTCGTGTTATGCAGAAAATATGATTTCGTGTTTCTCCACCAAAAATGTGATTCAGTGTTTTAAACAAAAGGTAAATTATATGTTTCGAGCAAAAATTTAAGATTTTGCATTTTTCGGTAAATTATTGAAGTGGACTGATATTTTAGTTATTACAGAAAAATTAAATTAATTATTAGAATAAATAAAGGGGCAATTGCAAAAATACAACTTTTGATGTGTACATTTGCAAGAATGCTACTTAAGAGTGTCTATTTGCAAAAATACCACTAATTATGATTTTTAAAGCTTAAATCTTAAAATTATAAACCCTATAAAATGTTTGACCTCTAAAACCCCTTAAATTCTCAAAACTAAACCCTAATATAAGATAGTTAACCCAAACATAAATGATATAATGAATTTTTTTTTTGAAAATGTGATATTTTTGAAAAGTATCATTTGAAAAGTGGCATTTTTTAAAAATTTTCATAAATAAATGACTCTAATTGGGTTATCCATTTATTTTTCCAAAACTCTTATTTAATAAATGGGACTAATCAGGTTAGTCTAAATGAGTTCTAAATGCCCCATTTAGACGTGCGAATTTCATACCTATTTTCAATCAAGAAGGAATAGACTTTGATATATTATCAATACCTTGACATCCCTATTATTATTCGCATTTTATATAAAAAAGTCCACTAATGACTCATTTTATAATGAAAATTGTTCCAACACTTTCTTTGTGTATCTAGCTTCTTTTGGTTAATGAAATTCACGAGAGGCATGGGTGTTGCCATGGTTTTGCATGTGTTGCCGTATGAAGAAAGGCACGATTATGAGTTGGATTACATTATGTAATAAATTAATAATACATAGATGTTGCTTTAAAGCAACAAAACCAAATCAACTATTCATTTTTTGGTTCCATTGGGAATATTGAGGAACCGACAAAAGTGAAAGAAAAATAAAATGTAATGAATAGAATGAAATAAACGATTTTTTTTTTTTTTCTGAAAAGTCATGAAATGTGGTTGATTTCTAAACTAATTATTAGAGTTGTCTCTAGTCACAAATTTTGCAAATTCGTTGATTGAATAAATAAAGAATGCGATTCCGTAGGTAATTATGGTTGGTTAAAAGTTAAAACCATGTAACATCGCAGAATCATTCCACCATTCTATTTTAATTTTGCAATATATTCTACAATAACTTACTAAAAATTTCAAAAGATTAATTAGTTTTAAAGTTAAATGCGTATTTCTTAGGAAAAATAAATAAATTTAAATGCATATAATTCACATGGCATCAGTTTGACTTTTTATGTTGGTATATAAATATACTAAGACAAAGAAGATGGAGTGAGAACTTGAAGGTAGAGAGAAAAATCAAGAGAAAGAGAGAGAGAATAAGAAAGTTAATGATGGTGATAAAGAGAATAGAGCTATGCATAGAGATGATGAAGTTAGCTATGGAGTTGGTGGTGACGGTGGCTGAGGTAGTCAGAGTCTTCTTGAGCCAATCTCATCCGTCGCCTCCTCCTCCGCCGGCTCTCCTCGGCTATGGCCACTACTCCGTCTCCCCCTCTCACAGTTCCCCTTACATCATCGGCTTTCTTCCCTGACTTTTATTTTGATTCTTTGTAATAATACTCTTGTAAAGTAATCACATTTCACCTTTGCTTTCTACATGACTATATCTTTCTCTTTATGTATCTTGTCGGTTTATTTATAAAAACAAAACCCAAAATTATCATTTTATCGAATTTCGTTTTCTGAGTTACAGTTTTGGAATTTGATGTGAAAACAACAAGCAAGAAAAAAGACTAAACCCAAAATTATCATTTTATCCAATTTTGTTTTCCGCGTTACAGTTTTGGAATTTGATGAGAAAAAACAAGTAAAAGCTTAAGTGTCACAAATCGTCGAAAACAAAATCGAAAACAAAACAAGTAAGAAAAAAGACTAAATCCAAAATTATCATTCTAAAATCATGTTCCAATAAACCCAATAAAGATTCCCATATTAGAATAGATCTAAAAACAAAGGTGGGGATAATTGAAAATAGGTTGACGAATAAGACGTGTGGTTCCCGTTCGGGACAATACATGTCTAGGTTCTACCCTTTTTTTTCTTTTCTTTATTGATCCGATTAGTAGTTTAAAACAGTATAAGTTTTAGGATAATTACAAAAATATTATTTTTTTGTGTATATTTGTAAAAATGTCATTTAGAGATGTTCATTTATAAAAATGGCACTAATTATAGATTTATAAAGCCTATATCTTAAAATTCTAAACCCTAAAAAATATTTTGACTCCTCAAATCCCTTAAACACTCAAAACTAAATCCTAATACAACATAGTTAACCCATACATAAACTATATAATGAATTTTTTTTTTGAAAAAATGGCATTTTTGAAAAATGGCACTTGGAAAGTGGCATTTTTGAAAAATGGCACTTGGAAAGTGGCATTTTTTAAAATTTCTAATAAGTTTTTCAGTTCTAAACTATCATAACATAGTGCAAAGTTATACAAAATAACTGTAAGATAAAACTGTACAATTAAAGCTGAGTGTAACATTTTTTGATAAAAAAAAAAGTTAGTATTATTTTTATAATTAGTACATTCTAAAACTTTTTAGAAAATATAAAGTGATTGTATGTTTATTAAAACGGTTACCAATCTGAATTAAATGTCATTATTAATAAGCGTATAATTGATAAAAAAGCTTAACTTGTCAATGTTTATTTATCACGCATTAAAAGTTTGAATCTAATACATGTTATCAATATCGGATACGAAACCACATGAAATTTTCTCTCTTTTTTTTCAGCTGACCAACTAAATTTTGATTTTTTTCGGGAAAAAAAACTAAATTTTGAAGTTTGAAACTAAACATACTTTTAGAAAGGAACCTACGACACTAACCGGAATTTTGGTTCTTGTAGAGATTAACTGATCCGTAGTAGGTGGTTAGCTTGTGAAGCTGATGAAAAAAAAAGAAGTAGATAGAGATCTACACCATTGTTTTTGTCACACAACTGTCAAATACAAGCATGTGTTAGTTGTAGCCGTACTTACTCATATTACATATACATCCATAAATTTTATATGTTAATTAGGGGTGGAATTATTATCCGGATCCGAGATCCGATCCGTTCCGAAAATTAGGATATCCAGAGAGTTTAGATCCGGATAAAGATAGTAAAATCTAATATCCGTGAAAAAAGGATCCGGATCCAGATAGCAAAATTTTGAGGTCCGGATCCGTATCCGAACGCATTAAATATATATTAAAAATATATATATTTTACATATATTAAGCTATTTTTATAAGAATATATATATATATATATATATATGAAAATTGATTTTAGTTTTTTTTATAATATATTATATTGATTACAAAAAAATATCATTCAAAATTTTAACTAATAATTTTAAAAAATTATTTATTTATTAATTGTTTTAAATATTTTTAATATTAATTTCAGATCCAGATATCTACGGATATCGGTTTGGTCGAATATCCAAAATCCGATATTCGGAGGCCACGGATCCGGATCCAGATTCTCTTACCACGAATCTGAATCCGAATATCTTGAAATTCTAAGATATCCGGATCCGTCTCACCCCTACAGTTAATGTCTTTTTTTTCTTTTTTGATAAATATATGTTAAAGGTCTTGAGCTACTTTCTTTGTTTATTTATAGATCATCGATGCTGATTTGTGTGAGGACCACTTTTCGAGCTATGATTAATGTTTTATTTTTGTTTGTCGAGGGAAATTTTATTTTTGTTTATGGATAGCAATGGTACTGCGAGCTGCCGGCGGAGACGGACAGTGAAGCCAATCTCTGAAAGTTAATATAAAAAATGGTAACGAAATATTCTAAAGTGGAACAATTATATTGTGAAAAAATGACGTAATCTACTTTCTATTCATAGACTAATAGTTGCAATCACTTTCATTCTAAAAACAAATATGCATCTATCTTCATTTAAACTCAGATTGGTAACCAAGATTTTAATAAATCAGTAAATAATGTTTTGACTGTTAGGTTAAATATTCACACAATTGTATTAGTAGTATTAACTGATATCATTAACTTAATAAGGATGTTAACAACAATGTTGGAAGAAGGAAACCTATATAAACACAATTTACTAATTTAGCTATGTTTCATTCACTATAGAAGAAACTTAGGAAATAATAAAAACAATTTGAAATTACCTTTCACATAATATATATATAACTAACCACTTTCCCTTCACACCGACGAAATGTTAGTTGGTTTTAAACGTATAATCAAGTATTGAAAGCTACATTTACAGATAAATAACACCAATTTCCAACCAGTAACTTTGGAAGCAACAATAAGTTTATAACAAAGATAACTAGTAATATTTTCTCTGCTTTCAATCTTTGGTTTCCAGATTTCATCAAACTTTCAAGGTCCAGACAACAGAGAAGCAGAGCAGAAGTGGGAGAGACTTACCATACGAGCAGCTACGGAAAGAGATAATATCTACAAAGAAAAGACTAAATTCGAATCCGAGTCATGTAGTAAAAAGAAAGAAAACCACAAATAAGACCAATCTGACACTTTTATTATATCAGGCAGAAGGCATTGAGGTAGATATCACGACGTAGGATAGGTACTGAAGTCCTTCCTGGATCTTTGTGATAGCTGTGGTTTGGTCAGAGCGAAGGCTATCGTTGAAGGTGCTCGCTTTTTCCTGCATGCTTGATGTTTTCAGAACATCTTCCTTGGAATCAGTAGCAACTCCTTCGATCGCAGCTGCGTATGTTTCAGATACATCTGATATACCTGCAATGGGGAAAAGTATCACTTTATGCTCTGTCTTGTTTTGTAAACATCTGGGTTTCACATGCATAACTTGTTCTGTCTTGTTTTAATCCCAGACGCCAACTATATACAAAACTAAAATCCAGTACAAACTGAGGCAAGAGAAACCCCCACGCTAAAGTGGAATTTAAGTGTTTAAGGTGAGCTTTTTCAAGGCACTGAAATGGGATCATTACTAAAGTACCTATATGCTAAGGTTGTTCTCAAGTCCATTGTTTTCCTGACTGAAGAACGTATAATTTCTATAACTGCAAGGACTCAACGTAACCTGCTTACATTGTAAAAGAATTGTTGCTTCTACCTTCTACTCTTACAAATAAAATACTCGGAGAGAGATACAGTGGAGCAGTTAAAAGTTGAGTACTTGTGGACCAACCTGTTATAAAACTGTTTGAAACTGCTTCAACATATCCAGCCATTGACTCTGCCTTGCCTCTAATCAGCTTAGCTTTTTCAGTAGGATCCTCTGGCCACTCGATTCTCAACGCCTCAGTGTCTTCATCCTGGACTTTGTTGGCATGAGATATAATGGACTTGCCGAGAATAAGCAGATGAGTGACTGCAAAACAGCACATCTCTGAAAGTCTCTGCACAACAAGATTTCATTTTAGTTGGTGGGTTTTTTTATTCAGCTAAAAAAAAGCAAACTGGTGGTAGTAGAGTGAATAATCTTCAATATTTTAAGAGACAAGAAGGGAAGACACTTCTCACATGAACTCCTTCTGAGTGAAGAGATTCAAGCCTGCCACCGGTCCGCTGGATCATATCGTTTACGTTTAGTCCCGCTAAAGCGTTTGTGAACCTGAAAAACATCGCAAGTGACGAGCAAATAAAAAAACAATCAAAGAAATATAATCCACACACATTTATCACTTCAACTTAAATCATAGACTATACTTTTACAGAGAATCCAAGTTTCTAATTTTTACCTTCTCTCTTAACAAATAGGGGAGTATTTGGTTAATGACATGAGGGACAAACAACTGATTCCTATGGCATTGCTAGGCATTGGTTTCGATGAGATAGGACAGACACAGGAGACTGCTGGAGAAATTCAAAATGTAGGAAAACTGAGAGAAGGAGAGGGAAACAGTCGGGATTACCCAGCAGCCATATCAGCAGCTTTGCTGACACTCGAGTTATGCAGATTCTTCATGTCATCATCATTGCCTTCAGTTTTTATATCAATTTTCTTCCCTTTGTCAGACTCTGCTTTAATTCCACTCATCTCATCAGCAAAGCTGAACAGTTGCTGGATCTGTTTGAGCTTCCCGTCATACAATAATTTCTCATCTGCTGACAATTTCCCCTTTCTCCTGTTGAACAACAGAGTATAGTGGCTTGACAATGCTTCCAATTCCTGAAATCACCATCCATCCAGGAATTGAGGGAAAACAATATCGATTATCCAAAAAAAAGTTTGACAGGTGATTTTCAGATATAAGTAACTCACCTCAAGCTGCTCAGGACCACCGTAAATGTAAAAGCATCGATCAAATGTCACTTCCTCAAGTACTTGATCCTTAAAGTCTCCCCTATTTTTCTCCACTCCCAGACCAGTCTCTGTAATCAATAAATCCATGGTCTCCTTGCCCACAAATTCAAGAACTTGCATTCCTTTGGCAGTTAATGCTTTTCCCGTCTGTAGATCAGAAGCAAGGGCTAAATCAAATGTTAAACTGAAGAAAGACAGAATACACAAACAGCACAAACCTCCAATAGAGACGGTGCACCAGATCCAGCTGCTCTAGGCGAAGGACCTTGCTGGACACTGTTTTCAAGCCTGCAAGAGAAATAATGGAGCATCAATAACTTGAGTGTCTGTCTTCCTAGGAAAACTGGTCCCCACAGAAGAAACACAGGACCTCTGGAATCGTTAAGCCACCACAGTCTCACCAGTTGCCAGCAAAAAAATGTATTCTTATATTCATCAAATGAAACGTATACCCTGCCCAACATTTTATTGGTAATGGAGAATGAAAAGTATATGCAAATTTACCAGAAGAAGGATCCATTCAATTCTAAAAAAAGTGTATGCAAATCACCAGAAGAAGAATCCATTCAGTTTTATAGACTGAGCATGTTCACGGTGTTGTTTTATCAAGCAAGTCTTGAATGCTCAGAGCCTCGGACAATTAAAGCAATTCATTTCCAGTGCAGACTTTCCTTAAGAAAATCCATGAACCATTGATAATTTCTTTAAATTACAACACACCAACTGAAGGCATACTTCCCTTTTCGTCAGGGTATAAACTTAGTGGCCTTAACTATTTCCATTTACAAAATTTGTACACAGTATCAAGATTAAATCCTTCCATAAAACTAAAGGAAAATGACTTACTTTTGTACCAAATTGGTGCCTCCTCTCAATGCATTTCCTAGTGCCTGCCAAGCTCCAGAAGTGAAACTTTCAACTGAATCATCGAAAACCTTCAAACCCTGGAGGAAGAAAGATATAGATACTATGTAAATTCGAGCATATAAACAAATGAAGAATATTAACGTCAAACCAAAGACCAAGAGCATTATCGCATTTCCAATATTATCAATCACCATGAACATGGACAATGGCTTGCGCAAAAGAAGCAAGAAAAAAACTTGCCTGGCTAAGAAGTGACTCTTCACTTGCACCTTCCAATTTCTCAAGAGCTGATTTCTTTAACTTTTCATTCTCATTATCACTATCCTGCTCAGTATCAGGCTCCTCAGTTTTCTCTTCTTCCTTGGCAGAAGATTCTGAATCTTGATCCGCTTCTTGCATATCTGCAATGCTTTTAGCTGCTTTCTCTGCCACTGCTGCAGCCTACAAACATACCAGAATCTGTAAATCAGTAAACGAATGTGGAAGAAAGAACACATTATCAACACAATGCAGATTCTCAGTGAATATACTAAAGTGTTATCATTTGGTTGGTACTAAAAGCTCGGATCCGATATCTAGGTCAAATTGGAGTCGGAACCTACATTACGAGATATCTCTTCGGCAGCCTTTTGAAGATCGGAGAGCACAGAGAAGCCGGAAAAACCCCAGCCCCAACCACCGGTGTTCTTCGGTGGCGCCTCCGCATCTACCACTGTCGATTTCTCAATTTCAGGCTCCTCTCTCCGAATCGCATCTTCTTCGTCGTGGATTTGTTTGTCTTCCTCCATCGTCGTTGGCGATTCCAAGATCAAATTAGGGTTTACCAGAAATGAAAAGGTTTCGAAGATCTCGAGGGAATGAGGAATCTCGAAAACTGTATTTCAGTTGCCTCAACTCAGACTTGACCGGAAGATCATGTTTATGCTTCGTCGTGCAGCAAAAGCATCCCTCCTAATACGTCGTCGTTTTAAATCACGGTCTATGTAAATTATCTTACTTTGCTTGCTCATTATCTTTTTTTTGTTAGCCCAATAGCATTACTAACCCTTTTTTTTTCCATCTGAATTTTATATTTTCAAACTTTTCGTAAGTTACAAAGGGACCGATTGGGGTTCCAACTTTCAAGACTCTAGAAACTTTTTTTTTTTTCTAGTTATTGAAGTCTATTTTTTTTCCAGTCACACTAACACTCTTAACAGTTCTAAAAACATTTTTAAATTTTCTCACAGCCTAAATAATTATTTTTGCTCTTATTTTTTTGTTGCCATTGAATATTTATATATAACTGAACCATATTACAAAGTCGAATATAAAGCATATCCCAAAAGTTTATTGGGAAGCCATGTTCAAAGGATTAACGGGAAGCAATTACAAATATCTAGAAAATATAACTACCATTTAACATAAGAACATGAAGAAACCACTCGCAATCAACGTAGAACGCCCAAAGAGCAGCAGATGCGGATCATCAACACTCACAAGTCGCCACCAAGACAATGGAAAGATAGACCCAATACGACGATTAACAAGATCAAAGAACCACAATCAAGAATCGAATCTCCAAACCACCTAATCCTCAACCTAAAGAGTATAAATCTAGAATTTTGCATCCTCACCAGAGGTTAGCCTTACAAGAACCGACTAAGAAAGACCATAGACGAAAACTAATTATTCAACTAAACTAAAGGGCAGTGGAAGGAGGCTAAAAACGATTCACGGAAATAAAGAATGTTAATCGAAGGAAAACCAAACCGGAGAAACGACTACGTACACCCAAACGAATGATTAATAAGAACTGAAAATATCTAGACCTAAACAACGAGAAAACCCAGACTACAAACATCACACAATCAACATCAGAGAATCAAAGCCAATGACTACCAAAGGGCAACCAAAAATCCAACCCAAAGCCAAAAGTAGAACCGAAACAGAGATGTCGCTAAAAACAAAGCCAAAGATCCGGATCTGACGAACCAGCACCGGAGGCGATTGTGAAACCGCCCGTTGACCCTCAAGGGAACGACATCACCTGAAGACGAGGTCTGCTCCTCCGACGGCGGCCAGAAAGGCGAAAGCTCTTCATCTAAACCCGTTGAGAAAAATCGAGACAATCGAAGAGATAAAGTTGATAAAAACAGGAATGAAGGAAGACTGACCGGCGTCGGTGCTAAAGAAGCCACCTCACGCCGGTTAAGACTGCATCGCCGGCAAGATCTCAAAGCAAGTGGACGTGGTGGCTAGGGCGACTTCTATGTCAAGAGAGAAAAAATAAAAAATCTATAAAATTAACCAACTAATTTGAGATTTTTATTTTTTTTAAAAGTCACATTCCATTATTTAAAGTAAATTTTTTTACAGATTTTAATTAAAATAAAAGTCTACAATAAAAAAATTTAAAAGTCTTCTCCAATTAACCCCAAAAGCTGATGGTTTAACGAACTACGCCCCGAAAATAGACGAAAACATAAATATCTCAAAAACTAAACTTTGCGAAAAAAGCCAAACAACAATGCCAAAAAATAACTACATTAATACAAGATCAAGAGGGTGTTTGACAAGTGTCTCTCAAGTCTTTAACTGTAAAGTTATCATTACCAAACGGCTCATAGATTAAAATATTTAAAATAAACAAATCTCATTTATATTTATTAGTTATGAAATGATTGTTAGTATTATAAAGAATAATTTGCTTTTGAAGAACATATAAGTCACTTTCTCTGTTATTCCAGTTTTAATTTTTCAAAATTACATGTTGAAGTACACACATATAAGTCTCGTCCAACACATATATAAATTATATTATTCCACTGAATTTTTTTTTTGAATATAATGAATAATAGCAAAATTAATCATTCTTTAGCAAAATTAAAAATATATAATAGATAAAAATAGATCTAAAAAAAAATAGATAAAAATAGATAATAATTCGAGATAATTACTAAAACAATTTTAGAAAGTCTCTTAATTACTCAAAAAACTTTTTGATAAGAGAGAAATGTCATACCGAGGATAAAAGGCTTCTAAACCTCTCATTTTCTTTATAATAATGAAAATGCCACTATTATTAATTAAAAAATATTAAAATAATAATAATAATAAATATTAATAGTATTTTTTTTTAAACTTTTAAAATAAAATGTGTTTGCGTTCTGTTTACAAATAGTGTTTGTAATGAAAATTTTTAAGAAATACCACTTTTCAAGTTTCACTTTTCAAAAATGCTACTTTTCAAAATCTTTGCAAAAATGTCATTTTATAAAAATTATTTTTTATTATATCATTTATGTTTGGGTTAACTATGTTGTATTAGGGTTTAGTTTTGAGGGTTTAAGAGGTTTAGGGGTCAAAACATTTTTTTAGGGTTTATAATTTCAAGATTTAGGCTTTAAAAATATATAATTAATGGTATTTTTGCAAATGAACATGCTTAAGTGGCATTCTTGCAAATGTACACACCAAAATTGGTATTTTTGCAATTGTTCCGTTTGTAATTGCTATTTGCAACTAACGCTGACAATCGCCGTTTGCAACTAACGTTTACAATCGCCGTGCAACTAGCGTTGTGACCTTCGTTTGCAATTGTCATTTTAATTTGGCTATTGGCGTTTGGGTTTGAATTCATGGTAGATTTTTTTACTGTTTTCTTGTAATGGTAGAGTTATTTCGATCCAATATGAAAATCTAAGTAACTATTAGTGGTAGACTTATTTTCTTAATGATAGTAGACTTGTATATCAACCCGTGTTTGCGACTAGCATCTGCATTATAAATTTTGTTGTATGTAACATACAAGTTTAAAGTGATATGCAAACATACAAGTCTACCATCATTGTATATAAACATACAAGTCTACCATCACTTCATGTAAAAAGACAAGTCTACCATCATTGTGTGTAAACATAAAAGTCTACCATCATTCTATGTAAGCATATAAATCTACTATCATGGTTGGAAAGATTGAATAAGTCTACCAACAGAAGTAATAAGTCTACTACATATTATAAATCTACCATTACTATAAATAAGTCTACGATCGTAACCATTCGTAAGTCTACCGACCATGAATTTAACTCTACCAACAAAGAGTTTAAGTCTACAAACCAGGAATTTAAATCTACCACGAGTAATTAGTCTACCATTACAAACAAATAAATTCTTGAAAAACGTTTCTGCCTCTGTCTTAATATCCTCATGCGTATCTGCTATCGAGCCATCTCCTCGTACCCACTTCTCGCATCAAGTTTTGTGTTTCCCGATGTTTTACAGCTTGGTGAAAATAACGATTATTACCATCCCCTACTTTCAACCAATGAAGCTTTGATTTCTGTCGAAGAAACCTTTCCTCAAGTTCTGCTAAATGTTGCCATTTTTCAAAAGCTCTAGTCTCCTCTACAATACCATTCGGACCTGGATTCAACATCATTTGCGTCTGCAATTCACATAACTTCTCATATGCTTCTTTGGTTCTCATTGGTAGGTTCCCCATGTAAGACTTGTTGAGCTTTCGTATCTCCGGTTTTAAGGCTTTTAGCTTTTTAGAGAGACGAAACATCGCCGACGTCGAGCTAAACAATACCTCTGTTTCCTTCCAAAACGTTTCAATCGTAGGCATGAAACTAGAAGATCCGATAATAACATTCGTGAATTTGAAAGGACGGCGAGGCCGTATTGGATTCACAGCAATCTGAATTCTACATCTCAAATGATCAGAGCATCCTCCAGCTTCGAAAACAGAGTATGATTGTGGGTAAGAATTATTCCACGCATCATTCATTAGTACTCGGTCCAGCTTTTTGCATATTACATCTTCTTCTCTTTTATTGCACTTGACTAATTTTCACCCGAAAAAAATATATAATCAAACTCACTACATGAACTAGTAGTTTCCATTAAGAACCTTTTTTTTTGGTCGAAAGTTTCCGTTAAGAACCAAAACCAATCTTTACTCAAACAAAGAGGAATTACAGATCCAATCGACTCAAGCTTCCTCTACCTTGAGTCAACTCCCTAGATACACTGAACTTGAACTTGGACACTTTGATGTCTATCTAGCCAAGCTTGGGTTATCTTATGTCTCATGTTGTTTTCTATATTTTCGGTTGCAAAATATTAAGGATAGTCCTCCTTGCAATACCTTATTTATTGGTAACCTTGTGGAGAATATAAACGAAGAAGAACTGAGGAGCCTGTTGAGCGCGTGAGTACTCCATTATGTTTGCTTGAATGGTACTCCTTCGGTCCATTGCTTTCTTTAAAATCCTTGTTGTCAAGAATCATGTGATCAACTTTACTTAGAACATCTGTATCACTCTGTTTTTCATTCTAAAATAGAGTAATTTCAAAATGGAGTTGAGTTTTACTCCAATGTATTACTCCATTTCTTACTTCAAAAATAATATTTTAAATATATTTCTCTTTTACTATTTATTATTAATTACTAATAACACACTTTATTTATAAAACTTACAAATTGACCCTATTATTTTTTTTGTTTATAAATTAGAGTTGTAAAATTATATTTCATATGCATTTTTTAAGAATTAAATTCGTAATAACATATATTACTTAAACATACATATACATTTTTAACAAAAAAAAAAATTTACTCATACATTATAATATAATATAAAAATTTGGTTGCAAATTTTGTGATTTGATAAACTTGTAATTTTCCAATTAAAAAGAATATCAAACAAATTGAAAATCATCACCAACAAATTGTTTATGTCATAAAATTAAATGATTTAAATTTGAAGGACCATTTTATAAATAAAAAAAGTTCAACTCCAAAATAGAGTGGAAAATGAGATTACTTCATATTTAGAGGAAATAATGGGTTCACTCCATTTTGGAGTTCAAAGTGCAATGAGATTGGAGAGGATTTTACAATAAAATAGTGTTTGAAGTGGGATTTGGAGTAAGGTTAGAGATGCCTTTACATCTTGCAGACAAACCTGATTTCAAACAAATGAAGATTCTGAGACAAGAAAGGCTTTATTGAATTCGAGGTTGATTCTTGCCCTCAGCTATCTTTGTGTATATGCACCATACATTACTTTTCTAGCATGTTGTTTTGAGTAACTAGTTTCAATCAAAATTTGTGTGTAGTAGTAAATACCATTATAGAATGAAGGTTTAGATTTACACAAAGCTAATCTAAAGTCTATACTTCCTTGCCAAAGTTTAGAGTTGTGTGTAGTCTCAGTTCACCTAAGAAAATATATGTATAAAAGAATAAAAAGATGGCAAGTACTGTATGTAGATTCTAAAGTAGGATCATAAACGGGTTTGACGCACAAGAGAAAGAAGCTAAACAACAACTCCTTTTGCTTTGGAAGTGTAAAATCTTTTATGGACCAAAAAGATGTTGTTAACTGTTACTACACAAACTTTATACGATTCCTTGTAAGGAGTTAATGCCACTATGATACATTGTCCTCCTTCTCTTTCTTCTGTCTTCCTTCCTCAAATCTTCTTGTCTTGTTTTTTCTCACGACGTGATTCATGTATCGATTTATCTCACTCTCTAATATTAGTAGCCTGGAAACATTGGAGGTGGTGGCGATGCGTATTGGTGGCCTATGAATGGTGGAATGATGAATTCTTCACTTGGTGGTGGTGCTTCCACTGTCCGTGTCGGTGCTCGTGGCGGAGGAGAGTTTACCGGTGTTTGTGGTGGCGATTGAACTGGAGTTGGTGTTGGTGACTGTGCCGGCCGCGGTGGAGGAGAGAAGACCGGTGGTGGTGGGGGAGAATATACAGGCGGCGGTGGTGGAGAGTGGACAGGTGGTGGTGGAGAATGTACCGGGGGTGGAGGAGAGTGGACAGGTGGTGGCGGCGGTGGAGAATATACCGGTGGAGGTGGTGAATGGACTGGCGGCGGTGGAGAGTAAACCGGCGGTGGAGGGGAGTGGACTGGTGGGGGTGGCGGTGGAGAGTATACCGGAGGAGGTGGTGAATGGACCGGTGGTGGAGGAGAGTTGACCGGAGGAGGTGGCGAATGGACCGGCGGTGGAGGAGAATGGACCGGTGGTGGAGGAGAATGGACTGGTGGCGGTGGTGACTGGACTGGTGGTGGAGGTGGTGGTGGTGAAAGAACTGGCGGTGGAGAGTGAACTGGACGTAGAGGTTGTGGTGGAGGCGGGCTACGCCGGAACTTCACTGGAGACTGATCATATGGGTCATTTGGTTGTGGTGACTCTTTTGGTGGTTGCGATTTCTGAATCGGTGGTGGTGGTGAATGGAGTGGCGGTGGCGGTGAATAAACCGGCGGTGGAGGTGGTGGAGAGTATACTGGTGGTGGTGGTGAATGGACGGGCGGCGGTGGAGAATGTACAGGTGGTGGTGGTGGAGAATGTACTGGCGGTGGTGGTGAATGGACCGGTGGTGGTGGAGAATGGACTGGCGGTGAGGGAGGAGGAGAAACCACCGGGTGATGTGGCGGAGGCCTGAATGTAACAGGAGACTCATCATATGGATCATCTGGTTGTGGCGATTCTTTCGGTGATTGTGGTTTTTGAACTGGTCGAGTTGGCACAGGTGATGGACGCCTTGACGGTGTAGCGGGACTGGAACCACCAGCACACTTGTCTTTACTACAATCAACAGGACGGCTAATCACAACCGCACATTCCTTGGCCGAACGTTGCTTAGGACGATCCGGCAAGCAGTTACGTGTATCATCCAATGCAATCTCCTTTCGATTACCGGGAACACACGAATCGCCTTGTCCGTTGAAGTAATTGTAAGCATACGTCAAGTTAACCAACTTAGGTAACTTGCAGATATTCTCAGGCACAAACCCTGTGAGTTTATTCCCAGAGATATCAAACTCTTCCACACCGGTAAGCCCAACAAAGCTCGGTGGTAGAACACCGGTAAAAGAGTTCATGCTCGCGTCAAACACATTCACATTGGCTAACTTTCCGATCTCTGACGGGAAACAACCACCGAGACTGTTGTCCTTAAAGATGATCTCGTTGAGATTCTTCATGTTACCAATACTCTTAGGGATACAGCCGTTGAATTTGTTGTGAGCAAAAGTCACAACGGAGGCAGAGGATTCTCCAAGGGATTCAGGTATTGTAGAAGTGAATCTGTTGTTGTTCAAGAAAATGGCGTCGAGATCCTTCTTGAAAAGGTGAGGAGGAACTTGACCTTCGAAATCGTTGAATCTTAGGTCGATGTACTTAACGGCCGGCCACGAGAGGACAACGGAAGGAAATGGTCCGACAAAGCGGTTGTTGCTGACATCGAACTCGTGCATTAGCTTCAACCTATCGAAACTCTTGGGTATGATACCACAAAACCTGTTCGAATTCAGATGGAACATCGCCACATCCGTCATCAAACCAAGCTCAACCGGTAAATGCCCTGCAATATCTGCACCGTTCAGATCCACCCCCGCCACAACCGCGACGTTAGGATCATCAAGAGCTGGGGCACAGAAGACACCTGTGTAGTTACACACGTGCGGGCCATGCCAGTTCCCTGTGGTGTTAAACGGGTCTGAAAATACCGCTTTTTTCCAGGCTTGGAGAGCGATATAGGCTCTCTTAAGCCTATGATTCGCAAATGTTACCTTGAGATCGACCTCGTACTCAATATCTTCTGGAAGATCACCATTTTCGGGTAGCGTCAAGAGCTGTCGTTGTGCAATGAATGAGGCTTCTGCGTCGGTGAGCGCTAAAACAAGAGAGGAGGAGAAGAAGAAGAAGATCGAGGAGAATAAGAGGAAGCAGCCAAAGGGCGGGAAAGAAAATGGAGGTTTAGTCATGGCTTTGATCAAAACCTTGGAAAAGACCCCAAGGCTGCTTATAGATATGGGCATGGATTCAATGAAGACACCAAAGGGTTATTATTAATAATGCCAACGATTTTCATTTTGCATCACCAACATTCTTTTTGCCTATATTTAGAACACTCTTGTTTTGTTTTTCAAGGATTTTGCTTCACATTCGGAGACAAAACATTATCAAGAATAGAAATTGCAGCTAAAATCGCTTTGTAACTAAAACCAGGTACTATAATAGGCACACGGCTCTGTAACAAACTTGATATCGATCATTACCGAACATTGCACAATAACAACCACATTTTATTGGAAATACGATAATGCAAGGATCACATCAGACTAAAGTGATTATATGTTCTAAAGCAAAATCAAGAAACCATACTTTTCGCTATATTTACACATACTGTGAAAAGAAACAACTTTCTAAAGGTACCGTGGCAGCGTGCTAAAGGAATTCAGTCTGTCTCGTGGTCAGGTATGTGAGAGAACCAAGCAGGGATAGTTCCCATTGTTCTGAGCAATATAGTGAAAGCAGAATCTGGCATTTTCGACTTCTCTTCTTCCTCCAATTCTTCTTGAGATTTTGGTAAACCATCTGGAATATGAACATGTAGTTTCATCATTTTCTCTCTATCGGATTGCTCTGCTACCTCTAAACCATTCTTGGTTTTGTTATCCTTCTCCATTGAAGCAACTCCATGTAAACACCAGATTAGCGATTTCATACCGCCTGTTTGCAATATTAGATTCTCCACCTCCACCTTTGGCTTCTCTTTCTGCATCACATAAGCAAAATAATGATCAAATTACTAAAATTTCAAATTGGAATTTGATCAAATTAAGAATGGTGTAGGTAACAATGGAATTTACTTCGAGGTCTTTGAGTTCAAAGTAAGCTCTCCAGCAACTGTAGGAGTCATCACCTTCGAGCGTCGAACAGTAATCTGAAAGCACAAAAAAAAAAACAAAACAAATATGTCTCAAAGATCTAATTAACATTCATGACGTTTCTGCATCATAATATACCATATTTGCAGCAACAAGTCGAATTATTCAATTTTCCTCAACGAGATCTTTCCAAATCAAACATGTCTCAAAGATTTAATAACAAAGCCACAAGTAGAAATTTCAACTTTCCTCAAAGAGATCATTCTATATCTTCTTCGATACGATTCGATTGTTTAAGCTTGTATCAAAAAACATGTTCGTCTCTATATCAAATGTAAATATATATATATACCAGAGAGTTCGGTCTCGGCTTTTTCGATTAATGGCGGATCTTGAAGAACCCGGTCGAATTTTCCGCGGCTGAAGAGCTCAAGCTTGGGAACGTCTCTGGTGGAAGAACACCGAACCACCGTGAAGGATCTCGCCGGAGAAGATGAAGTCGACGTTGCGGCGAACTTAGCGTTGCAGTTGGTATCGTTAAACTGTAGAGGGAGAGGAAAGGAACGAAGAGTCACCGATTTAATCATCATCATCTTTGTACTCGAAGATATTATTATTATTATCAATTGAAGCTGAGTATTAATATCAAGAGTGAAGTGGATAAGGATTGGAATCAGAAGATATTTTATTTTATTTTAAAGACAGAAGATTATAAAATTCAAATTTGTGTATATCAATAATTTAAGATAAGAAGAAAATAAAATATCTTCGATTGGTTCACCACCACGGTGGCAAGCAAAAGAGAAAAAAGATTGGTTCTACTAATATTGTGAGCAAAATTTTTTTTTTGTCGACCAACATATTATATTAAATCAGAGAAATAACCCAACTAAGAGTACAAGCATCCCACATGGGGAAATACAAAACTCATTAAAGGGTAGATAACATTTTCCGAAGGAGAAAGCTAATTGATTCCGAAAACCGGAATCACAACAACGGGACTGATCACATACAATGGGATTACGTAATCTAGTGACGTCCCAACAACCAGATTCGAAGACACCCACTACATCCCATGAATTCGGTAACAACCGAATGGAGATGTTACCATGTGAAATGTAACCTAGTGAGTAATCTCCGACTAATACAACAAGGCCAAACCTACTTATATAATCTAGATTATCATACATAGCGAATAAACATACACCAAAACCAAAGGCCCAATATCAAAATACTCTCCCAAAGACATCTTGATCCAAGCCCAAGTCTAGAAACTTTCCCAGTATAAGGTGTGTACACATAAATGCCACGTGGCCCAAGCTCCTCCACCCAAAAGCACCGTCACGAGTAACGGTGAAACCGCTGCCGATAAAGAACTGCCGATGTACCATTGGAAAGCTTCGCTCAGCTTGAAACGAAACTCCTTGTGACAGAAGACCCGCCATCTGCCGCAACATCCCAAAAAGGAGAAACCATTGATTCATCCATCTACCACTAGGAGAATCGAGGAGTTTATTCAAGTATATACAAACGTGGGGTCGTTGACGAGACGACGAGCACCACAACAAAAAACGACAATCAACAAAAGAGATCAGAAGCAACAGAGATTTCGAGAAGAAGGGAGAGGTTTTCTTAAGGTTTATTTTTGGTTATATAATAAGATATGAGCAAAAAAATTTAAAAACCCAAAAATCAAATTACAAATTTGTTAAGTCATTTTTCTGATTTTTTTTTGTTAAAAAAAAAAATTAAAAACGTGAGCAATTACAGCTGAATCCTTAATGAATCAGATATATTACACGACTCAACCACGGATCCAGACCCATATCCGAATCCAAATAAGAAATCCGGGTCCATTATTATATATCTGAATTAAAAAAAAAACTATAAACTTATTGTTCTCTTTTTTCTGAATCGCGATTCCTCTCTTCTCAGTCGATCTGTCGCCGTCGCGTTCACCGCCTCCAACGCGTTCTTCATATGCTCACTTCTTCGTGTTCTTATCTGTCTCCGTTTCTCCATCTCTTGAAAGTAATCACATCTCCATTTAGGTTTTGATGTTTTTCGAAATGGGGTTTTGATATTTGAGAATTGAATTTGAGTCTGTGGGTTTTAATTTGAACTGGAAATGTTGGGATTGTCGGATTTGGGGTTTTCAAATTTAGGGTTTTGAATTTGGGGTTTGAATTTAGGGTTTGAAATTGAATAAATTGATAATCCGAGATAATTAAGGTTTGATAATTGGCATTAGGGTTTATGTAGAATTTTGATTTTGTTTATGTTTTGATTTTGTGTATGTATGTTTTGATTCGAATTCTGATTTGTAGGAATGGCTAAGATAAGGGGAGGATTGGCGAGGAAGAAAGGGAAAGAGAGTTCAAGAGGGATTACGCCCAGTTTCTCGCAAAGATATGCTGTGAGCGATTCAGATAATGAGGTATGTGAAGATGAAAAATTGTTAGGATAACTGTTAGTCCTTGGTAATGTTGGTCCTTGGTAACTGATTGTTGAATAGCTGAGTATAACTTAGGGTAACTGTGAATTAGTACTTAGGATAACTCGTAATACTTAGTATAACTAGTACTTCTAGGGTAACTGTTAGTACATGAGATAACTAGTACTTCTAAGATAACTGTTAGTACATGGGATAACTAGTACTTCTTAGTATAACTATTAGGTAAATGTGTGATATTTGGGATTGAAGTTGTGTGTTTGATTGGAGAATAAAGAGGTCTCCCAACCAATGCTGCTTGAGAAATTTTGTCTTAAACAATAAAGAATATCTCAAGTTCCCAAAGATACAAAAAAGGTGTAATCTGGGCAACTTCTTGAAGATCATTAAGAAGCTTGAACCAGAGTTGGAATGGTTCAGGACGCATCCTCAGCTTCACGATGTGCTTCACATGCCTATTGAAACAAACCGTAAGCTATTGGAATTGTGGATGCTAATGTTTCGAACTGTTTCTGTGGTAAATGGCGTCCCCATCCGGTATTCTTTGAAGGAGCATTGTCTGATAATTGGGATACACTGTCATGCTTACCCGAGAGACTGTAATCCTAGAGAGGATTGGACGAATCATTTAAGTAAGTTTAAGGAAAGACAGTTTCGCGGAAAGAACAAAATCACATTGAAAGATGTGGAAGGGAAGCTGATGTCAATGAAGAAGAGTTCTCCCGATCGGTTGAAGATGGCTATCTTGTTTTTTCTATGTTCGGTGATCACACCTAGGAGAAATACATCATCAGGTGATGTGATCCAAAGCAACAACCGCGAGGTTTGGGACGAGGCACAAGCAATGGAGCTACCGCAAGGACAGGTCACACGCGCAAAGGCGAGGAAGCTCACGGATGCGGTTCAAAGGATGCTCGAGAAAGCACAACGCGGAGGATCGGACGAGGCAACCCGGATCGTGACATTTATGCAAGCCAAGGAACAAGATCAAGGGAATAACTAAGTGAACAAGCGCCTAGTTTGTACTCTTTTTCCCATGTTCGGTTTTGTCCCAATGGGTTTTCCGAACATGGTTTTTAACGAGGCAAGCTAGGTTGCTTACCCCATTTCACTGAGAATTTTCCTTGGTCTTTACATGGGCCTCTTTCTTATCAAGTTCAAGCCCATTTTGTCAAAGCCCAAGCCCATCACGTTTTTGATAAGTTCTTTTGAGTCAAAGTTACATTTCCAAAGTCCTTTGTATGCTTTTCTTTTAATGAGTCAAACAATTTAATGCTTTTGCTATTTCCTAGGAAGGTTGCATGTAACCTTCCTTAGGCTATATATATGTGCTCTTTACCCTCAATAATATTCATCCAAGTTTTTAGTCAAAAGAAATCTCTTCTCCTAACTTGCGATCAAAAACCCCGAAACTTCAAAACTTTCGGACATTCTCTCTTCGAGAGAATCCTCTGACTCTCTTGGTGCGTTATATCCAAGGAGTTAGAGTCTCAACCCTTCACCGAGTCTTCATCACTCATGTGATTGTATTTCACTTCCGTTCCACTCTCTTCGCCCTTTTAACATTTCCGCGTCCAGTTCACCGCAAATCCTACCGCGTAAAACCTAGCTCCGCATCGAAGTTCTGATCTACGATTGGGATCGTATCAAGTGGTACAGAGCACGCTTTGATCCAGAGCTAAGTTTTCTAATACATCTCTCATTTCCTTTCACGTGTTCCCATCATTTGGTTTCATCGCTATCGCTACCGTATTTTAATTTTTTCTATCAATTTCTTTTGTATGCGATTTATTTAGAAGAATTTTGATACTTTTTTGTGTGGTTTTGTTGCAGCCACGAATGAAAAAACTAGCAACACGCAAGAAGACCAGTTCTTTAACCGTCTAATGCAACGAGTCGAGGTAAAAATGGATCAACTTTTTATCGACAAGCTCGCGGTCATTTCTCCTCAACACGTTCAAAGGGCTAACGAGAAAAGACCACAAAGGGATGAGTGTGAGAGACAACCGGATCTCATTATGTCCGATTATGAGGAAACTCCCTCCGAGTTTGTTTCAAGACCTAGACGGTTTCGAGAACAAAGGAATCGTGGAGAAGAACAAACTCGAAATGTCTATGGTCACGTCAAGGTTAAAGTTCCCGAGTTTCACGGCAAAAATAATCCGGACGTGTATCTTGATTGGGAGAAAAAGGTGGATCTCATCTTTGATTTTCAAGATGTACCCGAAAGAAGCCGCGTTAAGATCGTTGTCACGGAATTTTGCGGTTACGCTCTTAGTTGGTGGGACACCCTTGTCACCACTAGGCGGAGATGCGGTGAAGATCTCGTGGTTCTTTGGGATCAACTTAAACGTCATATGAGGAAGCGGTTCGTGCCAAGCCATTACCAAAGGAAACTTCACCAAAGGCTTCGTAGACTTGCGCAAGGAAGTAAAAAAGTGGAAGAATATTTCCAAGAACGTTGATGTTGCGGGCTAACGTTCAAGACGATCACGAGGCTACCATGTCACGGTTTTTAGGAGGATTAAACTGCGATATTCAAGATCAATTGGAGTTGCAACATTATGAGGAGATCGAGGAAATGCTTCATAAGGCCATCCTTATTGAACAACAACTCAACCGACGGTCTACCAAGTCTTCAATGTTTCCAAGTGTTTCTAAGTTTAAGGATATCAAGCCGAGTTATCCGAAGGAGAAGCCTACTGTTTTTGAGCCGAAAGAAGACACCAAGGGCAAGAGAATTTTCGATCCAAACAAGGCTTGAGACATTCGATGTTTCAAGTGCCAAGGTCGCGGTCACATGGCCAAGATTGTATCAACAAGCGGGTGTTCGTTCTTCTCAATAATGGAGAGGTAGTTACGGATGATGAAGAGAAAAAGGAAGATTCTCCCGATGAGTATGAGGAACCACCTGCTCAAGGAGAGTTACTCGTCGTACAAAGGGCTTTGAGTTTGCAATCCAAGGACAACGATCAAACGCAACGTGAGAATCTTTTCCATACTCGGTGTATTATCCAAGAAAAGGTTTGCAGTTTCATCATCGATGGAGGAAGTTGCACAAACGTGGCAAGCGTCACGATGGTCCAAAAATTGGGACTTACGGTCCGCAAGCATCTGCGGCCATACAAACTTCAATGGCTCAACGATAAAGGAGAGATGAAGGTTGGGAGTCAAGTTACGGTACCTTTGAGTATTGGGAAGTATAAAGATGAGGTCGTGTGTGATGTGCTACCAATGAAATCAAGTCACATTCTCTTAGGTCGGCCATGGCAATCCGATCGCAAAGCAATCAACGATGGATTCACTAATCGGCATTCCTTTGAGTTCAACGGCAAGAAGATAACACTTATTCCCATGACTCCTCAAGAGGTATATCAAGACCAGCTCCGTCTTAAACAAAAGCCCGACAAGCCGAAACCCGAAGCTACTAATCTTATGATTAAATTGGGTGATATTCCTAAATCTCTCTCTTTTAATAAACCGATACTTTTGTTTATCTTTAAAGAATCTCTTATGAACATAGCCGACCTAGCACCGGTTATTCCGAGTGAAATGAGTTCTTTATTGCAGGAGTACTCGGACATGTTTCCCAAAGATAATCAAATCGGACTACCACCCATTCGCGGAATCGAGCACCAAATCGATTTCATTCTGGGATCATCTTTACCCAACAAACCCGCTTACCGGATCAACCCCGTGGAAACTAAGGAACTCCAACGCCAAGTCGAGGAGCTAATGAGAAAGGGTCACATCCGAGAAAACATGAGTCCATGTGCCGTTCCCGTCCTTCTCGTGCCCAAAAAGGATGGAACGTGGCGAATGTGCGTAGATTGTTGCGCAATCAGCAATATAACCGTCAAGTATCGCCATCCTATCCCTCGTCTTGATGATATGTTAGATTAACTTTATGGATCTAACATTTTCTCTAAGATTGATCTTAAGAGCGGGTACCATCAGATTCGAATGAAGGAAGGCGACGAATGGAAAACCGCGTTCAAAACCAAGCAAGAGCTTTACGAATGGCTGGTGATGCCTTTCGGCCTTACGAATGCGCCTAGCATCTTTATGCGATTAATGAATCACGTGCTAAGACCTTATATCGGTGTATTCGTTGTTGTTTATTTTGACGATATTTTGGTTTATAGCCGCAGCTTGGAGGATCATGTGAAGCATGTCGGAGCGGTCTTGGAAATACTCCGAAAAGAAATCCTTTATGCTAACTTAAAGACATGCACTTTTTGCACCGATAACCTTGTGTTTTTGGGTTTTGTTGTAAGTGCAGATGGCGTCAAGGTTGACGAGGAAAAGGTCAAAGCCATCCGCGAATGGCTGGTTCCAAAGAATGTGAGCGAGGTCCGAAGCTTCCATGGA
Source organism: Arabis hirsuta (assembly GCA_964056655.1). Taxonomy (NCBI): domain Eukaryota; kingdom Viridiplantae; phylum Streptophyta; class Magnoliopsida; order Brassicales; family Brassicaceae; genus Arabis; species Arabis hirsuta. Next base: position 11,657,656 of record OZ053301.1, on the reverse strand, counting down.
CTCGCCGGATTTTACCAAAGATTCGTCAAAGATTTTAGTACAATCGCGGCCCCTCTCACCGAAATCATCAACAAGGACGTCGGTTTCAAGTCGGAAAAATCCCAAGACGAGGCTTTCCGCTTACTCAAAGAGAAGCTTACTAACTCCCCTCTTTTATCCTTACCAAATTTCCTTAATACTGTTGAAATTGAATGCGATGCCTCAGGAATTGATATTGGTGCTGTTTTGATACAGGACAAAAAGCCGATAGCTTATTTTAGCGAGAAACTCGGTGGAGCCACTCTCAATTACCCGACGTACGATAAAGAACTCTACGCTTTGGTGAGGGCCCTACAACGTGGCAACATTATCTATGGCCGAAGGAGTTCGTCATTCATACGCACCATGAATCACTCAAGCACCTTAAAGGCCAACACAAGCTCAACAAGCGACACGCAAAATGGGTCGAGTTTATCGAAACTTTTTCGTATGTCATCAAGTACAAAAAGGGTAAGGATAACGTTGTACCCGACGCGTTATCCCGGAGGTACACCTTAATCTCAACCCTTAGTTCCAAAGTCATAGGTTTTGAGCACTTGAAAGAACTTTATCATGATGATCGTGACTTTAAGGAATTATATCGAGCTTGTGAAAAATATGCCAAAGGTTCCTATTTTTGGTATGATGATTATTTTTTTTACGATAACAAGCTTTGCATTCAAGTAGTTTTATTCGAGAATTATTGATTAGGAAAGCTCATGGCGGCGGCTTGATGGGATATTTCGGAATCACCAAGACTCTCAAAACCCTTCAAGATCACTTCTTTTGGCCGCACATGAAACGCGACGTTGAACGGATTTGCACCCGTTGTGTGACATGTAAACAATCCAAATCCACGACTCAACCCCACGGTTTGTATACCCGTCTTCCTATCCCTACGCATCTTTGGATTGATATTTCTATGGACTTTGTTGTTGGATTTCCTAGGACTAGGACGGGTAAGGATTCAATTTTTGTGGTTGTGGATCGATTTTCTAAGATGGCTCATTTCATTGCATGTCATAAAACGGATGACGCATTACATGTTACGGACTTGTTCTTTAGAGAAATTGTTAGGTTGCACGGCATGCCTAGGACCATTGTTTCACATCGTGATACGAAATTTCTTAGTCATTTTTGGAAAACATTATGGTCTAAGTTAGACACGAAATTGTAATTCTCTACAACTTGTCATCCGCAAACCGATGGTCAAACCGAGGTAGTAAATAGGACTTTATCCACTTTGCTTAGATCATTGGTTAAAAAGAATTTGAAATCATGGGAAGAATGCTTGCCGCATGTTGAATTTTCTTATAATCATGCATTGCATTCCACTACATTGTTTTCCCCGTTTGAAATTGTTTACAGTTTTAAGCCTTTGTCACCTTTGGATTTAACCCCTCTTCCTTTGAGTGAAAGAGTTAGTCTCGATGGTAAAAATAAAGCCGAGGTGGTCAAGCGAATCCATGAGAAGGCGCGGGAAAACATCGAGCATAAGACTAAACTTTATGAGAAACACGCGAACAAGGGTCGTAAAAACTTAGTCTTTTGCGGAAGGTGACCAAGTATGGGTTCACCTAAGAAAGGAACACTTCCCCAACGAAAGGAAGTCCAAATTGATGCCAAGGATTGACGGTCCTTTCCGCATCACAAGGAGAATCAACGACAACGCCTACCATCTCGATCTCCAAGGTAAGTACAACGTATCTAACGCCTTCAATGTTTCTGACTTAGTTCCGTTTGTTGCAGACGAAACAGATTTGAGGACAAATCCTCTTCAAGTGAGAGGGGATGATGTGATCCAAAGCAACAACCACGAGGTTTGGGACGAGGCACAAGCAATGGAGCTACAGCAAGGACCGGTCACACGCGCAAAGGCGAGGAAGCTCACGGATGTGGTTCAAAGGATGCTCGAGAAGGCACAACACGGAGGATCGGACGAGGCAACCCGGATCGTGATATTTATGTAAGCCAAGGAAAAAGATCAAGGGAATGACTAAGTGAACAAGCGCCTAGTTTGTACTCTTTTTCCCATGTTCGGTTTTGTCCCAATGGGTTTTCCGAACATGGTTTTTAACGAGGCAAGCTAGGTTGTTTACCCCATTTCACTTAGAATTTTCCTTGGTCTTTACATGGGCCTCTTTCTTATCAAGTTCAAGCCCATTTCGTCAAAGCCCAAGCCCATCACGTTTTTGATAAGTTCTATTGAGTCAAAGTTACATTTCCAAAGTCCTTTGTATGCTTTTCTTTTAATGAGTCAAACAATTTAATGCTTTTGTTATTTCCTAGGAAGGTTGCATGTAACCTTCTTTAGGCTATATATATGTGATCTTTACCCTCAATAATATTCATCCAAGTTTTTAGTCAAAATAAATCTCTTCTCTTAACTTGCGATCAAAAACCCCGAAACTTCAAAACTTTTGGACATTCTCTCTTCGAGAGAATCCTCCGACTCTCTTGGTGCGTTATATCCAAGGAGTTAGAGTCTTAACCCTTCACTGAGTCTTCATCACTCGTGTGATTGTATTTCACTTCCGTTCCACTCTCTTCGCCCTTTTAACATTTCCGCGTCCAGTTCACCGCAAATCCTACCGCGTAAAACCTAGCTCCGCATCGAAGTTTCGATCTACGATTGGGATCGTATCATCAGGTATAGATCCCTTCTTATTTAGATTGGTGGATGATGATGAGTTGTGTAAAATGTTTCCATGGGGACGGTTGACATATGATGACTCTGTCTACGATGTTTATCATGCGTTGGATCTTATGAAAGGCCGTGTGCAACCGTCGTTGACTCTTCCTGGATTCATCATTCCTTTGGAGGTAAATATGACTTTTAAATATTCAGTTTGGCATAATTAATTTTTTCTTATGACATACTTTATCTCTATATGTAGATTCTGGCATTTGAGTGCATCCCAAATCTGAGGAGATCATTTCGAGAATATATTAAAGAGGTAGAGCCAGATTGCCCAAGGATGTGCAAACATAAGTTCAAGCATAGTACTATGAAAGGTTGGGCGTTGAGTGAGATTTATGATTCGCTTGATTTAACTAATGTATGAATTCATTATCATTCTTATCTTTAAATTTGAAATCCGTTTTTCTTAATGTTAATAGCTAAAGTTATATTTTGGAAAAATCGCAGGATATTCATAGTACTTTGGTACTAGAATATGCAAGAGAAAATCGTTTCGCGCGTATCATAGATGATGATGCAGATGATGAAGCCTTGGACACTGAACGTGACAGTTAGAACGAGTATTTTGATGAGAAGAAGATATTTTGGAAAAAGTTATACGATCTGGATGTGGCTTTCCGAGAGGAGAAGGAAGAGGAGGAAGAATAAGTAATATAATACAATAAAATTGGAAGGAGGAGAAAGGAGAAGGAGGAGGAGGAAGATAATATAAACATATTATATAGTTATAAAAAACATCAAAAACATACTATCACAATAAACTGGAAAATCATTAATTCAATATAATTAGTAATAGAATACCATGAATATTTCTTATGTTTATTTTTTTATTTTTTTAGATTAAATGAAAGTTATGATTTTAATGGAGAATTTTTATTTTTATTTTGCAGAGGTTAATGTTACATTTTGAACATTTTAGTTTGTTAGATTTATTAATCAATGATCAAGACAAAAATTATTGAAAGAATCATGGTTTGAAGATTTTATTAATATAAAATTAAGATAAGTTATTGAATATTAATTTGAAAGTTTCAAATTGTTGATATATTTCAGTATCCAACATTAATTTTTAATTTATTATATTTATTATGATTTTTAAATAAATTTTTTTTTTGATGAAAAAAATCAAATTTTATTTTTTTTAATTACTCAACCGCAAACGCTCGAGGGAAGCAGTTTTTGGTTTCAAAGGTTAGGAGCAACACAGAGCGTTATAAAGTATTTTTCAAGATTATTGTCAATAAAATCGATTTAGTTTGGTTTGGATATACCGATATAGTAAGATTTGGTTCGGTTCCAAACCCGTGAAAAAAGGATTGTAGGATCATGTAAAGATATATGTTTTGTTGCTTGATTGGTGTTTGTTTAGTTATGGATATATATCATATCATAAATCTTGGAATATGATAATTTGTAGTTCTTACAATATCCAGATTTGAGGCTACTATAATTATTACCAGATTGATATTTACCAATGTTTTAATACCCTTCTACATTATATATGTTGGATGTAAAGAAATTTAAAATGATTCACATTGATAAATTCTATAGAAATTTCAAATGATTATTCAAATTCTCTCACATGTACTATCATATTTATCCAGTGGGATTTATGGTTGTGGAGGTCGAAACCAACATAAATGAATTTGTGAAGAGGTTTAAAGGAAATACGAGATCTCTAATTTAGAACCATAAGAAATTAAGAACAAAGGTATGAATTGTTGTTAAGAAAAGCTTTATTAATTTTTGCAGAGTTCTTGCTAAGTAAAGTTGCGGATCCCTTTTTCAAAAGAGTTACAAGAGTATTTATACAAGTCTAAGTTGGCTAAATCAACATGTAAATCGATAAGGATTATAGCTTAATACTTTTTTTTTTCTTAACACAATTTTGACAAAGAAGTCTTAATAAACCTTATAATAATAGATCCGGAGAAATGTCTGAGATACTCCAATCTATGCCTACTCTTTTCTGGCATACTTCTGTATTGTCTGGCATACTCCTTTCCATTTGGTACAACTGTAAAAATTGGAATACTACTAAAATAAAAAACACACATGGTACAACTGTAGCTTCCCAGACATTGACTTAGTCAACAAGAGATTACCAGACATTAACTTTGGTGGTCCTAATAAAACTTATAATAACAGATCTTCACTCAAAACTTAAAGCAATACGGTAGTTCTCCCTCGAACATATGCTGAGAATAACAAGTCAAATGAGGAAACCTATACAAATCTTGGTCGTGGTAGTTCGTAAGACATAACAAAACCTTAAAGGCGATTTGCCTTAAATAGACTAGCATAGACTTGAAGCCACCATCACCAGAAATCAAAAATAGTATACCTGGAGGCTCAAAATCCCTGCCAACGCAAGCATCTCTCGCACTATCAACGCGTCAGCCAAATCAGTGACTCTCGAGTGTTCATCGTGATATCCTTTTCTTTGGTTTATACGGGTTGTTGCATTCGCAGCAGGTCAGAATTCTTCGTGGACAGGTAAGAAATATAACTCCCAAATCCACCAGATCTTTCAAGTCCTCAGGATCTAGTACGGTTTCATTACCTATAGCATGGATATGTGCCACAAGCAGCCTTGAATCTAAAAGTTTTAATGCAGCGCTAATCTTTAAATTGACTATAATCATAGCCAGCTCGGAGTCTTGAATTTTCTATATCCCAGAATATATACACTCCATACTATCGGTCACCATCGTCTTCGTGCTTTACTTTGACTTTAACATGATGCTTTTATAAATAGAGAACGCCATATGGTTGGGGTGGATTTAGGACACCATTAAACAGACTCATGATAAACCTTGATACTTTATTGTCTTTTTTAGTTTAGATCTTTTCAACTAAATTATGACAAGTTCTATGAACTTTTAAAGATATACAATCATCAATTGATTCTAAAATTATATGTTTACATATAAACTAATTAATAAGTACATAATTTGAAAGTTTCTAAAGCGTTTGTCAATAAAAGTTTAAAAACAAATTCATCTCGTCATGCAAATTCAAAACCTAGTATTCAAAACATACCTTTGGGGTTTCATCAAGAGTCTATAATGGTGTTCTCTTGATCACTCAACATATGTATAATTTAATTCGGTTCTTTCCAAAGCCATTACCATCTTCAATTCATATGATCGGTATATTGGGCTTCACATCCAATTTTGGTCCATTAAAAACTTATTTAATTGAAGTTAAAAATCATTTGTATTAACTTTTGGGTTCACTTCCGTAAACTACACAAACTTTTAATCATTATCCACCCGAACTTACTAATAACATGGCCAATTGGTTTTTGAGTTGAAATAGATAATGAATTGGTTTAAATTTATGATTATATCAGATTAAGTGCTTATTTATAAGCAGTGTTGTTTTTGTTTCTGACCTTAGTTTTTTTAATGTTTTTCAGTTCAAAGTCCAGTGATTAAGAAAATATGTATCTGACGACCGGATTTTGTTGCTACTTTTAGAAGGCTGTGTGAAGCAGATTTCACCTGTGTTTGGTTGTACTTCAACCATGTCCTTGGCTTCATCGAAACATGCAATTTGCCCCCTAACGAGCTCTTGGATGAATCCATCATAGGGGCAGAAGCAGTAGTTGCATCCTTGAAGACAAACCGACTTGATGGAGCAAGGGTCATCAAGGCTTTCGAGTGGCTCAAATCGATAAAGAATGACTAGAAAAGACTGAAAACCTAAAGAACACGTCAGCAGAGTTGAGAGCAGCATATTGGAGGGTTCAAGAAGAGGTGGATGGTCTAAAAGTTGGACACAAGGGACAATCTTCAACTACATACCCGAACTTTACCATGTGCTATTTGTAGTTTAAAAACTTTTAAATACTCAAATGTTTAAAAATTGGTAATACTCAAATGTTTAAAAATTCTCTACGAGGGTTGGGATTTTGGGTAAACCGAACCGAATTGATTGATTTTTTGGTTTTTTGGTTAGTTCAGTTGTATAAAAATTTATCAAAAATAATTTCGGTTCTATTATGGGTTAATTCAGATATTTTTGTTTTTACTAAAATTCACCGAAATAAATGAAATTTTGTTGAAATTCGGTTAAAATCATGTAAAATCGGATAGTTTTGGTTAATTTCAAGTATATTCGGGTAGCTCGGTTTGAAACTTTTAAAAATATTTAAATTTTGGTATTAATTGGTTTTTGTTTTAAAAAATGAGGTAATTATAGAAAACAAAAAAGGAGCAATTGCAAAAATGCCACTTTTAAATAATCAGTTTACAAGCGTGCCACACGCTGGTACATGTTTACAAATCTGCCACCATTTATTAGTAAGAGGACAAAACTATCATTTTTTTTTCTTTTTCTTCTTCCTTTTTCCTTTTTTCTTTTTCTCTTTCTCTTTCCTCTTTCCCTACGAGATCTGATTTTTTTTCCTCTCTTTCTCTCTCTCCGTAACAAAAACATAATCTATTTCTCTTTCTCTCTCAAGCTCTTGTTAATGGAAAAATGGTGGTAATGGTGTTGAAGAAGAAAACAAACATATCTAGATTTGAATCTCTCTCTCTCTCATATAGATATAGATCCAGATTTCATAATTTTTTTTTTACAAATCTGGGTTTGTTTGATTTGTGTTGTAGATCTGAGTTTTTATTCGATTTATGTTACAAATCTAAGATTTTTTGTTCGATTTGGCTTACATATCGGATTTTTTTGATTATTTCTGGGTTAGTTTTGTTTTAGATGTTCTTCTTACTCATCTAGTGTTTTGCTTTTTTTTTATAAAGTTTTTTAACAGTTTTTAAAAGGTTTATAAAATTTATAAGATTTTTAAAAGGTTTTTAAACACATTTTTAAAAAAAGATTAAACAATCTAGATTAATTTGTTCTTATTTTTTTTCTAACTGATCTAAGGTTTTGACGTTTTTATGAACTTTTTAAATAATTTATAAGAGTTGTGTATATGTTTTTAAAACAAAACAGTTAAAATAATAATTTATAAGGGTTTTTTACAAAATTTATAAGGGTTTTTAAAATGTTTATAAAGATTTTTAAGGTTTATAAGAGTTTTTTACAAAATTTATAAGGGTTTTAAAAAGGTTTATAAAGTTTTTTAAATAATTTATAAGAGTTGTGTATATGTTTTTAAAACAGAACAGTTAAAATAATAATTCATAAGGGTTTTTTAGAAAATTTATAAGAGTTTTTAAAATGTTTATAAAGATTTTTTAAGGTTTATAAGAGTTTTTTACAAAATTTATAAGGGTTTTTAAAAGGTTTATAAAGTTTTTTAAATGTTTATAAGGATTTTTTACAAAGTTTATAAGAGTTTTTACAAGGTTTATAAGATTTTTAAAAGGTTTCGTAAGACAGTTTAAAAACTTTACAAACGGTTTAAAAAAAACTGTCTACAGATATTTTAGAAAAATTCAATCTCAGATCTTTCTTTCTTTTCTTCTCCTCCTCCTTCTTCTTTTTCTTCTCAATTCATAAAATTCAATCTCAGATTTTAAGTTTTTTTTTTTGTGAAATTCAAATTTATGTTTTTATTCTAGTTTTGAAAGAAATATATGAGATTTAGTTAAAAAAAGAGAAAAACAAGATTTGAGAAAAAAATTTTGAGATCTGAAAAAAAATTGAGATCTGCTGAAAAAATAATGTAAGAAAATAAATTGAAATCTGGGAAAAAAAATAGAGAGAAAAAACTGAAAAAGTCAAATTAAACAAGTTAAATGATAATATAAGAATACTAAAAAAAAGATGATATGTGCAATGATTTTCAAATAGTGGGCGTAAATGAAAAGTGTTATCGAAACCTACGACATATCTTAAAACTAGGCAAGACCCGTGCCCTGCGCGGGAGTGAATTTCTCGAGAAAGTATACTGCTATAATGTTCATGAGAGAAGACTGTGAGTCTTCGTGCTTATACCAAAACTCTGGTTTTTGGTTCCATCATTTGCAAGTGGTTTTGTAAAGGATAATGATTTTGTATTGCACGAATGCTTTGAAACAGAGCATATTTTATTGAATCCTCCCCTCCGGAGGATCAGCAATTGAAACTTTCGAATCAAGCTTGTAGCCAAATCTGTGATTGGGGGTTTGATTTTGTAATATCTACTGCATATCAATTCGTTTCGAAACAATATGCAACTACTCTTATAAAGTGTAAAGATTGCTAAAATGGAAATGATAATTGAAAGAGATCTCCGATTATATATAAATTTGGTTAAAATTAACATCAATACCCTTATTGTTCTATATCATGTCTCTTTATTTTCACATTCCTATGAACACACCTTTTTATTATTTTGCGTCTTTGAATCCATATGATCAGAGATGGCGTGTGGTTGTTAAAGTGTTACGAATTTTCTCTAATCTTTTCGGTTGTGATGGTAGTTTTTATGATTATTCAACCAATTTGAATTCAGGGTTTCTCGATGACTTTAGATTCCTATTCATAAACAATAAAAAAATTCGATATAAAACTTAAAGAGTTTATATAATGCAAAACCTCTATTGATGCCTTTTTACATTTTTAATCATCTTGACTGAACAATATTAACCTTAACAAACAAAAGTTATTTTATTAAAAGTAGTATTGATCTTATTTTTTAAAATTTACGTAAGTAAATCATTAGCTTCAAAGCAAATCTATGATCTTCGTGGAGGTTATCATCTAAAATTTTGTTGTTTTGTTAGTCTTTTTATAAGCTCTAGTATTTGGTTCCAAATATATTATGTTTTGAAACAGAGCATATTTTAGAGAATGATATTCGTGAAAGCATATTTCAGAGGATGATCCATTGGATAATATAATAAATTCAGAAGAGAATTGAAAAACAAAAATAAGTCTATTATGTTTTCATAGAAACCGGAGGTAAGACACCTTATAGCTAAAGATTTTGAAAGATTTATTTGAAAACAACATTTGTTGTATGTGTAATCGCTTTTCCATCTTTGTCGGTGATAAAAATCTTTAAACCTTTTCTTGATGTAACTCTCGATACGGCAACATATAGTTGACCATGGGTGAAAACTGGTTTTGGTAGATATAGACAGACTTTCTCTAGCGTTTGACCTTGGCTTTTGTTGATGCTCATCGCGAAAGCAACTGCGATAGGAAATTGTTGTCGTCTCATACGGAAAGGGAATTTTGCATCTGGAGGAGAGACGAACGCCCATGGTATCAATACTATCTCACCCAACTTGTCACCAGTTATAATACGACCTTCTATAACTCGAGTAGCCATTTTCGTGATAAGTAGTCTATTGGGTGAGACGACAGTGTTGATCGTACCAAACAACACCTTAAGAATTAATAATTATAATTAAGTATTATATTCATCATTAAGTATTAATTGACAATAATATTGCTATATCTTCATCATTAAATATTGACCGAATATTTAACATATATAAGTTAACGATGGCAATAACCGAACCTTTTGAATTGGGCTTATGAATGAATTAACATATTGGGATTATGCATAATTTAAACCGAGAATAACTTAAACCGAATTAATGTAACCGAACTCGTATTGTTAATGCGATTAATATAACCGAAATTGTATTAATAATGGCATAACATGTAATTTTATTTTTTAGAAGAGGGTACACTTGTAATCAACCACCCTCAAATTCATTCTGAGGGCGCCACGTAGGATTTCGCACTTCATATATAATTATATAGATTTCTATAAAAAAAAGCTATTCGGCCTAACCGAACGTAATTGAGAACCAAATCAATTTTAATAATGTGCCGATCGCTAACCGAACCCGAACCGAAAATCACAGCATGTCTGTACGGTTACCTCGGGTCGGTTTTAAATCCCAGCATAGTCTGTACGGCCAGAAAACGAAAACGACACCGTATTCGTTTCCTTGCTATGTCCAGAAACCAGAGCAATTTCTTCCTCTCCAAAACGATTCCACAAAAGAAAAAAGAAAAAGCCAGATAGTTGGAAGAATGAAGAATTCACCATGTTTGATCATTACTTGTTGATTCAAATCTCAACCATCTTCTTCCCAGGTTCACTTCAATTTCTAAATCAGTTGCATTCCGGTTTCATCACAGTCACCTAGGTAGGGTTTTCAACAATTTCTCTCCGTCGTCGTCCTTTTGGGAAGAAGCTAAAATTGGATCGAATTAGTATTTTGTCTGTATTAGTCTGGAATAAGAAACGAAGGCGAAGATGAAGGCGATGGAGACTATTCAGGATCTGATCGAGGAAGCCAAACTACGGACCGTATGGTGGGGCTTATGCATCTTCTCCGTTACATACTTCTTGACCCGTATGTTAATTCTTACCCTTTCCTCTTCGGGTTTGCTCATACTTTCTTGTTTTAGACAAGAGATTCGATTTCTAGTTAAAATTTCAGTTTTGAAGCTGCAAAATTGCATCTTTAAGACATTAGAAGAAACTTGGTCTGGGTTTAGATGAAGGCATGTTTAGTCTATAGGGTTATTGGTTACTCTGTTCTTCCTTTGGACTCAAGTTTAAATTCTTTTTACACATTGTGGTGTTGCTAGTAATAGAATGTTTTCGTTCGACTATATTCATTGCTAATCTCTTGTCTTCATTCTTTGTTTTGGAATTTTTGTGTGTGTTCTCATGCAGATACTAGTAAATCTATGTGGATGAATTTGCCAATGGCAATCCTCATTCTTTGCGGTCTGCGGATTCTTTGTAATCAGATTGAGTTCAGATGGAAATATCTGCCAACTCCAAGGCAAAATCAGTTTTCTTACCTTGAGAAGAAGCGATTGTCCCTGAATGATCCACGTCTCTCCACTGTCCCACCTCCTCCAAGGTGGAAGAAGAAAATCGACTCTCCTGTGGTGGAAGCTGCAATCAATGATTTTATTGACAAGATCCTTAATGATTTCGTGATTAATTTGTGGTACTCTTTGATCACACCAGATAGAGAGGCGCCTGAACTGATCCGTGGAGTAATCATGGATGCTCTAGGTGAAATTTCAGTAAGGGTCAAAGAGATAAATATCGTTGATTTGCTAACCAGGTGCCGTCCTTTATTCCTCTTCCCTTACGTTGAAAACGCTATCACAGTCCACCAACAAATGCCTAGAGTAACTTGGATTGGATCGTTATTGGATGATAATGATATCAATGCCTATATGCGCAGGGATATAGTTGATCTGATAGGTGACCATTTGGAAAGTTTTAGAAGAAACCATGCTGCTATAGGTACTGATGTTATGAAGACATTGTCATCTGAGGAGAGAGATGAAAGATTGAAATACCATCTTATGGCTTCTGGGGAGCTTTATCCTGCACTCATGTCACCTGAGAGTGAGTACAAGGTATGAGGGATAATTCGGATGAAAATGACGCCACTATATTCGTTTCACTCCTAATTTTGTTACTTAGCACACACATGCTCTTGCTTTCTCTAACAGGTTCTTCAGAAAATAGTCGCTGGCATATTATCTGTGGTTCTCAGACCACGAGAAGCTCAGTGCCCTCTTGTTCGAACGATAGCTAGAGAGATTGTTACTTGCTTGGTAGTTCAACCTCTTTTGAATTTAGCATGCCCCGAGTAAGTTCTCTTCCTATCTTTGTCTTCCAGAAAATATCTTTCGTATCAAAATACCTTCCAGTCTTTTCCTTGTCCAATGTGTATAATGCAAACTAGCTAGGAACAACTTATGATTCCAGAGTTTCAACTGATGAAATCTATTTTACAACTGCTGAGTAATATATCCGCTGGAAGCTCTTTTTCCTGGGGTTTACTCAGTGCTGATCATTTACTTTGAACTCTGCCTTCAATTTGTCTGAGGGATGCTAATTAACTTTCCATTGTGCACCAGGCGTATCAACGAGGTGATTGAGATCGTTATCAATCTTATTAAGGAGGGCAACTTTGAGCAGTTTTCGGGGGAAGAACGGAATGTTAACTCTGCCTCATCGTCAGTCTTTGATAATCAAGGAAAAAATATGAGTTTGACAAAAGTTAATGAGCAGAAGACACCATCCATAGACTATGACAGATACCCAGAGCTGCCCAAACAGCACTCGGCTGATTGGGCTAGGAGGCTAGAGGTCGCAACGCAAAGGAGAACAGAGGTTCTTACTCCTGAGAACCTTGAAAACATGTGGACAAAAGGAAGAAACTACAAAAAGAAGGAGTACAAAAAGTCTGAGGCCAAACAGAAAAATTCTAGCTCCATATCAAGGACTTCTACGGGAGCAGAAGAAAAAGCAGTGGCACAATTGCCCCCTAGAGTAAGCGTTGATAAGCAGTCACAAACGCAAATGGCTGAGGATTATAGTAAATCATCTTCATTTGAAGGAGAGCGCCACATTTATGAGGTTGATGTTAGAAAGGAATTTCCTTCTGATGGAAACAAAAATAGGCTTAAGAGATCCAATAGTACGTCGGATCTTAATAAACAGCCTGAAACAAGGCTGACACTATTAGGAGTCGGTGAGGGGCCTCTTATCACAGAATTCTACACCACTGATTTTATCAAGCACAATGAAAATTATATATGTGATAATAAATCCCCAAACATTCTTCTTCACAAAGAGGGTCAGCATTGCCCAAAGCTCAAATGTCGGGTAAGCTCTGTTCTTGATGTCATTTTGGATTTTGATATATACTTTACAGTTTCTTGATTTTTGTTTTTTCTGACAGACATGCACTTGAACAATCTCTTATGTTTTGTGTGTGTGCATTTACAATTTATTATGCTGTTCACTTAAGATCATTATTTATTTTGTCCTGAAGAGTCCGCAGAAGGTTATTTCTTATGTCTATGTGGCTGCAGGTTCTTGGAGCTTATTTTGAGAAGCTGGGATCAAAATCATTTGCAGTATATTCTATTGCGGTGACCGATACTGAAAACAAAACTTGGTTTGTGAAGAGAAGGTTATTTTCTCATCATTTATGTTAGTAGGAAAATCATATCAGTGCATCATTGGACTTTGTTATTCATGTCACTAGCTTTTGATATTGATTTTCTTCGTAAAAGGCACAAGATTACTGCTACTTCATCGTAAAGTATTTTATTTTCTTCCCTCCAGATACAGTAACTTCGAACGATTGCATCGTCAACTTAAAGAAATCCCAAACTACAATTTACAGTTACCCCCAAAGCGTATTTTCTCATCAAGCACCGAAGATGCTTTTGTTCATCGCCGCTGTATTCAGCTGGACAAGTTTCTACAAGTATTATTTAGTCCCTTCGCAACTTAAAAAACATATTTACCAGTAACATTCTCTTATTAGGGCATTTTTCCATGTCTGCAGGATCTGCTGTCTATAGCTAATGTTGCTGAACAGCATGAAGTTTGGGATTTTCTAAGTGCCTCCTCAAAAGTGCGGACCTGATTAACTGCCACCCCCAAAAAGTTCATTGCTTTCTTTTTTCATTTAATAGATGATCTAACAATTGTTGTTTTCGTTCTGTAGAATTATTCTTTTGGAAAGTCTTCATCGGTGATAAAAACTCTTGCAGGTATTGCTGTCGCTACTGTTTTGGTAACATTTAGCTGTATATAAAAGCTCAGCCCTCGCTTTCCATATAACTATTACTGTTTATCAATAAATGTTAATCTTAAAAAATTATTGGAACGAAGAGAGAAGTGCTTATTGTTTACGTGTTTTGTGTTTGCTTTACTTTTCCATTTCACTAAATTTTATTTCTTGGAATTGAGCAGTTAATGTTGATGATGCCATGGACGATATTGTACGTCAGTTTAAAGGGGTTTCAGATGGCCTTATGCGCAAGGTTGTAGGATCTCCACTTGAAGAAAATGAGCATGCTCCTACCCGCCACCTCTCCTGGAGTGTAAATGAAATAAATACTCATCTTTCTAAGGAAATTGCAACTGAGTCGATGAACAGCAGCATATCTGATAATGAAGACATTGACAAACTTGGAGAGAGCACTCAAGGGGAAGGTAGACTTGATTCAGAAGCTAATGGGTGGCACTCAGATAATGAACTGGACTCGAAGTATTTCCCACCGAGAGTGGTTAGACGTCTTGGAGAGCCTGAGAACTCCCCCTTGGAAACGGAAAATGATTTTAAGTCAAAATCTGAAGTAAGGGGGTCCAGCGATTTGCAACACCCTGATCCATCGACAACTTTGGTTCACAATCCTACTGTGCCACCCGAGGTACATCATAAATGGCCGTTTAGTGTCCCGTTCATGATTTACAGTTTCACTGGATGCCATCTGTCGATCAGATTGTGTCTTTTGGCTTATGTATATTCTCTGGCTGAAAATTTCATGATGGCACGATTATATGTCTTTCATGCACCTGAAAATTGAATTATGCTTAATGAGACATATCACCAAAGAGATTTTCAGTTGTTAGTCTACACTTTTGGCATCTTCTAATTTTGGATAAACGTAATACTTATTCTGTGCTTTTCATTACAGTGGATGCCGCCCAATGTCAGTGTGCCACTTTTGAACCTAGTCGATAAAGTGTTTCAGTTAAATAGAAGAGGTTGGTTAAGGTGAGACAAAGTAGTTAATTTTTCTTATTTTATATGTCTCAGATCATTTTATTCTATTTGACTATATCACATGGCGTTTTTTGGAAAATATTAATGTGATGTTATTATAGGAGGCAAGTTTTCTGGATATCAAAGCAAATATTACAGATAGTTATGGAAGATGCTGTCGATGACTGGCTCCTTAGGGAGGTGTGTTGGCTGCGGAATGAAGACACAGTAGCTCACGGAATTCGTTGGGCTCAAGATGTAAGAATTGGGTTTTCCGTGATCTTGTGCAGAAGTCAACTGAATCTTCGCCTGTTTCTGTACATAATGTTTGATCGTTTTCATATCTAATATAACTCTAGTAGTAAAGTGATGATAATTCAGGGAGATCATTTTGCGCGACATGCTTAGATCACTTTGACTGTTGCAGGAAGGCAGACGGAGCAAATAAGAGAACTAGTGGAGTGAGTTATCTTTCTTTTTGTTGCTTACAATCTTGTTTGCATTTTTTTTGTCCAGATTCTTTGGCCAAATGGTGTGTTCTTTACCAGAGTGAGTGATAGTCAAGAGGAATTGGATGAGACCGACCCTAGTGAAAAAACTTTCCAAATGGCAGGCCAACTTGGTGGCATGAAGGTGACTAAACCCAGTTCCTTTGAGCAGCAACTCGAGGCTACACGTAGAGCTAGTGAAATCAAGAAATTCCTTTTCGGTGAGAATCTTAGGCTCCCTTCCAATCGATGTCTCGAGTTAGTTCACTTTCATTGGAAGTAACTTCAACTTTCAATGTTTTTCCGTGTATGATCAGATGGCGCCCCAACAGCCTTAGTGAGTATGGTAGGGCACAATCAGTACAGGAGATGCGCGAGAGACATCTTCTATTTCACTCAGGTTAGGCTTCTTCTGTGTCAGACTTAAGTTGTTTTATTATTGGGGTAAAGGGTTTAGTTAGGTTGTTGCATCATCCATCATTTTGGTCTGACTAATTTTGACACATATATCATCGATCGCAGTCAAACGTATGCATAAAGCAACTAACATTTGCAATACTGGAGCTGCTACTCCGATCGGTTTTCCCAGAACTGCAAGATCTTCTGAGAGACATAAGGGAGAATCCGCATGGTCGTTCAGAGTAATAATACCGGTTTTTAATGGAGGAGGAGGTAGCCTATGATTGACGTGAACCAGTTGCTTATCTTTCTCTATTTTTAAATTTTGATTTTTTTTTTTTGTTTCTAAATCTTGGGGATTTCTTTTTGGGTTCTTTTAAATATTCTTTCATGTGTATAAAAAAAAGTGCTAGTATACAACAATGATAAAAGGGTTCTGTATATAAACCTCTTGTGTGTGCAAAATGGCCATTTCTTTCTTTTGCATTGATCCATAGAATTGTAGTTTTAATTTGCAGACTCAGAAAAAGTTGCTTGCTTCATCATTGTATTTGTAACTCAGTAAGACATGAAAGTTAAAAACCTAATTAGGAACCTCAGTTACATAGTACCTGCAATACAGTTTTGTCTTTCTTACAGAAGTCCTCCACTCAGAGAATCTACAGCATTTGCGTACAGGTCGGTAAGCGAGTACTGCCTCAGGTTGCTTACCTCGTACCAAGTGTTCAACGACTCGAGGTTCTTGTCCGTCCCAGAAAACACCACCTGAATTCCGATGTTGCAATTAGCTTCACCTCCATTAGCCTTGCACTTTGATGTTGGAACCGCACAATCCGTCCCATTCAGACACACTGAAGAAGATCCTCCTTTGCACGAATCGCATCCGAAATTCTTCCAGAACAGATTCTGCAGCACTCCCTTCTGAAATTCCATTACCTGCAATGCAGTTTCACATTCAGCGATTCAGTGCTCTTATGTTGTATGTTGTTAGTTCCGAAAGGGTTTAGGGTTGTTGATTACAAGTGTGAAAGCTGTGATTGTGTTGCTCTCATCTGCGACCTTCACGGGATAAGATCTCGCTGCGTATTTCGAGCCTGCGAATCCAACCATGTATCCTCCTGCTTCACTCTTCTCACAAGACACATGCACCAAATAAGCTTTTTTACTTGTTAACACTTTGTGATTGTGTTTCATTGAGATTTACATGTATAGCCAGAGAGACTTACCGGGTTAAACTTACTAGTGTCGACGGAAAGAAGAGAGATCTCGTCTACCTTAGGTCTAAAAAGCGCGAGCTGGGCCATTTTCGCAGCTAAACCAAGGCGAGAATCGCAAGGGGAAAGCTGGACTTGGTCAAGGAAGAAAGCTTCTCTGCTGGAGATGGCAACACCAACGGTGAAACCATCTCCTTTGCTTATCAGAGTATCTAAACAAGGACTATACACATGGTTATTGTCTGATGCTCCAACCAAAACATCCATCATTATCATCATAATCATGATGGTTTTAGTGCCCATTGTTAATTTCACCATCCTCAGGTACCCTTGATTTCTTCTCCTCCAAGAAAACCTTATCAACACAATCATCACCAATCGCTAATTGTAATAGTAACACATTAAATAGCTTTGATAGACGAGCGTACCTTCCAAATCCAGAATTTATGTAACGAATCTTATGAAGAAACGGATTAGAATGAAATTGTTTCAAGGGTGAGTTTTTTTTCTGGGATTAGGATTCTTGAAAAGGAAATTAAGATTATGGAGTTAAGACGCGCCAAAACGGTTATTTCGGCTGTAAAATTGGATCTCTGCCTCCCAATTTAGTTTTTTCTTATTACTTCTAAACATCAATTTTTACTATTATTCTAATTACAATTGAGATACGGATAAAGAGAATTTATGATTACGGATTTACACACTGTAATCGATACGGTTTAGGCTTGAATGATATTACTGGTCCAGAATCATATAATCACTCATATGTCTTTGTAATATTTACTTCTCTCTTTTTCGAGTGCGTCTTCTTGGTGAAACTGAGCTTCTCGGTTAGCTATATTCTCTAATGATGGGTGAGAAGAGGGCAAAATAGTTTTTTTTTTTTTTGGTGAACTTGGATTGGCTTGAAACATCTCTTAGCTTTTTGTATCTGAATCACAGACATAAGAACAGTCTTCTTGTAAACGGAGCGGACACAGAGACCCAAACACCCACAAAAGGGGCAATGTAGCAGTACAGACCTTTTCAAACCAAATCAGAGTTTACTCGAAATAATCTATCGGATCTAAACATGCAAGAAAACACCAAGAATTGGGTTTTTTTATAATCATAAATGACTAGCAACACAACACCTCTGATTCCTTGTTTATCTCTCTATATGCTGTTAATGTAATACCCGTAATCTAAGGATGGTGACACACTTCTCATATGCTTTCCAAAACTCTGCACAACAGAATGAATAAACTCTTCTGCTGTTTTTCATATAATCGATTCCATGACAATCTGCAAAGTAGCAACATATCCTCACATAAGTAATCCAAAAAAGCGTCACAAGGAAGACTGCAATTCGGTTTAAGGTGTTTCTTTTCGTCTTCTTATCATCAGTTGCAATTACTTCATTCTCTACATTTTCACTAACAAAACAAAAGCTCATAGAAAACTGCAATCGCTTTTCGACCAACGTTTTGTAAGACTTTGACATCCAACAAGTAGTACTGAAAAGAGCAACAGATATTCCAGAAAAGGAAGTAAAATTCTTTAAACTTTTGACATCCAGATTTCATAAGCTTCTACACAAAGAAAGATCCCTGATGAGCTAATTCAAGAAGCCACAGATTTTTGGCATTTATACAACTCAAGAAAGTAAATAGCTTTATCTTCTTCACAAGATCAAAACACAAGCATGTGTACCAGTACCATCTCAAGCATGAAACAGAGGACTATCAAATCAACCTAAAAGCTTAAACAACTGCACCAAAACCATGTCAACAGAGCCATTTTTCGTATCTTAACTAAGAAATTCTACAAATCCCTATTAGTTTAAGCAGAAAGTATTGAGAATGACACATAGCTTGTTCTTTCATTCACGATCTAGGAAGCACTTATACTACACATCCAGTTTCTTCAAAAAATCTGAAATCAGATTGGGGAGATTTACCTCACGCGACGGCGATGGGCTGGCGACTTTGAGGCTCGTTCTTCTTCTTGGTATCGGTCTGAAAATCCTCCATATTGTAGATGACGGTGATATAGAGCGAGCAACTTGGGCAATTCGCGATCTCTTCGCCGAGCCGAAGATCCTCTTTCGTAATCTGGAACAAATCGCCACAAGGGCAAGGATACGTGTATGACTGAATCTCTTCGTTCCACTCCATATCCTCTATCTCCACATCGTCGTACGACATCGCCGGAGTTTCAAGACCTTTTCTCTTCTCCGGTAGGAATTAGGGCACACCGTTCTCTCTACAATGTGAATGTATCTCTGGGAAACTTATATATATATATATCTATCCAGTTCCCAAATGTTATGAATATTCTCGCAAACAACCTCAAACTTTATTGAATTACATTTTGACCCAAAATCAGATTAACAAATAGTTTTGAGTGTTTTCTAATTAGCCCACATTAATATATATATTCACAATATAGTTTCTTCTGTTCTTCTTAGACATGAGAACAAAAAGAAAACAAGCGAAGAGTTTTTGAGGAGAAAATAATAAAAGTGAGATGCAAAATCGGCTCTCGTCGCCGTTGCAATCGCCACCGTCTCCGAAGCTACAATCGACTTGATGATGCAAAGCTTCCACCATCAGCAGCAGCAGCTGGTTTCGCTGCTCTCGGCTGCTTCCGCTTCTCCTCTGCCGTCCACGCTTATTCCTTCTTCCTCGGAATCCGTCGCTTCTAGTAACAATGCCTCAGTTCCTCTACTTTCGACGGGACAAAGGGATGGTAAATTGGATAATAATAACGATTCGGGTCGTCTCGCTGCCTTGAAGTCTCTCCACAGAGCAATTACTTACCCTCCTAACTCGCTTCTTATCGCACATTCAGCTTCGTTTCTCTCTTCTGGTCTCTGGCAACTTCTGTCCGACAAGTAATTAAATTATCTCTGCCTTCTTGACATACTGTTTCATCTTGAGTTTGATTAGATAATACCCATTTACTATTTTCTCTGTTGTGTAGGTCTTATGATGTGAGGCAGGCTGGTGTGTCTGCATATGGTGCTCTTTGTGCAATTGTGTGCTCTATTCCTGTAGAATCCAGTGGAAGACAAAACCATGTGATGCTTGGGAGTCTTGTTGATCGTTTTATTAATTGGGCTTTGCCGTTGCTTAGGCATGTTAGTGTTCGAGATGGGAGCACGGTACTAGCAGTTGAAGGTGTCCGGGAGTTTCTTTCTGTTGGGGACATCAATGGAATAGATAGGTATGCTTTGCCAATCCTCATCGCGTGCAAAGGACTTCTTGAAGATGAGAGAACTTCTATACCTTTGTTGAATCAGACAGTGGGTGTTCTTTCGTTGATCTCTTCAAAATTTTCTAGTTTGTTTCATCCTCATTTTCTTGATATTGTTGATATGTTGCTTGGTTGGGCATTAGTACAAGACCACACTGAGTCTGATAGACAGATTGTCATGGATAGCTTCTTGCACTTTCAGAAACATTGGGTCAATAATTTAGATTTCTCAGTTGGATTGTTATCAAAGTTTCTGGGTGACATGGATGTATTGCTTAGCGATGGTAGTCAAGGAACCTCAGAACAGTTTCACAGGTTGCTAGCTTTGCTTTCTTGTTTCTTAGCAATCTTGAGGTCCACTGCTTCTGGATTACTAGAGAACAATCTGCTTGATAAGATGGACGAACCTCTGAGAAAAATGCTTCCTCGGCTATTGGGTTGCCTATCTACCATGGGGCAGAGGTTTGGATGGGCAAAATGGATCGAAGATCTATGGAAGTGCTTGACCCTTCTTGCAGAAATATTGCGCGAAAATTTTTCAACGTATTATTCTCCTTCTCTTGAAATGTTATTCAAGAGCTTAGAACATACTGATTCTGCAGTTCATGGGAAGATGACAACTTTTCAGATCCATGGGACCTTGAAAACCAATCTCCAGTTACTGTCCCTACAGAAGCGAGGCCTCCTCTCATCATGTGTGCTGAAGTTGCTTCGCTTTGAATCTCCAATATCTCAGTTGCGATTGCACCCAAATCATTTAATTACAGCAGGTTCTTCTGCCACATACATATTCTTGCTTCAACATGAGAGTGAAGAAGTTGTTCAACAGGCAATAGAATTATTGATGAAAGAACTTGAATTGTTGAAGGCAATACTTGGGGACTCATCGGGCCACCAAAACAAGACTTTCAATGTTGCAGACTATGAATCCTATTCAGAAGATGAAGTTTTGGCAATGATTAAGTTTGATATGAAGGTTCTTCTTTCCTGCGTATCTCTTGGAGGGAGAACTTTTTTGAGTGACCTCCCCGAACTTGCTGTCTTGTATCTTAAGAGGTGTGAGAAGTTAGTTTCCTTTGTTGTTGAAAAGCTGAATCCTTTTGAGTCAGCTATTGCTGTCTGCTTGGAGTTGCAAGTCAGTGTTTTGAGGCTGTTAGAGTGTTTAGCTGCAGTTGAGCTCCTTAGCAATTGTTCTGTGCTAATTCAGCCTGACAGCAAGGGTCTTAGAGAAACAAATCATGGAAAGACACCATTCAAGTCTACATTTTTTACCATTGTAATTGAGCATGTAAGGAAATACAGCTTGACCATGGTTAAAGCTCTTCATTTTTCATCCCCTCTTGCTGTAAAGCTAGTGTCCCTTGAATGGATTCAAAAGTTCTGTAAAAACCTGATTACAATATCGAAGAATTTGTCTATGGATACTTACTTCTGTGAAACATTTCCATACTCTGTTGCAGTTAGAGATATAATTATGGCGGTTTTAGATGCTGCATTTGATAGTGAACCAGAAGTGAGGAGTCAGTCTGCAATGGTTTTAGAGCTGCTTCTGGAGGTAAAGCTGATACACCCAATTCATTTTTACTCCCTGGCTGAAATCCTTCTTGAAAAGCTTGGAGATCCAGATACGAGTATAAAGAATGCTTTCATTAAGTTGCTTTCTCATCTCTTGCCAGCTACCCAGTACGCTGGTGGCATGCACAGTGAGTTAGAACATATGAATCTTAGGCCACAAGTTCTTATGCTAGGAAGTGGTTATTTGCACTGGAAGCAAGTCTTTGCATTGAAGCAACTGGACCAACATTTTCACTCGCAGCAACTTGTTTCTGTCTTGAATTATGTTTCCCAGAGATGGAAAGTTCCTTTTTCTTCTTGGATCCAGTTGGTTATTTATGCTTTTCGAGGATCAAAGGATACTGGTGTTGGGCATCCTGATGAAAACCTGTTTAAGAATGGGTGGTTGGCGATAAAAGCGGAGAAAAGCTCGATTGAGAGAATTTGCTTGGCAAATAACCTGGCAGGCGCTTGGTGGGCCGTGCATGAAGCTGCTAGGTTTTGTGTTAGTACACGTCTCCGTACTAACTTTGGTGGTCCTGCTCAAACTTTCGCAGCCCTAGAGCGAATGCTTTTAGACATCACAACTGTGCTGCAGGTCGATAGCAAGCAAACTGATGGAAGCCTAAATATTGTAGGCTCTTCTGGTGCCCATCTGTTACCAATGAGGTTACTGTTGGATTTTGTGGAGGCGTTGAAAAAAAACGTGTACAACGCATATGAGGGTACTGCTGTTTATTCCTCAGCGCTTCCACAAAGTGTCCTATTTTTCCGAGCTAACCGGAAAGTTTGTGAAGAATGGTTTTCTCGTATATCTGAACCAATGATGAATGCTGGTATATCACTCCAGTCTCACGATGCGACAGTTGAGTATTGCACATTGCGGCTTGAAGAGCTAAAAGGTCTTGCAACATTAGTGACGAAAGAAAAGTCTAAAATGCAGGCTTTTGACAGTGCTCTTAATACTGGAGCTCGGATATCTTCAGACATCTCAAGAATTTTACGATATATGTCATTGGCTTTGTGTCAGAATCACGATTCAAATTCTTTGGTTGGCGTTCACAAATGGGTTTCAATAAATTTAACACCTTTGGTCACAGAAGAAAGCGACTTTCAGAAGCACAATGGTGAATTGGCGCTGTTTCCATGGATCACAGGGTTGGTTTATCAGTCAGAAGGACGATATGAGAAAGCAGCTGCATATTTTGCTCATTTATTAGAGAAAGAGGACTGTCTCAGCTCTATGGGTTCTGATGACATTCAATTTGTGATTGAACGGATAATTGAGAGTTATACTGCTTTATCTGATTGGAAATCTCTGGAGTCCTGGCTTTTAGAGTTGCAGGCACTTCGTGCAAGGCATGCAGGCAAAAGCTTTTCAGGTTCTTTAACCGCTGCTGGAAATGAAATGAATGCAATACAGGCCTTGGCACGTTTCGATGAAGGTGATATTCAGACCGCATGGACGTGTCTTGATTTAACGCCAAAAACTAGTGCTGAACTGTCACTTGATCCAAAGCTGGCCTTGCAAAGAAGCGAACAGATGCTTCTACAGGCAATGCTTTTCCAAGCTGAAGGAAATTCCCAAAAAGTTCCACAGACCTTACAGAAGGCCCGATCAATGCTAGATGAATCTTCACTGGCTCTGTCATTTGATGGATTATCTGAGACAGCACCATATGCCACACAGTTGCATTGCCTCTTTGCTTTTGAAGAGAGTCATCAGCTGAGAGACAGTGAACCCAAACAAAAACAAAGTAGTTCGATGTTAAGCTCTTGTGTCTGGTCAATGCAGTCTTTACTCAATAGAATTCATCGTGACTGCAGCCCTTGGTTAAAAGTTCTACGGATTTATCGGACAATTTTGCCGACTTCTTGGGTTACTCTGAAGCTCTGCATGGACTTGTTTGGAGTTGCCCGCAAGCAAGGAAATTTATTGCTTGCGAATCGTCTTAAAGACTATCTGAATGATCATGTATCCAGTTGTGCTGAGGTTAAGTTGCGTGAATTTCTTATATTAAATTTGCAGTACCAGGGAGCCTTGCTGATGTATGCAGAAAACAAAATTCAAAATGCTGTTGCAGATCTTTGGTCATTTGTACAGCCAGAGGTAACTGCTTTAGAGCCAGTATGTTTGGATGCTGGTGTGGCCTTTTTGAAGGCAAAAGCATGCTTAAAACTTGCAACTTGGCTCAAAGAGGATGATATTTCTCTGGATTTGGAAAACGTCGTCCTTAAGATGTCAGCAGATTTTAACAGAACCGAGACTCCTTTATCTGTAAGCAGCAAGCCTCTATTATACGAGAGCTTAAAACCAAGCATAAAGGCTATTAGTGAGGAGATGATTGGCACGGTTACAAAAGTGTCCACCCAACTTTGTTCTGCAATGGGAAAATCATGGATTTCATATGCTTCTTGGTGTTTTCGTCAGGCAACAGAGTCTTTTTGCAAGTCTAATGAGTCCACCCTCCACTCATTGTCCTTTTCAAGCATCCTTGCTCAAGAGCTGAAACCTAGAAGGTTTCACTTGACTGAAGATGAGGCTGAATCTGTGGAGTCTGCTATAATGCAGCTTCATCAGAAGGATGATTGCAAGGATCTCACAGACACTGGGAAAGATGGAAACTATCTTACAATTACTGCAGACCTTTCCGAAGCAAGAAAGAATATAAAAGCTTTACAGCAGCAAGTAATTGAAACAATAGAAAATGCCGCTGCAGCTCCTGGTGCAGAAGACTGCTGGGATAGTTTCTCTGTTCGTCTAGCTTCTCAATTAAATGACTTATTGCTATGTCCAAACAAAAAAGTGGAAGATGCTGATATAGCACCTATAGTTAACAGGCTGATTGAAGTCTGGTGGTCACTGAGAAAAAGAAGGGTATCTCTCTTTGGGCATTCCGCACTTGGTTTCACACAGTACCTTCGTTATTCATCAAAAAATCTGCACACTAGTGAGTTTCCAGGTGTAGACTATGACCCACTGAATAAAAAAACTGGTAGCCATACGTTAAGATCAACACTGTATATTTTACACATCCTTCTGAACTACGGAGTGGAGTTAAAAGATACATTAAGACATGCTCTTTCGATGGTTCCCTTGGAGCCTTGGCAGGTGAGAAGCTCTCTCTTGTTTTTTGTCTCTTGGAACGAATCGAGCTTCTAATGTTTCTGATAACAATTTTGTATAGGAAGTAACACCGCAGCTTTTTGCTCGGTTGAGCTCTCACCCTGAAGAGGTAGTGCGGAAAGAAATAGAAGGCTTACTGAGAATGCTGGCGAAGTTGTGTCCATGGTCCATAGTGTATCCTACACTTGTCGACGTGAATGCTTGTGAGGAGAAGCCTTCTGAAGAGCTGTTGAACGTAAAGGCCTGTCTGGTAATATTTATTCCTCAAACTTCATTCAATTAGAAATTGGTCCTACTTTTCATTCTGAACGCTGCATAAATGGAGGCATTTGTCACATGCAAATTGCATGGCTAGAGCTACCAAATTTCGTATGCGTAGAATTTCCTGATCAAACACATGTCAAACTTGGTGATTGTCTTCTCATAAGGAAAAGAGATTTCAACATCCCAAATCCTTAACATTTTTTTGATGTCATGGAGATTTTTCATTACCTAAATGCTTGTCTTTATAATGTATTCTCTAAGCAGAATGTCATAAACTGTGTCTAACTTTTCGTTCAATCTGAGACTTGTTTCCTAGGATAGCACTAAATGATATGTGCTTTGCGATGTTCCTATGCAGACTGAACTATATCCAAGACTAATCCAGGATGTGCAGCTTATGATTAATGAGCTTGGGAATGTGACTGTCCTTTGGGAGGAACTGTGGCTCAGCACACTGCAAGATCTTCACATGGGTAACCTTAACTTTCCAGCTTATAATTTTTAGCTAGAGCAATGCAAGTTAACTTACTGTTGATTACTGTACATTTATTTATCATTTGATCTGGACCCCTAGCTCCTCATATTTAAGTGACCTTCAATATGCAATCGAATAGTTGACTTCTTTACTTGCAACATATGTACATTGTATCTAGAATAGGCTGAATATACTAGATCATGACTGTAGTTCGAACTAAACAACTTATAATGAGTTGACTAGAGTGTCATTGGTGCAATTGGGGAAGCAACATAACGTGTAGACTCATTCTGGTAATTAACTAGTGATGATTTGGGTTGGGTATTAGGGTTGAGAGTCGGGAAACTCATGTAAAAAAAGTTCATCCGAAGGTGTACTTTGGTTCAATTGAAGAAGTAGAGGAGGGTTATATCACAAATTTATGGATACCCCTTTAAAAGGGAATTTTTTTTGGTGAACAGAATATAAGAAGTTCTGAAGTTGTGTGTTACTTTGTTAGAGATTTTCCCGGATTATAACTTAAAAAAGTAAATTGAAGCTCTGAAGTTGTGTTTCATTCAGTTTCCTTTGTATTTTCGATACTTTTTTTAAAAAGCTGAGGTGAGTAGATTTGATTGTAACTCCTTTTGCAGATGTAATAAGGCGGGTAAACCTGCTGAAAGAAGAGGCTGCTCGTGTTTCAGAAAATGTGACTTTAAGCCAGAGTGAGAAGAACAAGATAAATGCTGCAAAATATTCTGCGATGATGGCCCCTATTGTTGTTGCACTAGAACGTCGCATGGCGTCGACCTCTAGGAAGCCAGAAACACCTCATGAGGTTTGGTTCTATAAGGAATACATAGAACGTATAAAATCAGCAATCTTGACATTTAAAACTCCTCCGTCACCTGCTGCTCTGGGTGAAGTGTGGCGTCCATTTGATAGTATTGCTGCGTCTTTGGCTTCTCATCAAAAGAAGTCATCAATATCTTTAAAGGAAGTTGCTCCTAGTTTGTCTTTGTTATCATCCTGTAACATTCCAATGCCAGGTCTGGAGAAGCAGGCCCCCTTGTCTGAATCTGACACGTGTCTCAACACTTCACTCCACGGAATAGTCACAGTTTCTTCTCTTTCAGATCATGTGACCATCCTTCCAACCAAGACACGACCTAAAAAGCTTATTATGTTTGGCTCAGATGGAAAGAAATATATTTATCTCTTAAAAGGCAGGGAAGACTTGCGCCTTGATGCTAGAATTATGCAATTGCTTCAGGCAATTAACAGTTTCTTCTGCTCCTCTCGAGCAACAGATGGTGGTACTATTGGCATTCGCTATTATTCGGTAACTCCTATTAGTGGTAGGGCGGGTCTAATCCAGTGGGTAGACAATGTTATAAGCATTTATAGCATTTTCAGGTCTTGGCAGACACGTGTCAAGCTTGCCCAAATGGCGCCATCAGCTCCTGGTAGTGCAAAAGATCCAGATCTTCCACCTGTTCCTCGACCAAGTGATATGTTTTACGGGAAAATAATCCCAGCCCTCAAGGAGAAAGGTATAAGAAGAGTGATTTCACGAAGAGACTGGCCTCATGATGTTAAGCGTAAAGTACTATTGGATCTTATGAAGGAGGTGCCAAAACAGCTACTGCACCAGGAACTTTGGTGTGCTAGTGAAGGGTTCAAAGCCTTCACAACGAAGTTGAAAAGGTACTTCGAATAA
The DNA here is from genome assembly GCA_964056655.1 of Arabis hirsuta. Taxonomy (NCBI): domain Eukaryota; kingdom Viridiplantae; phylum Streptophyta; class Magnoliopsida; order Brassicales; family Brassicaceae; genus Arabis; species Arabis hirsuta. Next base: position 11,630,025 of record OZ053301.1, on the reverse strand, counting down.
ATTATATAACAATACTATTTACAATATTTCTGGGAGACTCTTGTGAACAAACAAGAAATAAAAACTATTTTCTCTTTATTTAGAAGAGTATGAAATGCTCACTATTTTCGTTAAGGCATTAGACCTCTTACAAGTAAGAAAAGAATTATGAGTTTGAGAAACGTTAGGAAATTATTAATTTATTTTGGCACGCTTTCTGATTGCCTTCTAACAGCACCGTGATTGCAAGGTAGGAATTTTTAGGATTAAATTGTTTAAAAGTGGCTATAATAATAAGCTCTCCTACTTTTGTACCACGGTTTCTTATCCTGCGGCAATTCTAGATTTCATTATATATTCACTTTGGTTATTCTTTTAAACTGAAAATAAAGTTGGGAAGTTCCTGATTTACAGGTACTCTGGTAGTGTTGCAGCTATGAGTATAGTTGGTCACATGCTCGGCCTTGGGGACAGACATTTGGATAACATTCTCATGGATTTTTGCAGTGGGGATGTGGTACATATAGATTACAATGTCTGTTTTGATAAAGGGCAACGGCTTAAAGTTCCTGAGATAGTACCATTTCGGCTAACCCAGACAATGGAAGCTGCATTAGGTTTGACAGGTGTTGAAGGCACATTTAGGGCAAATTGTGAAGCTGTTCTTGGTGTTTTAAGGAAAAACAAGGACATACTCTTGATGTTGATGGAAGTTTTTGTTTGGGACCCACTTGTCGAGTGGACCCGAGGAAATTTCCATGATGATGCTGCCATTGGTGGTGAGGAAAGAAAAGATATGGAGGTCGCCGTTAGCTTGAGTTTGTTTTCATCAAGAGTCCAAGAAATCCGTGTTCGGTTGCAGGTAAACATTCATGCATTAAAATAGACATTGAACAGCATAATTGTATCCTTGCAATCTCTGACATTTTTGGTCAATACATAATTCTCATTGCTTATATTTTTTCACTATTCATTGATCACTTATCTCACAGTACATGCCTTCTCCTGGAAATTTAGCATTTTCTGACCATACTGGTACTTTTATTCTTTCCAGGAGCATCATGATCTCGTACTGGCTACATTACCAGCTGTTGAATTGTCTCTGGAGGTAAGATGGTTTCTATCAGTGTCTATGAATTAAATTAGACTCGTTTTTCAGCTTACTGATGGTTAGATTGTGTTTCAGCGATTTTCCAAGGTTCTGAATCAATATGAGATCACATCATCTCTGTTCCTTCAAGCTGATCAAGAAAGATCAAAACTTATTCTGCGTGAGACATCTGCAAAGACAACATTTGCTGAAGCAGCTTGTAATTCAGAAAAGATTCGCGCTTCTTTTGAGTTTCAAGCTCTAGAATGTTCTCAAGCAAAAGCCTTGGTCTCTGAAAAAGCTCAAGAAATGGCGGGTTGGATGGAGCAGCGTGGAAGGATCCTTGGTGCCTTACGAAGAAATATGATTCCTGATATTAGTGCCCCTACAGTGTTAACGGATATAATGGGTTCTATATCTTTGACATCTGCTGTTCTTGTTGCTGGAGTTCCGCTGACCGTAGTTCCGGAGCCAACACAAGCACAATGCAACGATATTGACACAGAAATTTCCCTTCTAGTTAATGACCTCAGTGATGGCCTCTCCTCTGCTTTGGCTGCACTTCAAACATATTCTCTGGCTTTGCAAAGAATTTTACCTCTTAACTACCATACAACAAGCCGGGTATACGATTGGGCGCAAGTCTTGCAGTTAGCTGCGCATGCTCTGTCTACGGATATCATGTCTCATGCCAAAAGACAGGCTAGTGAACAATTTGCAAAAATACAGGGGGGTGACTTTCATTCGGTCAGGAACTGCTACGAGGATCTGTGTCTTAAGTTAGAAAAATATGTGGACGATGTAAAGAAGGTGGAAAAAGAGTATGCAGAGATGGCTGCCTCAATTGGAATGGGGCCTGAATCAAAGGCCAAGGATCGTCTTTTCTATGGTTTGATTAATTATATGCAGTCTCCAGGACTTGTCGAAAACACCAATGCTGGTTTTTCTGATAAATATGAAGCAACCGAACGAGCGAATTTTCAGGATTCTGGAAAGAAAACGTCGAAGGCATTAGTTGTGTTGCACACATCAATCAGTTCACTCTATGATCAGTTAAAGGAAAAAGTACATTATATTTTGAATGCTTCAATGGAAAGAAGGGAAAGAAACGAAACCTTTGTATCTGAGTCTAGGAGCCTGAGCACTAATTTAGATGCGCAGGTAGAGATGTGTATGATTTTAGTGGACTTTCTTCATGAGGTAAAATTATACGTTGGTCAGGAAATTTCTACTGTCGAAAAAAGTTTGTCTGGGTCTGCTCACCGTGTTGAAGAGAATTGGGCTTTGGTCTTCCACAGAACCTTGCTTTCATCTAAGAGATTAATTGCACAAATGACAGAAGTTGTTGTACCAGATGTTTTAAAAACGTACTTGTTCTGTAATGCAGATCTTATGGATGCCTTTGGATTGATCTCACAAATCCGTGGATCCATAGATACTGCGCTGAGGCATCTCATAGAAATAAAGGTGGAAAGAGATTCATTGGTTGAACTTGAGCAAAACTACTTCAAAAAGGTTAGCCATATAACTGAGGGGCAGCTAGCTCTTCAGAAAGCAGCTTCGAAAAGCAGGGAACATCTATCCTGGGAAGAGGCAGAGGAATTTGCATCTCAAGAAGAGGCTTGCCGAACACAGCTGGACCAGCTTCATCAATCCTGGGACCAGAGAGAGTTCCAAATATCTTCGCTCATAAAGAAAGAAGCGCAAGTTAAAAATGCTCTTATCTCAGCTGAGAAACAGTTTCAGCTGCTCACTAATGCAGATGAGTGCAGAAAGCCTAATGATCTCGGAAGTTCAGGGATATTGGTTGAATTGGTTAAGCCTTTCAGTGAATTGGAACAGCTAGATAAAACATTATCCTCCTTAAGCAGCTCAGCTGCTTCTATGCCAGATTGGATCCCCGCTTTTGGGGATAGCCTGAGCTGTGGGCAATCACTATCTGCGAACATATGGCGTTTCAGAAGTTTACTTAAGGATCATTCCTTTTTCATCTGGAAGGTAGGCATCATAGATTCCTTCCTTGATTCATGCATACATGATGCTACTCCGTCTGTGGATCAGGCATTAGGATTTGAGCAGCTAATTCTCTTCATGAAGAAGAAGTTTGAGTTCCAACTTCAAGAACGAGTAGATTGTTACCTGGCAGGAAGCGTTGCTCCTGCATTCTTATCTCAGCTGGATAAAGAAAATGAGCATTTGAAACACTTCTCAGAGGAAAACAGTGTTAGAGGGGATCAAGTCAAGCAAGTCCATACAATGCTTGAGGAATATTGCAATGCTCACGAAACTGCTAGAGCAGCAAAATCAGCAGTATCCCGTATGAAAAAACAAGTTAAGGAAACAAGTGATGCTCTTCGCCGAACAAGCCTCGATATTGTCCAAATGGAATGGATGAACGACACCACGTTAACGGTTTCGCAAAATGTTAGGACTACATTGCAACAACTATTTGCCAGTGATGATAACTTACATCCTATTTTCTTAGATCTTGAAAGACCCAAGTTGTTGGAAACAATGCGTTCTGCTATTCCCCAAATCACTAAGTCGATAGAAAGACTACAAGCTTGCGAACAAAACTCACTCGCAGCTGAAGGACAGTTAGAGAGAACAATGGGATGGGCTTGTGGTGGACATAGTTCTGCTGCAGCTGGTGATTCATCGGCCAAGATGTCCGGTATTCCTGCCGAATTTCATGACCATTTGTTGAGACGCAGGCAGTTGCTTTGGGATGCGAGAGAGAAGGCATCAAACATTGCCAAAATCTGCATGTCTCTTCTGGAGTTTGAAGCATCAAGAGATGGTATTTTTTTCAATTCGCGTGAGGCTCTTGAGGGTGATGCAAGAGTCAGGGAAGACTCCAGGGCATGGCAGAAAAATTATCTGAACTTAGTTGCACAACTGGAGGTTACTTATCAATCCTTCACACGTAAGTGCTTGAATCATCTTGATAGACAATGACGTCTGTACATCTTGCAGATGTAACACTTTTTCAAACTAATAATTGTATTGCCTGGTTGCTCTATTTTAGATATTGAACAAGAATGGAAGCTTGTGCAAAGCAGCTTGGAAGCTGCCTCGACTGGCCTCTATTCTGCCACAAATGAGCTTTCTATTGCCTCCCTAAAAGCTACGTCTGCGTCAGGTTAGAATTTGTATCCTAATGACCTAGTATTCCCACTTTCTAAGTATTGTCTTTGTGATCGTATACATATCTTTAACATTACAGGTGATCTGCAAAGTACTATTCTCTCAATGAGAGATTGCACATATGAAGTTAGTGTTGCATTATCTTCTTTTTGCCGGGTATCAAGAGGCCACACTGCTTTGACCACTGAAACGGGTGCAATGCTCGAAGAGGTATTCCTATGAAGCATATCATAGCTTCAGGTTTTCTGACTACCTGGTTTATCATAATATGTTGTTGCTAGTATACTACTGAAAGCTTTTACTGTAAAATGCAAATCGTTTCTCTACGTGTTGGAGATTAGAGCCATATATCTAAGTTCTCCCACTTATGAAGTGAATTCCTTATCTCCTACATTCTATTTCTGGATACTCTAACGCCACTGGCTATATATATTCTGCAATATGTTCATTTTTAAGCCCAAGTGTAGTATCAGATATTTGATGCTTTATGTGAGCCTCTAGAACTAAAGGATTTAATGATTAGGTCTTGATTTTGTAACAATGATGGTCTTTGGTTCAAGAATGCAAGAAATTTAGCAGTGAGTTCTCGAGCTAGACTTTAGGGGGTTCTATAGTTTTGTAAGTTGATCGACCTATAAATCTGATTTGCTTTGAAATTTTGATTGGTTGCAGAATTTAAGGTTGGATGTCATGAATCCCTAGCATTTATGTTGGGTATGTGATATTTTGTTTGATAAACTGTAGGTTCTTGCAATAACAGAGGATCTGCATGATGTTAATAGTTTGGGAAAGGAGGCAGACACTTTGCACCGTTCTCTTATGGATGATCTTTCAAAGGTTTTCAGATCTTGCACTTCCATGCTTATGGTTTATGGCATGCTACCTTAAAAATAGAGCTTTACTAATTTTGAAATCATAGGGCTTTCTCACATGGTTTTTGTTTTTTTATCTATTCTTGTAAATCACAAAGGTAATAATAATGGCTGAATGCTTGAATGTCTGAACAGGCTAATGCAATCCTTATTCCTCTAGACTCAGTGCTGTCAAAGGATGTTGCTCTTATTGCTGAAGCTATGACTAGGGAAAGTGAGACAAACATTGAAGTTTCGTCCATTCATGGACAAGCTATATATCAATCTTATGGTGCAAAAATTAGAGAGAGTTATCAGAACCTTAGGCCTTTGGTATCGTCTACTGTATATTCGGTGAAGGGTCTATATTCATTGTTAACTAGGCTTGCACAAATTGCAAGTGTACATGCTCGCAACCTAAACAAAGTAAGATCATCAGATTAATCATCGCAGTTATGTGTGAATTTTACTGTTTCATCATAAGATTGGCTGAACTTATATGTTTCTATTCAGGCTCTTGAAGGAGAGAGTGAGGAAGCAAAATCACAAGAAACTTCTTACTCGGGACCCGACCTCACTGACGTTGACTTTAAACTGGATGAACTTGGGGAAGAGAACCATTTTGAATCTGTCAGCAGGAGCTCACAAGCTCTTTTGAGTATTTCCGAGCTCTCTCTAGAGGATAGAGGATGGATGTCCTCTCCCGACAGCGTGTACAGTAGTGGATCAGAGTCAAGCATAGCCTTCACCGAAGCAAGCATTCCTGCTAGTTTCGACGTTTCAACCGAACTGCTAGAACAAACCCAAATGAATGAGGAGGCCAATGCTTTAAAATCTTCAACTCCATCCTCACAGTCCGGTTGTGGTGACATCTCAGACTCTGATGAACAAGTATCAGCAGAGGCGGTGATAGTAAGTAGTGATGATTGTCTCCAAAAAGCTTTAGTTGACGAACCAGATGAAAATACAGAGATCAAGTTACCAGCATGTGATGTAGCTACAGAGGTTACAGCGGATGTCTCACAGCCTTTGGTGGAGAGCCCAGAGCTCAAATCTGGAGGTAAAGAAGCTGTGAAGGGAAAAATTGAGGTTCAAAGTGATGAGGCTTCTCCTCCAACACAGACACAAACTCGAGTCACAAGAGGTTAGCCCATACATCTAACTGCTGACAATTATCCCTTTTTCTTTATCTTTATCAAGTGAAACTAATGGAAACCACATTGAATTTCCCATTGTTCCAATTGGCTCAAAAAGTAGTCACGCAGTTACAGGTTAAAATTTCTTTATGTCTGAATTTCCTCAAGCAAATTGAGTGGTAGAAAGTTCATGTAACTTATTAGTTGGGAGTACTCGTAGTTCTTATTTTCCGAGCTTGTTAGTATCAGACCTCACGAACTTGCAATGATCCCTAAGCAAACATGGTTTCTTGCTATGTATAGTTGAAATCGCACATCTTGAGAATCTAATACGGCTTCTCGTAATACCACTTGCAGGTAAAAATGCTTATGCGTTGTCAGTTCTCAAGTGCATGGAGATGAAAATAGATGGTCGTGGCATTGCAGACAACAGGTACATGTCGATAGTCAGCTGTCATATAAACTCGTAAAGGACTCTAAACTTAAAAACATAAATCAACATGTCTTATAACCATTTGTATAGGGAGGTTAGCATTCCAGAGCAGGTGGATTATCTAATCAAGCAGGCGACAAGTGTTGATAACCTCTGCAACATGTATGAAGGTTGGACTCCATGGATTTAGACAGATGATTTGAATCATACAGAAGCTTGACCAACAGGGCGCTTCAAGACTCAGAGAGAGGCCAAATGAGGTAATTGCTGACACATTTGGTATCTGATGAAGTTTGCACTCAACCCGTCATTGGTGTTAGATTGCGGCTCTACCTTTCCTCAGACAGTCTAAAGATTGAAACTGGCATGTCTCTACAAAAGGGTTTTAAGATTCAACATTGTGGCTGTCTTATTGAGGTATGATCTTTGAAACTCAAGAGACATATCCACTACATAGCTATTTGTAATAGGGAAAGATTGCTTCAATGCCATTTGGGATGGGAATTACTGACTCAGCATCATCTGTTACCCTCACTTTCAGGTTTCAGCGACCCAAACGCGAGCTAAAAGGTTTTCTGCAATCATCAGCAGAACATGGTGATAAGAGATGTGTTTTCGAGGCGTCTTGGATGGAGCTCCGATCTACTGTTGCTCCTAAGCTTTCAGATGCATCAGCAAGACGTTATAGATTCCAATCTCATGATGTGTTCAGTTTGCTATTAACATCTCTCTATGAGAACCCATTTTACAAATAATTGTCACTCGATAGATACAATAATCATAGATTTTATGTGATAACTTGTGTTTAACTGGTTATCTGTGTGAGCACCCTCAATTATTACCTATAAAATTTTCAGTTTCATCAAGATGTCGATAAAAAGCAAATGTATAATAATTTAAAAGCAAAGGAATCACGAATAAATGGATAGAGATAACAGGAGGAGGAATTGAAAATCCATGTCAATCCAAAACGGATATAGCTAGTGGTCAATATCGATACTAATATAGTGGAATAAGATAAGACATGCCATCCATATCCAATTGCAACGAATCGTCTCCATATTTTCATTGGTTATCATTAAAAATCCTTAAAATGAAGAAATTTCCAATTTTACCCCTTCCGACTAAAAATAGCAAAATAAAATTATCCGACCTGCCGGAATCGAACCAGCGACCTAAAGATTTGCTGTCACAGACTACAGTCTTCCGCTCTACCAACTGAGCTAAGGTCGGTTGTTTGCAGACTATCAACAAACATTATAATTGTAGGATATTGTATTTGCATAGCTTTGAAAACCCAAGAGATATTTTGATAATTTGGCCAGCCATTTACACACGTGTAGTAGATACTCTGTACATATCCCAAAACTACTTTTCTTGACTTGTATTATTATTGGATGGTCCCCAAATGTAAACCCCACACCACCAAACGTCCACTTTTCTTTCGTATATTTTTGTTCTAGAACACAATTATATGAAAAATCCATCAAACTTGCCATTGGATTTGCAAGTCAAAAAGACCAGAAAGCCCCCTCCTTTCATGATTCATGATCTACATAAACTCACATATGTCTCTCTCTCTCTCTTCATAATATCTTAAATTCGGATCAACAAGAAATAAAAAAATATGGCAAAAGCTATGGAGGTTTGGGTGGGAGAGATGAAGAAGATGGGTGAGAAGATAAACCCTAGGAACCCATTGATGCAAAGGAAGAAGAGTACAACTTCTGTTGTGTCCAAACAACAGCAAGGAGAAGAAGAAAGAGGACTCAAACAAAAGAAAAGAGAGAAAGATGAAACTATGTCCGAGCTCACTATATGCCTTCTCATGGACCGTTTTGTTCCATGGTGATCCTTCATTAACATTCGCTACTTTGAGATCTCCCCTTTGGTGTGATGTGTATACTTAGAACTTCATGTATATATGTTGTCTGTGCAGAACATTTTCTTGAATTTCCCTGTAAATCTATGAAAGCAATGTGAACAATATTTTGTAATTTTTTTTTGGGGTTAAAATATTTTGTTTTATTCAATCAATAATGTTCAATTATTAAGCCAGGAATCATATGAAGATGGTGTTAGGAATCATATGAAGATGGTGTTATGAATAAAAGAAATTGAGAAAAGATTGTGTTATTTTATTCTATGAATAATACAAAGTATATATTGAATTACAATGACTCGAACAACAAGTAGAATTTGGAGAGCAAACAAGTCTAGAACCTTCTAAAATATATGTTTATAATAGATATCCATATAATGGGTTTATAACAGATGCAAATTTCTATCTACTATGAGCATTTATAGGACACCATTCTAAAAAATGAGAAATCACTACAAGAAAACACAGTTTTACCATCGGCAAAATTCGACGCTAGACCTTATTCGACGCAAATTCGACGCTAAATTAGCGTCGATTTAGCGTCGACCAATGACGTTTACCAATTCTAATTCGACGCTATATTTCAGATGTATTGCATCGATTTAGCGTCGAATTGAATGCTTTTTTTTAAAAAAAAATTTATTTTGAAATCCGAAAATCAATTATAAAAATTTAAATATAAATCTAAAAATAAAAATTTAAATTGTCTAAAAACAATAAAATAGAAACGCAAATCTAAATTCTAATGTTGGGCCTTAGGTTAACGGTATCTTGTTGAATCATAACTTTGGCTTCTTCCTTGAACTGTGTTGGACCGGTAGGTGGAGGAGGCGGTAGAGGACGCGACACATTTCTCAAGGCAGCTCCTAAAGCCGGGTTACTAAGTACAATAATGTCCATGAGATTGGTCAATGTCGAGAGTTGGCCTTGCATCGAGGTGTTGGTGTTCCAAAGATCCGCTTGTTCCATCTTTAGCCGCTCAAACTCAGCATTAGCAGCGGTCAACTGCGTTAGCAACTGCGGCTCAGAAGAACTCGGAGTATAAGTATACCGAGCGGTCGAAGAAGCTGCTGGAACATCCCTGATGGATCCAACACCCATCGTCCGTTCTCTCTTTTTCGGTGCAACCTATAAAATAAAAATGTTATACAATCAAATTGTTAAAATTTTAATAAAAAATAAGTTATAATATCATATAGAAACCAAAAAAAAATCTCCTCGTAAATTATATCCAAATCTTCGAGATCCAATGTAGACTGGACAGGACTACCACCCGGAGATAACTGTGTCTCTAGTTCTGCCACTCGTGCGTTGTAGTCGTTGAACATTTGTTCCGCTTGAGCGGTAACAAACGTCCCATCTGCCGGAGGTTCAACAATCACCTTCTCACCGTTTACAATGCACTTTCTTAGCATCAAAACATGGAACACCTTGTGAAAAGCTCTCAAGGATGGTGGCAAATCCAAGTTATAAGCCACTGGACCTATCCTTTCCATAATCCAGAACGACCCCATGTATCTCGGGCTCAACTTAGCCGTCCGCCTAGACCGCTCCTTACCCTTGTAGGTAACCATTTTTAAATAAACCATATCACCCACCGCAAACTCCAGTTCCCTACGACGCTTATCCGCATAGCTGTTTTGCCGGTCATGAGCTTCCTTAAGCTTTATCTTCAAGATTCGAACCTTCTCACTTGTGTCATCCACAAAATTCCTACCAAAAATACTCCTCTCTCCACTTGTGTCCAACAAAGAGTGTACGACAAGGCATACCATACAAAGCCTCATATGGTGACATGCCGATACTAGCTTGGTAGCTATTATTATAAGCAAATTCGGCCAACAATAAGTGACTTTCCCAAGTCTCACCCTAATCTAAGACTGCCGCCCTTAGCAAATCTTCGAGAGTCTGGATTGTCCGCTCAGACTGTCCATCCGTCTGCGGATGATAAGACGAACTCATATGAACCTGGGTTCCAAACCGTTTCTGCAACACCTTCCAAAATGCCGAAGCAAACTTAGAATCCTTGTCCGGAACTATGCTAGCCGGTACACTATGTAACCGCACAATCTCCCTCACATAAATCTCAGCAAGTTTCTACGAATTGTCCTTCCGGTTCACTGCTACAAAATGTGCCGCCTTGGTCAATCGATCCACGATGATCCAAATCGCATCCTTATTGTTAAGCATAGGTAAACCCGTGACAAAATCCATCGTGATCATGTCCCACTTCCACTCGAGAATCGGTAACTTCTGCAACAAGCCTCCTGGAACCTGATGTCCGCCTTAACCATCTGACATGTCGGACATCTAGCAACCCACTTAGCAACATCACGCTTCATCCCAACCCAATGATAGTATCTCTTCAGGTCACGATACATCTTTGTTGCTCCCGGATGAATGGAGAACTTAGACTGGTGTGATTCCTTAAGAATCTCTTCCCTTAACGCCTGATCACTCGGAACACACACCCGACCATTCACCAAAATCATACGATTATTCGAAATCCAATACTCGGTCTTATCGTTCTAAGCCACCTAATTCAACTTCTCATCCTTCTCATAAGCTAACTGAACACGAGTCAACAAATCTGCCTGATCGGCCGCACCCAGACCCAATGGTTCCACCTCATCAGTCAACACTGCAAGACACCAGGTACCCACCATGCTCACCAAAGACTCCATGCATTTTCCCGGTGCTACATCCACATGCTTACGACTTAGTGCATCTGCCACTGAATTTGCCTTATCCGGATGGTACTCAATAGATAAATCTTAATCCGCAACTAATTCCATCTATCTCCGCTGCCTAAGGTTTAATTTCGGCTGAGTAAAAATATACCTCAAGCTCTTGTGATCCGTGAAGATCTGAACCTTACCGCCATAGATATAGGATCTCCAAATCTTCAAAGCAAACACCACAGCCGCCATCTCAAGGTCATGGGTAGGGTAGTTCCCTTCATGCTTCCTCAACTGTCTAGATGCATAAGCGATCACCTTACCCTTCTACATCAGAACACACCCAAGTCCCATCCTTGATGCATCCGTGTAAACCACGAATGGTTCATCTGGCTCGGGCAATGCTAACACCGGCGCACTTGTCACCATTCCCTTAAGTGTCGAGAAACTCCTCTTGCACCCGGCTGTCCAAACGAATAGAACATCTTTTCCCGTTAGCTGAGTCATCGACTTGGCTGTACTAGCAAACCCTTTCACAAATCTCCAGTAATAACCAGCTAATTCGAGAAAACTCCTTATCTCCGAAGCATTTTGCGGTCTCAACCATTCCTCAATGGCCTTGATCTTTTTTAGATTAACAGACACTCACTTGTCCGAGACAATATGACCCAAGAATCCAATCTCCTTCTGCCAAAAGCTACACTTGCTGAATTTGGCAAACAACTTTTGTTCCCGCAACTTACTCAACACCTTCTCCAGATGGACTTGGTGTTCCTCCCTGTCCTTCGAGTACACCAAAATGTCATCGATGAAAATGATAACAAACTCGTCTAAATACTCTCTGAACACATTGTTCATCAACTTCATGAATGTTGTTGGTGCATTTGTCAGCCCAAATGGCATTAGCACAAACTCGTAATGACCACCTCGTTCGAAAGGCAGTCTTACGGATATCCACCTCGGCTATCGGGATCTGATGGTAACCCGAAGCTAAATCTTTCTTTGAAAAACAAGTACCACCCTTGAGTTGGTCCAACAACTCATCGATCATCGGTAAGGGTACTTGTTCTTCACCGTCACTTGGTTCAACCCTCGGTAATCGATACACAGTCTGAAACTCCCATCTTTCTTTTTAACGAACAATACCGGTGCTCCCCACGGTGAACTACTCTGCCAAACAAAACCTTTCTTCATCAAATCACTTAGCTGTGTCTTAAGCTCGACCATCTCAGCATGCGCCATCTTGTATGGTGCCTTAGAAATAAGAGCCGTACAAGGCTCTAATTTAATAGTGAACGGATCTGACCTCGTCGGTGGTGCAACTGACAACGACTCAAACACATCTTCAAAATTTCTCACCACTGAAATCTCACCCAACTCGACCACCGGTCCCTCCTCACTCATGGTGATGGTAGCCAGATATGCCTCACACCCTTTCTCGATCAACTATCCAGCTTGGATAGCTGACACGATCAAACTGCTTGGTGAAGTCTGAATCCCCTGAAACACGATCCTTGCATTACCCTTCTCAAACCAAATACACCTTCGGTGGCAGTCCAGATGTGCCTTATACCTATCGAGCCATTCCATGCCTAATATTACCTCATAGGACTAAACCCGACAAATCCTCAAGTCTGCCGGCATGTCGATCCCATCAATCATCACCGAGGCGTTCCTGACTATCCTATAGGTCATCATCACCTGGCCTCATGCCACTTGGACCATTCCAAAATGATCCTCTGGTTTCTTCAGGAACCCACCCTTTCCTACCAAACTCGAGTTAACAAAACAATGTGTCCCTCCCGAATCGAACAACACATGGATTGCCAATCCGTCCATACAAACTGTCCCTAGACATTCGTATAGAATGCTAAGAACACAAACTAACAAACGACAAACACAAATGACAAACGACACGCGCAAACCATTTCACAAACTCAAACAAATTTACCAAATAAATGATAAAAACTAACAAGAGATCGGTCGTGAAGAATTCGGAGCAATAGCATCCCCAGAAATAGCGTACACCTAGGCATCACGGCTATCCTAACCGATGGCCTCTTCGCTGCTGGCTGACTCCCTCTTTGCTGGCTGACTCCCTCCTTGTTGACCCAACTTCGGATAATTGGGCCTAATGTTCCCTGGGTCACCGCAATGGTAACACGTCTTCTGAACCATGCACTCGCTGAGCCTATGTTCTGTGCTGCCACAACGGAAACATCCTCCAGACGCCATCCTACACAATCTAGGATGCACCTTCCCACACTGCTGATATGCACTTTGGGTAGTGGCCACCTTACCCCCACCCTTGTGCTTATCCCATTTCCGTTTTTGCCCGGAAACACTCCCACTTTTCGCTTGCGGTGCAGCTGGAACCACTAGCTTCACCTCACCGCGTTGCCTTGCTTCTTCCTCCAACCCGGATGGTCATAGTACCCTGACACAGCTCCAAGAACTCAGACTCCAAATGATCAGACGCTTCCGGTGGAAAGTACTTAGCTCGGAACTCGCCACAGAAAGTAGCCCATGAAAAATTGGGGTTCGTCATCCTCGCGGATACACCCATCCACCAATCATAGGCCTTCTCACCCAAGGAATGGACAGCAATGTCCTTCTTCTACCCCTCCCGGACAACGAATAGAAATGAAGTTCCTCTCCACTCTCGATCTCCACTCATCCGCCTCAATCGAATCACAACCACCCTTAAACTTCTTGGTTCCAAACTTAACCATGTGCTCCATCATGGACAAGTAGGACGGAGTTACGCAGCCACCGCATCAACCACTGTTGGCCGTACCACCTCCAGTGGTGGCTCCTTAGCTGCAGGCGCTGAGGTAACATTTTTCATTCTCGCCAAGAGCTGAGCAAGCACCCCCATCACTCGTCCAACATCCTCCGTAGTCGGAGCAGCTGCTGTAGGCTGACCATTCGCTGCATTGTCACCCGCACTGTTGTTACCCATATCCTCAGCACGACGATCCTCCACGTGATCGGAACTCCTCGCTGCACTACTCTCGGTACCACTCGCGGTGGCAGCCGCTGCAACATTCTTTGCCTTTCTACCGTTACCTGTAGCCATCTACAAACCAAACCAGATGATATACTAAGTTAGTTCACGACAAACTTAGCAACACACCCACAAACAATGAGACTTACCGTGAGACAGCGCTGGAAGGATGGATTTCTACAGCCCACATACCCATTTATGCAACATAAAACAATCCTAGAATAAACCGCGCTCTGATACCAACTTGTAACGCTCCAACCCGAAAATCCTACCCGCGGTAAGGGAGTTATCGAACCATGCGATCCTATTTATACTTAGTCAAATTTCGGTTTTCATTTTCCTTAGCCAAATTCAACTAAATTTCAATT